>OZ026526.1:3530753-4779503 GCA_964019695.1 Loripinus fragilis | reverse complement strand
AAATAAAATCAAGCATGGTCATGTGGCATATCAAATTGATGGGAATGACGAGCAAAACAGAATGCAAGTAAAATTTTTATCCTAGGCTCAAACTGGTGGCCTTGGGGAGAGGTCAAAGGGTCAAATATCAGTAAATTTCGGTTACCATGTCAATTTCAAAGTTTTGTTTTATACCAAACTTTGTGTGTATTTTTACGAATGAAAGATACAAAACATATCAGACGAGATTTTTATTCTGTCACCTGGGTCATACCACAGGGGTGTGAGTTTGAGCGCTGGGGGGTGAGGTCAAAGGGTCAAATATCAGTAAATTTCGGTTACCATGTCAATTTCAAAGTTTTTTTTATACCAAACTTTGTGTGTATTTTTACGAATGAAAGATACAAAACATATCAGACGAGATTTTTATTCTGTCACCTGGGTCATACCACTGGGGTGTGAGTTTGAGCGCTGGGGGGTGAGGTCAAAGGGTCAAATATCAGTAAATTTCGGTTACCATGTCAATTTCAAAGTTTTATTATACCAAACTTTGTGTGTATTTCCACGAATGAAAGATACAAAACATATCAGACGAGATTTTTATTCTGTCACCTGGGTCATACCACAGGGGTGTGAGTTTGAGCGCTGGGGGGTGCCCAGCGGGTCAAAAAAATTCAAGCATGGTCATGTGGCATATCAGATTGATAGAAATGACAAGCAGAACAGAATGCAAGTAAAAAAATTTATCCTAGGCTCAAACTGGTGGCCTTGGGGAGAGGTCTAAGGGGGCAAAACATGTCTTGTTATCTTTTGGTTCGATAAATCTCTTAATGCACCAACGACCTCAACTCGACGGCTTTAAGTGACGTTAAATGCTTATTCTTTGTCATTGTGTATCCTTGCATTCCATTAGCTGGTTTTGAAGCAATATTTGACTGACATTTCCGCATGATACGAAGCTTTCTTTGTTTGCACATTGTCGAGTCGACGCCATCTGACAAATCATGAAGACATTGGGGTTCATGATATTCGTTCTGACGTCCACGTCACATTGTTACGTTTTTAAGTGTATTCATCTTGTAAAGTAAAGTAAGTAAGTAAGTAAGTAAAGACTTTATTTAATGAGGGTGACTCAGTTGGTATAACCAATCTTCCCTGAGGCCCTTAACACAAGTATAGCATACATGAAAAAACAAACATGACAATAAATCGTTTACAAATACAAGTGAATATGAGTGGAAAGAAAATGATGCAAAATTGAAAAAGGGGGGGGGGTGAAAAAATCAACCTTTAATAATGTATGTTTAAATACATTTTGGTTCTGTAAAACATCGAAACTGATTCGGCGGTGGAGGTATGTAAACACAAATATATAAACTAAAGGTCTTTCATCCATTTTATACATTTTTTAACGAACTCACCAATCGTATCGGCATTTCTTATTCCAAGTGGAATGCTATTCCAAATTAAAGTACCTGAATAAGATAAGCTGTTTTTAAACATGTTTAATTTAGGTTTTGGTGTTTTAAAATTTTTGTTTGAATCTGAACGCAAAGTCATTGTATCTTCATTATTAAACCCTTTAATTTGGAACATTTCCGTGATGTAAATTGGTGAAATGCCTTGAGTTACCTTGAACATTACCTTAGCTTTGTTGACGAAAACTAATTCTTCAAATGACAACATAGTTAATTGTCTTCGAGCATCTTCCAATGATATATAATCTGTACCAAGTATTAATTTACAGACTCTTCTCTGTAATTTTTCAATTTTATGTAGATTAGAATTAAATGAATTCCCCCAAATCACACAACAATATTCAAAGTGAGGCTTAATATAAGTATTGTAAAATAACACTCTGTGTTGTGAAGAAATGTATGATTTTATCAGAAACAAAAGCCAAAGGTAAGACGATATCTTTTTTGAAATGTGTTGAAAATGATTTGTCCATGTTAAATTGTCATCTATGTGGACACCTAACACATTTTCACAGCTTGTTAATTGCAAATCAAAATTATCAAACTCAATCGTCAACTTATTATCTTTCATACATTTTCTCTTTGTCTACTTGATATTAATATTAGTTTTGTTTTGTCTATATTTATTATCATACCATTTTCTAGACACCACATTTTAAGTAAATTCAAAGAGTGTTGCAGATTATTTTCTAACGTATCTTTATCTAGACCAATATCATACAATGTTGTATCACCAGCATATAAATCTACAGACCGAATTGATTCCCCAATATATAGGGGTAAATCATTTATAATATCAAAAATAACAGAGGACCTAAAATGGAACCCTTCGGTACGCCATATAGTACATTTCCAGTATTTTGACTGATTTGTATTGATGTTCACTTGTTGAGTTCTGTGACTTAGAAATGATTCAAACCACGAAAGACTTAATTTATTAATTTTATAATGTTTTAACTTTTGAAGAAGTAATTTATGGCCTACCAGATCAAACGCCTTGCGAAAGCCTACTTAAACACAACAACAATATTACTATACAATTATTGACTATTGAGGCATTGGACATGAGGTGATATCGACCTGAGAGTACCAATATTGACCGAGGCGGAGCCGAGGTCAATATTGGTATTCTCAGGTCGATATCACATCATGTCCAATGCCTCAATAGTCAACAATTGTTTTATTATATAATTTCTCTAAGCAAAAAAAAAGCAACAACAACAACAACAAAATCTTGGCTATGGACTGTGTCTTGGACAGTCTTGAATTTCTTTTTTTTTCACATGGTGACTAACTAATTTCATTCAGTCAAAAGAGGAACGAATGCATATTTTATTTGTAATTACAACTACAGACAGAGTAGATCCAGATTAAATGCCGCATAATGTGGCATTTCATCAGGGTCTACACTGTTTTTTAAGACAAAAATGATCTTCCGGGGAAAATTTAGAAATTAAAACCTGTGACCCCTTGAATTATACAATGGACCATTCCAAGTTTATTGCATCAATCCAGAAGGAAGAATTCATTATTCATTAGTTCATTTAAGAGTTCTGCTAATTACTATATTCAAAAGCAAAGTCTGAATGACATGTATAAGATGAAACACCAAATCTTGTGAATTTCGTGCTGCTGTCACTCACTGAATTGTATTTACAGCAAATCATGCAAGTTTCATGCTGAAAGCACACCTGTTATGAAAAGTTTCTATGAAGTCTATTTTTAGTAACTAATATTGAATGGGAAAAACCAGCAGCCCAGTAGATATGTAGTTTTATGGACTCGAGTGGATAGGCATCTGGGCCAATCAAAAGATGTCTATTTATAGGTTATATAATAACATCATTTATTGCTTGTAGCCATGTATCTGTCATATAAAGTAGAGCAGATTCGGTTGAGTGGCCAGATCTAAATCCACTTTGCTTTTGATTTAAAAGTTGATGATGATTTAAGTAAGACATACGTTTCATATGAACCCACTTTTTAATTATTTTTGAAAGTGTAGGTAATATGGATATTGGCCTGTAGTTATTTAGTTCATCTTTTGCTCCTGATTTGTAAAGTGGCTTTACTTTAGCATGTTTCCAAATTGACGGAAAAACACCAGAAGTAATGCTTTTATTGATTATAAAAGTTATACTGGGTGACAAAACTGTAAACCCAATTTTTATCAGCCTGGGGCCTATGCAGTCCAAGCCTGTAGATTTAGTACCATCCATAGATGAAATAAAATACGTTACAAATGTACAATTAATTAGGGGTATATCAAAAGAAACATCATCAGTCACTTTCGAATTAATGAAATTGTTAACTTTTTTTAAAATGTGAGGGCTTTATTGGCTGTTTCTGATTAGAAGCTATATTTATAAAGAACTCATTAAAATGATCAGCAATCATTTGCTCGTTCGTGATAACCTGTTCATTAATTTTAATGATGAAAGCATTCTCTGTAGATTCCATTTTTTGCAGGTACCAAACTGTTTAAATACTTTCAAAATAGTTCTAGGGTCATCTTGTCCCTCTTCATATTTATTGTGGCCTTAATTTTGTCGTCAAAGTGACGTTTTCCCTTTTTATCACGTCATTAATAGTCAGTAAGCGCATTCTAAATGAAATTTAATAAAAAAAAAACAAAAAAACAACATCATATAACTAGGAAAAAATTTGTTTCGTCTGTTGCGTATCTTTATTCCTTGAGTGTATGTTCTACTGAAAATACTTACGAGAATGCACAATCGACTGGTCTATCATTAACTCAAAAATAGTAAGTGAGTATGATCAGGAAATACCACAATCACAAACTGCAGACAACCCCGTGGCACCGCGAGAAAGAGCCGCCCAACCATCACGAGACACCAGGAAGACAAATTAAGCAAAGCAATCAGCTCTCTCTTCCCCATCAAGATGATTGCAATACTAGAATGGACATAAAGTAACGTACAACAAAACATAGAACAATTACAGACTCCCACAATGGGAGTAACAATAAACAAAAAGTCAACAACAACAGAACCACCGCCTTAGAACGGACAGCAGCCTAAGCCACCGGGGGGCTTAAATGCATTTTACTGGTACCAAATCTTCGCCCTAGATTCTGCTGTTGTTGAAGTACAAGAAATGTTCAGCTCGCATGGAGGCCATCTAACTAATGCAATGTATCATCATGGAAAAAAAACACTCTAATCAAATTACTACACCATGATGAAACAAAGAAAAGGGCTCATGACCCACAGATAGTCAGAGCTAAAGAAAAACTCAAGTTGAGCCACGGTAGGTCCAGCTACAGATAAGCATCAGGCACCAACCCACCGATTAAAGCTTTACGTCAGAGCCGTCATAGAGTCTGAGGCCTGACCCACCGTCGTGCAATTAAAGAGGAAACCATAGCTATTAACTGTGATTGGGTTTAAAACTAGGCATGCAGACTGTCGCATGACATCTAAATTATATCCAACCCTTATATAACGTTTTACTATCTTTTTGAATTGATCACTAAAATTAGGTTTTTTCAACAATTCGTTTGAATTAATAAACTAAATCACCATAAAATATAGGTTCTGATATGCCTTGTTGCAGAAGAGTTTTTAATCCGATGTTGTATTTAACAATTAACTCTGAGTGTCTGTGGTAGAATTTAGAAAATGCTTTACGAATTTTATGATATCTATAACCTTGTTTTAATAATTTAGTTAGTTTAATAAGTTTCTGTTGTTGAAGTCATCAACATTAGAACACACTCAAAGCCGTACTTCGAACTTTTACAAGCTTGACCAAAAACTGTTGTTTGTTTGTTCGTTTTTTTTTTTCATTTTCCCAGCCAAAGCACATGTCGTTTGAATATAAAAGAACTGACACGGTTCTTTTAGATATCTTTTTATTTATTAATCTTTTTTTTATCTTTTATTTTTTTTGTTTTATTATTTGATGGAAAAACTAGAAAAGCAATTGAAAAAAATGCCATACATTCTGGGGAGGGATTTTCTCTTTGCTGATTTTATCTCATTTTTCTTTAATATCCCATGTAAGGTAAAGGCCCAATTAAAATAAAAGCCCTATTTAAGATGTTTTTCAATCCATCTAGTAGAAAATTCTAATGCTTCAGTCGAATTGGGTAATATGGAAGAGTAACTTGTAGCGTCGATGTCATTTCTGAAAGTGGTACAGATTTTTTTGTAACCACCCAAAATTGCGTTATTTTCTATGTTGGTCTAAGTCTCAGATTGGCTGAAATCTCACACCCACCGCTATAGCCAGTTTGATGTCTTAAGCTTACATTCAAGTATTTCATAAGGCAGTAAAAATTATTCTGCTCTAAATGATGACTTGGTATATAATTGACGGCATATTCCATTAAATGAGCGATTACTGAAACTGCATTGAAAGTGCATGTTTTCATAAAATGACTATTGTATTTCTTGACCCCAAATAGTAATCCAGAGAGCACTATACGGATATATAAAACTTACCATATTTTCTATACATGGACAGGCTACATTCAAGGACCTCTGACGGTTATAATGGGAATCACAGTGTATCGCTGCCTATTATTTAGATAAAAATAGTCGATCAAAAGTTTTCATCTTCATATATAAGCTTGCTGTTGGTCTATATTTTATGATTTTGTATTTGATTTCCTATTTCCATAAATGTACGGCTTTATTTTGGGGCTAAAATGGTCACTTTTTGTATTATACATATAGGAAATAGAAAAATATTTTTAAAACATCATTCCCCCCCCCCCCCCGAGTTCCAACTAATCCTTTTGCACGTAAGTGTGTTCTCATATTTTACATAATATATGTGAAAGACTAGTTGGAACTCGGGGGGTGGGGAATGATATCCCAAAGCCCAAAATGTGACGTCTGGGCGAGCCCTAACATTAGCATTTGGTTTTTTGGTGACGCTCTCTTGAAAATCTTTTCTCTAGTATAATGAAACAATTAGTACAAAGAAGCTTCCTTTTCATAACCCATTAGTCATGAAGTATCACAACGTTTTAGCATATTTTTCTTTAGATTATGAAAATTGTCCTTTTACTAAATTCAGTTGGTAGATTATTCTGCACTTACACTGTATCTATCCAATACACATAAACTACATGGCCATTGACAAGGTGTACTTTACGCATGGATGAATGGTTAAAGTACATTGCTGCATAATATTGCAACAGGTAAATACATTGTCATCAAGGTTGAATATGGACTACAGATGCCCTTCAAAATATTTCTTAACAAATCAGATAGAAAAAAAATCATCAAAATGCTCATGATATTGGACTTGAAAATACTTTCACTGTGACTTGTAATCGAGTATTGATGATTTAATACCCTTACACGTGCAAAATAATTGATTTCAAGATTTTGTGGTGAAGTCAAATTTTGCAACCACTACCCCCTTTAGTAGCGTCTCCTGTTTTGTTGTAGGGTTCTGCATGACTAATTATAACCTTAATTCGTTCCTAATACATCAAGCGTTCTGTTCAACGTGATACCAGTGATATCTTATACATAGGGAAGTTTTGGAAAGCATCTGAAAAATAGGCAGATACCCTATCAAAGTGTCAAAGGTCCTTTACCCCACCTATTATTTATTTAGTAGACATTTTTTTAACAATAGATAAAAATAAACATACTTCTTCATACATCTATGAGATCTGTTTCATGTTTATTTGAACAATTTGAATTTCACTTTTTGCGATTGCATATAGCTAAAACAAACCAATTTTGCATTTTCGTACATAATGAACGTGTCCCTGCTTTGACAAATAGACAAGATGGCAGTTTAAAGCATAGCCATAACACGGTGCCCCTTAATACATCACCACCCACTTTAACTGATTTTAAGAGCTAAAATTGGTGTATCTTCTAAGAAAGTACGCATTTAAGTGTGAGATTTGCTTTTAAGTTTAGCGGAACATTCAGTCTCTTATTCAAATGAGAAACAGCTTATGTGTGCCTGTTTTTGCTTGGAAACTATGCTTAATAAGTTCTTCCATACAAGTGCCCCAAATGGCTATCTCATGTATAAAATGTGTCTTGGGAGAATCTTGAAAAACAAATTCTCAAAACTCACAGCCGACTCAATTTTTTAGAAATTTTAAGTATCTATCGCCGATAAAACTGATCACTAAATATATTGCATTTGAGTATTTTGCATACAATTTAGTGTTGCTATGGAAACTGTAAACCCTAAAATTAAGTGTTCAAGTCGCTTCCAAAAAGAAATTATACAACTGGAATGCTTTATTTTCTATGAGAACACACTTTTATTATTTTTGTGCAATATATAAAAGGTTCCAACAGAAAAAACTTCTTACTGTATCTTTTAGAGAAATTGTTCAAGAAAGATTTAGTACATTTAGTTTCAGACAGCATTTGTAAACGCTTAAAATTTGACTACTCATCTTTAGAGACTGTTTCAAACCAGAAAATAAAGATTAAAACTATTTTCTTGATGACTGCGTATTTCTGGAGATCAGACAAACCCATGGAATTCAATTATTACCAAATATAACGAGAAATAAATGAGTAACGGTATTTTCAAATTTGTTCAAATTAACATGAAACTCCTCTTGTATCTCATTGATTTTGCAACTTCAGTCCCAATTCACATGCACAAAATTTACACCTGTATTACTGAACTTTTCGCTTACTGTAAAGGCGGCAACTTTAATATTCATATCCGGGCGTGGTTCGGCTATTTCATCTGCTAAAGAAGGAAAATCAGGTTTTATTTATAATTTAGTAAAGAGTTAATCAGCTTTTTGGGCCGCGCAAACGTGCGTGCATTTCATGAAAATCCTAACCGTATGCACACTGAACTCACATTTATTAATCCTTAAAGCGCATAATCACAAAATGTATGATTTTTTTGTCGTCCACTAAACTATTAGAATCCTCATTAATAAGCAGTGTGAATCCAGATCAGCCTGCTCCTGTAGGAGCAGTCTGATCTGGATCCACAATGTTTGCCTCCCTGCTTATGTTAGACATTTTCAGATGCAGTTATTTTGCTGGCGTTTTAAGGACTAAATAATAACTGAGGTTGTGGCACAAGATGATACAGTTACTTTTAAATAAAACCACGCCTCCTTTTCAGCTTTTACCTATGCCTAAGGTTGACTAGTCCTATTAACGCATTCATGAGGCGCCGCCTTTACAGTAAGCGAAAAGTCAAGTAATAAGTATTTTATATACATACGTAAGTAAAAGTATATTTACTCTGCGGACACATGCTAATAGTGTCCGCATAAGTATTTTTAAGGGTACGCACCATTGTTGTACAGCAGACACGTACAGGCTGTTGATGACAGCTGCCATATTATTTGTGCACTGGTCTTGCACATAGTTGTTCATGAAAAACTATTGGGACGAACGAACAATTTCATGAGTGGTGGACTGATGTTGTTAAAGTAGCATTTACGTACGGTCAACGATACAGAATAAAGGAAATTGGGATAAAGAACTAAAATTCAACAACGGTTTTGAATCAGTTACATATGATTGTTCCAGAACTCTTGTCAAACTCATTTCTATAATTTATTATTACTCTGAAAGTGTTCTTGAAATAGTCTAGAACATTTTACAACAATTCAAGAACCAGTAGGTTCTACAAATGTTTGAATGTACAAAATAAGTTGAAAGAAATTTTCAAAAAATGATTCAAAATAAGTTCTAGAACGTTTTTCTTACTATGTTAGAACAAGTGACTTCTACAAATCTGCTTATATTTTTCTATAACATCTTTGAACTTTTCAAGGGCAAAAATAATTTTTTACATTTACTTCTCAAATTATGTTTTAGAACTTTTTTAGTACTTTAGCAAGTTCTACAAATGTTCAAAAATATTTGTGAACATTTTAAGAATATTTCAAGAACAAGCATGTCATAACCAGATGGATGATGGGAAAACATGGCTACCAAAACTGGAGGGATTATAAGGGCTCTTCAAAAACATTTACGTGGCAATTTGTGCAAAAAAATATAAAGGGGTCTTTGCACTTCACCGCATGAAATTTGACTTGGTATTACGAAAGTTATGAATGATTTGACTGGTTCAGGAAATCCGTGAACCCAATCATGCTGACCACGTGATTGGCCACCTTGCCACCTGTTGTATCTGAGTTTTTTTTAATATGGGCCCCCAAATAGGTGCTGCATACTTCAGATACGGGCGTGCATACTCCAGTTACGGGCGTACCAAAGTTTTGCGTGCAACTTCCATAGTGCTCCTAGGTGCAAAAGCAAAGTTACTGCGAAGGAAACCTAAAGTCTTAGTTGCTTTGGAAGAAATATCAGATATATGTTGACCCAAATTCATGTTCTCTGTGATTGTTATACCAAGATATTTTACGGACTGAACATTTTCTAAGGTTTGCTGATGCAGTGTGTATTCATGGAGAATATGTTTGGGTGAATAATGCCGTGTCACTCCCATAGAGTGACATTTGGCAACATTTAACTTCATTTGCCAATCAGCCTCCCAGAGCGCAAGACTGTCAAGATCTTCTTGCAAAATAATACAGTCTTGCAAAGAATGAAAAATGTTCCTATACAGGACACATATACAGGACACAATCGTCCGCGAACAGGTAAACTGAAAACTTGATATTATCCGGTAAGTCATTTATGAAGATTAAAAACAGAATCGGCCCTAAGACCGACCCCTGGGGTACACCAGATAAACAGGGGCTGGATCTGAGGCTTGATCATCTAAGACTTCTTGTTGACTGCGCCCAGAGAGCCAGGAGCTGATCCACTTATGGGCGGACCCTCTTATCCCATAATAATCGAGTTTGTGTAATGGCCTCCCGTGTGGGACCTTATCGAAGGCCTTTGCGAAATCCATGATGATCAAATCCGTCTGCTTGTGTCCACGATTCATTGCACCATCCAGGTTACTGATGAAATTGTGCACAAACTGTACCATGAGGGTTACACAATACCTCTGACTTCGGAGCTAATGCTGACAGTAAGAAAGTATGCTATCTAAGGCCAAGTGCTTGTTGATGTTGCTCACCAATATATGCTCTAGAGTTTTGCCACAGATGCAGGTTATAGTCTGCAGCCTGTAATTTCTAAGACCCCTAGAAAATGGTTTTGATGGCATTTTTTGTTAATGCTCGGCACCCATGCTAGAAATACTCTTTGGGGTATGACAAAGTGCCCCAGGGTGGATGCCATGTCTGAAACTTCGAATTAAGGTCACAGCAAGGTCAAAGGTCAAATAGGTGCATTTTCTTATTAGAATCGTCATTAGGTCTTTTTTACATTGCTACTGATGGTATCTAAATCATTCTAATTATGTTTAATATGCTGAAAACTAAAAGTCAGATATAGAAATGTTGAAAAGAATAGTTTGTGGAATATTATAGCTATTATGGGATAGAAAATATACTTTCCGCCGAAAAATCAGTGATTTTGGAGAAGATTTTTCATATTTACAGTCTTTTTTTCAACGACATTCTCAATCATGTCTTAGTTATAGACCACTCACAAGCAATACTTGTACAGTGTATTATTTGATGTATTATTTGATTGGTAATAGGGTCTGCAATATATTTGAATGCTGTTTTATTTTGCCCAAAACACAATAAATGGGGGGGGGATAGAGCTTCATAATTCTGGACACAAATTGGCTCTTGGTCATGTGAATGATATGAGGTGTCTGGAAAAAGTACATGCTTTTCTGTTTGTTTGATTTGATTCTTTACATCCCATCAACAATCTTTCAGATATAAAGGGACGTGTCTATCTGGGTTGAACCAGTGCTAAGCTAGGATTAATGTGTCTTGCTCAACGCAGTGAAGCCAGTGAGCCTTGAACCTGCGGCCCCTCGGTCTCGAGTCAAGCACTCTATCACTGAGCCACTGCACCAGCAGATTACAGAAGAAACCCCAATTTGAAATTATGAAATACCACAGATATATTTATCAAGATGTCAATTATTCATTTATGATGCAACGATGAACCTTGATCGCTAATTTTGTGTGTGCTTTAGATATAAAGGTCCAGCTATTCATGTATGCAGTTGTTGAAGCTGGCCATGTCATTCCCAAATTTTGACAAAGGCCCCCAAAATGGGTTATTCTTCAGAAAGTTCCTCTGAAGATGACATGATTGATGAACACTTATTTTAAGTCTATTACTAGAACTGCTTTATGCTGTCACAAAATTTCAAACTTATGGTTGATCTGATGAAGACACCTGGTCACGCTGATCCGTTGCAAGGCAAAAACCAAGATCATTCCTGAGAGAATGTTCTTGTTTTTTAGTCTCCTCTTTGAGGGCATGGCTATTTTTGGCGGGTTTGATGGAGAACCTGTAGGAACCGTGATGCCATAATGGCTATAAAGACGTCATATATGGTGTGTCAAACCACAAAACATTTGACACCAAATCATATAGGTGAAGGGAGAGCTGGGTGATTTACTTTAATTGTCTTACTGATGTATTGTGACTGTAAGTGTTATGTTATCTCTGTCTTCCTCGCAGTGCCTTTGTTTGGCCTGCAATGTGTGATTGTGTTATTTCCTGATCATACTCACTTACTTTTGTTGCTTTTGGTCAAGCTTTACACCAGGCAAACAGATTGGAAAACCTGGTGCAGCTGTTCAATGCAGAAAGTCACGCTATTGGAATAAAGCCAGTCCATGGAATTGATGATGAGATTGAAAAATTCGTTTTTGATAAATTTGTCGAAAAAATGGACATGTATATTTCCCTGATAATATTGACAGAGAATGACTCATACAATTTTCATGCGGTGATATTGCTTTCCTAAAAGCAACATTGGGTAGCAAATTATTCTCATTACATTGTACAAAGATCATGTCTTGGTAGCACAGTTCTGACAACAGTTCGACAAAAAGCTTTGTACAACAGAACAACATACCTGCAAAGCTTGACCAAGTGTTAACCCATTTTCACAAGGTTGATAAAGCAAAACTTCCATCAAATGGAAGACTCAATTGCCGTTTTTATAATAAAACAGAGTACGAGGGTCATCCAATAAAGAATGAGACTTTTTCTATTGCGGAGTGTATTAACATGCTAGACTTATGAAATCTTATCCGAAGCTAGTACGTCATTTTGGCTATTCACATGTACCATATTCAATGTGTTACACAGTTCCAGCTTTTGTTGCTAGGCAACATTAGAAGACTTGGCGAACACGCGTGGACAGCTCACTATAGGTGGTCACCATGGCAACAGATTAAGATGTATAGTTTATTTTTCTGCCAATACTTGTATATGCTAATGCAATCTTTCTATACCCAATAGGAAATACTAATGTTCCAGGGTCTTCAGCTGTTACCATGGAAACAAAGCTTAAAAAATCAGGTTTCCAAGAAATATCTGGCATATTTCGCTGACCTATTGACTTTAAAAATCAATAGCAAATAGTCGAAAGCAATTTAAGTGAACAGGATTTTGTAGCCTAAATTACAATCAGCTGCACATTACAACATCTGTTGTAGGACATACATCGCTAGCATAGTTACAATAGCAACACAAAGTAGTGTTTTTATAAAAAAAATTGAGTAAATTGGTTGCTAGGCAACCAAAATAAAAGTTATGCATATTTGGTTATTCTTTTATAGCATTTTATGTAACACTAAGATTGTTCAGGTAAAGAAATGATATCAAGAGGTTAAATTCTATCTGTTATGGAAAATAAAGGACTTTGAATGATCATGGGTATGCAAAACAATAATATAAATGCGGCCACGCGTCTTCAAGTCCTTCCACAAAACACCCTGTTACAATGGCAAATCACCAATCACAAACATATTATTTCTATTCCTGAATTGCCAAGATACCATACTATTATTATGGTGACTTATAACTAAATGCACACACAGATTTTAAGACTATGAAGAAAGTCTCATTCTTTATTGGATGACCCTCGTATGAAATAGAAAAAGATAGTTACAAATGTACGTAAGAAAACACATACATGTTTGTTCGCTTATACTAACTTAACAGTTTTGTTCAGGTGACCAGAAAGTTCCAATCTGAGGTATAATAAATAAAGAAGTTCTGGGGAATTCTTACAATAGATCGAGACGGTCCTTTATACATTTTTGTATTTTTCAACTCTGTTCATTTAATCCACATGTACAAAATACATGTTGGAAGTAGCACCTGGAAGCTCAAACACTGGTACAGTCATAAGGTAGAGGCTTGCAACTTTCGGAAGTTAAAGAGTTTGTTTTGCCCTGTATCATGCTGTATGGGTGCTGCGTTGAAAGAGAAAATGTAGATATTGATTTGGTACAATTCAATGTTTTCTTCTATGTGAGAAAAGGGTTGTACTTCCTTTAAAGATACCTTTGAATTGCACTGTTTGAGAGTTGATTATGAGGCAAAATCATGAATTGTGTCACAAATTGATAAAATATTCCCAAAGACAATAGATTTGCATAAATGAGACATAGTGATCTATAAACAGTGTGTGACACTCTACAACCCCAAGATGTATCCACACAATAAATTTGGGATTCCTTCCGCCAATTATATAGGAGATGTACCAGAGGTCAAGTTCAAAATGATTCCAACCAGTAGGGGACACTCTGGCACCCTAACATGTATCCACAATCTAAATTTGGGATTCCTACCTTAAAACAATATAAGATATATGCTCTAGACACGATATTCCTAGAACTAGGGTCAGAGGACAAGGTCAAAAATCACAGTAACCCCAGTAACAGTTTGTCACACTCTGTGACCCGAAGGTGTATCCACACACTAAAATTGGGATTCCTGTCTCAAATTATATAACAGATATGCTCCGGACAAAATTCAGGTTCAGACTGACAGATTGTCAGCCGTGTGTCTGGCTTGCACTTGTGGCTGCAAAAATGTGCAGAACCATCAGATGTAAATGTTGAAGGCTAATCAGATCTGCGTGATAGAATGTGCATACGATGCAAAGGAATGTGCCTATCTTATATGACTAAAAGTTGCCCTGGAGGCTTGCAAGTTTTGGAAGTTAAAGAGTTTGATTTTTGCCTGTATCATGCAGTATGGGTGCTGAATATGCTGAATCACAATCCTGTCTGTAGATACGTGTACTTAGGTTACCTGCGAATATGACTCTAAATTATATATAGGCACAATTCGAAGCTAGGTGTATGGTAAATGAAGTAATACACCAAATTGATACAATGTAGATGTGAATTAGAAGTGCCTTGGATAACGTAAAATTATATATCAAATCTATAGGGTCATGTATCATACAATTTATACATATACATGTATAGTACTAGTCGGGGACAATTTTTCATGGGTGCCAAATTGTTCATTAGAATCCCCAAACACCCCCATTCTTCTGTATTGCATGATAGGTAGCCATAGAAACCATTGTAATTTCATATATTCCAAATGGGTTTATTTTTATGACAATATTTTTGTCATTAAGGCGATCCCACTAAACAAGTTGACATACATGAGAAAATGTCCTAGGGGTGCAAGGAAGGTCTTATTACCACATCCCCTTCCCTTCTTCCAAGGTTTATAGTTTTTATATGACTTTCCTTCATTTTATAAGTTTACACATATAAATTTATGGATATGCAATTGAGACAATTTACAAATACATGTAGAACCATTGGATGAATGAAATTGTCCAATTGTACCACTGATGACATAGCAATATGCATCAACGATTATATGCAGATTCAATCTGCTTAATTATGTTTTTAATGATTTTCCTTATTTTTTAACGTTTTATTAATATTCATGAAAATGCAAATTATGTAGATTAGATAATTTGCATATGCCACAATTTGATAAAAGGCCATTGTCTAAGCTTTAATTTTATACGAATTTTAGTAGGTTGTGATAAGAAGCAACTGAGATATTATTAATTTTGTAGGTACACCCCCATTTTTGAATCACATTTTAATATTTTCATAAATAGTAATGCAAATTAGATAAATTAGATAATTTGCATTAGCGACAATGGATGAAAGGCCTCTGTCTAAGTTTTAATTTGACACCATGTTTAGATGTCTAAGACAAGTAGTTGCTAAGATATGAGTAACTTTGTTGGTACATCACCATTCTTGAATAGCAGTATGGGTTGCCATGGAAACCATGTATATTCACATAGCCCAGACAGGTTCATTTTTAGAACCTTATTTTGCATTCAGGGGGTCTTAATAAACAATTTGGCACTCAAGAAAAAATACCCTGGGGGTGCAAGGTAGGCTTAATTGGCCCTGACTATATTGTTCTTTAATTGTATTGAGCCTGAATGTTTATTATCATAAATACAGTATTTTTTTATTTTACAAATGTCAATTTGGAGGCTGTGGCAAGCCTCTGTGCCATTCTATTCTCATATGCAAGTGTTTTGTTCATATTGGTAGCACTTTGTGATTGAAAAAAAATCTTTACTATATTTAAATGCCATTTTTTTGAATAATTGCACTTACTTGACCTTTGACCTCACCGTGACCTTAAATCGAAAAATCACGCTTGGCATCCACCCCTATATTGTTTGTAATAGTCCAAGGAATAATTCTAGCCTGGATGCCGAGCATTAACAAAAAATGCCATCAGGAGTCCTCGTAGAAATTAAAGGCGGCAGACTATTAGGGACAGCGGTCTATGGTTCGCAACATAGTATGTTTATCCTTTCTTAAAGACAGCTTGTCGCCAATCATCTCGAACATTGCCCTGAGCTAACGATTCGTTATAGATTAGTGCTAGGATAGTAGAAATCTGGGTACTACACTCTTTGAGCACCTCCTCATTGAGACCATATGGGCCAGGTGCTTTATGCACATTAAGTCCTTCCAGTAGTTTAGCGTTCCCTTTTGGATCAACTGATATTACCCCCATGGAGGAGAATGTACTAGCCCCTTTTGAGGGTGGGTCAAAATTTGCCTCACGTGTGAAGGCAGATTAGAATTGTCGGTTACAAGTATCAGCCTTTTCCTTAGTATCATTTAATAGAATTTCATTTTCTCTTAGTAGTGTGGTCCCAAACGCGTCTTTTTTAAATGATTTGACAAATGACCAAAAGTGTCTTCATTTTTCTACTTTTATTCGAATGTGGATGGGAGGATTCGTTCTCAAACGTGAAGATATTGGAAACGTGTTTCCAATAGGCATCTCTCACTACCTTCTGGGCGTGTGCCCTGAACCATTTATAATGGTTCTTCACGTCAGGACCATGTGACTTTCGGTCACGAAGGTAGAGTTTCTGGCGTCTTTTAACGAGCGGTTTGATCATAGCATCGATTCATGGCAGACTGTACTTTGTTTAGGTCATTTTTATGAGAATAAACCTCTCTACATCCTCTAAAAAGCCTGTTTTGAATTTGACCCACATGTCATTGACATGTGACTGTGGTCTCCAGAAAGGTAGGACTCCTTAAAATGGGACATGTGGTCGCGTAGACCAGTCATATCTGCTAGATTGTAGATGCCTATTTTATTCCTTTAGCTTTTATATCATACTCAATGTAAACAAGGTCAGGATCCGCTTTGCTGATCAGAGACATCCTCTTAACTCTATTTACAGGATTAGGAACATTTGTGAAGAGAAGGTCAAGGGTTTTGTCTAGCCGCGTGGGGATATTTACTACTTGTGTTAGGCAGTGCTCACCTACGATATCAAAACGTTGTTGTTGAGTCTGCCGTTTTTGTACCCCCTGGGGTACTTGCATAGTGTTCCACTCTTTATTTCCACAGTTAAAGTCCCTTCCTATCAAAACATGAGCATTTTTGTTTGACATGATCCTTCTCAAAGATATATTGAATTCCTCAAGATAATCATTGTCAATATTGTCAAGAGGTTGATAAAATAAACCAACATACAATGTCCTTCTTCCAATTATGTTCAGTTTGCACCAAACTATTTCACAAATTGGTGTCCAGTTCCGGTATTTCTGTGCAGAGTAAGTCACGCTTAATAGCTACAAAGACACCTCCATGGGCATCACTGACTCTGTCTTTCTGGACTGCATCAAAAGACTGTGAAGATTTCCGAGTTTTTAATGTCTTGGTTAACCATGACTCATTCCCCTAAATGATATCCAGTTTTGCCGAGTCGATATAGTAGTATGAAGTTCAGCCTTGTTTTATTATTTATAGACTGACAATTCATAATCAAAATACTTAAGGGATGGTTCAAGACAGCCTTGGCTGTCTTTGTCCTAGCTTCATTCTTATCCTGAACTATAGGCGAAGAAGCTATAGTTGGGGTCCAATATCGTCTGGTACCAGGCTTTAAGGGTCGGACATGATGATAAGGTATCAAATCTGTTTTAGATGTCAAGAGAAGCTGAAGAATCAAATAAAGCAGTAAAAAAGTTTGGCATTCCACACTTTATACATTCCCATACAATACCTTTTCCAGAAACTTTGTTTAGGATGCTATACATATTTGAAGACATGCCTTGACAGTCTATATGGTACCAGATGTTGCAAGTATCGCAACAAATCCCTTGTTCTTCCCAGCCAACACTTTCCTCACAAACCCTGCAAGGGTAGTGTGAAGAGCTATTGATGGAATCAGGACCTGGATTTGATTCGATGCCCCAAGAGTTGCCACACAGGATAACGAAACTATATAAAAAAAAGTCAATATGTTGGAGCCATGAGAATCTTTAAACTTACACATGTAGTTGATTTTGTTAAAATTGATGCAGTGGTAAGGTGTGGAAGATATGAGCAAAGATTGAGATGGTTTGTTGTAATCAAGTTTTGAGAAAAGTCCACAGGAAAGAAGTCTACTGGAATATCTGCAAAGTAAGTGTCTCTATTCCAAAAGGCTGCAACTTTTGTTGCCAACCAAAGCAGCATGCCATAAAAAGGAAGTCAGACTTAAAATAAGCCATGACCCTGGCCTGCCCTCGGGAGGGTTTCTTATTTGTGATTTGCATATGGGTTCAATGGGTCTGTTATACCCTAAAATATTTTCAAATTAATGGTGTTCAGTCAGAGGGTTTACATTTAGGAGATTGACCAGAAGTTACTGGTCCGGCGGTACGTGGATAGTTTACTATCTAATAATTTATTCTAGCACAAAGTAAAATAGCTTCAAAATTCAAAACCCAAGCCTTAAGTTTATAATTGGTAATGGGAACAAAATTGTTGATATAAAGCAATAACTCAGACTAAAAATTGTTTAAATTCTAAAAAAATCCAAAATTTGTCCCAGAAAATCAGGAGCGCCAAATCGAGGCACATGCGCACTCACAGATCTCACCTCCCCACAATTAATTCTGGAACAGCCCTAGAATACAGATTGTTCAAGTATATACATACCAAACCTCTCAACCCTGCCTGTGTAGCCAGTTTTTAAAGTAAGAAGACAAAGATAATATTTCAAGTACCAAACCTGGCCGAGAATACCATATGAAAAGTGACGAAACACTAGAAAATTCAAACACAAAAATCTAAACAGTATTGCACAGGTGTGCACTATAGTCGCCATGTGAGTCCGTCCTTTAGTCCATGAGCAGCAAGTGAAAATGCACATAGCTCTTGAACAACATGGCAAGCCTAACATTTAATTTATTTTTTCGATTCGTTAAATAAATTCAATTAAACATGAGGACTCATGTAAGATCCTCTATTTAATTTGTAAATTCAAAATAATTATTGGTTAGCCAACTTTTACTGATCAATTCAAAGAGATAACCAAGCGATATAACATGTTGGATATAGCATGGATCATGGTTATTTGCCAGTCTGCATGCTTATCAAAACAAAGGCAATGTTTTTTTTTAAAACTGACAATAGACGTGAACACTTAGATATACAGTGTGATTGTACTCATCTTGAAACTATTAACACATTTAGAATGTTTTGGCATGGCACCATGCACAAATTCAGAGGGGGCGGAAGTTAGAAACCCTTGGAAGGAAAATCAGAAAGCTATAGGATTCCTTAGCAATGCTGATCCAGATCATCTGGAAAATCACAATACAAACAAGCAAGCATTCAATGTTTGGCCACCATCGGCCCATCAGCACAAAAACATTTAAATGGCGTTTAACTGGTTTGCCGATGATGGCCGGCTTTAATTGTTATTTGGATCCCCTCTCCTCCCCTTGTCAACAAAATTAATCCACGCATGGAATACTCAGCTTAAATGGAAAAATTTTATGTGACAGAACAGGCAACAAAAAGATTTATTTATTTAAATAATTTATTTTATAAAAAAAATATTAGAAAACATATTAAAAGTTATTCAATTTTATATCTCTACCCATACTTATATATGCTTACAAAAATTAGGGGGTTTATCTTGCATTATATATTTGAAGAGTTCATCTTAATATTTTGTAGAAACACTTATCTAAAAGCTTAATTTCAGAACCATCTGCAGCAAGATACCAATAGCCAAGCTGTGTTCATCTGAATGGCGTACAGTTAAACATTTATGAGAGAGTCACCTTTTGGAAAGCCTAAACTGTCTGTTTTACACACACACACTGGTAAACATAGTATGTAAACTGAAATAAACATCCTGTACCCGTTCCTCCTAGCTCACGTCTTATACATTATAAATTACAGCACTCGTGTGTAACCAGTTGTCGGAAATCGTGATGTGAGAGTTGTTGGTACAGCTGTAATTGCGAGGGCCCACATATTAAAATTCATTTTTTCCATAGATCTAAGTAACTGTTACAGTTACAACCATGTAATCATGTATACATGTGATTGCCAATTCCACTAAAACCGTGCAATCTGGCATTTAAGCTCGTTTTCGACACAGAACAGCTCTGATTGTGAGCAAGTCGTTTTTCAACAAAGCAAAATGCAAAGGAGGAAACCGTTAAAATCATGGAATAAACAGGAATAAAATAGATAAAATGGCTTTTCTTACCTTGTTCGAATGTGTATTGTCTGTATCGCTTACATATAAATCGAAACGTGTACATGTACCTAAATACACGCATTTTCCGACTACTGGTTTCGCACGAGTGCTGTTATTCATGTTTATAAGGCGTGAGCTAGCGGAGGAACGGTACAGGATGTTTATTTCAGTTTACATACTATGGTAAATGTATATGTCGATTTGCTGGTATTTACGCGTATTGCCGGTACTTCATAGACCGGAAGTGGTAGATATTGAAGTTTATACTATAAAGAAAAACATGTCATATGCCTAAAAGACTATAGACTTCAATCATTTTTAAGTATTCAGTATGTGCATGGCGATTTATGTAAGCATTTAGGAATAGATTCGAGTACCGATCATCCAGATCGGTACTCGAATCTATTCCTAATTGCTTACATAAATCGCCATGTGTATGCCGAATACTTAAAAATGATCTTATTCCATAGTCCTTTAGGCATATGACATGTTTTTCTATATAGTATTAACACCAATATCTACCACTTCCGGTCTATGAAGTACCGGCAATACGCGTAAATACCAGCAAATCGACATATACATTTACCAGTGTGACACAGGTGGCTGTCTTATCAATGGTCAGTCAGAATATCAGTCGTTTATAAAGTTTTTTTTCTTTTGTCAGAGTAAGTAAGGGTGCAAGATCAGGAATCGATACAATCAAGTACCACACCTGACCCATGATACCAATGGGAAAGTGATAGACTTACAATGAGACACCACAAACAAGAGCCGAAAGGCCAGCCCTTTCCCCGTAGGTGACCACAAGGCACAAATAAACAGACGCGCACAAAGGCATGACAAACACAAGGCAGAAACAACATAAATGATCCACAAAAGAAGTACCAACTTGTAACGGTCAGTAAAAATATTTTACAGGAGGGCTTAAACCAGTTTCACGGCGCCAACCTCGCCCTTAATTCTGATGTGGACCAGGACATATTTGGGAAAGTGACAAAACACAACAGCCAAGAGGTCAGTCCTTTCCCAGCAAGTGACCACAAGACTACAAGGATCAGACACGACAGCACAACACACACCAACATGAAGCATAACTAACAAAAACGAGCCACAAAAGAAGCACCGCCTTGGAACGGTCAGTAAAATATTTTACTGGAGGGCTTAAACCGGTTTAACGGCGCCAACCTCAACCTCAATTCAGATGTGGATCAAGACACATAGATATTTGGTTTGCATGATAGCCCCTAACTTATCATTGCATCATCTCCTAGAACATTCAAATCAAGATATAAAAAGGAGATCAAGCAAAGATAAGGACTCAACAGTAAATAATACTGAATACCAGAGCAAAAGAAACCCAACAGACAAACCCAGGTGGGCCTGGCAAACAGCTAAAGCATCAGGCCGTATTATCTCATCAATAGATAGGTCTTTAAGTCAGAACCGTCAAAGAGTCTGAAGGCCGACCCACCGGCGTGCAATTAAAGAGGAAAGCAAAGTTGCCAATTTGGTTGACCACCAAGCATGCAGTCTGTTGCAACACATTGAGACTCATGACAAACATCATATCTAAACACTAAGCACATAATTTTATCTGTTTTTTTTTTTGTGTGTTTTTTACTTCCATGCTTCAGCAAGCAAAAACTGTATATACAATGCCTCGTGGGCATTTCAGTGACCACATAGGTTTGTGTATTCATCATTGGATTATTTTGTAAATCTAAGTATTGATTGACCAATTAACCTCTTTTCATTGAAAAAATGGCTTATGACAAGTTAAAATGGCCGTACTTATAGAGAGTAATAAGCATTTTGGGAATGATTTTACTGGCTGCTGGCTGGTTTATGGAGGTGGCTGTCTCATGCAGAGACGCAATCTAGTGAAACTTATTGAGTACGTTCAGACTGGACTGGCTCTCTTATGCAGGTTGAGCTCTTATAAGGGTGGCTCATTCAGCAGGTTCAACTGCATATTATTGTATTGGTCAAGAGTGAAAGGTCCCACAAACACATTATTGCAACAAAACTGTCTAAATGAGGTATATGTAGCCAAACAATGTCACTATCCTGCATTAACCCATATAAGCCTAGCATCCTTTTTGTGGGGCATCGGTAAACAGTAGATAACCAGATCAGACGCCGCAAAACGCGGCGTCTGATCAGGTTCTGCACTGTTTGCTTACAGAAGTCTCTTTTAAAAATTTGAAAAAAAAACACCCAACAGCCCTAAAATTGGAAATGGACTCGTCCAATTCATTAGGGCGAGAAATTCCATCAGGCATAGAGAGAGAGAGAGAGAGAGAGAGAGAGAGAGAGAGAGAGAGAGAGAGAAATATATGTTTATGTAAATGGGTCATACTATTTTGACATAAAGGGTAAAGCAGCTTCTTGATAGCCTAGAACACTGTTAACAGTAGCCAGATTGTAGTGCCAGAAGATGATCATTTATTGCAAGGATGGGTTCACACCGGATAGACGGCAATCGAAAACGTTAATATTATCGACGAACTCAGCTTAAATCAATAGAAACAGGATTTTCGGTTGCCATTTGTCGCCGAATTGGCGACAAATGGCAATCACAAATACTATTTCTAAGTTTTATCTGAGTTTGTTGATTGTTAAGAGCGTTTTTGATTGCCGCCTATGCGGGTGGAGTTGGTAATTTGACCAATATTGATAAAATTATTAACGTACAGATGCTCCAGGAGTCAATTTTGCATTAGACAGTATTTTGATACTATTACCCAATTAAATTAAAGAATACAGTCCACACGTTTGCGTTGCTTGTCACATAGTTTAATACTTGGTAAAATTCAAATCACATAGTCACAACTGCACACCTGTTTGCCCTTTGTATACGTGTGTTTGTGTAAATGATGATGTGTATATTTGGGACTGATAAACTATGACGTGAGAAAATCTGGCTGTACGATTTGGCACCACTGCGACTGATAATGATTTCATGTGCAATTTAATATTGTCGTCTTTATACTTTAACTTATAGTTTACTGTAAGGCTAATCTCTATGACAGTTTTTCTCTTGGCAGGGCTCATGTATATGTGTTTTAGAAATAGTTTTAGAATTGTAATTATCTAAACAACTTAAATTTTTACTGCCTCTTACCATGCTTACAATTCTTTTAGAATGGCAGTTGTATATGTACTTATGTATTTTTAATGTAAGATATGTTTTACTGTATACACTGATGAGACAAAAATAAATGATACTCGGTATTCAGTTTAATTTACTGTTGAGTCCTTATCCTTGCTTTATCTCCTTGTTATATCTTGATTTATATGTTTTAGGAGATGATGCATTGATAAGTTAGGGGTCTTTCATGCAAACCAAATATCTATGTGTCTTGATCCACATCTGAATTAAGGGTGAGGTTGGTGCCGTTAAACCGGTTTAAGCCCTCCAGTAATATATTTTACTGACCGTTCCAAGGCGGTACTTCTTTTGTGGAACTTTTATGTTTTTGTTCTGTCTTGTGTTTGCTATGTTTTGTGCGCGTCTGTTTATATGTGCTTTGTGGTCACCTGCTGGGAAAGGGCTGACCTCTTGGCTCTCGTTTGTGGTGTCTTCTGTGAGTTTGTCACTTTCCCATTGGTATCCTGGGTCAGGTGTGGTACTTGATTGTATCGATTCCTGATCTTTGCACCATTACTTACTTTTACTAACTTAGGCAGCGCCGACCGTATCTGAAATCGTTGCAACATTCGCAACAGCGCCTCTTCATAGGTTGTAAGTCTTGTTTTGTGATAAGTACTTTGTGACTTTTATAGTATTGTAATCTCTTTGATAGCCGAGTGAGTTGGTTTAAGCCCTCTAGTATTTTTCTTACTAACCGTTCCAAGGCGGTACTTTCTTTTTTTTGCATTTGTCTTTGCCATACCACCATATCTGTTTCTTGCAGCCTTGTGGTAACCTGCTTGGAAAGGGCTGACCTCTTGGCTCTCTTTTATGTGATGTTTCCTTGTATTTTGTCACTCCCATACGGTGTCCTGGATCGAGTTCGGTAATTGATAGTATCGATTCCTGATTTTTGCCTTCTTTCTTAACGAGGAAGCCTCTATGCGAGCTAAACAAGTTTATGTTTTAACAACGACAGAATCTACGGCGATGATTTAGCGCTAGTAAAATGCACTTAAGCCCCCAGTGGCTTAGGCTGCTGTCCGTCCTAAGGCGGTGCGTCTGTTGTTGTTGATCTATTGTTTGATATACTTCCCATTGTTTGTGGGAGTTCTGCGTTTGCCTTTGTTTTGTTATGCATTACTTTGTGTCCATTTTAGTTTTGCAATCATCTTGAAGAAGAATAGATAGCTGGTTGCTTTGCTATTGTTGTTTTGCAGATGTATTACTATAAATGTTCTGTGGCTCTTCCTCACGGTGCCTTGGTTTGGTCTGCATTATGTGATTGTGGTATTTCCTGATCATACTCACTTTTTGTATTCCAAAACGGGGCTCTTACTGGATTATAAACACAAGTAAAGTATGATCTTGATTATGACTTTTAATATGATACAAGAAATAGAAGTCTCGTGAAAAGATGGTTATGGATTTGAAATAAATATATATATATATATATATATATATATATATATATATATATATATATATATATATATATATATATATATATATATATATATATATATATATACGAATACAGCATAATGCATTAACAGAATAGTAGGGTAAAGTCGGATATATTCGGACAGACAGCTAAATTCGGACAGCGACCTTAATTGTTTGTTTCATATTTGAAATATTGGAATAAAAAATAAATTAACTAAGCAATCAGTGAAAATCCTGATGAGACGGCTCATAAGGAGCCGTCTCATCTGGATTTACACTGTTTTACAAATGTGTGTCCGAACTTACCTGATGTCCGAATTAACCTGACTTTACCCTATATAACATTTTACAACAAAATCTATGGCGTACGTGCCCTAAAAAGAGCACCAATCTGCTGCCTATGGCAAATATAAAAGAGAATGGGTTTCACTTCTTTCCCACATTTCCTGTCTATTCGAAAAATAGAATACTTTTGCTGAAAATTTTCTAAACAAATAATTAAAATACCAATGACTAACAAACAATCACAGTTCTTGAAGCATCGAGCAGCCTTTATATACATGTATGAAGCAAATAAGAAACGTAAAATACACTTTTTAGATATTAGCGCTTACACTAAAGCAATGTCGATATCAAGCTTCAGCAAACAATGTAGATGCACTGGGACCTATCACAAGAGACGCCTCAGTTAGATCAATCCTGTTTACCATAGGGTAAAATCAGGTAATTTCGGACATCGGGTAAATCGGATATACATTTGCAAACAGTGTAAATCCCTCATCAGGATTTTCACTGTTTGCTTTGTAAATCTTTTTTTATTACAATTATAACAATATGAAACAAACAAGGTCGCTGTCCGAATTTACCTGATGTCCGAATGTACCTTACTATTTGGTCTTTGCAATGTTGTGCAACATTGTACCAATGCATTCAAGAAATGAGCCACAACATGTGATTTCCATCAAAATGTGGCATTTTGAAATGTGTAGACTCAGACGAGCCTGTGCAGCCTCCTGTTAAGCTTAGAAACTCCAAATAATGTTTAGTCAATAGCGTACTAGTCATAGAAGGTTCAAGCGACTAGCAAAGGCTCTGATCAGACTGCGCATATGCGCAGGCTGGTCTGAGCCTTTGCTGGTCGCACATACCACATTTTTGGAAATCTCATGTCGCGGCTCAAATGGCAAAATGTTAAGACAATGACTATGGTTTAATCAATCTTTCATTTAAATATACACTGAACCGAAGTTATAAGTGGCCACCTACACATTTTTGCGCCTGTTCAGAGAGTAAACATCGCTCTTACAAAATTTTGATTCCATAAAAAAATTCAAGGATTTTTCGAGACTCTAAAAATTATGCCATTTCAAAATAACTGGTTTATCTTGCACAGACGAAGTCAGAGTAAATGTACCTTCATTTCAAAAAGTCACACTTTTTACTGTGATATAAAATATTCCTCAGAAATGTTATCCATTTATATTCTAATTAGTTTGAAGCTGTTAATAAGAGCTAAGATTATAAGATAAAAAAGAACCAAAAGTTTTGTGAGAATTGAACTCTCCGTTTCTCCTCTACGTTAACATGAAGGTAGCCACTATCAGCAGCTTAATCAAAGAGTTTTAGCTTTAACCATGCAATGTGCATATCAACTTTACATCACTCTGTATGCATTATTATCTGTGGCATGGCATTGAAAATTTCAGCAATTATTTATTATGAATAGGCTTCCCTGTTTTGTTTAAAAAATCATAAATATATTTGGCATATGTAATTAATGACCTTTGAAATATCACGATAAAACCAGAAGTGTACACCAGTCCTGAAGGAATAACTGTAAAAAGGGCTATTCAATCTATATTGTGTTTGGTCTAACATGTATACATAAAATGAAACGCATACAATGATTTATGTGATATCGTAAAATGTGGGAAATGAGCTTTTTTAAAAAAAAAAATCATAAAAATCGTTCGTAAGCAAAAATTCAGGGGTCTGGTGTTTTTTCATGTCGGCTAGGCGGGTTTGAAATCACCTGTACTTCAATTCGGAAAAAAATGCCCTTACATGTAAACCCTTATTTTCTTCAAAAAATTGATTTTTGCAACTTCAAACCTAAAAATTGTGAAGTGATAGAACACTCTTTTAAAGCACCACTTAATTTGAGTCCATTGAAATGCACATATTTGGGCAAAAAATAATTTCAATAACATTAGCGCTAAGTCAGAAAAAATGAAATTGAAAAGTGGCCACTTATAACTTCATTTCAGTGTAAGTACATGAAAATGCAAACATATTTTATACACAAAACATACACTTGAAAGGGATACAGAAATAAGTCATAGACTTGTTTAAAATTAGTCAGTGAGTATGATCAGGAAATACCACAATCACAAACTGCTGACAAACCCGTGCCAACATGAGGAAGAACCACACAACAATCACAAGACACCAGGAAGACAAACAAAGCAAAACACCAAACTCTCTCTTCCCCCATCGAGATGATTGCAAAACTACGAGGGGTGATCAGAAAGTTCGCGGAAAATAGTTGCCATTTTTTCATCGTTTGACCAATAGAGCTGGAATTACAGCACACAATACTGCAACACATATGCAGTTGATCGGTTACAACATGCTTAATGTTAGTCCTCTACATGTGTTACAGTTGTTGTCAAGGCAACGCTTTATAGCGAAAACCGACCCATTTTACGCTGCATTTTGACGTTTTACTATGCAACCAATTAAACTTCAACGTACTGTAAAATTATATTATGCTGTGATAGCCCATATTGCGTTCCATGCGTATTTAGCAACATATTTACTCCTCTTCTATATGCAAACTTTCAAAGATTTATATCTAACAGATGGTGTTCTAAACAGTTGAAACTATTAATAGTGCTATTAAAAGGCAAAGCATTTAACTTCTATGATCCCATTGCCTGTTTTGGCATGTCAATTCTTAAAAAAATAACTATTTACACAGTTCGAAAGGCACTCATTTTCAGGACAGTAGATCTAATATTGATAGTAAGCCAGATATTATAATTATTGTGATGAACACTGACAAGAAAATAAGTTTTTTATTTAAAATTTGCAAAAACTAAAAAAAAAATGACGCATTTTAGGACTGCTCTTCGGACTGAAACCTATAAATTTGATTTCATAGCGCAGCGGAATGACATAAAAACCTCATATTATGTTCAAACAATGACGGAACATTACTTTCGGTTAAAAATACCAATCAATTCAAACGCAACTACGAGTTTTAGCCTCGAGAAGCAACCCAGGGGTACATATGGGCCGGTTCCAGCGAAGTGACGTCACAGCGGCGCCTCGCGCTCATACGTCTGACGTCACATTTTCTAAATTTCAATTTCAGTCAACTTGCTTTCAATGGTAGTTTATATCTATGAATTTTCATTGGGATTGATAAAAGCAATGCGATTTAATAGCACTTTTCCGCGAACTTTCTGATCACCCCTCGTAGAATGGACACGAAGTAATGCACAAAAAAACATACATCTGTTTAAGTTCTTTTTTAAACCTTTTTATACTGGAAACCCCTTAACGATTCCTTTTGCAAACAGTGAAAACCCGGATGAAATGCAGCATCATGCTGCATTTCATCAGGGTCTACACTGTTTGTAAAGGTAAAAAAAGATCTCAAGGCAAAGAAAATGTGTTTTTGAAATTATAACCTGAAACTCCTTGATATGTACAATGAACTATCTCAAATTTATTGCATCAAACCAACAGAAAGAATCCATTTGGGCATAACACTATAATTAAATGCTTGTGGTGGCTCTAATTTACAGCTACACTTACTTGAAACTGTACAAGCTATGACACCCAATGTGCACATAATTTAGGCCTCGTTGCGAGAAAACCTGTCTTTGGGGGTTTGCGAACAACAAAGGCGCAGACCAGCCTGCGCATTCGCGCAGTCTGATCAGCGCATTTGTTATTCGCTTTTTTGAAAGCACCATATCCAAGCTTACTACAAGCCAAATCCCAATTTTCTAGCTAGTCTCTGTAGCTGATGAGACTGGTTTGCGTCTCGCTATGTCGCAAACACCCGAAGACAGGTTTTCTCGCGACAAGGCCCATTTCATATTTGTAGTACATTTCAGGCAGTTGGACATCTTTAAAGTGCGGGCAAGCTAAACATACATCTACAAGGACGAATATGGTAGGATACAAGGTAAGCCTTTTTTGCGATTATTTAGTTGATTGGTTATATGCGTATTGTTTTTTTGCGTATATTTGAACACTTCGAAATAAACAGCAATAAGACAATGCCAATGATGTCTACAATACATTCAAGTGTAGCATGTTTGTCGTACATCAATGTGGAGTGATTTATGGATCAGGATTGCTCACATCACATTGTTTGCTTTTTTCTACACCCATGGTACAACATTGTGAAATAAAGCATAAAGCAATCCTACGCATAAAGCAGTATTCAGTTTCAGCCTAAAATACATGTTCACCTAACTAAGTAAAGGCCGACCACGACGGCTATTGCCAAAATTACTCCAGCAATAAAAGCAATCTCTTGAAAAGACATCGCATCCCCTGCCTTAAAGCACCTTTCTTTCTCACTTAATTCAACAACATGCTTTTTAGATAGAATTCTGTGGTGCTTATTCTTTGCAAGGTAGTCTTTGAAAGTAGTATTGTCCATACCAATTATTGCCGTGATATTGTAGTACACACAAGCGCTATAGATTTCGTCAAGATAAGGCTCCCAACTTTCATAAACATCTTTACGCACCCCAAAATTATCTATGAAAATAATTATGTTAGGGTTGTCTTTCTCTTTTATTTTCAGGCATTTCCACTCTTCCACATTGCGTATGATGAGTTTGTATTTCATTTCTTCTGCTGTTTGTAAAATATATCGTCCATATTTTGTCTTCATCTGTTTTGGACCAACTAGGACAGCAATCCTGGGTGGGTGTACCAATGCTTCTTTTGCCTTTGCTAGAGCATCTATCATTGGAATGTTCTCTTTACCTTCGAGAGGCTTAATTATAATATTTGTTCTTTCTACAAAATATATATAGAGAACCCTAGTTGTATGTTCAGTTATCATATGACGTTACTGTTATTCAGTGGATTGTATATTATGAACATACCTTAAATAACACTTTCAGCGGGAAGAAGTAACGTCATGACGACGCCAGTTAGAACAATGTAATTTTCATTAAACAAATTTTGAAGGCGATATTATTGAATTGAGAAGTCATATGATAAACAGTCTTACACTCGTGATTATTTCATATCAAATTATTTAACTTGCCAAAGGCTAGTTTAACACATTTCATATGAAGTGATCACTCGTTTAAGATTCTCTATGTATTATATGTATTATCAAGGTATTATTATTTTTTTATATTTACACTTTATTCTCCCCGTCATCTGACATACAGAGGGTTAGGGAGGGCCATCCCTCTGCATGCCTGGGGAGGGCCATCCCTCTGCATGCCTTACAAACTACGGTAAAGGTATTTTTGGTTGATTGTATCTCTAGCTCACCCCTTTCTTGCACCTTTCATGCAATTCGAAAGCAGTTTTGAAACAGTTTACACAGCCCCGAAGGCACCATTCGGTAGTCTGGTTTTATTTGTCTAAAGAATTCTTATAGCTTGACAAGTTTATTTGTTGGTCATTTTTGTGGTGCTTTAAGAGACATAAAATTACCATATTCAACCTTACAGTTGCACTGAGTACACAAACATGTTAGGTAAAATATGCTAATTGATGCCCTCCCGGGTGTGATATAATATGTGTTAAAGGGCAAGAAAAGTTAAAGAAACAGTACATAAGCATACAATCAAAGCATTAATGCACCTACCCTCTATATTCAGACAGTTGGGTTGAGTTAAACAGCACAGACTTTGCTCAGACTTAAGGGACAGTAATATATACTCAAGGTCTGTATGGCTTTTCATTTTATAAATGCCACCTTTCAATCACCCTGCTCCCTATTTAAGGGTTCCATTTGAGGCAGAAATCCAATGTGTCTGAATATTTAGGGCATGTGTCTGAAAATACCATTAGCGCCTAGCACAGGATAACAGGAGTGTCAAATGAAAAATATACATTTTTAAAAAAAAAAAAGACAAAAAAAATTAATTCTCCGAAAAACTATTTCTCTCACAGCGTGGCAGCGCGAATGAGCTTACGTTTATGCAATAAATTTTGTTATTAAGTGGGGGTTTGCTTTTGTCAAGGGTTATAAATGTTTAGTTCAATGTATTGTATCTATCAAGTCTTTGTACTTGGTCTATGTGTTTTCAAATTTATCTAAACAGCCTTTTCTTGTAGCTGTATGCTGCATTAGCTTATAAAAGTATTTTAACTTATTTTGCATTGCTGCTATGGATAGGGGGTGATTGGTGCGTTTTGCAGCATATATGTAATACTTGACAATAACAAAAATATGCAATTCTGCTGATGAGTATGTTTACCCTATGTTAAATATAAATAATTCTTCAACGAATGTCAGATTAATATTGTTATTGTTGAGTCATCTTTTGAAGTTTGTAATTAGATTATTAAATTTATTAAACGTGTCGATGAAAAGAGATAAGATACGAGGCTCTATGGAGCATTTTATATATTTTAATAGTGTTTCACGATGAGTTTAACAAAAGCAATATCTCTGTTTATCATTTAATTTAATTTAATGCTTTATTTATTTTACAAAGATTCCAAACAGCCCTGGGGCTACTAGTTGGTCTCCTTACATGTAACAATTTATAGACATTTATGACAATAAAGACAACCTACATAATACATAAAGACATACAGATAGACGCTCGCACAGACAGACAGACAAATACAGGAACACATAGAAAGACAGACACATATATAGACAGACAGACAGACAGGCAGAGAGACAGACAGACACACACAGACAAGTAGATGGACAGACAGACAGACATATATAAACAAGAGAAAGTTAAAGTGTAGGGAAAGGAAAAAAAGAGCAATCACTCCATGTTGAAGCAGTAAATAAAAGAATCAGTGTGTGTAATCGTATGTTGCCCCAATAGTGCCAATAACACGTTTTTTGAGGTATTTAACAAAGTAAGCAATGCTGACACAACCATACACGCACACAGATAGAAGATAATGACCAGGGCTCAGAATTACAATGCCTCCCTAGAGTCCAGGAAGATAGTTTGATAATAATATTTTCATTTGATAATAATATTTTTTTAAATCTCTCTTGCGCCAACTTTCGGAACCTGATTTCTATTGTGACTTGGTGTATGAATTGAAGAAGATTGTTGGCTCTAATGATTTTTTTAGCGCAGTTCATTAAAATAATTTCCCATTATAAAAAGATTGGCTATAACATTAATGTATTGCAACAGACTGCATGCTTGGTAGTCATCCCAATGAACTGCGCTGAAGAATTATTTGAGCCAACAATCTTCTTCAATTTATACACCAAGTCACCATAGAAATCAGGTTCCGAAAGCCCATGGCGCAAGATAGATTTAAGTCCAACTTGGAATTTAGAAATCAAATCATAGTATCGTCTATTAAACTTTGAAAATGTTTTGCGAAGTTTATGATACCGATAGCCTTGTTTAAGAAGTTTCTGAGTTAACAATCTATTGCGAGTGTTGAAGTCAGCAACATACATGTAGCTAGATGCTCAAGCAAAACGAATAAGTTGAGAGATATAGATTCCATAGGATGTAGGACGAGGAACATCACCATCTAAAAATGGGAAATTGACATTTTCAAAATCAAAGTCATCACGTTTATCATAGATTTTGATGGAAACAGTATCATTAGAAATTGAGAAATGCAAGTCTAAAAATGTGGCTTCCGTATCAGAAGTATTGGCTATATTCAGTTGGAGCTCTGAAGGGTATATTTGACTAACCGTATTGTCAAAATAAACATTATTAATATTTAAAATATCGTCCAAATAATATAGCCTTCTGGATCCGTGCATGGCAACAGATATCGAATTTCATGAGATGATAAAATGCTTAAACTAAAAAAATTCATAGAATTCAAGTGAAAGTTCTAGTTTGACGTTACACCTACAGAAAGTGTAAAAATATATTTATTTTCAGCAGTTGTACTTTGAGCTATAGGGGCTCGAGTTATCTATTGTCTATTGTATAATATAAACAAATTTCGCCTGCAAGTAAAATAGTACCTTGTAATCTTTTCAACTTTTCTTTGTGCGATGTCTTGTTTACCACTGAAATAGAAAACACACAGCTAAAACAAATCAGGGTGAGGTCGTAGATTTTAACCATGTTGTCAATATTTTGTTGAGCCTAGTAGAATCGTCTGGGAACATTTGGTAGAGGGCTATACAAGGGATCTTTATGTGAAAATGATTTTAAATTTGGACAATTATTAAGGAGATTTCATTTCAAGGCTCTCTGTTTTAACCCTTTTCATTCTGCTTAGATTATCTCATATATTCTTGCATTGTCCATTTTGTATTTTAAAGGGTTGCCTCGCAAATTTTCTAAATAAAACGTTGTATTTCAGCCGCTGAAGATTGTTCATATGAGCCGTGACACTTGATTTCCAGCAGTGTGGCATTTTGATAAGTGTAGACTCAGACGAGCCTGTGCAACTTTCTTTTAAGCTTAGAAACTCCAAATGATGTTCAGTCAGTAGCTTTACACTCATAAAATATTCAATACGCGCAGACTGATTAGAGCCTTTGCTGGTCGCACATACCACATTGTTGGAAATCTCATGCCATGGCTCAATTATCTTGCAAATTGTGTCAAAACTGATGAAATGCCAACTTATGCAGCATTTCATCGACATTCATTCGCACCTTCACTGTTTGCAAATGTGCCTGTTTACTGATATCCAGAATGAAATGGGTTAATCATTGGGCAAGAAGAACAGTTTTATCAATAGTTGTCAGATCATTGGGTGGAATAGTTACACTTATCTAAAATAACAACCAAACGTACTTCATGTCAAAAAAAAGTTCAAGTCATTAATGAAGAAAGTATTAACAGGTCATCAAATCATGAGCATCAAAGTTTAAGAACTTGTATGAGAGCCATGCAGAAAAAATACTAGAAATGTTGATTATATAGCTCATTTGATCTCAATTAAAATAGCAACACAGTTAATTTAATTTCAATTTAGATTTGGTAAGTTTGGGGTATTTCGGCAATGTAGGGGTCTTTCATACAAATCAAACATCTATTAGTCTTGATCCACATCTGAACTAAGGGTGAGGTTGGCGTGCCGTGAAACCGATTTACCGGTTTGTCATGCTTTCGCATCTGTTTGTGCTTCCTTGTGGTTACCTGAAGGGAAAGGGCGGACTTCTTGACTCTTGTTTGAGATGTTTATTGTAATTTGTTTCTTTCCCATTTGGTATCTAGGGACAGGTGTGGTACTTGATTGTATTGATTCCTGATCCTTGCTGCCTTTCTTACTTTGTTAAAATGTTATTTTTCACAAAAGTCTCTTATAAAACATCAAAGCATTTATGTCAAGAATAACCCAGTAAAACGTATCCATCGGAAATAATAAGAACCTTATGAATTTGAAAACAACAGACTCACAGACTTCGCAAAACCGTTTCTAAGTTTTATTTACGTTACTATGATTTGATATATAAATCCAAAGTTGGACATAAATCTCTCTTGCGCCTAGGAATTTTGGAACCTGAATTCTATGGTGAAATGGTGTATAAATTGAAGAAAATTGTTGGTTCTAATTATTTTTCAGCGCAGTTTATTAAAATAATTTTCCATTTAAAAATGCTATAACATTTATGTATTGCAACAGATTGCATGCTTGGTGGCCAACCCAATCACGTTTGGCAAATGACTTTCCTCTTTAATTGCATGCCCGTGAGTCAAACTTCAGACTCTATGACGGTTCCCACTTAAAGACTTATATATTGATGAGATAGTAGGGGCCTGATGCTTTGGCTGTTGTCAGGCCCACTGGTGTTTACCTGTTGAATTTCTTTTCCTCCAATATTCAGTTTTACTTACTGTTAAGTCCTTATCTTTGCTTTATCTCATTTTTATATCTTAATTTATATGTTCTAGGAGATGATGCATGGATAAGTTAGGGGTCTTTCATGCAAACCAAGCATCTATGTGTCTTGATCCACAACTGAACTAAGGGTGATGTTGCCGCCATGAAACCGATTTAAGCCCTCCAGTCAAATATTTTTACTGACCGTTTCAAGGCGGTACTTCTTTTGTGGATCATCTTTGTTATTTATGTCTTGTGTTTGTCTTGCTTTCGCGTCTGTTCATTGCTTCCTTGTGGTCACCTGCTGAGAAAGGGCTGACCTATTGGCTCTTGTTTGTGATGTTTTATTGTGTTTTGTCACTTTCATCGTGTGGTTTTCTGGGTCAGGTGTAATACTTGATTGTTTCAATTCCTGATCTTTGGCGCATTTCTTACTTTTATTGAGTCCGGTCTTGAGAATTAATGGAAAGTACATCAACTCTCACTGCTCCTAGTACTGGCTTAGGTAACGTTCTGTTTCTTTCTGAACCCAATATTCCAAATTGAACAGACTATAAAAATATATCAACACAGGGAGAAGTTCTATCAATGGAATACGTCATAATGACAGCCGTTGCTAGTTAATCAAGAAAATTGGATCCTTCAGAAGTAGAGATAGAGAATACTAGGTAAGAGTCTTTTGATATCAATTTTACCAGGTAAGGTGAGGCGAGGCGAGGCGATTCAGCAAACATTTTCCAAGCCTTGCATGGTAAACTTGATATAAAAAGTATGAACATGGTATTCCATTTACCAGTTTACCAATTGGCTTACTCTTCAAATTAGCGATGATGAACTATCAATTGTTGTGTCTTTTCAGTCACTCCAATGGTTCAACGCCTTGTTGACCTGATAAAGATACATGCCTTGAGATAGGTGATGTTTATCAGGTCAGTACATAGAGAATACTAGGTGAGTGTCTTTTGATGTCAAGTTTACCAGGCAAGGCTTTGAGAACGCTTGTTGACATCGCGAGGCTTGCCGAGCGATTCAACATGCGTTATCAAAGCCGAGCCTGGTAAACTTGATATCAAAAGACGCGAACCTGGTATTCTTTTTATCAGTTTACCCATTGTTTCACTTCGATTTTTGTGTTGATTCAGCGTCATTAGCGACGTCATTCAAAAAGCGCAACGTCATCATGACCTGATAAAGGTAACATGTCGTGAGATAGGGAACGTTTATTAGGTTATGTTGAAACAATTCAGTTAATATTAGGGGTGACTGATAAAAGATGTAACCGTCGCGAGTTCGATCCGGGCCCAGTCCCATACTTTCGTTGAGATTGAACATGAAATAATTTCTACAGTCATCCTCCTCCATTCCGCTGAATTATTTATGAAGGGTTGCTGTCAGTTACAAGCCAAAGTATGTGCACAAATTACTGGTTAACCGCTCGTTCAAGTTTGCCCAGGAAAAAGTGTGGTTAGGTGATCTGACAGTCCCGCCATGACCATAACTGTTGACTTGGGACGTAAATCAACTCAACAAGCAAACAAACGAGAGGTAGCTGATAAAAACCTCAAAACTTTCCAAATGCAGTTTTCTACTACAGTGATCAGTTAAACATTCATGCTTACCCATTACTGGTGATGGTGTTTGTGGTTCTGCTGCACCACCTGAACAGAAAAACGAGAAACGGTCTCAGATAGAATTGTAACAGGAGCATGAAATATAATCGCCATTACAGGTGAGGAACAAATGACCATGCCATTTGTCCAGATTATAAAATACAGGACATTAGTTAAGAGTGTGAACGGAAATATAATTTTCTTATTTTTCAACTAAACATATGTTGTGAGTACTCAAAAGAACCGTCTCAATGAGACGGTTCTTTTGAGCACCCAAAACATATGTTAAAACTGATGGGTAAGAAAATATTTACATTTTACGCTATGTTTTGTTTGTTTATCTAAACATGTGAAAATTTTTGACTGGAATAAAATTCATGCTCATGTGAGTTGAGCATGAAAAATGTTTTATAACCTCGTGGGCAGTTCTCCATTTTGAATTAAGATTAAAATTATGGTAAACATACAAGTTTCTTTATCTAAGCCTAGACTATAAAATTGGCATATGAATATAGGTAGATAATGCTCTAATTAACTCAATGTCGAATCCCTAGTTAACTAGGGAGTTAAGAGCTAGTCGGCTTCATGGTTTATTTGTAGTCTGAATGTAGTTGACTCCTGGTAAACTTGGTGTAAGAATAGTGTGATTAGTACTGTAGTTAACCTACACGGCCACCAATCCATCTCCTTCATCGCATAAAATCAATACTGTGCTATGAAGAAAAGGGACCCGTTTCCTTTGAATGAGATGGACCATAAATTCGGTAAAATCGTTATTTTCTCTAAACAATACAACATTTTAGAAATCCGAAAATGCTATTCGATGGCCGTGGTGTTTACCTTCGACTTATCTCAAATAGTGTCCCCTGGCACATAAACTGATTCTGGAAATTGTGTTGAAGTTAAAAAAATGTATTTTTTCTTCATTACAAATATGTTCTTAAAAGGGAATCCTTTGGGAGCAAAGACTGCACCAAAGAACTGAAACTAGAGTGTGCATATTCCATCACGGAAACGTCTCCGTGCGAATTACACCCCAGATTTGCACCTAACATATAGTAAAACGAGTGGTTTCGTGGGGTTGAAATAGCAAAAAGATAGTGCGTCTAAAAATGAGCTATATTTCCTTTAAAAAAAAGCAACTACAGCACCCAAAAGATTAAATATATACAGGAGCTAAATAACTATTAAATTTATTTCATTATTAATAAAATCAAAACATTAAATTGATATAAAAAATATCATCGCACTTTCATAAATATTTCTACGCCGACTCGGCGATTTCCGGAAGCAGACGTGTGGTACGATCGGTTTTTAGCTACACCATGGTAAAAGGTCATATCGAGTTTCCAACCAGTATAGAACGCAAACTGGTCTGATCAGCTAGGATACTTCCAAATTCAATTTGAAATATTTTCATGGATACTAACAGTATTGCTGCAAACCATTTTGTGCAAATGTGTAGGCTGATCTGTACCTTTGCTGTCCTCATATAATCGATCTCAGTTTTCTCAGGGGACGATTCGCCGTTCGTCGCACCGTTCGCGCGCTACAGAAAAGGAGCACTGTCACTTATTTAAGTACTAATGAATTAATATAATTCAAAATCTGTCCGAAAATGCCTGTTGTGTCGGTGGCTGAGACATCTGAGTCGTCACTGCTTGCCAAAGTAGATATTTGCTGGTATCTAGAATGAAAAGGATTAATATTTTCTCGACGTCCTAGCATTTCGGTACACAAGTAGGAATGTGGTTTTCATTTGGTACGGCTTTTGGAAACAGGAAGTCTGCAATACCCGGAGCAATAAAATGACATCTGGTTTATACCTCAGTACTGACCTTATAATCGTGTAACGTCTCTTAAAATACACATCACCGAAACTGTGTTTAGATCTGTGTCTACATGTTATTACCCCTTTATACACTAATAGATTATTCCTTCTGGCTTGATACTTTAAACTTGGGATGGTCTACTGTTTCACGGTATTGAGGTGTCACTTGTAACAATTTGCAAATGAAACTTGCATTTCTATTCCTGAAAATCGTTTTGTCTACTAGTAGGCAAACAGCGAAGACCCTGATGAAATCTAGGTCTGTACTGTTTGCCAAAGTACACGATAAGGAGTTATAGGTATAAAAGGGTTAAAGCCCAAATTGGAACCATCGCAAACAGTGCAGACCAATAACAATGTGGTATGCGCGACCAGCAAAGGCTCAGACCTGCCTGCACATACGCACAGTCTGATCAGAGACTTTGCTAGAAGCTTTAATACTCTATGAGTGTTTAAGTTACTGGCCGAACATCATTTTGAGCGTTAAGCTAAAAAGGAGGCTCGTTGCATTCTATTCAGGCTCGTTGCATTCATGCCATATTGATGATGGCGGCAATCTTATGACACGGCTCAAATTTGTCTGGTTCCCTCCCCTTGATCTACCTATCTAACAGGGCACCAGTTTAGGCTCAAATGAGCTACCGCTCGAGGCAGGGTCAACATTATTTGCTGTAAAAAAAAAAAAAAAAAAAAAAAAAAAAAAAAAAACATGCAGCAAACGAAATAACTCGCGATCCCGTATGACATAATTGGGTTAATAAAACTACATTGCATTTTCTCTAAACATCAAAGGGGGACGCAGTGGCTCGGTGGTAGAGAGCTTGACTTGAGACCGAGGAGTTGCGGGTCCAAGCTTGCATAGTGTCCTCGAGCAAGACGCATTGATCTGTGCTCAGTACAGGATAAACACAGGACGGCACGTCCCGATATAGCTGTCAGTCGGATGGATTATATTTCAAAAAAGAGTCAAACGACCTTGATAAGTCGCTACTTCACAGAGAACTCTACAGATCAGGCAGGCTGGTTACGGCAAAATTCATGATTTTGTTGTATGCAACAAACGGGTCAGCCTGCACATCCATGCCGTCTAAAGATTACTGCTAGTCAAGTCAGTAGGGCGTACGGAAAGTTAGTCAAAATGGGGTCAGTTTGAAGGCAGATGTTGTTGGTACTAACCAGTAAATGCATTATGCGGCATCTGGACGGGGTCTGAACTGCCCGTAAGATGATCATCGGCGGTATAGAATTATACATAAGGTACTATTTGAACAAAGGTTTTTAAACGACGGGTGCTGTCCCTGATTGGTAGTCGACGTACACCGTTTAACCTGGGTTTTCGCTACTAACAAAATATCCTTAAACGGGAATGTACAAAACACATAAACTGGTGAAACACACACAGTGAAGACACAGATCGACTTTCAGTGATTTTGCATATGACCTGGCTTTGCACTGTTTAATCAGGTCAATCCAGATGAGGTCAGACGAAACTATTTAACATCATTCCCGTATTAGCCATTCCTTAATGTAGGTATAAGGCTCACCTAGTTTCAAGCCGTGTAGCGCAGTCGGTAACTACAGATGCGTGTCTGACTGCAGATGAAAGGGGCAGTGAGTTTGATCCCGGCCCGGTCCGATACTTTTGTGAAGATTGATCATGAAATAAATTAATTTCTATGGTCATTCTCCACCATTCAGTTCATTCATTCAAGAAGGGTTGTTGTCAGGAAAAGGCAAAAGTATGTGCACGAAGTACTTGTTACCGCTTGTTCAAGCTTTGTTAGGTGAACTGACCGTCCCAACATGACCGTAGCTGCTGACTGGGGCGTAAAACAACAAATCATAAAGCTTTTTGTTAGGATACAACCCGTCCCTTATCTCCCTTTTACGCCTGATGAAATGTCCTGAATTGGACCAGTCCACATCCGCTGTTGGGCGGTATCTGTCATGTTTATGACAATTTTTAATAGAACATTATGTTGAGCAAACTGTGGCGACCCTGATCAGACGGCGAACCATGCGGCGTCTAATCTGGATCAGCACTGTTTGTCAATTTCCCAAAATCCAGGCCCTCTTGACAAGTAAATTTTGTTTTCTTCCCCTGTAGTCGTTATGAAAAGCATCTAAACACTTTCTTAACGGGATTCAAGGTTTTGTTCAAAAGCATGCGCGGATCCAGAGGGGGACAGGGGGTCCGGACCTCCTGAAATTCTCACAATTCTCAAAGCTAACAAGCTATTAAATGGCGTTTCGCTGGCGGGCCGATGTTGGCCCGCTTTTAGTGGTATTTGGATCCTCTCTCCCCTAAAAAAATATTGTCAGTGTTGCAGAGTTGGACCCCCTCTGACAAAACTTTCTGGATCCGCGCATGAAAAGAATCAATATATCGATAATCTGATGCAACATACCCGGGTTTACATATCTCGATCGTGTCCGAGTGTGTAGACCAGACGTGAAGAAAAATGTGTATACTCATACGCGCTAAATGTTCTCTTAGACTTTTTTTCGCATCAAAGGCACCGAATTACGAGGGGTCGAATTAATGTGCCGATTAAATGCCAAGTTTGCTTTGGGCCAAAATGTCCCGGACTCGTTTACAAATCGTATTGTTGGTTTTTATTTTGGGAGAAACGCGCGCTCATGGTAGTTCTACACACCTGTGTCGAGAGACTATGGTATATAAGCAACTTTTCAGCTGCGTTTAGGCGGCTAGTAGTGAAAGTTTAGCGTACTATCAGACTCATTTTTTCTTTTTATCTTTTTTTATATATAGCCATTGTACATTGGAGCATTATCAAGCCAGTTCTCGACATTTACGAGGATAAGAACTCCCCCAAGTAACAAGCCTTCGAATATGAAACGCATTTACAGGAATTTGCACACTCTGATGAGGGTTTATTATTACAAATATGGGGAAATAAAGTAAAAACGTGCACAGACGATGTATTACTGCTCCTGGTATTTCAAAAGCTAAATGACTGCTATTGGTTTAAAAAGCCAATACTTGTTCTGATACACTCGTTATCGGGTATATACGGAAATCTCCGATCAGCAGAAAGTAGTCCCGTAAATATTAAATTTCACACGGAGCCGTTTCCGTAATGCCCTGGGCCAGACTAGCTAGTATCTGCCATTTAGGCTTCATCAGTGACCATCTAATAGTTTCAAAGGTCCACAATGAAACCCATGATCCCAAAGGACAAGAAAATAAAATCTACACTATAGTGAAGGGCAGGGAGACGTTCTACCGCCGCCACACAGTCCTAGTCACCAGCTGTAGTGAAGTCAAATATGTTCTTAAAAGGGAAACAGTTTAAATTGTAAAGCAGAAAATCCTCTTAAAACCAGTATCGGTGTCGAAAAGTTTAATGAGTATAGCATTCGAATAGCATTGTCCGATTTCTTAGTTTTGCTCTCAAAATTAGGACACGGAAAGTTTAATCCAACTGGTATATGCGATTAAGGAGATGGATTGGTGGCCGTGACATACCTTCTGTTACATTCACCTGGACATTATCCGCTGTGACTGACAGTTTTGCGCCGAAGTGAAACACTCTGGATGGGCTTGGTCCAGGGCTCAAACTTGGTGCTGAAAAACACAAATATGTTCATACCCAGTATCGTGGCATGGTGAAAAAAACACATTTGCACACCTGGATGACGATAGTTACAATCATGAATTGAAGCATAGTTCTCGAAATCTAATTTGGTGATATAGCTGTCATGTAAATATAAACAATTTGCCATAATATTTATATTGACAGGTATTTTAATACTGATTGACAGTCTGAGATGTTTAAAAGAGGAAAGCCAATGGACATGATACTGGTTTAGTGTGTATTTCAAAAAAACTTAATTTCAGTAACATATGTTGTTGGTGCACATTAGAATTGCCTCATAGAGACAATTCCAATGTGAACCTACAACGAATGTCCATTTAAAAAATGAGTGTTTCTCACCATAAAACAGGGTTCTCACAAACTTCTCAACTACTTTTTATGTTTTTGTGGAAAGAGCATGTAGAAATGAACAAGTTATTTTGTAGTTTTGCATGCACCTTGATGACAATAATAGATAGCCAGTTTTATATTATTGACAGCTTATCTTAAGGTGTTTCATTTGAATAAAATGCTAACTTGGTGGTTGCCGGGTTTTAACTTCAAAGTTTGCTACTGACAGCTTATCTTATGAGGTTTATAAAACAAGGCGGTACTTCTTTTGTGGATCATTTATGTTTATCTATCTGTCTTGTGTTTGTTATGCCTTTGTGCACGTCTGTTTATTTGTACCTTGTGGTCACCCACTGGGAAAGGGCTGCCCTATTGGCTCTAGTTTATGGTGTCTCATTGTAAGTTTGTCACTTTTTCATTGGTATCCTGGGTCAGGTGTGGTGCTTGATTGTATCGATTCCTGATCTTTGCACCCTTACTTATTTTGATCCCCCAAGTCGTGGCGTGGATCCTGCAGGCAAAATATCTGCTACTATGTTGCTGAACTTGTTATTCCCTTTAATTTGATATGCAACATGTCAATGTTGTAAAAAGTTAAATAAAGACCCCACCTTCAGGGTCGAGGGGGGTGGCGTAGGAGTCTGCAGGCAAAATATTTGCTACCATGTTGCTGCTTTTGTTATTCCCTTAGATGATACATTCTGAGCAACAGAGGTTGGTTTTTAAAAAGTAAAACAATTTAAACCATTGTAAGAGCACACGGCTATAATTATGACACTTTTATACTAAAAATAAACTCTCAGCCATATAAAAGTATCATTCTGGAGCGGATCTTAATTCATAATAAGATGTGTCTGGTAAATATGAAGACATTTTTTTCTGTTGCTCATTGTCCTTGTTTATGACAACTAGCAGTACAGAGTCTGATGAGAGGCCCTAATTTTACACTATTTTCTACTTAATTATTTTGTGAGATTGGACACAAGTGGATAGAAACAAACAAAAGCTAAAGTTTCACATTCCATTGCATAATATCTGGTCTAGACTACAAATCTAATTAACTAAATCATACTTAGCTAAAATAAGGGTCAAAAGATGCACAAAGTATTGCGAAAGATGCACAAAGTATTGTTCAACAATTTATTATTATTATTATTATTATTATTATTATTATTATTATTATTATTATTATTATTATTATTATTATTATTGTTGTTGTTGTTGTTGTTGTTGGGCTGGCTAGTACGTATTTTGTTTAAAATTACGAACTACTTTTATAACTGGGGAAATACAAGACAATATACAAATTCATAGAAAATATGAAACCTAAAAGACTTGTAATATGATGATCTGAGGACATTAGAGAAAAATGGATAAAAATAGTAAGTTAGTAACTTGTGTCTGTGGGTATTTTTATTTAATTTATTTATTCATTTATTTGTTTATTTATTTGAATGTTTATTTATTTGACTGAAGTTACAATATACACTTTCACCTTAATCAAAATGTTGTAGTGCACATGGAGTTAGCTCCCTGGTGCACTTTTGTCCAATAGTGAGTGACTTCTAGTACACTTTGAAGTCTATTCATAGTTTAAACGTACTGAACAAGAAGTGCACCAGGCATAAGGTTTAGTCCTAACAAATCTGTACTTGTTAACTTTGATTCAGTGTATAATGTAATTGCTTATGAGTGTTGTAAATGATCTGAAAAACGGATTCTTCAGAAATAGAGAGAACCTACAGTGTAAGAAAACAGCAGGCTCAGTTTTTTAGTCTGTTCATGACAACTAATGGAAAGTGCAATGATTCTCAGGTAAAGACTTGGAAGTAAGAAAGACGGCAGAGATCAATACCGCGCCCGACCTAGGGCACCACACGTGAATGTAACAAAAATACAACAAACATCACCAACAAGAGCCAAGAAGTTAGCCCGTTCCCAGCAGGCGACCACGCCACAAGAAAATTAAAGTAAAGCAACCAACTTTCTCTTCCTTAACAACATTACTGTATCTGCTTAAGGTACTAAAATATAGATAAAATGACAAACTCACAACTTGCACCATGTTCTCTGTCAGCATGTCCAGGATCCACTTCTTCCATGCCTTCTCTTGACCCCATTGCTCCACATTTAGAACCATTCGGATTTGCATTGGAAACATCTATGATTGGTTTAGGTGTAGGCTCGACTCCACCAGTGTTTTCATCAGTGGTGAAAGGTGTTTTCAACGCTGTTTGGCTCTCGCACTCATCAATATATGTAGTTTCGTGTGCATCTTTGTCCATTTCCACAAACGTTGGTTCAATGTTGTCCAGATCGTCTAATGATTCTGGTTTCAGTTCTATATATCTTTCATCTATGCGTTCATCAACGACAAAAGGAGTATTCAAAGCTGTTTGGCTCGAACATTCATCTATGGATGTAGCTTTACCAACGTCCTTATGCATTTGCACAAAATTTGGTACAATGTTGTCATCTAATGATCCTGGTATCAGTTCCTCTATATCAGATTCATCTGCTCCTTCTGCCTTCCTATAGCTTGTAAGGCTGCATAAACTCAATGTCGATTTTTTCCATAAGTTAGTGTTCTGTACTGGATTGCATGAGTTGCTTCTTTTGAGCTGTGTCTTTTCTTCAGATATTACATATTTCTTCTCTCTTCCAAATTGTTTTATTTTTTGAACAGCTTTCTTCAATTTTCCCTTTCGATGGGATTTTTCCACAGTATTTCCAGCTTCATCAAGGTTTACTGTACAAGAAGAGCCCTCACTAGTAGAACAAGCGATGAGATTGGACTTGTCAGCGTCTTTATCAATATCGTTATTAAACGTTTCTTTATTCTTTGAAAATCGATGCAAAAACGCGGCTATCACAGAGGGTGCTTTCTTTTTCATGTTAGATTCTTTACTCCCAGGCATTGCTCTTTTCAAAGAAAATGCTCAGTTTTGTCTAGATAGCTCGTTTATGCCAGTCTATCTGAAATCAGAAATAGAGTCAATGTAAACATGAATCGGAACTGTCTCGGCCAATTCCCCGAAATTCCGTGGAATCAGACAATGGATATACATCGAGGATCTACTTTAATAAAGTGGTTGATAACGTGACGCTGACGTCACAGAAACCATGTTTACACAATAACAAGTGTGATTGCAGCAAAATAAAGAGCTTTATTGGAGTTTATATCTTAAATAAAATATCGTTATAGCGATATTTTATTGAATATACATAAAGTTCATTTAATCTGCTGATTAAACTTTTCAGATAATCAGAAATATCGATTTTAATAGAGCAGAACTCACATGTTACAGAACTAATTTTCCATACGCCAGTTACAGCTAACAAAATGGAGCTTTTTGGTACATAGTACTACGCATAATGCTCCTTACATACACCTGAGCCATGATTCGATTCTGGTTGGTGCGCCGTGAAACCGGTTTAAGCCCACCAGTAAAATATTTTTACTGACCGTTCCAAGGCGGTGCTTCTTTTGAGGATCATTTATGTTATTTCTGTCTTTTTTTAATGCTTTTGTGCACGTCAGTTTATTAATGCCTTGTGCCGGGAAAGGGCTGACCTCTTGGTTTTTGTTTGTGATGTCTTATTGTGAATTTGTCACTTTCCCATTGGTATCCCGGGTCAGATGTGGTGCTTGATTGTATCGATTCCTGATCTTTGCCCTTTTTCTTACCTTGAACAGGCCTTCCTAACGTCTCTAGAAATAGAGAGAGTCATATGTAACAAATTCGGATATTAACAGACATAAAGTGATGTTATGCCAGGATAACTTTGTGTGAAATCACGTGATACACGCTTAGGGATGTCAGTTACAACGCAAGGTGGTTCTGGACGACAGTACGTTACGGGTTCCTGACGAAATATTTCTAAATATAGGTTTGTGCTATTGAATGTGTATCGTTTTCGGGAGACTTAAGACACAATAAACCGCAAGCATCTTATTTTGTCTTTGTGTATTTGTCCACGACCCTTATCTAAACTTAATCAATCCTGTAGAGCATGGCAACTGTATCCAGTTAACGCGTATATGATACATTATTATTCTTGAAACTGTATTTTACTATTACACATGTCCTTATATCCTTATAAAGTAGTTTCACTTTCGTGTTCTTTGAACATTTATGACCTGATGTGATTAGACATTGTATTGTCCATCACACAGACCAAGAAAGAACTTTCTCATAAATCTGCTTACTTTAGACGAGCGTGTTTTTAAAACCAAAACGAATGTACTGCAATCATTTTTCCATGTTACAGATGTGTAACGACTGCAAATATTTTGTTACAGGTTATTGTCGACAGCGTAGCAGGTGGAGACGACAGTGATGGATTTATTAAATATATCTTACACCGAAGAATCTTCTGTTTTGACAGAGGGTGAAATATCATTTACCCTGTATGAGAATACGAATATGTCCAATATTCAGATTATGTACTGTTATTTCGAGACGCGCACGACTTGACAAGGTGGCCTTGTGCTAAGCGTGTCACCCTTTGGAAACAGATGACCAGGGTCGATTCCAGGGTGGGCACTTAAAACAAATTGTTGTTTTTTCTTTTTCTTTTTTCCTCTTGTAATGCAAAATTACTTCATACAAGAAATATGGAATTATATAAATGACAAAAACTACTCCTTAAATTTTTAAATTGAGTTATCCTCGAAATTTGTGGGGGTGGGGATAACTTTGGCCCTCCTGCAAGATAATTAGTCTGGTGGCCCCATTTTTTTTTTATTTTTTTTAAAGTGTCAAATGATAGTCCATGAAATAATAACAAAAAAAAAGATTTTTAATGTCAGATTTTTTTTATTTATAATTTACTGCAAAAATCGAAATCGTTTTATGGGGGAATAAACAAAATATATCATGCAGTATCTTGACATGGCTTGGGAAAACAAATACATTTTTACGTTTTCTAGAAAGCTTGAGGTCATGAGCAATAATTAAAATTAAAATAAAGAAGCTGGATGGCGATTACAAATATTTTTGCTTAATATTAAGGACTTGGATTTTTTCAGAAAATTTGTAAAATGCTGATTAATTCCATGTGAGATTATGAAAAATTGTGTGTGGTGACATATCCTTTTTATTTCATATATTGACAGTTCATACATAAAACCAACTGTATGCAAACAATTAAAAAGATTTTAATGTGGGAAGTATTACCTGCAACTGCCCTTAATAAGCTCCAGGTCTGACAAAGTGCAAGTCACATATCATACACGGTCGAATAAAATAACGTTTTAAGCGTACCAAAGCTGAAGGATCCGAGGTGAGGTAATAGTTTACAAATGACTCCAGCCTCCATCCATCTGTCTGTTCGTCAACATTTTCAAACATCTCCTTTGAAACCACAATGTCAATCGAATTTCATATGGAGACTCCTTAGGATGGAGGGACGAAAGTTATTCGAATGATCTTAAAATGCATTTAAGCCCCCACCCCCGTTGCTTAGGCTGCTGTCCATTCTGAGGCGGTGATTCTCTTGTTGTTGACCTATTGTTTAATGTACTTCTCATTATGGGGGTTCTGTGTTTGTCATTGTTTTGGCATGCATAACTTTGCGCCCTTCCTAGTTTTGCAGTCATCTTGAAGAGGAAGAGAGAGCTGGTATCTTTGCTTTTATTGCCTAACGGATATCTTGTTACTGTAAATGTTCAGTGACGTTTCCTCATGATGTAGTGGGTTGGTCTGGAGTTTATGATTGTTGTATTTCCAGATCATACTCACTAACTTCTTGGTCTTGTGACCAAGATGCCGCCATGCTCAAATAAGTAAAACCCCGTTTAAATATTCTCTGGAACCAGAAGACTAAAATGCCACCAATCCCATATATGGTATTAACCTTTAAATTCTTCTGATTACCTGGGGCTTGGTATGCACATTCAATGGTAGGTCGCACAATGCTGAACTACTTCTTCAGGCGTTGAATAGGCTTCAGAGCAGAATTTACATCTACTCAAGTGTTTATGAAAGAAAGAAAAATGTCGTCTCACATCTGTTACAGAAAAACTGACGTCGTCTATTGCCTGTTACACAGTCGTCTCTAACCAATAACATCAGAAAAATGAAATTTTGAGGTTTTCAGTTTTCTTTTAAGAAGGACAGGTTAAAATTGACTGAAAAATCATGTGAGATCTAGTGACTGACCATTTATGCTTAGTTCATGATGAGAACGCAAGTAATTAATCACAAATTACACATTTCTGAAGTTTCTTTTCCAGACCAGAGTTTTACAATTTAACTACAAATATCTATGGTGTTTGCACTTCTAATGTCAAACTTACAAACACTTATATGACAGGAATTATTTAAAATAGCCAAACACACTATATTATCATTTTCTGCCACGTCTGTGTGTGTTGCCCCTTTCCACTGTCGTCCAAAACCCTAAATCTGTCATCTTAAACCCGTTACCTGTCGTCCAGTACAGGTAAGCAGTCGTCATAGGCCTGTAACGAATTGTCGTCCAGAACCACCTTGCGTTGTAACTGACATCCCTAAGCGTGGTGATATAGGCATCGTCTAAATGGACAATGAATCAATTATGTTTCATAATTAAATGGATCAGGAGTTTCCACTTCCATGTTGCATCAAACAGTGTAGATATATGCGGAAGCCTGGTTTGTTTTGAACGGTAGAAATGAAAACGATGCAAGGCGCAATATTCAAAAGGACCAATGTACGTGTAATACGGATAATTTTGTAGATGTAGATGACTTCTTAACAATTATGTTTCATAATTACATTAAACAGGAGTTTTTAGTTTAATGTTGCCATCCAACTGTGTCGATATATGCGGAAGCCTGGTTTGTTTTGCACGGTAGATATTGCAACGATGCAAGAGGACCCATATACGTGCAATAACAACTTGATGACACCATAGTCTACATAGGTCCGGATAAGGACAGTTTGTGCCCCTAAATTTGGATTTATTGCCTTACCTATTATTTGTTACGTGTGTTTTGGGATGCTCATTAGAACCGTCTCATTGGGACGGTACTTTTGAGTACCCACGCCATATGTTTTGGTTGAGGAATAAGAAAAATAATGTTTCGGTACGCACTCTTATCTGGAGGCCTGCTATATGTGGAAGTCTGAATATTTCATCAAAAATTGAAAAGAATTTAATCGATGCAGCATTTGTCCCAATCAAGAATGAGAGCAATATATTGATATGTGTAAGTCCAAAAGCATGTTAGTTCTGAATGGTAGATGTAAAGATGAGAAATACAAGGGCTCAATGACCTTCAGAAACCAATCTGTTATTGATCATGTAATTTTTTCATTTCAGTCGCTACAATTTAAAGAAACATTCATTAGAACTTGTACTGTATTATTTTCAGATGGTTCCACACTAATTTCAACTAGTTCATGTTCAAAAATGATTATAAAGTGAACAAAGTGTTCCTAAAAATCATAAGTGAGAAAAACTAGCCTTTTTGGAGAGAAGCATATAATTTGATAGAGCATCTTGATCGTATAAAAACAACAAAGAAATTTGTATTTTTTATCCAACAAGCTGATTCCTGTAATAACCATAACAATGACATGAATACAACAAATAACAGCAAAAATATGGTTTGGACATCACTGCAATAAGTCACGTAAAGCCTATCATTTGGCAAAGAAAGTGAATGCTAGACGCCCATGCACTACTTCGAAGGCGCTCATGGTGGCTAAAAGCAATATGTACAGAAAGAAACTTTAGGTTAATTCTTTTCATTCTTCAAACACGAAAAAATACGAATAAATAAATTAGCGAAGCTAAAATTTAATTTTCCTTATGGTAAAACGGGACCCATGGAAAATATAACCCCCTGATTTTTAGGCCACTGGCTGGATATGGTTTACCTCACCCCCAGGGGGAATTTTGTAGACCATATTTTCCTTGAAGCCCAATGTCTTTCAAGGCTTTTGCAACATGTTAGCCATCTGACAATGGCAGCGTTAAGCTGTCACAGCCTGTTACATACGTTACCCTACAAAATATTTGATAATTAACATTCTTTTTAAGACTTCAGAAAAGTGCAAAAGATAAGGTGAGATTTCAAAATTGGTTATATGTTCTAAATAAGCTATTACTGGGCCACTGATATTGACATTTGAAAAAAATATAGTCACCCAAGATGTAGCGTATGTTACATTTTTTCATTGAACCCCCTTTTAAATGATAAATGAATCTAATATAGTTTGTATTAAATTTTATTGAAACCAGTTTATGATCTTTAATTTGGTATTATATTAAAGAATTTTTATTTACCTTTTCAAGACTGCAAGCATTATGTTTCTATCTTATATACTTTTTGAGCTATTAGATGTTTAACATGGTAGCCCCATATCACACAAAAATGTAAAAAGTATTTCTCTAGGCCTTGCGCTGGTAATATACCCCACTTCCCCCCAGGGGGAACTTTGAACACTATAAGTTCCAGATATAACATCATATAAGCCACAAAATTAAATATGTTAGCCTTCTAAGAGTGGCAGCGTTAGCTAGTGACATCATGTTACGTATGTTACCCGCAAAATAACAATAAATTGTCCTGATAATGTCTCCAAAATGACCTAATCACGTTTTTTTAGGTCTAGCACGGGTTTAAGAACTTCCTATGACACAGTTACATACTTTTAGCATATATTTTATAAATGTCTTGAGTTTTTGCCGTTGTATATGTTACTTTGTGTTTCGTTATATATTTCCAAGTATCAGTATGGCAGTTATTGACTATACATGTATTACATCTGTCAGTGAATATAGCAAATCTATAAGGCTGCTATTCAAATTGATTCAAGTTCCTTATTATGGTGTCTTACACTATTTTACAGCCCAGGTTACATACGTTACTCTCTTAATACCATTAAACGTTCAAGATACGGTCTCCAGCACGAACTGCTTGTACTTATTTGCATGCTGGCACAGGTCCATGTACTTCTTTTTACTCTGGCTCTTTTGCTGAGGAAGTTACTCAAAACATAAGCTACCATAAACCCTCTTTTCTTTTATAGAGACATCAAATAAAGTTAACATAATACTGTTGGAAAGTTTGTAACATACAGTGCCATGTGCGAGTCGCAACTTAAAAGATCAAAGAAAACCCATCAGGTAGAAGTTTTAGAGCTGTTTCTTGCCAAACTAGCAACTCTTCCTATATTATCCAAGGGTTTAAACATTTTTCCAATACAGCTTATTAATCGTTTATCAGATTCATCTTGCAAGGATTTTGCAATATGCTAGTACTCTGATAACGGCACCATTACCTTGTAAAAGCCAATTACATATATAAACCATCAACATCTTTGATAATTTTAGTAATTGACATGACTTCTGAAACTTGCAAACCGTAAGGTAAGATTTCCAAATTGCTTACATCATCCAAGTAAGCTATTTTTGCATCACAGATATGGACCTTTGAAAACAAATATGCACCCCAAAGTGTTACGTATGTTACATTTTTTCCATTATTCCTATTTAAATGATTTATGAAACTAATATAGTTTGATATTTTTTTAATGTGAATGTGCTTACTAATTCATTTTGTATTAAAGAATGTATATGTATCTTTTGGAAACTGCAAATATTATATTTTTATCTTTTATAAGTTTTGAGTTGTTGAGTTTTGAACATGGTAACCCTATATCGCACATTATGTGAAATATAATTATGTGGCTCTTTTGTTAGGGTACAATCAAGTTTTCTTTCACCCAGAGGTACTCGATTTCCTTCCCATTTATTTTCCACACGTTTTGTACATATCTGAAAAGCCTCGCTTGTTTTCATGAGAAAGACTTGATTGTTCAATCTTTGTATGTATATCTTAAGGACAGAAAGCAGGGTGGAGGTAAGCTCATGTTCATGCCATTTGAAATAGTCAGTATATATGTATGGATTTTGTACTTTTTAACAGAAACATGTCGTACTGCAGCTTATTTACATTTACATAATGGCACATGTTTGGGCTTCATGTCACTGATGAGTGCCTAGAGCAATTCTTTGTTTGTTTTCCTTCCCTTCTTAGAATAATGATGAACTAGTGGGGAAGGGGTTCTCACATCGGCACATTGGTAGTGTCACAATCTGTTGAACAGTGTATTACTACAGATCTCTTTCCCCATATCCTGGCGATTGTTTTTGACTTTCAGAAGGTGCACCTTTTGTTGCATACGCCATTGTTGAACAAAACACCCAGTTATCCTCTGCGAGAATGTTTGTAAGATTTTATAGACTGCTGCTTATGCATTGTATATATATATATATATATATATATATATATATATATATATATATCAGTGACAGAATCAACATGCCTTGCCTTTAGTACCTGGTTGAATACTGGTGCCATCAGTTCCTTGAAGATGACAGGAAAAGCTTTTATGCTCTGTAGTTACTACATTATCATCAAAGTTATGTGCAGCCCTACATGGCCAACCTAATGTTGGTTCAATGTGTGATTGCAAGTCATGCGGAAGTTTGGACTTGTCAGTTGTGGTGGAAATTCTAGTAGGAGCTGACAGTGACCATGGTGCAGGTCCAAGAAGGAACGGCAGTGTCAACTCAAGGTCAACATTATGTCTGATAGAAAGAAAGTCATGCTGACCAAAGACGCTCCTTTAAGCTCTCATCTGGCTGTTCATGTTTTGTAAATTGGACAATTTCTTCTTGCTTGACCTCGCAAGCCTCAAAACTTTATTAGCTTGTAGCATTTTATGGGGTTGTGAAAGACAGATTTTTTAACTAAAAGTGAGTCAATGAAGTCTGCAACAACCTTCCTGCCAATGCCATCAGCCTCAATAAGATCCTTAGCTATGCCAGGCTTAGCAGGAACACCAAAAGACGAAAATTACAGTTCATTGTCTTCAAAACTAAAACCAAAAGGATTGGTGAAGCCTGAAACTGCCTCTAGTACTCATTCTACTTTGCATCTGAGCAGATTGAATATTTCATTTCAGTGCATTGAAGAGTTGTTTCAATATATTGAGCTCTGATGTGGTTGTACAAAGCGTAGTTCTAGTTGCTGAAGCCTATAATGCCTCTTTATTGTTTGCCTGATAGTTATGTCAAAAGAATTTCTCAAGCAAAGAACCAATGATTGTGACACGCTAAACCCATTGTGTTTGAGAAGTTCTTTGCATCTGTGATGTGTATCAGACAAATTTATGAGTGTAATCATTTACACAGGTACATAATGTGCGTAGTTGTTGCGATCGTTTGCAATGACTATTGGGAACAAGGCATACAGATAGAGCTGACATGCATTCAAAATTGTTTTCCTAGTAGCCCTAATCAGTGTCAACACCATCTGAATTATATCCATATCATTACCCAGAACTGAGCTGTTTCACAGCGACTGTCTTTCAGAACTTCTGATCTGAATGATTGGTATCTACTGTTTATGTTGGCGAGATCGTATATAAAAACTTGTTTGGGAAAGACAAAGAATGAAGCGTTGTGTACTGTTCAAATTCTATTGAGCGACTGACTCAACGTACGAAACATACAATAACATATGACGTAGCATAATATACGTTACTAACGTTATGGCGCTAAACTCGACGTATCACATTAACGTATTCACAACATTCTGGGGGGCAACAAAGTGCTATGAAATGATTCAAGTGACAATTAGATGGCAAAAATTATGAAAACGTTAAGATTTAAAGACTTAGGAGATTGCTTGGTTATAGTTATCGAAATAAATGTCACATTTCTCAAATTAATGTTCATTTCTCAAGATTTAGATCTATAACGACTATGTATATTCACTTCGAATGTCACTAATCATCAATTTAAACAGTCTCTATAGGGTAAAGTTTCACAACTGGCCGTGTAGTTAGTCTATTTTTCGTCTTCACCTTGGCAGCAAGAACTGATCCATCTCCACCAGTGATAAGCTCCTAAACCACAGCCAGGTTCCATGGGATCCATGGTCCCTCACCGTGGATTTGTATGACATCTCCCACGCGGTTACGTTCGTCTCTTGACCCTGTAGTTCTGTGATACTCTCGTAGCCCTGTGAGGTATTCTGATCTCCAACGTTTCCAGAACTGGCTGAGCATATTAGACTGAGTTCTGGCCCAGTAAGTGAGTGTCGTCTGGTCACTCTGAACTGACGTAATATCATCATCTGTATAGTGCTCGTAATTTGACATCAAAGTGATCTTACGGCCATACAGAAGTTGTGATGGTGTTAACGGCTCCAAATCGTCGTTGTTCGATGACACGTGTGTAAGAGGCCTGTCATTCATTACCACCTCTATCTCTGTCACTATCGTCTGAAGGGTTTCCATGGATTCACATCTCCTACCCAGAATCTTTTTCAATGACGTTTTGGTAAGTCCTATTAAGCGCTCCCAGAATCCACCATACTATGGAGCACGTGCAGGTATAAATCTACACTCGGTTCCGCATTTGCTGAGTTCTTCCTGTACGGCTGGTGAGCTGAGCAACTTCTTCAGGTGGCTTGCGGCAGCAATATACCTAGTTGCGTTGTCTGAGATCATCACCTTAGGTAAGGACTTGCGACTAGTAAATCTCCAGAAAGCTTGTAGAAATGAGGGTGTAGACAAGTCTGATACGACTTCAAGATGGACGGCTCTAGTAGCAGTGCATGCGAAAAGACAAATGTAACATTTCTTCTCACTTCCCGTTTCTCTATTTGCTCGTGGTCTTCTGCTGTTGTAGATGAATCTGCAAGAATATGCTGTCACTCGAAGAAGTTTCAGATAGGTACTGTATTTTGCTGCGCTGACAACTCTGTGAATCCCTGGAATTTCAATACACTGTAGACTCGAAACGGTTGTCGTCGATATCAGGGTATCACCCGGTTCTTCTGATGGTATCTGCGCCGTTCGATGGTTATATTCCCAGGTAGGCCATTGTACTGTGTTGGGAAGCAATGCAGGCCCGGCGTTCCATAGTTGACTGTTAGGCTTCTGCTGATATTCCACATGTAAGTAAGTCTGTCATCCGTGGGGCAGTATCTCCATGGCGATCTGTCTTTCAGCTGATTGATCTCTTCTACACGGTTCCGGACAAAACACTTCAGGGGTTTGGTTGTTGCAGCCAATAAAGTACGATCTGACTGTCCGACCAAAATGTCACATTTGAGGTAGATATGGTCTGTAGTAAATGTGAAGCGAGTCTTGCACCAACCAAGGCTGCCATCAGTTCTAGCTGAGGAAGGGTTAATACTTTTAGAGGTGCTACTCTGTTCTTTGCCATAACAAGTCTAGCTTGTGAATGATTACTTATGTAGGCGGCTGCTCCATATGACTTTACGCTTGCATCTACAAATATGTGTGGACATGTTTCAAAGCTTGTTGAAGGTATAAACTGTCTGGTAAATTTGACCTCTGTAACCCTATCTAATGATCTTGAAAGTTGGTTCCAGGTCTCACATATGGATTCAGGCAAGGGTGTGTCACAGTTGTATTTGTCTTTCCATAGTTCCTGAAGTAATATTTTCGCACTGACGGTAACGGGACTGAGTAGGCCGAGAGGATCATAGATCTGTGACGAATATCTGAGTATTGTTCTCTTGGTAACAGCATCTAGGATAGGAATATTTCTCTCAGGAAATGACATCTCATCTTTGGTAGGGTCCCATCTCATTCCAAGGATCTTTACAGGTATATCATTATCTAGTGCTCCGTCGACGGCTGCTTGTGTCCGTAGGGCTACGCTGTTTGAGTTCCATGCTCGTAGATTCATACCAGCGATGGACATTAAACTTCTTGATTCCTTGAAATTCTTTATAAGGTCAGCCTCATTCTTGAAGCTAGAAAGAACGTTGTCAACATATATGTCCCTCTCGATGACCTCTGCTGCTGGCACGTGCTTATTATTTTCAAGGTGTTTGAGAATGGTTGCACTTAGAATGAACGGCGAGCAGGTGGCTCCAAATAGTACTGACTTGAAACGGTAGGCGGTTAATGGACTATGGGGGTTACTAATATCACTTGACCACAAGAAACTGGTGCATCTCTGTCCTTCTCATCAAGACCACTGTGCAAAAAGGCTTTCTCAATGTCTGTTGTAGCAGCGTAACTATGGATACGAAATCTGACTAATATGCTGGTTAGGTCATTCAGTATGGGTGGGGTCGATTCCAGACAATCGCTAAGACTTGGTACATTCGGCAACTTCCGGCTGCTGCAGTCGTAGACTTTCTGAATAGGTGTGGTCGTTGAGTCCTTTTTCACTGAACGATGTGGAATGTAATGGAGTGGTCCAGTGGGTGGAGTATTACTATCGACTTTCTCTATGAACCCCCTGCGCTCCTGTTCGTTAACGATAACATCATACTTCTTGAGTAAGGATGGGTCACTCTGTAACTTCCGAATTAAAATCTCTGTACGGCGAGATCGTATATAAAAACTTTTTTGGGAAAGACAAAGAATGAAGCATTGTGTACTGTTCAAATTCTATTGAGCGACTGACTCAACGTATGAAACATACAATAACATTTGACGTAGCATAATATACGTTACTAACGTTATGGCGCTAAACTCGACGTATTACATTAACGTATTCACAACAGTATATGTGAGCAAACACCGAAGGTTGATAGATCACATTATAACATTAATTTGAGTTACCAAAAATAAATAAGGAACTTCAATTTATTTCAGCCTTATAGATTTTATAAATTCTCTGACAGACTTTATACATGTATAGCTAACAACTGCTTTACAGATACTCAGAATAACTTATATATCATTTGGTAACACACACAACAGTTAAAGCTCAAGGTATTTATTAAATGAATACTTAAAATAGGTAAACCTTGTTAAAAGAAGTACATAAACCTGTGCCAGCATGCAAATAAGTATAAACAGGGCTTGTTAGAGACATTAACTTGAATGTTTTATGCTATTTTGAAGGTAACATACATAACATGGGCCTGAAAAATAGTGTAAGCGACCATAATAAAGAACTTTAAATCATTTAAGTAGCAGCCTTATAGATTTACTATATTCTGTGACAGATGTAATACACATATAGTCAATAAATACAATACTGATACTCGGAAATAACGCAGAAAACACTAAGTAACGAATACAACGGTAATAACTCAAGCCATTTATAAAATTAATACTAGAAATATGTAAGTGTGTTATAAGAAGTGTATAAACCTGTGTCAGCATGCAAATATGTACGAACATGTCATGGTTGAGACATTATCAGGGACGTTTAATGCTACTTTGGGGGGTAACGTATATAACGTGATGTTACACGTTAACGCTGCCACTCTCAGAGGGCTAACATTTTTCATTTTGTGTCTTATATAATGTAGTTTCAGAAAATCATAGTGAACAAAATTCCCCCTGGGGAGGGGGGTCTATAGGCAGCTCAAGACCTATTTATAAAAGTAAGAGTTATCTTTCAATGTTGTCTGAAAACGTTCAAGTATTGGCATTCACAAAAACGTGCTAATCGTTTATCAACATCTTATATATTGACCATCGGGTCGAGTTTCATCCCTCAATGCGCTCGGATTATACCTGGTCAGACAATTCTGGTCAGACAATTCTGGTCAGAAAAGTTAATATTCACGTGTACTAAATGTCTGTCACGTCATCCACGTCTTGTTAAAAGTAGATATCTGCCACTCATGTCTATAGTTAAGCTTTGCAAGTGGAGAGATCAAATAATAAACTATTTGTATAGCTAAACCAAGTTAAACTGGCACTTATCATGAATATGCCGTATAAACTTGTATATCTCCATAAAACTAATTTTAGATTTGCAAACATTATGAAAAGTATTGATTTCAGAGTGATGCATTTTCTAATCCTGTATCCATAACTGTCCCGCTTAGCCCTTTGGATAGAGTGTATAGCTTTTAAGATTGAGATTGTGGGTTCGAGTATCAGGACATACAATATATTTTAAAAAAAATATTTTTCATTTTTATCATAATTCATGACTTGCACGATTTTACAAGACTTACATGTAAAAGTAAATGTAATAGAATTCATTTTAAAGCATTATATTAGTAAGAAACTGTGATGTCTACTGATAAATCTTTAAAACATTTAAAATCTAAAGACAAATTTCTCATAGCTAATGTTTCAAACTATTTCGAGACACACTCAATGCGAGACAGCTCATCATATTCAGGCAACTGGGGTCAGCAGAAAAACCGTTTTCTCAGTACGAAAAGAACTATGAGAAACGGGTTCACTTTCGTAGCCGCAACGTTCGAAATGTGGACAAAACAAACCTGTGGAAGACTTTGATAAGGTTGTTATCAGAAACAATGTGCAGGAGTTTTACACCCACCGCCATCAGCTCCCGACCATAAATGACCTCTTATCAGTTTTAAAAACTGACATCATGTCAACAATCTATCAAAATTAAAATAAACAAGAAACAACATCATAACTGAAAAAAATATAATTATAAACTTAAAAATAATGCCTAAAATAACTATATCCAGTGGGAATCCAACCCTCACAATCCGGAATATGGATTTACACTACTTTACCTCATAATTTAATTAAAGATAAACTTATTGATCTTATTGAAAGAACCTTCCAGAGAGAAGGCACTCCTTACCTTGCATGTAGTGACAGAAATGCATCTTTTACTTCAGAAAAACCTAAAAAATATCATGCATGGTCGTGTCAAAATGTATGTGATGCGCTGACCTTTTTGTTGGACAACATTTTTATTCGATTTGGCACCAAGCTCTATAGACAAGTAGTTGGGATTCCTATGGGCACTAAATGTGCTCCCCTGGTTGCAGATTTATTCCTGTTTTGTTATGAAAGGGACTTTATGATGTCTCTTTCTGATGATAAGCAGGCTGATGTTATTGATGCGTTTAACACTACTTCCAGATATTTGGACGATATTTTAAATATCAATAATGTTTATTTTGAAAATATGGTTAGTCAAATATACCCTTCAGAGCTCCAACTTAATAAAGCCAAAGCCTCTGATACCGAAGCCGCATTTTTAGACTTGCATTTGTCAATTTCTAATGATATTGTTTCTACCAAAATTTATGATAAACGTGACGACTTTGATTTTGAAATTGTCAATTTCCCATTTTTAGATGGTGATGTTCCTCGTTCTACATCCTATGGAGTCTATATCTCTCAACTCATTCGTTTTGCTAGAGCATCCAGCTATGTTACTGACTTCAACACTCGCAATAAATTGTTAACTCAGAAACTTCTTAAACAGGGCTATCGGTATCATAAACTTCGCAAAACATTTTCAAAATTTTATAGACGATACTATGATTTGATTTCTAAATTCCAAGTTGGACTTAAATCTCTCTTGCGCCAAGGTCTTTCGGAACCTGATTTCTATGGTGACTTGGTGTATAAGTTGAAGAAGATTGTTGGCTCTAATAATTTTTCAGCGCAGTTCATTAAAATAATTTCACATTATAAAAAGATTGGCTATAACATTAATGTATTGCAACAGACTGCATGCTTGGTAGTCAACCCAATCACGGTTGGCAACTTTGCTTTCCTCTTTAATTGCACGCCGGTGGGTCGGACTTCAGACTCTATGATGGTTCAGACTTAAAGACTTATCTATTGATGAGATGGTAGGGGGCTGATGCTTTGGCTGTTTGTCGGGCCCACCGGGGTTTACCTGTTGGATTTCTTTTGCTCCCGTATTCAGTTTAATTTACTGTTGAGTCCTTATCCTTGCTTAATCTCCTTGTTATATCTTGATTTATATGTTTTAGGAGATGATGCATTGATAAGTTAGGGGTCTTTCATGCAAACCAAATATTTATGTGTCTTGATCCACATCTGAATTAAGAATGAGGTTGGCGCCGTTAAACCGGTTTAAGCCCTCCAGTAAAATATTTTACTGACTGTTCCAAGGCGGTACTTCTTTTGTGGATCTTTTATGTTTTTGTTCTGTCTTGTGTTTGCTTTGTTTTGTGCGCGTCTGTTTATATGTGCTTTGTGGTCACCTGCTGGGAAAGGGCTGACCTCTTGGCTCTCGTTTGTGGTGTCTTCTGTGAGTTTGTCACTTTCCCATTGGTATCCTGGGTCAGGTGTGGTACTTGATTGTATTGATTCCTGATCTTTGCAACCTTATTACTTTTATTATCTTACCACTTCGCCACTGCCTCAGCATTGTTAGATCACGTTGCTGAAAGCTACTTGTTCCATACATTAATCAATTAAAATAGCTAATACACACCGAACGTGACTGAATGATGCCGAAGATTAATGAGTGCCAGTTTAACTTTGTTTAGCTATATTATGCATTTATGGGTAAGTAAATACCTTGATGTGCCTGCCCCGATCAATGCAACTGCTTCCCACCGGTTTTCACATTATACATCGTTCTAGTATGGGGTGTTTTGTTTTATATCTCAATGTTTTCTGGTTTTGATTTACCGAAACCAATATGAGAGTAGAAACATATTTAACTATATCAAAAAAAAAAATTATGCTGGCACAGTTCCATACTTTCCTGGAGATTGATCATAAAATAATTTCTACAGTCATTCTTCTCCCTTTACTGAATCATTCAAGAATGCTTGTTAACTGTGCTGTCCAGATCTATTGACCATGTTTACATTTGCTTGTTTGTAAACATTAAAATCAAAACATTAGGCTGGCATATTTAGCAGTCAGGTGTAGTTTTTTTTAAAAAAAAACTATTTGATATCAGCTTGTATAGCTCAGTTGGTAGAGTCGCTGGCAGTAGAAAATACATTTATTTTCCATTATTCACAGGTTTTAATCCCATCAATGCTTTCATTTCTTTTTCTTATTTTTTTATTGTATCATATTTAGAGATGTATCCTTAAAGCATTATTGGAAAACAGTTTTTAACATTAATGCAAAGTGTCCATCAAATGGGACATAATCAAACACAAAAAGCATAAGCGAGATGCCACTGAATGCATCAACTCAATAGGTTTTACATGGTTTGCTGTCATTAAAGCGATGTTCAGCATCCAAAATGGTTTTGAAATGATTATCTATGATGTCTATAAATAAATAAATTGATAAAAAAAAGTATGGTGACGGGGTTCGAACTCGCAACCTCTATGGCAGTGGACAAGTGTCTCATCCACTATGCTACGAATTCTACATGTGATTGGTATGTGCCTGTTATAAAATGCATTTATTATTCTAAAAATAGTGAGTTAAAAATAACTTTGTTATTGGTAAATATAATTGTAATACAGTCAAAATAACGCTGCAGGACTCTAAAAGAGCAAATGTATACTGACCGACTTTGAAAACTCAAAACTTGGATAGCATTTTTAATTCATGTCTCAAAAAAGAAGGCAATATGATCATTTTGGTTGTATGTTAAAAAGTGTTCATTTGTAAGTAACACATGAAAAAAATGTCCAATTAAAATGAATTCAACGAAGTGAAAATCTAACCTTTTGTAATAGGGGTCAATTGCTTTATGTGACAAAATGTTATCATTTACAGATGCCCTACTTCTTACAATTAAGATACACAGGAAGTATTAAATTTGTGTCATGGACCTCGTAACGCATCCAGGAATCAATCTCATATTGTTTGACAAGTCTGTGATACATCCTTTTTGCTTATTTGACGTTAATCTGTTTGTACCCTTTCATTTGGTGGCTTTCGATTCCTGATCTTTGCATCCTTACTTACTTTAAATTCCCTCTCCTTAAGAAATGTGTTAGTGACCTAAATCTATACGAAGCAGTAAGGTCTTCAGCTTCAGTTGTACAATTAAAACTAAAGTGTTTGCTGATGAAAGCAAGTCATGATGACATCATCGAAGCAAAGAAAGTTTACAGTCAATTGTTTTTGAAAGATTTAAAGGGAAGTTAATGTTGCTTAATTTAAAATAGCAATGGGTATGATCAGGAAATACCACAAACACGAACCGCAAACAACCCCAATAGCACCGCGAGGAAGGGCCACTCAACCATCACGAGGCACCTGGGAGACAAATTAAACAAAGCAACCAGCTCTCTCTTGTCCATCAAGATAATTGCAATACTAGAATGAACATAAAGTAACGTACAATAAAACATAAAACAATTACAGACTCCCACAATGGGAATAACAATAAACAAAAAGTCAACAACAACAGAACCACCGCCTTAGAATGGACAGCAGCCTAAGCCACAGAGGGGGGGGGGGGGCTTAAATGTATTTTACTGGTACCAAATCCTCGCCCTAGATTCTGCTGTTGTTGAAGTACAAGAAATGTTCAGCTCGCATGGAGGTCATCTAACTAATGCAATGTATCATCATGGAGAAACACTCTGATCAAATTAACACACCATCATGAAACAAAGAAAAGAGCTCATGACTCACAGATAGTCAGAGCTAAAGAAAACCTCAAGTTGAGCCACGGTGGGTCCAGCTACAGATAAGCTACAGATAAGCATCAGGCACCAACCCACCGATTAAAGCTTTACGTCAGAGCCGTCATAGAGTCTGTCAGTATATGTACACGAAGCTTTTACAATATGTACAGGAAATAGTGTCATTAGGTGAACTGACCGACCTGCCATGGCCATAGCTGTAGTCATAGCTGTTGACTTGGACGTAAAGCAACAAAGCATAAAACAAATGCCCACAGTAAACAGAATCTGAGGGCTACCCGAACTCCCCAGAGTGCGCCCCAGCAAACAAGAAGGTTTAAAACGTCGCCTGATCGACGTTGATGCGGTGCCTGTACTTATGAGATATGCATGGAAACAACTTTGTTTCAAAGTCTGTTATTATGGCTCAATTTCTCAACATAAGAAGCTGTTGCTTATGTTATCGTTTTTAAGAGAGTAAATGGAGGCGTATGTGTCGTCTTGTGAGCGAAATATCCGGTGTATGTTTGTGACGGCTAGTCAGCGAATGCTCTGGTGTTTGTACGATTGTTCTGGTTGTTTGTGTTGATGCTTTATCTCCCAATTAACAATTTAAGTCAGGCATGTTTAGGCGAATTTCTGTCTTCAACCATTACTAAGCAGCTGATAAAGCGTCTTGCCCAATGACACAACACTATGACCATGATGACTGCTGAGCCACAAATTAGCAATCCTTCGATCCTCAGTTTAACACTCTACATACTGAGCCACTGAGCTTCTTATGTCTACTTGTAAATATGACATCGTGGGTGCGAGGGCTCCCTTTTGTAGCTCGGATGAAACCGAAGAGCAACATATTTGGCAGGGTGGAAGCCCTCGCCGAATGCTTGTGTGTGTCTGTGCTCTATTGTTAGCTAGCCAGTGGTGAGTTATATGTTTTTTTGACTGAAAATTACTTTGCGTATAATGCGAGCTGTGAATTATCTATAGTGACTGTTCACATATGCATGCTTGCCTTTGCATTCACTAATTGCCTATATGAAAAGAAACAAACTCGTGTATCATGCCTTCATTACCTATTGGCTTGGTAACTCACCACTGGCTATTGAGTGTTCGACCAAGAAGTCCCTAGTTTGAGCCCTATTGTTTGTGTGTTTTTTAGTTTGATAGTTTTTTGTGTTTATCAGCGGAGTGATATAACGATATGCATTAAATTCGATAAACCACCAGTGGTTTACAAATGTTGGTAACAATATGTAATGGCGTCCGTATTGGTTTAATGTGTAATTACTAGTCATAATTGGTCGTCATCTTGTTACGTGGCCGTTTAAATCAATGCATTTCCAGGAAAAAATTCCAAATAAAAGAAAATTGATTGAGGCAATAAACATATTTTTGTAGTTTCAAGGTGTCTTTTGTTTAATTATGGCAGTCATTTCAATTCCTGACAAATTACAATGTCGCTTTTTTCGTTGACGTCTACATTCGCGTCAATGGGAATCATGATATTTTAACATTTGCATTCTCTTAGACGTGTTCTACATGGGAACTCAAAGTGCAATCATTTTAATATTTTACTGTATATTGCTATTTTCTATTTACTATTAGCTTTTCATCCCTGCAAGTTATGTGAAATTGCACGCATGATCTTTGTCACAGTGATTCTACAAACATTCTGGAAATACAGTTTTAAACGGCGACGTCACCAAGTGACGAAAAATTATGTCTAGGATATAGAAAAATCAAAGCGTTTTTCCACGCAATTTTCAAACGATTATAAAGTAGTTTTATGGTCGTACGATAAAAAGAATCTAACAGTCGTGCTCCTGTATTATTGAATACATTAAAGTTGCCACGAAAAAGCCATAATGTTTTAGGCAAGCATCATTTTTTTACAACTTGTTTAATAAATTCAATATTGGACCAAACATTATTTTCTATGTATTACCATCTGCTGTACCACGAAGGTGGTTTTGAAACCCAATCCTGAAAGGTGAGGGTTTTGACGATATATTATGATAAGCCTTATCCCTATTTTTTTTTTTTTTTTTTTTTTTTTTTTTTTTTTTTTTTTTGCTTTCATTTATTAGCCAATGGCATGTAGCGTATTCCCAGAAAAATATGGTATTACTGACGTTCGATTTGTTATAATATTAGAAATATATTTTTTTCAACTCATATTTTTCAATTTTTAAAGATAAAGACTTTTTTTTAAAAGGCCCTTAAGGCCATATTATTTTTTTCAAAACATACGAGTTTTTAGCTATTTCTTAACATATTAGAAGACGGCAATTTTGGGGCACATGCTGATAAGTCCCTTTCTACCTTTTACAATGAACTGTTCAATAGCCTCTAAAGCAAAAAGGAAAAATAGGATATCAGTATAAACAATTTATATAATTATTTAAAGGATACAATGAGTCCCAATCATAGTCACGATTGTGTTGGTGAAAACTTGAAAATTTCAATTAACAGTGACTTTTTTAATTGTCATATTTCAAAAAATGGAATATTGAAATAAATTAAAACTTAATAAAATATAATAAAATATGTACATATGATGGTATTGTATTGAATATATCAAAAGCAACTGCACATGAAATGATGTCCTTATATGTCCTTTTCAGCTTGATTTTCAATTCAGAAATGCTGCCTGGTTTGAAGGGTAAATACGGCTATATACAAAATCAATACTGATTAAGCTCGGAAGGTAGTGCATGTATTTTCAAAATGAATTCGGATTCTTAATATTCCAATTGATCTGCAGTTGTATTTGTTTGCCCATAGTATTTTACTTGTTGTTGCATTATATGGTTGTAAGATATTGGGCATTGAAAAAAGCCAGATTATTTTTTTAAAAAAAAATACATAATGATTCTCTCGGACAAATTGTTGGTCCCAAAATACACGTCACACGCTGAGTTGGAACGACATCTTATACACATTAGGATCTTACATGAAATGAATATGATCAGGAAATACCACAATCATACACTGCCGACCGACCCACGGCATTAAGAGGAAGGGCCACAGAACACTTATAGTAACAATACATCCGTAAGACAATAGTAGTAAAACAACCAGCTTTCTCTTCCTTTTCAAGATGATTGCAAAACTAGAATGGAAACAGAGTAATGCAGAACAAAACAAAGACAAACACAGAGCTCCCACAAACAATGGGAATTACACAAAACAACATGATCATCGAATTGAACGGACAGCAGCCCAAGCCACCGTGGGGGGGTGGGGGGGCTTAAATGCATTTTACTAGCGCCAAATCTTCGCCCTAGATTCTGTTGTTGTAAAAACGCAAACTTGTTTAGCTCGCATTGGGGCTTCCTAACTAATGCAATGTACCAGCAGAGAGAGACAATCAAATCAAATTAACACACTATGATGATTCAAAGAAAAGGGTTCATGACTCACAGATAGTCAGAGCTAAAGAAAACCTCAAGTTGAGCTACGGTGGGCCTACCTAACGACAAGCATCAGGCACCAATTAACGGATTTAAGCATTACATCAGGGCCGCCATTAAGTCTGAGGCTTGACACACCGCCGAGCAATCAAAGAGGAAACCATAGTTATCAACTGCGATTTGGGTTCACAATCAGGCATGCAGACTGTCGCATGATATACATGCTGTATCCCACTCTTTTATACTCGTTGTTCACCGAATTTATTAGTGTTGGGGAAAAAGATAAAATGCGAGGCTTGCCGAGCATTTCATCACTTTTTCGCAACAGGTTTAGTGAATTCAATATTAAAGGAGAATGAATGTTAGATTCTACGTATCGCATGACATTAAACTTACTTAAATCGCAGTTGTTTGCTTGAAAACGTCATGGTTTTACTATCTTTTACAAAACGTTATAATGGACGTCCAATCTGTTTTCTTTCATTTCATTTAAATTATATTTTATTTCATAGTACACTGTATTTATACACGAGGGGTCTTCCAGAAAATCTGAAATTTATCCCGAAGTTTTGTCCTGAGACACTTTTTGATAAACAAGCTATATACCATTTGAAATCACTATCTTTTACATTGGAAATTATGCTAATTTTGCATTGCCTTATTGTCTCGTTCAGTAGTTGTCACCAACTCCATACCACTGACCTTCATGTTATAGAATTATAGTTAATGTTTAAGATGAATCTTTCAAGCCATGCATTTTAATCACAAAATCAAACTACATGCGTTGTCCACTCTATCGCGAACAGAGAGCAGAGCTTAACCACAAAATCTCTCAGCATTCATCATTTACTCTTCAAAATCTCTTATTTGGATATCCCCTACTGTCTTTGTCTAAAATTACACTCAGTTTTGAAGCAGAACATAACTATAATGCTGATACGAAGCGCTTTTAATATTGATCCTTAAAGTATACCCTGTACAAATAATTTTTGATGTTAAAAAATTAACTATAAATGTATGCCTCCAAGTTCAGCCTAAATACTGCCCACTGATCTCTCTCTCTCTCTCTCTCTCTCTCTCTCTCTCTCTCTCTCTCTCTCTCTCTATCTCTCTATGTTTATGGATATTGCAATCGCCTCCGTCCATCCGTCTGTTCGTCCATCCGTCCGTCCATCACGCTATCTCCCCCTAACCACTGGACGAAATTCAACCAAATTTGGTGTGTGAGTTGCTCACATGAATAGGGTGTGCAACGGCACATTTTTTGGGCCCCGCCCCCTGGAGCCCTGGGGAGGGGCCAAAAGGTCAAATATAATTAAACATCATTAAATTTCAATTATAAAGTCAATTTCAAAGATTTTTAAACCAAACTTTGTGTGTCTTCTCACAAATGAAAGATATAAAACATATTAGACGGGATTTTCATTCGGTCGCCTGGGTCATGCCCCAGGGGTCGGACTTGGGGGTACCGTGGGGTGTTGAGTTGTCAAATAAAAATCCGAAATTCAACCAGATTTGGTGTGTGAGTAACTTTATCAATGGCACATGCAACGGCACAATTTTTTGGTCCCCACCCCCTGGGGCCCTGGAGAGGGGCCAAAAGGTCAAATATCATTAAATCTCAATTTCAAAGATTTTTAAACCAAACTTAGTGTGTCTTCTCACAATTGAAAGATACAAAAAATATATGACGGGATTTTCATTCCGTCGCCTGGGTCATGCCCCAGGGGTGGGACTTGGGGGTACCGTGGGGGGTTGGGGTCCAAAAACTTTTTTTCCGAAATTCAACCATATTTGGTGTGTGAGTTACTTACATGAATGGCACATGCAACGGCACAATTTTTTTGGTCCCCGCCTCGTGGGGCCTTGGGGAGGGGCCAAAAGGTCAACTATCATTAAATCTCAATTACAAAGTCAATTTCAAAGATTTTTAAACTAAACTTTGTGTGTCTTCTCACAAATGAAAGATATAAAACATATTAGACGGGATTTTCATTCAGTACCCTGGGTCATGCATGCCCCAGGGTTTGGGACTTGGGGTTCTGGGGGGTCAACAATTTAATTTTCTGAACATGGTCATGTTGCATATCAAATTAAAGTGGATGAGCAGTAGACCAGGATACACTGAAAAAATTTACCCTAGTATCAAACTGGTGACCTTGGGATGGGGTCAAAGGATCAAATACCATTAGATATCTTCTAGAGCGTGGGTAATTGCGATGGCGCGCCATCGAACGTGTTCCAATTAACATTGCATTTATTATTGTTAACATTCTAACTACCTTTATTTGCACTATGCGACAATTGTAAGTAAATGGTAATGTACATTTAAAAACGCCAATATTTCTCAATACGAGTACACGTCTTTGTAATAATGACTAGTGAATACCTGATCAATAGATGTTGATATTCTTTTACAGAGTAAAATCTATATTTCAATTTCAAAAATGAGTAAAAGTTACAAGACGGAGTTATCATTATTTGTTTTCTACTGACTATATTTTCTTTTTGCCAGTTTGCTCTTTTTACGCCTGAAATTGAATAAGCATCATTACATTTGTGCAGCTGAATATTATCAGGAGAAGAAAAAAGATAAGCTTTTAGCTTCCGTTCTAATGTTATTGTAATGTGCTGATATACATGTATGTATGTCATGAAGTTGAAATAAAATATGCTTACAGTAAAAAATCTCATACATATATTTGGAGTTTGAATTCCTATTGAACTTTTCATGCAATTAACATATATATTCCGAGTTACTCTTTTACGTGTGAAGCCGTTCAGTGTTCCTTATTAAATGAAATGTCCAACACTATTTTCCGTCACTAAATATTTTACACGAGAAATTCAGTATTGGTTTCCCAATTTTGGTCTTAAAATGGGTCAAAAACATTATTATGTATACAATATAATGGCTGTTCTCTGTAACTATCATATTACTCTCAATAGATAGAAATTGTTTTTTATACCTTGTCGCTTCAGAATCTCAAGGTTAGACACTTAACCTATTTGAGACCAATGCAGTTTTCCATAAATCTACATACAATAAAGGTAGATTGGTCTGTAGTTTATATTGAAGGTCCCAGGTTATACTTTTCAAAACGATATATTGTATTTCTTTCCATGAAGAACGACTCTATCTCACAAACAGTACAGACCATGATAAAATACAGAATCGTGCGGTATTTCATCTGGGTCTTCCATGTTTACCAAGTTACCCGCTAGGGGGTATCAGATCTTTAAATAGTTGATCAATTTATCATTTAAACGTGGTTTTTTTTTTTCAAAAAATGCCTGCAACAAAGCAGTATGCTTCATTAAGCTGCCAGTCGCACAAAGACTAATAGTAAACCTGTCTGTCTGTTAATGTCTGTGTTATTTCTTTCTTCTCAGATGAAATACATGCAAGAACAAACATAGTTTTAAAGTCCTCGTCCAATCCCTGCTTATTTGCGCTTGTTCACTACCAACTCCTTTACGTTTTACTGTCACGTTTTATGTCTGTGTTATTATTTGAACTGCCAGTTTTCTTGGGTGAATAGCCTGAACCCGAGGCAGTCACTATTTGTTCATACTCAAATCAACTGAACATCAAATTTTAATGCCCATGCAAACTAAAATGCTGAAATACGACTCGTATAATGACCTGTTCTTTAATGCAATCGTATGTTCTGTTTATCTTGCTAATAGATGTTCAAATAGTGCATTTCACATTTATACACAGAACAAATTTGTTGTTTTGAGTATGACAAAATGTTAATATCTTCGAGGGCAGCTCAAAGGGCACCAAAGATAAATCGCTTAACTCATGCTGCAAAATTTTAAATCTTATTTAAGCCAACTTTGTTTGAAAGGTCATTTTCACTTTTTACAGAAATTATCAACTCAAATAATAGTTATGCGATTCCGATTTTGTTATTGCGCACATTTTGAATTGCGAAATCCCCATACTTTTATGAAATTATCTTTTCTTGCATAAATACACGTTAAAATGCAAAATCCTACTTAGTTTTCTATATGTGTAGCTTTTTTCCATTAAATGAATAAACTATCAGTACTTCCTGTACATGATACATTGATTCTGAGTTTGTATTAGCCGTTTTTTTATCAAAATGCATGCACAGATCCAGGTGGAGGGGGGATCCAGACACCCTCTACCATTGGGAATCACAAGTGGCCACAGGTTTCCTTTGAACGCTTGTAAGGAAACCCCTCGAGAAGCAATTAGACTTTGAAATCCAGAGCTCCTTACGGGCCCTCTGTGAAATCTGTTGAAAACGTTGCCAGGACCCCCTCATCTTGACGAAAGTTTCTGGATCCAGGCATGGAATGGGCGTTATTTTTCGTATGTTGATATTATAGCAGTATGCTGTCGCTATCATATTACTAACAAAGTAAGAAAGATGGCAAAGATCAGGAATCGATACAATCAAGCACCACACGTGACCCATGATATCAATGGGAAAGTGACAACTTCACAATTCGACTTAACAAACGAGAGTTAAGATGCCAGCCCTTTCCCAGTAGGTGACCGCAAGGCATCAATAAACAGACGCACGAAAGTACAACAAAAACAAGACAGAAATAACATAAATGATCCTCAAAAGAAGCACCGCCTTGTGACGGTCAGCCTTAATTATAAAACTTTTATAACGCATAGCACAGTCTCTTCAGAACTTCAAGGTTAGAGATTATATAACATATTAGTTAAGTTGCCGTTAAAAATGATACCCGCATTTCTTTCAAATATTCCTGCAAAATTGATTCATACACATTAGCAGTATATATTGTTCTGAAAACATTCCTTATCACCTGTGAATACATATTCCTGTAAACAGTATTTGTTTTTTGTTCATTTCATTGCTTTTCTAAATATGATAATGCTGTCATTGTTGTTGTCACTTGTAAATATGTAAGATATTTTACATTAATAACACGGTGTAAAGGTGACGCCAAAGCGAATCAAATACCATAAAGAAAGGGGCTGTGCTCCGGTAGGTATTGGTAAACATAATAGTAGTTCATCTTTTTTTTGTCATGAAACTGTTCTTCAGTTTAAAAAAACATTTGTTCAGGCACTCATTCGAAGCGTCTCTCGATACGCTTCGAATGAGCACATGAACAACTGTATTCTTGACATTACAATAGCGCTTATTATTCTATGAGAGCCGAGCGACGTTTTATTTCATTTTTAACCTTTTAATGCTTTGCTTGATTTGATTCTTTACGTCCCATCAACAATCTTTCAGTTAAACAGGGACGGGTCTTCCTGGGTTGAACCAGTACTAAGCTCGGATAAATGTGTCTTGCTCAAGGACCACAACACAGTGACGCCGGTGAGGCGCGGCCCCTCGGTCTCGAGTCAAGCACTCTACTACTGAGCCTCTGCGCCCCCACCTTTTAGTTTAAACATATTTTATTTCAATTCATGACAAACATACATAGATATTAACTCAATACAAAAGGATTAGAACGGAAGCTAAAAGCTTATCTAGTCCTTCTATTGCACAAATGAAATGGCGCTTATACCCACCTTTAAATGCGCTAAAAGACTGTTTATCCGCGATACCAACTGCATTGAGACAATCAGTGCCCCAAATATAAATCAATTACATCTAAAACAAACTATTTGGGCACTGCAAGCCAAATTCAGAGACAGAATTTAAGTACTGTGACCTTGACATTTGAATAAAAGGTCATATTAGAAGTACGAAACCATTGTTGCCATTTACATATCTTGGGCAATCAGTGTGCAAAATATGAACAGACTACGCCAATTTTTTTTAAAAGCTATTCATTTTGCAAACCTAAAAACTGGACTTGTAGTAGGTTGATCTTGAGCTTATGAGTCATAGGACAGATATTAAGTATATTTGACCTTCGAATCTAAGGTTATATCGGTGATCGTGAACCTTCCTTGTCATCTAGACACCGTTTGCAATTATAGTGTTAAATCATTAAAAATGAACGTTGCGATGCGTAAGGCAGATCTTAAGTGAGCCATGATATGTGATTTCCAACAATGTGGCAGTTTTACAAGTGTAGACTCAGACGAACCTGTGCAGAATCTTTTTAAGCTTAGAAACTCCAAATGATGTTCAGTTAGTATACTAATAGAATACATAAGCGGCTAGCAAAAGCTCTGATCAGACTGCGCATATGCGCAGGCTTATCTGAGCCTTTGCTGGTCGCACATACTGCATTGTTGGAAAATTCATGTCGCAGTTCAAGTATTTTTGCCCTCATCTTTGAAATTAAGGTCGTTTTGGTAATTTGAATCATACTTGCAATCTTCACACCAAAGGCAATAAACAAAAATTATATATGTGACCCGTCACGCAAAAAGGTGGACGACGTCATTTCGACAAAATACGTTTTAAAGTGAACGTCGCGTCGCGCAAAAATAGCACACCTACGTGTGTTTTAAAGAGAAGTTTAACTTATTATTAAACCAGATCAAAAGCGTTCTTCATGTTGAGGCTTTCTACCGCCAGACTGTCAAACTTTTTGTACGATATTAAATGTTCCCTTTTGAATGTTCGTAAGTGAAAGTTGGTTCGAGAATCGTCCACGAAGTTCAGTTTATGATTAGATCTATTTCTCATCTGGTTTACATGGTTTCTTATTAAAGGACAAATGCGGGTAATACTTCCCCTTATAATCTTTTTAATTCTTTGCATACAGTTTGTTTTATGTATGGTCTAACAATTTATGAAATAAAAAGGATATGTCACCACTTTCGATTTTTCATAATCTCACATGGAAGTTTTCAGCATTTTACAAATTTTCTGAAAAAAAAAAACTAACAAAAAAGCGAAGCCTTTAATATTTAGTTAAACCAAGTTAAACCAAGTTCACCCAGGTAAACCGCATGTCTAGATCTCGGAGGGTGTTGGCTACCGGAGGTAAACAAAGGATTTTGGAGTTGGACATGGTCTGTATTGAGTCGATTTTATTTCATTTAGATTCGTTTTGAGGGATAAAAACAACATATAGGTCGATAGTATACAGAATGATGATAACTCTGAAAACGTTACATGTTTTGGAATTTAATTTGTTCGAGTTTAAATCGCATTTGAATTCGGAAATGCAGTAATTTGGACGAATATTTCGAATTCATCAGTTAATTTTCATATCTATTATTTTATTTTTACTTGATTCACAGCCACCGCTGGAATGTATAACCTCTCTTTGGAATGAATCAGTCAAGTACAATTCAAAAATACTTGTAAAACTCTTATTAATTTGCAATTTTATGACGGTGGTATCATGTGTATGGGTAGCTTTCCGTTCGGAGGTATGTTGGGTAGCTGTCGGAGGGAAGGCATGTGCATGTTAACAATGATTTCGGAGATGGGCAACTTGATTATGTTCATTAAACAAGCTCTCGCACATGGAAACAAAAGTGTAACACTCAAACACTTTCAAAAACAAGTGGTTCGATTGGCGGGGAACATATCAAAGGAGAAACAAGCTTAAATAAACCAATTTGTTAAAATTTTTATTCAACATTGAATGGGTGTTTTTGTGCATTAGTTTATTTTGTTTGTTTTGGCCTACCATATTTATTTAGCCCTTTGCATCACATTAAAGAAACGATCTGGCAGTAACATAACATGCCAAAGCATTATACTATGAAATGGACACATAACTTTTTGTGAAGGTGACAGATCAAGTAGCAGTACAATTAGTATACCAGATGTTTAGACGAGCACCTGTACGGTCTAATCAGTGTACTAGATGCATAAATTTAACTAGGTGTTTTCGCATTTACACAACATAAGTTAACCCGCTTTTAAAAACGGCCTTTGGGTTAAAACAAGTGTAAATGACCCGGAAATGCCACAATCCCAGACAGACACATGTCTCCAAGAGACAGGGACACTGGAACACAGACAAATAAGGAATACGCTGAAAAGTCAGAATACAATAAGCAAAGCATTTAGCTCCCTTTATCTCAGTTAGAGTACTGCCAAACTTGAAATGACACAATATAAGCGTTTAACACGAAGTGCTTAACACGAACCCCCAGCAAATACAACAAAAATAGTAAGTGAGTATGATCAGGGAATAACACAATCACAAACTTCAAACAAACCCATGGCACCGCGAGGAAGAGCCACACAACAATCACAAGACACTAGGAAGACAAACTAAGCAAATCAACCAGCTTTCTCTTCCCAATCTACTCACTCTCTACGCTCTCTCTCTCCCCCCCCTCTCTCTACTCTTTGTCTCTCTCTACCCTCAATTCTCTTTGTCTCTCTCTACTCTCTATTCTCTTTCTTTCTCTACTCTACTCTGTTCTTCTCTCTCTACGCCTCTTTCTACTATGTCTCTCTCTCTCTCTCTCTCTCTCTCTCTAAGCCTCTCTATACTCGGTCTCTCCCTCTACTCTGTCTGTCTCTCTCTACGTCTGTCTCTCTTCTTTGTCTCTCTCTCTCTCCTCTACTCTATCTCTCTGTCTCTCTATACTTTATTCTCTACTCGCACGCCTCTCTACTCTCTCTATACTTTATTCTCTACTCGCACTCCTTCTCTACTCTCTCTTTCTCTACTCGCACTCCTTCTCTACTCGCACTCCTTCTCTACCCTCACCTTCTCTACTCACGCTCCTTCTCTACTCGCACTCCTTCCCTACTCTCTCTCTCTCTCTCTCTCTCTCTACTCGCACTCCTTCTCTACCCTCTCCTTCTCTACTCACGCTCCTTCTCTACTCGCACTCCTTCTCTACTCACACTCCTTCTCTACGCGGACTACTTCTCTCTCTTTCTCTACTCGCACTACTTCTCTACTCGCATTCCTTCTCTACAAGCACTCCTTCTCTACTCGCACTCCTTCTCTACTCGCACTCCTTCTCTTCTAGCACTCATTCTCTTCTCGCACCGTTCTCTACTCGCACTCTTTCTCTACTCTCTCCTTCTCTACTCGCACTCCTTTTCTACTCGCACTCCTTCTCTACTCGCACTCATTCTCTACTCACACTCCTTCTCTGCTCGCACTCCTTCTCTACTAGCACTCACGGTCTTTTCACACTCCTTCTGTACTCGCACTCCTTCTCTACTAGCACTCACTCTCTTCTCGCACTCCTTCTCTACTCGCACTCCTTCTCTAATCTCTCCTTCTTTACTCATGCTCCTTCTCTACTCGCACTCCTTCTCTACTCGCACTCCTTCTCTACTCTCTCTTTCTCTACTCGCACCCCTTCTCTACTCGCACTCCTTCTCTACGAGTACTCCTTCACTACTCGCACTCCTTCTCTACTCGCACTCCTTCTCTACTCGCACTCCTTCACTACTCTCTCTTTCTCTACTCGCACTGCTACTCTCTACGCGCCTTCTCTACTCTCTCTCTTTCTCTACTCGCACTCCTCTACTCCACTCTTTCTCTACTCTCCCTATCTCTACTCGCACTCCTCTACTCGCACTCCTTCTCTACTCTCTCATTCTCTACTCGCACTCCTTCTATACTCGCACATCTTCTCTACTCGCACTCCTTCTCTTCTCGCACTCCTTCTCTACTCTCTCTTTCTCTACTCCCTCCTTCTCTACTCGCACTCCTTCTCTTCTCGCACTCCTTCTCTACTCACACTCCTCTCTACTCGCACTCCTTCTCTACTCTCTCTTTCTCTACTCGCACTCCTATCTATTCGCACTCCTTCTCTACTTTCTCTTTCTCTACTCTCTCTCTCTTTCTCTACTCGCACTCCTCTCCACTCTCTCTTACTCTACTCACACTTCTTCTCTACTCTCTCCTTCTCTAGTCACGCTCCTTCTCTACTCGCACTCCTTCTCTACTCGCACTCCTTCTCTACTCTCTTTCTCTACTCGCACCCCTTCTCTACTCACACTTCTTCCTTACGAGTACTCCTTCACTACTCGCACTCCTTCTGTACTCGCACTCCTTCACTACTCTCTCTTTCTCTACTCGCACTGCTACTTTACTCGCGCTCCTTCTCTACTCTCTCTTTCTCTACTCGCACTCCTTCTCTTCTCTCCCTTTCTCTACTTGCACTCCTCCACTCGCACTCCTTCTCTACTCTCCCATTCTCTGCTCGCACTCCTTCTGTACGCGCACACCTTCTCTACTCGCACTCCTACTCTACTCGCACTCCTTCTCTGCTCTCTCTTTCTCTACTCTCTCCTTCTCTACTCGCACTCCTTCTCTTCTCGCACTCCTTCTCTACTCACACTCCTCCTCTCGCACTCCTTCTCTACTCTCACTTTCTCTACTCGCACTCCTATCTATTCGCACTCCTTCTCTACTTTCTCTTTCTCTACTCTCTCTCTCTCTTTCTCTACTCGCACTCCTCTCTACTCGCACTCCTCTCTACTCTCTCTTACTCTACTCGCACTCCTTCTCTGCTCTCTCTTCTCTACTCACACTCCTTCTCTACTCGCACTTCTTCTCTTCTCGCACTCATTCTCTACTAGCACTCCTTCTCCACTCGCACTCCTTCTCTACTCGCACTCCTTCTCTATTCGCACTCCTTCTCTACTTTCTCTTTCTCTACTCTCTCTCTCTACTTCCTCCTTTACTCGCACTCCTTCTCTACCCCCTCCTTCTCTACTTACGCTCCTTCTCTACTCCCACTCCCACTTCTCGCATCCCCTCTACCTGCACTCCCTCTACTCGCACTCTCTTTACTCGCTTTTTCTCTACTATCTCTTCCTCTACTCGTTCTTTCTCTTCTCCCTCTACTCGCTTTTTCTCTACTATCACTCCTCTACTCTCTCGTTCTCTACCCTCTCTTTCTCTACTCTCTCTTTCTCTGTCGCTCTCTGTCTCACTCTGTCTCTCTCTGTCTCTCTCTCTCTCTCTCCCCACCCCCTCTCTCTCTCTCTCTTTCTCTCTCCAATGTATTTGGTAACTAACTTAGAATATCATGAGTAGTACGAGAATATAATGAAATGAGTGTTCGACTCCCATGTTCAGTCCTTCTCTGTCAAATTCCAAGTACGTCATCCGATGGTAAAGAACTGTAATAACGTGCTAGCAGGGAACATTTTTATCATGGAATTGAGAGAGGAGTTCTCTGTATGCCTTATCAATGAGGACCTCTCACGAGTTAGGGTGTATTTGTACAAGCCATTTTATTCTAGGGAAAGGGAAAATGCCAAATTGACTGGGAACACAATTGTCAGAGAACAGGGAAATAAATAAAACATGAAACATGGAGACAAGTCAATATTTAAGAAGAACAAGGGAACAGGTACCTCCTGGGAGGGCCTCTATTATAGATAATAGAACAAGCATCACAACTATAAAACTACTAAACTTGATTTGTTTAAAAAATTGTACGCAAACCCTAAACGAGTAACAGCTAGTTAACAATCCGATTGTGTCCAACCCTTTTCTGAAAAGGACGTTACCCAGGTACATTGTACATTTATTGAACTAAAGAAAATTTAAAGTCGTACTGCAAATAGTTGCAGAGAGATCTAATTAAACATTCGATTTTGCAGAAATGGGAAGCTATCTGCTTTTATAGGTACAAATATATATATATATAACATGTTACAAATATATGTTGTTTTATGCATATGGAAATCGCTAGAAACAGTGTTTTTGACTGGCGACAAATGGCAATCTAAAAATCGGGCGACAAAAGGCAATCGAAAACCCTGTTTCCAACGATTTTTTATCTACGTTCGTCGATAGTATTAACATTTTCGATTGCCGCTTATCCGGTGTACAACTTTTAATAATATCAAAGATATACAACTATTCTTTATTGCTTCTTATAGAATGACAAAATTGAGCCGCGACATGTGATTGTCAACAATGTGGCATTTTGACATGAATAGACTCAGACGAGCCTGTGTAGCCTTCTTTTAAGCTTAGAAACTCCAAATTATGTTCGTTCAGTAGCTTAATATTCATATAATATTCAAGCGACAAGCAAAAGCTCTGATCAGACTGCACGTATGCGCAGGCTGGTCTGAGCCTTTGCTGGTCGCACATACCACATTGTTGGAATTCTCATGTCGCGGCTCAAATAATATTGTTTAAAAAGTTGCCATTGTGGGGCTTGGGCTGCTGTGACCGGAATATGAGGACCTGGGCCCGGAATTACACTGCCGCCTTAAAGTTAAGGAAGCCTCACTGAGTTATATCCCTATTTCACCAAGGATTATTTTGGTCCCGAGAGTGCCCGATTAATATTTTTGGTTGATCGGCCGCATATCTGCGAAACTATTGGGAACTTGCGGACAATCACGGACAATCGCCAGGGAAGGTCTGGAATGGTCTGGCGCAATCGCCTCAGTCCTAAGAGAGTCGGGTACTGAAAAAGTGATCGGCTACTGTTTCTAAGCATGTTCAAAAACAGTAGCCGATCAAAACCAGTTGGCCGCTGGTCGTCTTGGACTTGCTAGGATCCTCTGAAGGTCGCCTTGTCTCGCCTGCCCTCTTGAGCTTTCATATACCATCTGGAGCTCTCTTCTACCCTCGGGAGCTTTCGTATACCCTCTGCAGCTCTCTGCCCATGCTCTTGCGAAGGGTGTCACAAAGAATCGATAGTTACTAAATACAACAACAAGATATGGTTCTATATTTACTCAAAATCACTATTTAAAAATTAATACCAATACCAGAGAATTATAAACCAAATATAATTTTACAAAAATGGACACTTTTCTAAAAAAAACGGGGTACTGAAACGAAACACAATTGAAAGCCTTTTAAAGACTCGCAAGTTTACTTCTTTTTGGAATATTTTCTCTTGGCATCCTACTCAGCATATTTCCTAATGTAATAACATTTTACTGTGCTCTGGTAGAACGAATTTAAGAGCAAAAACAAGCCCCGGCACGGATTATTGGTACATGGCTTTCCCTAGCTGGCAAAAAAGTCGACTCGGTTCGTTAATATGGTCATAAAAAAAGCTGGGCGAAAGAAGGCGATTCAGGACGACCATCGGGCAGATCAAAAGATTGGTTGATCGGGGACAATCTGGTCCAGATCGGGCCGATTGGAAAAAACAATCCTTGGTGAACTGGTAGTTTTAAGTATTGATTTTTCAGGATGCGAAAATAACGTTTTAAACTGATTAAAATCAAAATAACACGTTAGTTTCATTTTTCTGTAGATCGCAATGATATCTTTGACCACAAGTACTGCATCTATCCAGGCAATTTATTTAGTGTGTTGAAATATCAATACTTAACTTAAGTCTTCCTTAACTTTAAGGAGGCATTGTAATTCCGGGCCCTGTACTATTATGTAAAGTTTAAAAACGTTAAAAAATTTAAAAAAAAACACTGAAACTGCAATATCTTCAATATTTTTACGGGTATTTGTTATATAGATTATTTTGTCCACCTATACAAATATGCAGTGAAAATTCAGATAAGCGTACATGTATACTAATACTTTTAAGAATGAACTGACAACAGACCAAAGAGGTAAATTGCTTTAAAAAACGTGTGGTATTTTATTTTACTGTCGCAATGGCGCAAAAAGTACAGCTATAAAACGTATGCAAACTGAACAGGGTTGATTATTATGGTTTTTATTTTGTTTGATTTTATTCTTAACATCCCAGTCAACAATTTTTCAGTTTTGTCAGCGCATTCAACTATGATTAAGATGCGAGGAGGCAGAGGGTCCTGACCCCCTTCCTGGAAAATTGGAAACCTTTGAGCTCTTTAGCAATACTGGTCCAGATCCACTGGAAAATCAAAAGCTACCAAGCCAGCAATTAACGCCACGCCAGCGTTTTGCTGTTGGGCTGATGATGGTCCGCTTTTAGTAGTATTTTGATTCCTCACTCTAAGAAAAGTGTGTCAGAGTTTAGTTGGACTTCGTCTGACAAAATTTCTGGATCCGCACATGATTAAGCGATAATAACAACCTCGCATGAGATGTTTTGTTGTATACTAGTAATTGTGTGCATTTTTCTCATTAATGTTTTACAAAACATAAGAAAGCGTATCAGTGCAAAGCTACTAGATGGCGGTACAAGACATGGACATACCCTATCCCAGCCAGAAAACAATGTCAAGCAACCATCGGTCCGACAGCGAAATGCTATTCAAATGTTTTAGATGTTGCATAGCAAAAAAGGAAGAAAGGAAGGCGGGGGAGGGGAAGTGTGTGTGGGTGGGGAGGGGGGGTGGCGACAGTTTAGAGAGCCCCGTTGAAACCCATTCAATGTGTGTGGTGTTTTTTTGGCATGTGTTGTTGTTGTTCTTGTACAGTTTTGTGGGGGTGGGGGGGGGGGGTAAACTGTTGATATTGTTTGTTTCATTGAATAGAATCTTAAAGGGCGGTGCAACAGAATGGTGTTTCAGTGGACTAGGTGAGTTGCATGTTTCAATGGATTTGATCAGGGTATTTCAGTGAACTGAGCAGTCTGAATGCTTCCCTGGGCTTGGCGGTTTTGGTGTATCAGTTGCCTAGGGAGTTTGGGAGTTCCAATGGGTTGGCTGGTTTGTGTATTCCAGTGTTCTGTGTGCGTTTGGATGTTCTGTGGCGATTCAGTAGACTGGTGGTTATGGGTGTTTCAATTGTCTGGGTGGCATATATGTATTTATTTTTGGATCAAAAGTTTACTAATTATGTACACGTGGCATCTTAACCAACATTTTCCTCGCATTTTGATACTCCATTTACACAAGAAAATGCGCCTCATTGTGAACCTGCATTTTGTATCCCTGTTCATATTGTTAATACACTGCGTTGCCAGGTAAGATAATGAGTATAGATAGGGTACACGTTCTTGCCTTCTTTCAGGGACCATACCCTCGCCCCCACCCCACCCAACCATCATATCCCCTTCCTATATCAAGCATACTGGTTTCACCAAAAATGTATCAGTGCAGAATTTAAATAAATATGTTTTCCCAGACTCACTAGACAAAAACATGCATAATGACACCGACTGAAGATGAGCGCTTTTCACAACACATCACAACTGTAAAACCTCTAAAATTCCCTTCTGTATTTCGTCCCCCTGGTAGTCTTCCATTTGTAACACTAGATTTTTTTTTTGTATCATGGCATGCTTAAAATATATCAGATTCAGGCACTAATTGTGTGGCAGTTTGTATCAATCTCCGAAATCAAAACCACTGTCACTCCGATAGCAAGCATGTCAGCTGTCAAGTTTCCTCTGAACATTTTGCTAACCATCAAAACGATATCAACGTAAGCAAATTTTAAATATTGATGTTTTAATAGCATTTTGAGACACGACTCTTATAAATCATGCAGGAGAATGATATAGAATTGTGGCGACACAAGCAAATTGTGTCAAAGGTTGATGTAAATCCAGCTATGATCAAACGAATAGCATTTTTTCATTGAAAATTTCAAAATTGTCGTTTGAAAAGTCGCTCAGGGTCCTACGGACATGGATCAAAAGCATTTAACACATTCCGAGTCCTTATCATTCAATATAGAAGCAAACTGTTTGCTGCTTTCGTCTCCAAGAAACTTTCTATAGGAAATAGAAATGGATAAATACAGACCCTGTCCATCCATAATCGCAATGTTTACCTCCGATAGCCAACACCCTCCGAGATCTAGACATGCGGTTTACCTGGGTGAAGTTGTAATCGCCATCCAGCGTCTTTATTTTGATTTCAATTATGACTCACGACATCAAGGTTTTAAGCAAAGTGAAAATCTATTGGTTTTCACAGGCTGTGGCAAGATTTAATTTTATCTGATGACGAACGGGCAAGAACGAATTTTGCTACAGTTTATCTTTAACGAATAGTCAAGTGTATTATGAGTACAAGTGTTTTGTGAAAAATTCAAAATGGCTTTTGGAACTTAAACTTAAAGAGAATTGAAAAAAAAACATATGAAAAACAATTTGTGATTATTCCATGTCATTAGATAAAATTATAAGTCAACTTTTTAAAATTTCTGCAATGGTGTTGGGACTACGATACCTGATTCTCATGCGAACGACCCAAGTTCGATTCCAAGGGTCGGATTCCAATTTAAGTTTTGCTTTTTTTTTTGCTGTAGACAAAATAATATTGACAGACCAATAGCATCTGCATCTTCCAAACAAAATATTTAACCCCCGCTCCCTCACAAATAAGAAAAACTAGCTTTAAGCAAAACAGTCCCGAAGAGCTTCGCATATGTATGTACATGTACCAGCGATGATCTGACCCGCAATACTTTGCCTGGAACCTTCCAAACTGTTAACCGGTCGGTTTTGAAGCTCTGTGCGGAGGCGCCATGTAACCATGCCTATCATGTATCCATCCCCAAATCGGCCAGAAAACGTTCCTAGTCAAGCGTGTTTGCTACTTTAGTTCATTCTTTGTTAGTCTAGTGAACAACGGAACACCGAAAGGGATAAACAATATTTTCCGGCTGTTTAATTTTGAATGACAATGAACGGTAATTATATATTTTTAAGCATATTGCCAAGCTACAGCAATCCTTCAAATAAATAAAATGCAGGATCAGCTGACATGGTACGCATGCTTGTAAGTTTCAACACACAAAACAGCTGAACGGCTGCTTCGTAAATGTGTACACTTGTTGCGAACACGGTATCCATAAAGCATGATTTTAGGTACATGTATGCAGAGGGATGTCCCTCTCCTGGGGAGAATAAAGTGGTAATAAAAAAGAGGATGGGGGTGAGTGACATGGAAATTGGAAATATTTACATGATATGACCATAGCTACCACACTTGCAAAAGCTTTGCAGATCTCTTCTGGTTGAACCACGGCACCAAAAAAAAAACAATTGTTAAATTGGCATTCCTTATATGCCCAGTGTGTGTTTAAATTTACTAGGAATATTGTAAGCACTTTCGGAAAGCATATGCAAATTAATAACAAAACATCTTTTCTCGATGTTCCGACTGAAAGACTTATCTATTGATGAGATGGTAGGGGCCTGATGCTTTGGCTGTTTGTCGGGCCCTCCGGGGTTTACCTGTTGGATTTCTTTTGCTCCGGTATTCAGTTTTATTTACTGTTGAGTCCTTATCTTTGCTTTATCTCCTTGTTATATCTTGATTTATATTTTTTAGGAGATGATGCATTGATAAGTTAGGGGTCTTTCATGCAAACCAAATATCTATGTGTCTTGATCCACATCTGAATTAAGGGTGAGGTTGGCGTGCCGTTAAACCGGTTTAAGCCCTCCAGTAAATATTTTACTGACCGTTCCAAGGCGGTACTTCTTTTGTGGATCTTTTTTGTTTTTGTTCTGTCTTATGTTTGCTATGTCTTTGTGCGCGTCTGTTTATATGTGCTTTGTGATCACCTCCTGGGAAAGGGCTGACCTCTTGGCTCTCGTTTGTGTTGTCTAACAGTGAGTTTGTAACTTTCCCATTGGTATCCTGGGTCGGGTGTGGTACTTGATTGTATCGACCCCTGATCTTTGCACCCTTACTTACTTTAAACATGTATTTACAAAAGAAATTGGAGTGTGTGACGTTTTAACTTAGGATATCCTTAGTGTACATGCAAAAGTAAAATGCCGCCGTAGTGAGAAAATGTCTTAGAAATCGGTATATGGCCTTCAATTTGAGGAATTGTCCAAGCTGTTCAAAATTGCATGATGGTTGCGTCTCTTTATTTACTGAGTATATACGCAATACAAGATCAGCATTACACAATGCATATATTGCTTAGCGTACATGTACCAGGACGAGTACAGTCACGGGACATAATTATTGTGTCGTCGCCGTTTAAAACAGCGCACTTCCAGATTTTTTCAAAAATTATTATGACGAAGTTATTGGGTGCATTTTTACAAAACTTACACGGATGAAAAGCGAATAGAAAATAGCAATATACAATAAAATATTAAAACAATTACGTCTTGGTTCTCAAGGAGAACGCGTTTAAAGTGGACGTTAATTTTCAAATATCACGATTCCCATTGACGCTGACGTTAACGTCACCGAAAAAAATGAAATTTTAATTCGTCTTTGTGTTTAAATGACTACCATGCAAAAACAATGGACACCAAGTAGCTACAAAAATATGTTTATTGCGTAAATCAATTTGCTTTCATTTGGTACATTTTTCATGATTGTAGCTTGCGACAAGAATTTTTGTCAAAAATCTGGAATAGTAAGTAAGTAAGTATCGTTTATTTTTGTCTCACCAGTGTATACAGTAAAACATATAGATTTAAAATACATAAGTACATATACAACTGCCATTCTAAAAGAATTGTGAGAGACAGTAAGAATTTAAGTTCTTTAGATACATTGTATTTACAATTCTAAAACTATTTCTAAAAAAAAACATATACATGAGCCCTGCCATGAGAAAACTGTCATAGAGATTAGCCTTATAGTTAAACTATAAGTTAAACTATAAGACGACAATATTAAGCTGCACATGAAAGTAAGTAAGGTTGCAAAGATCAGGAATCGATACAATCAAGTACCACACCTGACCCAGGATACCAATAGGAAAGTGACAAACTCACAGAAGACACCACAAACGAGAGCCAAGAGGTCAGCCCTTTCCCAGCAGGTGACCACGAAGCACATATAAACAGACGCGCACAAAACATAGCAAACACAAGACAGAACAAAAACACAAAAGATCCACAAAAGAAGTACCGCCTTGGAACGGTCAGTAAAATATTTTACTGGAGGGCTTAAACCGGTTTAACGGCGCCAACCTCACCCTTAATTCAGATGTGGATCAAGACACATAGATACTTGGTTTGCATGAAAGACCCCTAACTTATCAATGCATCATCTCCTAAAACATATAAATCAAGATATAACATGGAGATAAAGCAAGGATAAGGACTCAACAGTGAAATCATGAAATCATTTTCAGCCGCACTGGTGCCAAAGCGTACAGCCAGATTTTCTCACGTAATAGTTCATGGGTCCCAAATATACACATTATTTACACAAACACACACATACAAAGGGTAAACAGGTGTGCAGTTCCATAAACACCTGTATCTGTGCCGGTAAAATCATAGCAGTATATTGGTTTAAATTGGTGTAAAGTGGTGTAAAAGGGTTTTGACAAAGAATGATCAAGTCGTTAAAATGGAATGCGTTTTTCTATCTCACATCTAAAACACATGTTGGAGACATTCAAAGAACCATCTCTTGAGATGACTCTTTTGAGCATCCAAAACAATTTATAAAACTAAAACACCAAAATAATATATCTACATTATTACACTTAAGAATTTTTGCCCATCGGCGGGTCCTTGGTTGCTTATGTTGGTGTTAAGTATGTTTTAATTTTTCAATGGTTTTGGAATACACTAATTTAAAAGGCGACGTCACAAGTAGGCAAAAACTTATGCCCCGTGACTGCACATGCACAGTTTAAAACAATCAGTATCAACCGTATGGGTGATTGTTTATATACACTTATCACATAGTTCAAAACATAGAATAGTGATAAAATAAATTTGAGAATCATATTACAATCCCATGCACATACCACCAATCAATATCATGAGACATGGTCACATTAGACATGGTCACAGCTAAAAAAGTGACTGAAATCAATGTGACTGAGCAATGTATATAAACCACTGGCGCATCTGTATGATCAGTAAGCAATGACAAGTTTTAAACCTATCAGTACACTTAAACTGTAGGAGGGACTGCACACACATGACATCCGAGCAGAACCACGCACCACAAACAATACGCCACATATACTATGCTCATCACTTTCTCTGAAAGGCGGGCGACAATAAACAATGTACTAGCAGAAAGCTGGTGGAAATAGCATAGCAATGTATACATATTTTATTTTAATTTGCTAAATTCAACTGATAATGTAGTAAATGTACACATGTTTGAGAAAACAAAATTTCTTTTATGTCATGGCTCTGCGACGTTCCCGCTGACGTCAACGAAAAATCATTTTTTCAGTATTTTGTAGTTTTACTATATCATTTTTAGAGAGTACTGAGACCTTGGCTAATGAATAAATTTTGTTTATTGCGTTTTTCAATTTCTTTTCCAATGGTATCCTTTATATCAAGTTTGATGCATTAACAGCGAGGAAAATAATTCTTCAACAACACGTGAAATATGTCAGTGTGAAGTTTTTTGTGTGTTTTTTTTTATTAAAGTTGACTAAGTTTTGACACTATAGTGTAGTTGAAGGCAAGAAAAAGTATCTGGTGCGAAATTTGAAGAAGAAATAGAGGAGGAAGAATGAGAGGAATAATAAATAGAAAAAAGAGAAAAGAAAATTGATTAAATCAAAAACATTGTAACGCCCTTTTGCAATATTTTATAACGCGTGTTAATCTGCTGGGTTTTATGTTGTAACGTTACAATAACGTCAGTAGAAAGTTTGTGACGTTTCAGGGCGGTACCCATCTTCTTTGGACATTTTTAGACCTAAAGTGATCAAGAACCCACCAACATGTATATATTTCTTGATTCGTCATAGAATTCTCTTTTCAAAAAGCGCAAAAAGTGAATTTCACTATATGACACCCAACTCATCCCTTTTCGCGTGACGGGTCACATATATATATCCAAACCAGACTTAAGGGCAATTTCGTATATTGTCCACGCGCACCATTCCTGTCGCGGGAAACGGAGAAAGTTGTCCGGGTACCGTCTGTCGACCATTTCCTAATTCGCATCAATACAGTTTTAGATACGCTTACGTCAGATGGATATTGCCGCCATTTTCTGGACAAAATGAAGTTACTAAAATGTGTCCGAAATATCTATTGACCCGTTATCATAAATGATCGTCTCAGTACCAAATACTGATAAATAGAACACTATACAAAATTATCAAGTTTATAGCGTGAATGCAACAGGAATATGGCCGGTACTCTGATTGTGTGTCCAATATATACGGTTAAATATCTGACTCCTAGCCTAGTGGTTAGTGCGTTGGACTCTTTAACCAGTGGACCAGAGTCGATTCCTCGGTGGGCATCTATTATATATACATGATTTTTTCTTCTTTTTTCAGCTTTATAATAATGAATCACTTCCTGCAAGTAATATGAATTGATATATAAATGACAAAAAGTACTCTCCACAACGTTTTATATTGAATTATCCTCATATATGTGGGGGTAGGCTGGGTAAGAAAGAAAATAAGTCTGGTGACCCCCTACTTTTTATTCTTTTTCTAAGAGGTTATATAAATGTCAATAAAATAAAAACAAAACTTTGAGATTGTTAATGCCAGATTTTTTAATATACAATTCAATCTAAAAATCGTATTCCTATTTTAGGGGAATTACCAAAATATATCAACCGCTTGGGAAAACAAAAAAATATTCACTTTTCCTGAAAAGCTTGATGTCGTGACTAATAATTAAAGTAAACATAAATAAGCTGGATGGCGATTACAACTTTTTAAACTTAATATTAATGACACGTTTTTTTTTGTTGTTCTTTTTTTACGACATAAAGCCGGTCAGGAAGGAAGAGGGGAAATCTTATTGGAAAACCCCTTTATGCTATGATGATGCTACCAGGGAAAAATAATGCACACAACTAGCAAATACTTTTCAGTACTTTATGTACTAAGAAAACATCAACAACACATTTATAATACAATGACACCACCTACGCTGTTATTTCTGGCTAATTGACCATCCTATACTAGGGCAAGTTGCCACTCTAAGATCATTTCAATTAGAATCAATCTTAGAGTGTCCTGCTCTAGATGTACGTCAACTAGTCAGAAATAAGAGACATAAAGAATATGATTCACATATAACTTAAGTTCTCAAGAAAAAAATTGGGCCCTTTAATTCTTCAGTATCGTATTGATGAGTACTCTTGGTTATTACACGCGTCTCGTGAACACTATATCTTCTTAGCCGCACGTTGTCTACTTTAGTCAATTGGCGCTGAGAAAATAGGAGTGTGATCGATCCTGTGTTTCAGAATGTCACCTGATTCATATAGAATTGCTTACGCGGAACGTTGATCGTCTTTTTTAGTATATAGACGTCAAGTTTATTATAAGTGACTCTTCTTATATGATGGTTCCTGATCGTATCCCCACATTGGGACGTCAGATTTACTTATAACAATTCCAGCCGGTTGGCTCACAACTCGATATGGTCTACATAGCTGGTCGTAAAAGTTGGGCCCGATTCCATGCTGTTCGTGGCCTAAGGGGACAGCTAGTTAGTGCCCTCAGGTATTAATCTTGTGGCTCACCAACATTCAGCCTCCAACGTAGGAGGGGACACAAATCAGAGACGATTCTGCAAAAAACAATCTACTTTTAGAATCTCAGAATCACTCTGTTGCGTCAATAATGGAGTTGTTCGTTTCAAGTTTACAAAATAATAATTTCAGTGGTCGTATTTTTTCAAAATTACAGCCTAACCCTATTAGCGCGCGATTAGCCCTCACCCGTGGGTGTATGGCTAACGGCTCCCATGCGGTTAGGATGGATCGGCTCTTCTAAATATCCACACTCAAAAATATGTAATAGAGAAGTATTTTTGGTGACTGGCCTATGTCAGTGCTAAACAATACCTCCTATGCCAAACAAACAAACCCATACGTAACAAAATTTTCAATATGCTGTCGTAACGTCACCCTGGTTGAGACGTTATCGCAGCCGAAACATCATGATCCCGTGGCCCTTTTTCCCTTCCAGGTCACGTAATCTAGATAGTTTCGGGGTTTACAAATACTGATACCAATTCTCTTAAAATTCCAGGAAAACGTTGAACAGTGTGGTGCCGACGTAACGTTTGGACGTTTACGTCGGACATCACCTTGCCCACGCGCTAATTTCGTACATGTATAACGTATCAGTTGTAAACAACTAATTATGACCTCTCGTCAAACATATTTACATCAATATTGAGAGATTACATTCTGCGTGTAAAAACGTACAATATTTTTACATTTATTTTGGTGTAACAAACACCTACCTAATCTCTAAACATACATGTCAGCTATCACCTTATTTATGTAAGTGTGTTGTAGTGTATGCACCTAACCCTTATTCTTATATGCGTCAGATATAACTCGAGGTGACGCATACAGGTCGCTACAGAAAGTCGACTATCACTGGCAGTTAAATCGTCTTTCCAACAACACCATATAAATCACAACAACTTAAAATCTAGCTGCTAAATTGTTTTTCACCTATCGTCCCTGGTAAATCTTTCAGCATACCATTATAGTTTTATGTGCAGACCCAACATGGCCTGTGACTACTTTTGGCCAAAATAACCCGTCGAGTCCATCCGAACAGCTTTTTTTATAGCCGCAAGAATGGTCCCACCAGATTTTTAGGCACTACGCATGTGCGTAGATTCATACGCAAGTGCGTAACAATCGCTATTTTCGCAAAAAAAAAACGGGACGTTATTGATAACACCCGATAGAACTCGTACACGGAATGCTGGCCGATTCAACAGACGACAAAATAGAAAACGAGTGACTTATTATTTCAATACAATGTGACAAGCTAGAGACATCGCGATTCAATGCAATAACACAAATCGCTATAGCCCTGTCATGTTCAATTTCAACACAGTCAAATATATATAACTTCACGTACCTTTCTATAATAATGAATAGCGTCTCTATATCGTACCTCTCTACAGTATCTTTAAAATGTCCCCTAACAAGCATGGGAAATTCCATCCTTTATATAGTGAAAAGTGCACAAGATCTCCAAGATCTTCAAGAAAAGTAACGAAATCGTGCAAGCGTTACTAAATAAAGACGCAATGAATTCCATCTCAGACAAACCGCCCTTTTATTGGGACTATTAGTAGAAAAGGTATGGTATCATGGTTCGTATAGGTGACCAGGTGCATACCTAAACCTTTGCGTATTTGTGCGTATACGCAACCATCACTGATTCTGTTGTTCCATATATTATACATCGTAACAATTATGAAAAATTGAGCGTGGTGACATATCCTTTTTATTTCATAAATTGACAGTCCATACATAAAACAAGCTGTATGCGAAGAATTAAAAATATTTTAATGTGGGAAGTATTACCTGCAATTGCCCTTAATACATGCCATCATCTGAAGATATATTAGCTTGTCAAAATTAATCGTAATTTATGCAGGAATAGACAATAATAAAATTATTTTTGTACTCAAAAATAGGGTGAATACTAAATAAACAGGTACATGTAACAGGTAAATTACCAAGGCTGAACATATTAGCTCTATTTACCAGCCAGTGCCATCTAAAACAGGTTTCCCACCGGATAGGCGGCAATCGAAAACGTAAATGCAAATTAGAAATAAACAGAGTTTTCGATTGCCATTTGTTGTGACAAATGGCAATCGAAAACACTGTTTATAGCGATTTTTGATCCGCGTTAGTCGATTTAAGAGTGGTTTCGAGTGCCACTTATCCGGTGTGAGTTTGGGCTGGCCTAGATCCAAAGTGTTTGACACTCGACGATATTCAAGAAAAATGTTTTGGAAAAAGTTGATTTTGAAAAAAACAATCAAATAGATGAAACTATCTATCTACATGTATCTATCCATACACTTTTTCAGACCAAGATGGAAAATTAAAAAAAAATATTAAAACGTTTTTCAATAGAATAAAATTGTAGGACAAGGTACCCACTAGCAACGTGACTAATTTCAAAATGTCGAAAAATCTCCAGTAATTAATTTAGTGTTGATGAAAAAAACATATCTTCAGATCATGATCAAAAAACATGTAAAGGCCATTTCACATACACACCGAAACCGAACTGAAACCGAACCGAAAAATTAAAATGCCTTAAACCCTATGGGCGCTTTCACATATGCGCCGAAACCGAAACCGAAACAAAACCGAACGCCGAACCGAAAACGTGCACGATTTTGATTTTATTTTTTTTCGGTTTCGGTGGCCGAATTTCAGCAAACACGACAGGTAATTTTAATAAAATCTGCACATACACAACCACGTGCGTTGTATATAAGGGCTGTTTCACGTATACACCGAATCCGAACCGAAACCGTACCGAAACCGTAACGGCCACCGAATTGCATCGTTTCGTTTTCAGCAGACCTTTCACATATGCACCGAATCCGAGGACGAAATGTAGGAAAATGCCTGTATAATTTGGACTAATTTCCCTCTCAGATAGCAGAAATTCCTTAAGAATACAAATTGTTCCATGTCACTGCATTATGTTCGTGGTCTTTATAGTTGCTCTAGGTATTGTCCCGCAAAATTTTGTAGTCAATAGTATTGTGTTTGTAAATTATCGCACAATTGTCTCGCTGGACAATCCATCAATGGCTTTCATGATCACTAAGTTATTTACAATGCACGTGGTTGAGTATGTGCAGATTTTATCAAAATTACCTGTAGTATTTGCTGAAATTCGGCCACCGAAACCGAAAAAAATAAAATCAAATTCGTGCACGTTTTCGGTTCGGTTTCGGTTTCGGCCCATATGTGAAAGCGCTCATAGGGTTTAAGGCATTTTATTTTTTCGGTTCGGTTTCAGTTCGGTTTGGCCTTTACTTAGAAATCATGAAAGCCATTGATGGATTGTCCAGCGAGACAATTTTGCAATTATTTTACAAGCACAATACTGTTGACTACAGACTTTTGTGGGACAATACCCAGTGCGACTATAAAGACCACGAACTGAATGCAGTGACATGGAACAATTTGTATTTTGAAGGTATTTCTGCTATCTGAGAGGGAAATTAGTCCAAATTATACAGGCATTTTCTTAGATTTCGTCCACGGATTCGGTTCATATGTGAAAGGTCTGCCGAAAACGAAACGATGCAATTCGGTGGCCGTTACGGTTTCGGTTCGGTTTCGGTTTAGATTCGGGATATATGTGAAACAGCCCTAAGCTTCAAAAGGATCTGTATAAAATTCTAGGATGAGTTATCCATACATTTTCTTATACCACCCATACCAACTTTAGCACGAACTATGGCATGATGTGCAAAGTCTAAACTGATGTAGGTGGCATTTAATAGTTTTACCATATTTGACCACCTGTACGTAAGAAAATCCACTCGCTAAAGCTCGTGGATTATCTCCAGGCACAGGCGTAGAAACCATGGTTATCTCCAGGCACAGGCGTAGAAACCATGGTATAACTATTACATAGTATTCGGGCCTGAAAAAAAATAAAAAAGTGGAGAAAAAAATAATCCAGATAGGAAAAAAATAAAGGCACCTCATCAAACCATCCTCAAAACACCTGCAAAGTTGTTTTTGTTTTAAAAAGTTTATCTCAAAAGATACCAAGGGTAAATCTTGACGGATGGACCACAAAACAGATGGAATTCCCCAACATGAAAAAGGATAAAACAAGCAATAACATGATAAGCAATGTAAACTGTCTTACTGCAGTGTACGAAAACATGCGTTACTTGTCAACAAAAGAAATGGCAGCTGAGCTGCCACCCTTTTGATCAATCGGAACTGCCTCGGCCAATTCCGCGAAATTCCGTGGAATCATACCACGGATGTTCATCGAAGATCTACTTTGATAACGCGGTAGATCACGTGACGCTGACATTATATAACGTGACGCTGACGTCATAGAAACCATGTTAACACAATAACAAGTGTGATAGCAGCAAAACAAATGGCTTAAATGAAGTTTTTTTTTTCAATAAAATATCGCTATTGTTTTATTGAAAAAAAAAAAATATACTTCATTAAGTCTGCTGATTAAACTCCTGAATAATCGATTTTAATAGAGCTGAATTCACATGTTTTCATACGCCAGTTCCGTCTTACAAAATGGAGCTTTTTCGTACATAGTACTATGCGTAATGCTCCTTACATACACCCGTGCCATGATTCGATTCTCGAATTGTGGCGGACTTTCCCGAATGCCCTTTTGGTGTAAACTTACACTTACGTTCCTACTAAAACAACGTGAGGCAAACTATTCTCAAGTGATAAATGTATAAACAAATCTACCTTTTAATGTTATAGCTATTCTCCTCGGCCAGGAATTACAATGCCTCCTGAAAGTTAAGGAAGACTTAAAGAGACTAGGTCTGCAACTATGAACATTTTTCGATTTTTTTTATTTTCTTTTTAAATCATTTGTAAAAGTAGAATTAAGTTATGTTTTCACAATAAATCTGTTCACTATAGCTAAAAACTGCACGGAAAAGTGAATTATCTTATAAAAACAGGTGTGTTTTCTCTTGTTGGTAATTATTTGCGTCCCTCCAATAATTATAGACAGCTTATTTTAAGGACAAATGCTACTTAATACTTCCCACGTTGAAATCTGTTCATTACTTTGCATACAGTTTGCTTTATGCATGGGCTATCCATTTTTTAAATGAAAAGGATATGTCACCGTGCTTATTTGTTCGCAATCTCATCTGGAAGTTTTCAACATTTGACCAGTTTTCTAAACAGATGAAAGAATAACACTAGTCCTAAATATCGAGCTAAAATTGTTGTAATCTTCAGCCAGCTTCTTTCTATTAACTTACATTATTGCCCATGACCTCAAACCTTTTAGAAAATGTGAAAGTTTATTTGTTATCCCCAGTGTTGACAAGATACTGCATAATATATTTTGGCAATTCGTCGAAAATTGGAATTTGTTTCTTAGAATAAATCGTATATTTAAAAATCTGATGTTGAAAATCTTAAGAATTTATTTATATTTCATGGACTATTATAATACCTTTCGGAAACAAGAATAAAAATCCGGGGTCACTGAACTAGTTCTCTTTCAGGAGGGCCAAATTTAGCCCCATCCCCATAAATGTAATGCATAATTCAATATAAAAAGTTCCGGAATTACCATTTCGGTCGTTTTGATGATGCCATTTTACAAGTTTGAAGCAATTTAACATTAAATGCTAAAAAAGAAAAATAAAACATACTGAAAACGCACCAGGGAATCGATCCAGGTTCTCTGGTTTCTTAGCCAGACACGCTTACCACTAGGCCACGAGGACAGGTCGTGCGCCGCTTTAAATAACTGAACAAAAAGAAGAGACTCGGCCATTTTCGTATTTGAAACCAGGGTAATTGTGTTATTTTTTGATTTCGCCTGAGCTACATTTATCTGTATTTGGTACTGAGACAATCAGTTCTGATAAAAGGACAATAGATATTTCGGACACAGTTTGATTACTTTATTTTGTCAAGAAAATGTCGGAACAACGATATTACATAAGAGTTTCTGAAAGCTTTGTTGATCCGAATCCGTAAAAGGTCGCAAGACAGGACCCAGACAACTTTACCTGTTTTTTGACGCGAGAATGATGCGCATAAAAATTAGCCGCATATGTCTTTAACATAAATACCGTTGTTTTGATACTGATAAGTTTTTAAGATTTACGAAATTGGTAAAATGTATACCTGAATTTTAGTTGTTTTTTTCTGTGCTCTTGAAAAATAGAAATATTAGTTCTAAAATTAAAAGATCAAAAGCTTCAGACTATGCAGCTTTAAGTTAAGTTGATTTTTCAGGATGCGAAAATAACGTTCAAAGTGATTAAAATCAAACTAGTTTCATTTTTTTCTGAAGATCACGAGAATACTTTTGACCACAAGTACCACATCGACTCAGGCAATTTATTTAGCATTCACTACATTTTACAAGGCCTGGCTAAATTTTTTGCCTATCTTCTCCCACCGGATAGACGGCAATCTAAAACGTTAATACTATCTACGAATAAAGATCAAAAGTCGATTAAAACAGAGTTTTCGATCGCCATTTGTCGCCCGACTGGCGGCAGCTGGCAATCGAAAACACTGTTTCTAGCGAGTTTTGATCCGCATTCGTCGATGGTTATGAGCTATTTCGATTGCCGATTCTGTTTGTTGTTCAATCACAGTTTTTGTTTATCATCACATCATCAAATCATATATTTACGACAGATCGCCAGAGCTATAATCGAAAGCTACCAGTTGAGCCGTGCTGAGCCTAATACAGCCAGCCCTTTTTCCATGCTCAACTCAACTGAGCACGAAGTTTCAATTGCTCACATAAACTCAAATACCAATGAGTGAGGAAGTTTCTTGCTTTGAGTCTCTCAGATGTGGTAGTTATCATGCTAGTAAATGTTAAAAGGCCAACAATTGCTGGCATTTAACATTTGTGAGCAAGATAAATTTTGTTCTCAGCAAAAAGTTTTATAACCACAGGAAAATCTCAAGTCAATATTGATTGACTTTCAATCAATACAGAAGTCAACTAATGAATAAAGTATTGATTAAAATTAACTACACCCACCACAGTACACTGCATGGACTGTGTACTGGTATTAAAGACATTCGATATTGACTTGAGGTTGACATTATGGGTCACAGATTAGCTGTATTAAGCTGAGGTCAAATCGAATATATTTGCCAAATGAAGTAGTTAATCAATAAAAATGTCATTAATCAAGTGTCATTTGACCTCTGCATTCAACCTGACCTCGGAATTGTAACAGGGCATATACGCAGTCCATTGGTTAATAACATAATAATATAAATTTTACCTTTCTAAAATCGTCCTCCAAAGCAGTTTACTAAATTTATTTATCTACATTCCAACAATGGATTACCATTTGTATTTCGCCTGGTTATATAGATCAATACGGTACACACTCACTTCAGCCACTTTCTGAAACGAACTGTCTCGATCAACCTACACCACATAGTTTGATCATGATCCACCATGTATACAAGAAGAACGAATGAACGTATCCTATGAGAAACATTTTTCGTCTGAAAATATAAAATTTCTAATGCAATTATTTAAATTTGACAAAATGTATGGCGACAAATACATGCCATTTTGTAAAATCAACACATGAGATTCTGGTACTTATCGCAGATGCGCAAAAACTCGTTTAAACAACGCCCATCCCGACATACTAAATCTGGTCCACACGGGCCCTGTCCCGAGGTTATCTGTTTGCATAAAAAATGTCCGCAAGAGGTTTTCTGTCCTTACCCTCGGGGCTGGCTACATACTTGTACACTAAAACTGGCAACAGAGCTGCAACGAATAAACCTTTTGATTTGATTCTTTACGTCCCATCAACAATCTTTCAGTTAAACAGGGACAGGGTCTTCCATTGTTGAACCAGTACTAAGCTAGGATAAATGTGTCTTGCTCAAGGACCACAAAGCAGTGACGCTGGTGAGGCTCGAACCCGCGGCCCTTTCTGTCTCGAGTCAAGCACTCTACCACTGAGCCACTGCGCTCCCCCCCCCAAAAAAAAAAAAATAATAAATAAAATAAACCTTTTAAGGTATTTTTTTATCATAACTTTTTCACCAAACCTTTGTTCGTCCCTGTCTGGGGCCGAGTTGAAACCCTATCAAGGGTATGTGTCTGTTTTCATAGAAAAACTTTGAAAATGCCTAGTTTGAATTTAAATTTTCAGGAAAGTTTATTTGCGTACCAGAAGTCTCACCAAGGTATAAGGTCAGAGAGAAATGTAAACTGGCCTCGAGGTTAAAAAACTTTGAGTACATTCTCAGACTCAAAAAAAGCGCAATGATTGGCTGCTTACGGACACGTGTCTGCAAGCAACCAATCATTGCGCTTTATTTTGAGTCTGAGAATGAACTCGAACTTTATAACCTTGAGGCCTGGATTCCTTAAATGGATAAGCCTTCACTTTAGTAAATCGCTTTTTAAAGGAAGTTGGTGCCAGACATTAAAAACGATTTTAACTTTTGGAAGTCACATATGAGCGAAACTTATACATGGCGCATTGTATAATTCCTATGTAAATACATATTCCACTGTACAGCTGCTTTTCAAAAAAATTATAGATAACGACTTTTGACGTGGGTGAAGTTAGCAGTAGCGCAGTAGCGCAGTAAGATAAATTTGTGAAGTTGGCAGTAGCGCAGTAAGATAAATTTGTGAAGTTGGCAGTAGCGCAGTAGCGCAGTAGCACATAAGCAGTAGAACAAATTGTGAAGTTGGCAGTAGCACAGTAACGCAGTTACTGTAGCAGTAGAACATATTGTGAAGTTGGCAGTAGATTTTTGTCATAATTATTTACACACCCTATATTATTCATGTGTGACCTCTCAGTATTGGCCTTTGGACGAGTCCAATTTTCTGGGTTGAGCAGATAATTTACCGTTAACTGTTTGTAAAATGTCGTTACATCCTTTAAAGCTATGTTCGATAGTATATTCTCTATGGTTCAATGGTTAAAACGCTTTTCTGAAACACGCGAGGTCGTGAGTTCGATCCTCAATTCGGAAGTTTTTTTTCTTTTTTTCTTGCAATTCTATTGCATGTATTGATGTTTAATTATTTTGATATAGCAAAGTAAGTTTTATATGTTATAAAATGATTATTGCGTGTGTTTTTATTTACAGTTGTGTATTCAGCTGTTTTATGTATATTTAGCAATTTCATCGCAGTACTAGGAATTTTCAAATTTCATCCTCTTTCTCGCTTGCTGTATCTGCCGCAGAGTCATTATCATCTGAATCCAGATTTTATAACCACAGGTTCAGGCATCTCATTCCCCGTGATGTCACTCGCCCAATAATTCACCTCGATGCCCTGCAGTCTGGCCAGTGCTTTGCTGTTATAGACTGCATGGCTTCCAGGATGAGTTCTTTTATCCTTGTTAAGTGGATGGCGAGACACATAAACAGGCTCCTGTGGGCGGGTCTTGCATAGTTCAAGCAGCTCATTTTCTAACATGCCAGCGGACCATAGAATACCGTGCTTGGTCAGCCACTCTTGTATCAGGTGTTTCTTGACGAGCGGACGAACTAAAATAGTGATTATAGTGCAGACCCAAGGGTCATTCAATTCCATTATTCTTAAATCACCATTAGAAAAGGGTATCTTTAGTTCAGTAGTACTATCTTGCCAGCATTTCGGGACAACGTGGCTGGTATGAATGTAAGTTTCATCTGTATAAGCGACCGTGTAACCTGCCTCTCTCAACTCCCTGACCCTGCGAAGGTATCTGATCCTGCTGAGGACTACATCTTGTCTATCCATCAGAACTTTTCGATTCACCCCACAGCGTGTGTAAGCAAACTTCACATGTAGGAGATCTATGCGAAGACAACCCTTGCTGCCAGTGTAACTAATGCTCTGTTCTGATGTTATCAATGGTTGGCAGAACCTTCTTCAACGAGAACATGCTGACGATAGTCCTCCGTACAACACCCTGGTCAAAGTCATCCAGTGACACTTTCGGCGTAGATGACGGTGGTTGCTTTGGCTGTTGCTGCTCGTCCTGTGCCTTCTTCTTCTCTTCCACAATTTTCTGAGCGGTAGATCTGCTAACGCCAGTGAGTGCTGCAGTCTAGTCCCATACACGATTCAGTGACAGTTTCCTTCCAGACCTTTATTTTGCTCCTTGCAGAACTTGTACACGTTTTCAATAGTAGCTCTCGCATCGTCGCCGTACCTCGCCCTTTTACTGAGTGAAGTCGCTTTACATGTGCATAATACATCAAAACATGCTTTTTCTGCAAACATGTTAATCACAAAAAAATCTTTCATCTTTGTGAAAGCAAAAAAAAAAGTTTTACTGTGGCTCGAACCTTCAACCTTGTTATCAAATTCTTTCAGTAAAACCGTTTTACTTACTGCGCCATCGAATCGCTTGTAAAAGTAATCTTGTAAATACGAATAGTTGCATGGCATAACGTTGTAACACCCCTATTTTATGGAGCAGTTCATTTTTGTTAGTGCAGTCACGCCCTGATGCTTTTAATGCTATTATACTTGTTTGAGTGTTTGTAATAAACCTGTGCTTTGTTTGAGATATGATTTATTTATGCTCCTGTACGCACGACATATCTAATTATAGTGATTAAAAATATGGCTTGTTTTTGCAGATGTTTTGTATCAAGTTTTAACTTCTAAAAAGGTTGATCGTATTTTTAGCAAATTAAAGTTGCTTATCGAAACTCTATTTCGAGGTATGAGATGATAAGGAGAGCAGCAAAGAAAACGGTGGTGGGAATCTATAAATTCATGTATACGGTGCATTGTGAAAATACTTTAAGAATTGAAGCTATCGAATGTATCAAAGTTTATTACACTCAAACAAGTATAGGGTATGTTAATAGTTATGACAATAATCGCTATCTTTAAAAATTTTGGAAAGCAGCTGTAGATAGGCACAGTTTTTGGACGTTTGTTTGTTTGATTTGATTCTTTACGTCCCATCAACAATCTTTCAGTTAAACAGGGACGGGTCTTTCTGCGTTGAACCAGTACTAAGCTAGGATAAATGTGTCTTGCTCAAGGACCACAGCGCAGTGACGCTGGTAAGGCTCGAACCCGCGGCCCCTCGGCCTCGAGTCAAGCACTCTACCACTGAGCCACTGCGCTCCCAGTTTTTGAACATATAATTATTATAATCCGAAATGTACTAACACATTAGTCTAACAGTATGTTTTGGGTATACAAAAGAACAGTCTCTTTAAGACGGTCACAACATATATTGTAGTTGAAAAATAAGAAAATAATTTCAATTATGTACCCTTATATGGAACCATGCATACAGGTAGGTAGGTAGGTAGGTAGGTAGGTAGGTAGGTAGGTAGGTAGGTAGGTAGGTAGGTAGGTAGGTAGGTAGGTAGGTATAAAAAAAAATAGGCAGGCAGGTAGGCACACTGTACATGTGGGGGGCGCAGTGGGGGGCGCAGTGCATGTTTTTTCAGCAATTGAAGTGATTTGTTAGCCATCACATCCATATAATGAACAGTAAATGAAGAGACGCTGTTATTTTCTCCCCACATACATCTGTCATAAGTAAGGAGACCCTACACCACTATAATTCATGTTAGATCATGATAGCCTGCATCCATTTAAAGCAGCAATATACAAAAGAGGGTGATGCTGAACCTTTTACAAACTCTTAAACATAATAGTCAAAGGGCTAGTATGATGGACAAACTCCCTTGAATAATGTGCCCTTCCCATAGGAAGAGCTTAAATTAGCATACTTTATTAGAATAACCTTGTCGATTCGACTGAGACTTTGCACTGGCATGTACCATGCAAACAGCTGAAAGTAAGAAAATGGCAAAATCAAGAATCGATACAATCAACACCACACCTGACCCAGGATACCAACAGGAAAATGGCAACTCGACAATTAGACATCACAAACGAAAGCCAAGTGGTCAGCCCTTTCCCAGCAGGTGACCACAAGGCATCAGTAAACAGACGCGCATTGTTGCAGCACGTTTTGTAATAATGTAATAATTTTGTAATAATGTAATAATTATTACATTTTGATTTTTTTATTTCATTTTGCGTTGCAAATGTCGACGCAAAATGTAATAATCTAGATTTTTTATTTCATTTTGCGTCAATCATATGCAGTTGGTTCAAAATGTAATAATTGTTACATTATGCGTTGATAGTAGGCATACTTTTTTTATTACATATTGTGTAAATGGAATCAGATCGGTTTCAAATGATATACACTTTGTTTCATGCTATGATAGATGGCATAATTATTCAATTGTTTTGATTTTCGATGAACTGTTGATTTTTTTTTCTTCATCAATATTGCCGTTGGATTTTGCCATTTTGTTATGCACCGACGAAGTCAGAGGGATATATCTTTGCGTCGTCCGTGCATCCGTCCGTCCACTCCGTCCGTCCGTCTGCACTTTTGTCCGTCCGGAACCATATCTCAGTACTTATTTGTCATATTAGAATCATTCTTTGTACAAATGATATGTACCATGTACTCTCGATATCCTATAAGTTTCGTCAAAACCGACCCTTAAGCACTTGAGTTATGGCCCTTGTTTTAGTAAAGGCATTTATAATGCAAAACCTATATCAGCTATTTTGTATGATGATCTTCACATTTCACCAAAGCTATTTTATCTAACAACTTCTCACTATAGACCATAAGAGCTCAGTGCATGTGGCTTAGAATGGCAGTTTCCAAATTTTACCCCACCCCCTTTGACCCCACCTTAGGGGTCAAAGGTCAAATATTTGAATTTCGTAATAACTAAGGCAGTTGTCAATATTTTTGCTGAAATTTTGCACGCAGGCAGAGCAGCAATATTTATTAAACATTAGGGATTTTAGTTTGAATGCCTGGGCCCGATCCCCTAGGGTGTACTTAGTGGGTGGGACCGAGGCCAAAATGAATCTTTTTTCGGAATATGGTTATGTTGCATATTAATTTAAGCTGACCATGGTAGCAAATAGTTTGCTTACAGACATACCCTTGACCCTGGGATTGGGTCAAAAGGTCAAACCATGTCTTTTTCTGAAAGTAGTCATGTTGCATATCAAATTAATGGGAATTGAGCACAGAGCACCATGAAAGTAAATATGCTGTCATAACACACACCCTCGACCACGTGTGGTGGGGTCAAAAGGTCTTTTTTGTCTTTTCTGAAAGTGATCATGTTGCATATCAAATTAAAGTGGAAGCATTGTAGACCTACATGCAAGGTATCACTTTGAATTTACACACACACCCTTGACCCCTGGGGTTGGATTTAATGGTCAGTTATTTAAATTGTGTAGATGTAAGTATATTTATTCATCAAACAAAGCACTAAAACATACTAAAAAGGCGGTTGTTATGATCTGAATGATACCGAAGGTGAATTTCAGGTTAAGATAATTGAGATTTATGTTTTGTGATGTACTCTAAAATAAACCTTCTTCGGTGGATATAGACTCGTCGAATTTGTATTGTTAACTCTGTTGGCTAGAACTTTGAAAAAAGTAGATAAGGAACATATTAATAGAAACCCTGCCTGGATGCATGTATAAAGGTACACGCAGTCGGATCAAAGGTTCAGATCAGTCTGCGCATCATCAATGTCTTAATTAACCAAAAGTTGCTCGATGCAACGCTTCCTTAAATGTAAAGACCTAAAATGGCAATTGTTCAGTGCAGCCTGGTTTGCAAACTGCCCATTCGGTGTCTACCGAAGAGGCTTTGTCAAGTGATATCTGCATTATTTTTTAACAATACGTTTATGATTTTTTTTGAAGATTGTCAGAAGCAATAACCCCCTTTCTGCTAAAAAGGCACATGGGTTAAGTTGGAATTAATGATGACCAGCATTATTTTCTATTTTTATTATGAAACTGTCGCTCGGATGTGCTAACAGCGCTTAACGCAAGCGCTTCCAGCGATATGTGAACTGTTTTTATTATCCTTGACTGTGCCCGATCCTGACTTGGACTTTTAATAGTTATAATGACGGTGTGCCGTGGCCCCAGCGCACAAGGCATATAAAGCCCACACGACACACCCAGGTTTAATTATGCACCCACTGTGGCTTTAATAGAGGAATTCTGACAGTGTCCCGTCATTATCCTACGCCTATTTGTATTAAGTAAAAGTGTAGGGCATTATTAGTTTAAATTTTGGAAATGTTCTAAAACAGGGTCCAATTATGTAGGGATCGACGTGACAATTTAGTCTGCACAGTGTCACATGAAATTGTCATGTCGATCCCGATCCAATGGGTCTATAACCTAAATATACTGACGGACTTTAAAAATGCAACACTAACTTCCCTTAATATATTTCAAAAAACAGTTGTATGCAAAATTCCTTTGCTTCGATGATGTCATCATGAGTTGGCTTCTTAAATAAAGTCTATAACCTAAATACTAACATATGTACTCAGATAGTACACATTTAGGTTAATCTACAACTGCAAACGTATTTCACAACTTATTCAAGTGCAAATATGAACGTTTATGGTGCTGTCACATATTAACGGATAATGGTTACGGATGCCAAACAGACAGAAAAAATGCAACATTTTTTTTTTATCCGGTGTTCATCCAGTGATGAAAGTCATCTCGATGGCGATGAGGGTCTTCGTGGAGCGTGTGAGAAGCTCATAAAACGCATGAGTAACGCATATTTAACGGACAAGTAGCAGACAAAGAATAGTCAACTAAAGGACTTTGCCGTATGAGAAACGGATGTATAATGGACAAAGTGAATATATACTGTATATTCAACGGACAAAACGTTCGTTCAACGTTCACAGAACGCACTCGATCAGTCATGTGACGGATAGTATAACTTTCCTCAGTTGAGTCAAAAATATGGTTCATAACTTCATGATGCCACCCAAAGGAAAGTCACCAACAACGCTGCAGAGGGCAGGGGAAGAGGGCGTAAGTCCATGGGGCTGGGGGAGGGTACTCTGATACTTTCAGATATACATAGGCTCGGGCCATTTTTAGGGGTTCAATTTTTGAATTTTTGGGGGGAGGGAGTTCAGAAAGAGTTATTTCTAAATTTAAGTTTAGATACAGAATTGGCATATTTTGGGGGGGTTGCAAACTTTCAATTATTTTGGGGTATGTCTGATACTTATGATACTTTTTTTGGAGTGGGGGAATGCTTGGTCCAAGTCTACGTAGCAAGAAAAAAAGAGATTACCCCCCCCCCCCTACCCGGGGGCATAAGAAGACTCCATCACTTCCTCCTCTCATTCAAGGCCGACTCCCACACGACAGTCCATGGTTTTGTGTTTCTGTTATGAATCTCCTTTATTCTGAAACATCCTCTCATGTGAAGTTAAGATACAAAATGAGTTATAATATGTGATATTGGGCGGCGGTGGTGGTGGTGGGGGTGGGGGAGGGGATGCAGTCGAATCTTGTTCCATAGAAATATAAACGTCATTGTTTTGATCTCATGAACCACCTTTTCGCATCCATCCATTATTTGAACGTTATATGCGTTTCTTTTCCGTTTAACATGCGGTACTCGTCTGTTTTAACAGTTACATGTCCAGAAGTTGACCGTTCCACAACTCAGGTCGAACATGCCCCCAACTTGCCAACTAATAAGACCGGACAAAATGGATATTACCTGACACGGAACGCATATATGAGGAACTGACAAGAATTGCATGACACGAACGGGCAGAGAATTTTACTGTCCGTTACGTGTCCGTTAGCGCTATCACTTTACTGTGGGGAACGCAGTGGCTCAGTGGTATAGTGCTTGACTCAAGACCGAAGGGCCGTCGGTTCGAGCCTCACCGGCGTCACTGCGTTGTGGTCCTTGAGCAAGACACATTTATCGTAGCTTAGTACTTGTTCAACCCAGAAAGACCCGTCCCTATATAACTGAAAAATTGTTGATGGGACGTAAAGAATCAATTCAAACAAACAAACAAAATCACTTTACTGTCATGTAAACTTCCACAAAACGTTTTGAGGCGTGGCTGTAACGGTAAAATACATTGAATGAATCGAGGGTCATTACTTAGAGGTCGTGGTGGAAATTTTTTTTTATATATACTTAAGGAATAAAGAAACGTAACAACCACTTCGAGTCATTGTAAGCATACAATATGCAAGTTTTTAGTGCAAATGATATTTATCCATAGGAGCAGTTTGTGTCCGTCAAATTACAGCAAGTTCAACGTAATTATCGATTACGTAATCATTTTGGTATGCGCGTAACCAGCCTGACCCCCGTAGTAAACTGCTGAAACAGGGTCAATAAAAGCAAAGTTTGGATCAACTATCGGTTTATTGTTTTAAAAAGTCTTTGTATAGATTCCGGATCAAGAAAATGATCAAATGGCGACGTTTCTGTAGGATTCTGAAACGGCTTAACGTCATTGACGTCAGCTCTGAATACTGCGTAAAACGCTTAAACTTTCTTTTCTGTTTGAGATTTATTCATCACAAGGACGTTTTGTGTAATATGTAACTCAAGCAGTTTCTATTCCTTTAGATTCAAACTTAAGCAAACTATAAAAACAGTATATTTACTTAATATTATTACATTATTTCATTTTGCGTTGTCCTAGCATAACGCGTTATGTAATAATGTAATAATTTTAACAAGAAAGAACAACTGATTTATTTTTTCTTACAGCAATTTTTACAATGGTTTATTCACGTTCATAACGCCTTTATTACTTTAAATATGAGCTTAAATAATGAGAAATAAATCCCATGAACAGAATTGATATAGTGTTATATTTACATAGTATACAGCCATCTAATGCAAATATACTTTAAAACCACATACGCTTTATTTCATATTACTACATTGTTTCATTTTGCGGTTTCATAGGAAAACGCATTATGAAATAAAGTAATAATTTTGAAAAGTATGAAAAGTATGAAAAATGATTGAATTTTTTTCTGACAGCAATTAATTAAGAGGTTTATTCACGTACGCAACGCCTATTTAAATGTGTCTGTAAATGAATCCCGTGAACATAATTTATATTGTGTTATATTTGAATAGTATTCAGCCATCTATATCTTAATTAATAATTTTAACAATAAGGAAAAACTGATTGATTTTTTCTTACAGCAATTTTACAATGGTTTATTCACGTTCAAAACGCCCTTATTACTTTAAATATGAGCTTAAATAATGAGAAATAAATCCCATGAACAGAATTGATTTAGTGTTATATTTAAATAGTATACAAAGTAAGTAAGGTGCAAAGATCAGGAATCGATACAATCAAGTACCAAACCTGACCCAGGATAACAATGGGAAATCAACATAGAATACCACAAACGAGAGCCAAGAGATCAGCTCTTTCCCAGCAGGTGACCACAAGGCACATATAAACAGACGTTCACAAAGGCATAGCAAACACAAGACAGAAAAGACATAAAAGATCCACAAAAGAAGGTCCGCCTTGGAATGGTCAGTAAAATATTTTACTGGAGGGCTTAAACCAGCCCCAAGGCGCCAACCCCACCCCTAACTCTAATGTGAACCAGGACACAACTGGGAAAGTTACAAAACACAACACACACACTATAGCCAAGAGGTCAGCCCTTTCCCAGCAGGTGACCACAAGGCTACAAAGATCAGACACGACATTACAACACACACCAACATGAAGCATAACTAACAAAAACGATCCACAAAAGAAGCACCGCCTTGGAAAGTATATGCATGAAGTAATGGTTAGTCGCTGCGTCAAGGTTCCCCATGTAAAAGGTGTGGTAAGGTGAAATATGAGTGAAAGTTCAAAATTTCCAAAATCCTGAATGCTCCTGAACTTTAAAAAAAAATGCAGTATGCCTACATAAACTTAAAAAAACAAGTTCAAATGCTCAATTGTCTTTCGATAAACTAATAATAAATCAGCGAAGCTATCATAATCTGCTTAAGTTAGCATTTTGGTCTGACCTTCTATGGTTAGTCAGCCTTAAAATCTTGAATTCAGGATTCTGAATTCATATTTATTACATGTTTTACTGAAAATAGTAACAAAATGCTTAGTTACCCGAGCTGATGCTGCTCTTGATTTCAAACCAACAACAAGCCACTCACGGGAACCCATATTGTCCCTCGTAGGCCCTCCCACGCATCCATGTCGACCCATGCATGCACCATCAGCGTCATATATAACGTCATTCACGTCGCCACAATTTTCAGGCCAGCGTGTAAACATGTAATAATTTTTGGACGGCTGCTGCATTGGCAGGCATATCAGTCGGTAATCTCTGTATTTGCACTCAGGACTATTTAACCTCTGGCATACAAATAAGGAGACACTGGTCTGATATACTGTATCACTGGTAATGCGATGGTGACCATTGTGCGAAATTGTGCTCCTCTCACTGTCTATATCTAAGGGGCCGTTTCATCCTGGCTTTGTGATCAGGGATGAACTTTTGTAAAACCATGTCACAATAGTGGACAACCTTGGCGAACCAGGATGAACAGTGTTGAACCGGCTCATTCCCTGGTTGTTCTAAGATGTTGAAAACAACTGGGAGTCAACGCGAGTCACCAGGAATGCTGTCAAATACCGTGTTAAGCAGGGACGACACCCGCAACGTCCATGTCTCCACCATTATTAGCCGAGCACGTTGAAGACACCCCCCCACGGTTTGCCCCTGTGATAGGACGGTAGAGCCCCAAATTAAGAACGGTAGCGTCACGGTTCACACCGGTTGTAACAGGTATTGTCATGGTTTGAGCCGGTAAAGCCCCATTTTCACCCGAAAACTCGTTGCTACTTCGGTTGGGCACGGAAGAGGCTAGGTCTGCCCAGTTTAACAAATTTGCATATATATATAACAATATGTAAAGTCTAGAAAAAAACAGGGCTATACCCGGGTATACCTCTACAAAAGTAACCTGATCCTGACCTTTATGCATGAATAAATTATTACGGTATTAACACTGAATATATAGTGTTTCATGATGGATCGTGTGCAATGGGTATGTTTCGAGCAATTATGGACATAAACGTCTTGGTACAATTGCCAGGAGATCCGTTGATAACTTTCCACGGTAGTCGTGTGGTTATTCAGAATAGCTCTAGATACGTAAATTGTGGGTTCGAATCCGGGTCGACCCAACTTTTTTTATTTCATTTTTCTTTGTTTTCATGTCAAAGAAATTTACATAAACACAAAACATGTAAGTTCACGCTTTCTTTGAAAATGAAATGACTGACAACTTCTTGATGCTTGGAGTTAGAATTAAGTTTGTGAATATACGTCTACAGTACAACACCCGTGCTCTTGGCTCCAAAGCAAAATAAATCAGTTATAGTCGTCGAAGCATTTCTCTAAAGCGGCAGCAAGGAGGTCCATATATGAGCCATGACATGAGACTTCCAACAATGTGGTATGTGCGACAAGCAAAGGCTCAGACAAGCATGCGCATACGCACAGTCTGATCAGAGCCTTTGCTAGTCATTTGAATATTCTATGGCTGGTAAGCTACTGAATGAGCAGCATTTAGTTTCAAGTCTTAAAAGGAGGGTGCACAGGCTCACATGTGCCTATTCGTGTCAAAATGTCACATTGTTGGAAATCTCATGTCGCAGCTCATATTTTAAAAACTGAAGAGATAGCGATAGTTGAAGTACAGCGATAGTTGAAGTACAGCGTTACGGATCAGACGAGGGAATATTGGTGTCACCAAAGAGATCAAATTAATTAAAATAGAGAAACGATATTGCAAAAGGAGAAAATTTAATAAAAATAAAAACATTTATGACTAAGTCTTTTCAAAAGTTACAATAATAAATCTCGCGTACAGGATTCGAACTAACAATGCAGAGCTTAAAAATATAAGTGTGCAATATTCACGTGTTCTCCCCACTGAGTCACGCAGGCAACTGATAGCCAATTGAGCATTATAGCGGTATATATATCTATTGTGCTAAAAAGTACCACGTGCATTTCCGTATTAGCTATACGATGAACGACGAAGATATATTTAGAAGCTCAATCGGCTGTGAAATTATGTTAATGATAAAGGCCAGGATCAGGTTAATATTTTCAAGGTATAACATCGTTAAGGTGAGAATGCAATTCAATTTTTTATGAAATGTGTCCCAGTGCATTACAGTATCGGGATGTACTGTGGCTACATAGGTACAGTCAGAACGAGACTTAAACGTTCATAGGCTTAAAATGAGAGCATAAGTTCAAAATGTCAAGGAAAGAAGAAAAAAAATAGGTCATTTCAATTTCAAACTTATTTTATGAAATTTCAAGATTATATCTCTAATCTAACTCAAACGAGTGAAATAAGCTAGCTTCTTCCAGCATTATTTCATTTTGCGTTGATATACACCTTATCGACGCAAAATGTAATAATACGATTATTACATCTTTATTTCATTTTGCGTCGACATTCGCAACGCAAAATGTAATAAAAAAAATCAAAATGAAATAAATTATTACATTATTACAAAACGTGCTGCAACAGCGCATGAAAGCATAACTACAAAAAGACAGAAATAACATAAAGGATCCACCGCCTTGGAACGGTCACTAGAGGGCTAAAGCCGGTTCCACAGCGCGCCAACCTCACACTTAGTTCTGATGTGGATCAAGACACATAGATGTTGGTTTGCATAAAAGATCCCTAACTTATCAATGCATTATCTCCTAGAACATATAAATCTAGATATTAAATGGAGACAAAGCAAAGATGAGGACTCAACAGTAAATAAAACTGAATACCAGAGCAAAAGAAATCCAACGGGTAAACCCCGGTGGGCCTGACAACAGTCAAAGCATCAGGCCCCTACCATTTCATCAATAGATACGTCTTTAAGTCGGAACCGTCATGTAGAGTCTGAAGTCCGACCTACCGGCGTGCATTTAAAGGTGAAAGCAAAGTTGCCAACCGTGATTGGGTTGACCACAAAGCATGCAGTATGTTGCAATACATTAATGTTATAGCCAATCTTTTATATAATCGGAAATTATTTAAATATAATGCGCTGAAAAATTATGAGAGCTAGCAATCTTCTTCAATTTATACATCAAGTCACCATAGAATTCAGGTTCCGAAAGTCCTTGGCACAAGAGAGATTTAAGTCTAATTTGGAATTTAGATATCAAATCATAGTATCGTCTATAAAATTTAGAAAAGGTTTTGGAAAGTTTATGATCCCAATAAGAGTGTTTAAGAAGTTTCTGAGTTAACCATTTATTGCGAATGTTAAATGCAGCAACATAGCTAGATGCTCTAGCAAAACTGAAACGGTTCATAATGCTCATATTTACGCCACATGTTGTGGATATTTCAAATAATTGTTACCTGATTTTCTCTCATTTTTTCCTAGTCTCTTTTTTCATTCCAAGTAGAACATTCGATGCATATGTTTTGCATATGTAAAAAAAAACACAAACAGGGCGGCTAAGCCTAAGTACTAATAAGCCGCGACATGACACGGGTGAGATTGGCGCGCCGTGAAACCGGTTTAAGCTCTCCAGTTAAAGATTTTCTGACCGTTCCAAGGCGGTACTTATTTTGTGGATCATTTGTGTTATTTATGTTTTGTGTTTGTGTCTTGATCCACATCTGAACTAAGGGTGAGGTTGGCGCGCCGTGAAACCGGTTTAAGCCCTCCAGTAAAATATTTTTTACTGAACATTCCAAGGCGGTGCTTCTTTTGTGGATCTTTTATGTTATTTCTGTCTTGTTTTGTTATGCTCTCGTGCGCGTCTGTTTATTGATACCGTGTGGTCACCTGACCTCTTGGCTCTCGTTTGTGATGTCTAATTGTGCAGTCGTCACTTTCCGATTGGTATCCTGGTTCAGGTGAGGTGCTTGATTGTATCGATTCCTGATCTTTGCCCTCTTTCTTACTTTAATGTGATATCCAACAATTTAACATTCTGACAAGTGTAGGCTCAGACAAGCCTGTGCAGCCTCCTTTTAAGCTTAGAAACTCCATATAATGTTTAGTCAGTAGCTTAACACTCATAGAATATTCAAGCGACTAGTGAAGGCTCTGATCAGACTGCGCATATGCGCAGACTGATCTGATGCTTTGCTGGTCGCACATAACACATTCTTGGAAGTCTCACGTCGCGGCTTATTTTCCTGCCACATTTCGGATCTGTCAGTATGAAGATAGAAGCACTCATGAAGGCAGTGATCAACAATATTGGCCCACTTCAAATCGAACTATAGTTCATACTAAAGTTCTGACGTAATAGATGCGCGCGCACCTTTACATCCCAACGCCTACAGTTGGAACTTAAGTTGGTTGACAAGGAAACAAAGTAAATAGCCCTGTATGTCCCCTTTCAATTCTTCATTGTAGACGAAAAAGATGTGTATATACTGCACTGCCAACTCTAATTAACAATTAGGAGTAAGTGGGGCCGCAAATAGAACACGGCGAGGATTAATTTTGTAAAACAAACCATTTTGAGGCTGATAGGTCTAGAGGAGGGGACCAGACAAGCTACTAGAGTAACGGTGCTCTGACCCACCGTTGATCTCTAGTAGATTCGTGACGTCAGTATAGTAGCGACTATCGATTTTCGAATCGAAGAATCGAACTATAGTTACTATAGAAGGAACTATAGTTCGATTCTAAGTGGGCTGTTGTCATACATAAGATGCAAAAGAGCTACGTGTATAAAGGGGCTTTAATTACCCCCCCCCCCCCCCATGAGGCTAGAATATAAAAATTGTTTTTTTTACCAGTTTGTTCTTATGAGTTTATTAGAAAAAATTACCAAATTGCAAAAGCCTCGACTTACTTTGACTTTTACCGTTGATGTGGTAACAATAATGGCCGCCAAAATAGGCTAAAAATAGGAAATTGACCATTTTGGAGCAAATTTGAGAGGTTTGACAGTGAAATTGATATAGAGCACAAGCAAATACTAAAAAGATATTTTAACAGATGATGAGAATTGCCACGGCACACACCATATTAAAAGGATTTTTGGCATTTAGCTGTGCTGATATCTAATTCTTAAAAAATTAGTCTGGAAAAGCCTTAAATTTGGTTCATAATGGCAATTTCTCTGTTTAAGCCTATTTTGTCAGCCATTTTTGTTACAATTTAAATAAATGCCGAAACTTTACACTTCAGTCATTCTTCTAATGAACCATTCAAAAGAAATAGGTGAAAAGCAATTTTCAGTTTTGGCTCTAGAGGGGGCCAAAATAGCCCCTTAAATGCACGTACCCCTTTGTTATCGGAATTTACTTCAGTCAATGTGTGTAACAGAGGTATTGAGAAGCACCAAATCTAATGTGGACTATGGTCATAATGTAACGTAGTACGGCGAGTGAAATCTTGCGCTTGTGTTCTATAATGCCAAGAAAAATTGAAGAATCATTTAATTAATGTTCTCCTCATCATGTGCTTCCAAGCAACTGCTATGTAACCAATTTGTCTTTTATAAGAATGTGTAGTATATACAGAAAATATAGGTATACCACAATTTCAGCTCGTTTTGGTCTCAAGAAATTATTTTGTGCATCAAACAGTATACAGTATTCGATTTGAAAATTATAGGGTTTTTTAGTGTTCGGGGTACATGAGTGAATAAAAAAATACCATTCCGTATGCATCAAATAGTATTCAGCATTTCATGTACACTGAACAAATATATATATTTGGTCCTCTCTGGTAATTGGTCATTCTTGATATTTGATTTATTTTCTAAAAACAAATGAAGCATATAACATTGAAATTTCGTTAATATGATTCTATGGTTACGTGTATTGTTTTTGAAATTGTTTGGCTTTATTTTTGAATAATTGAATAAAACTGTTTGATCAATTTAAATTTTGTTGAGAGTATGTTTTCTATAAAAAAAATATACATGTTCTACATTTGTGTTGGCAAATTCTGGCCCATTTGAGCCGCGCCATGAATTTCTAACAATGTGGTATGTCATTCAGCAAAGGCTCAGTTCAGCATACGCATACGCGCAGACTGATCAGAACCTTTGCTATTCGATTGTACTGTTAAGCTACTGACTGAACAGCATTTGCAGTCTCTAAACTTAAAAGCAGGCTGAACAGGGTCGTCTGTGTCGGCACTTGTCGAAACGTCACATTGATGGAAATCTCATTTGTTGAGTTTCACATACATTCGCTTCTACTGACGGTATGTTTACACAAGTGAGCCCTCGTGTTTAAACAGCTTCCTCGGGACCTGGTAAATGACAATACATGAAAAAAGTGTGATCCCTATGTCCTTCCGTACCTACAGCCGTATAATTACCTTTTTAATTTTTCTCTTTCTTTTGAAAACTGTATAAAGGTTATTACAAGGATGTATTTTTAGGTGATCTACTTGAATATAACCAGAAGAGTAGATGAGACTTTAATCCCTTATATTAGTCCAAGAAGAGAATATTTTGAGCAGCCATTTGAAGCGTCTTATAATAAGATTCTAATGAGTACTCAAAAATATGCTTCAAGTGAGAGATTCGCTATATTTGTTTTCGTAGAGAAACAACCATATTGTTATTTTTTCTAAGCTTGTTTGGAGAGTTGAAACTGGCTGTTAACAGGTCATATTATGGATAACATTGTCAGCATACAATAGTCACAGTCGTTGATTTATGAACGTACAGACATTGTGTGTTAAAAAGGGTTTGTTATCGCTCTAATGGGTATTAGGGTATACTGAATGCAAAACTTCGGTTGGGAAGCTGAAAAGGGGCTAATTTGCATATTTCCACGACGGCTGCCAAATTGCAGAAACAACCAAAATCTGTAGAGTGCGAGTAGCTAGCAGCTAAAGGATGCCAAACTGGTACAAATAAAACATTTCGTAATTGGGATGTTTTCACTGACATACAAATATTATAAATTATATGCAATAGTAATGTTTAAAAAAAGCCACACCACGCCATGCGAAAACCATTTGCAAACAACAAAGGCGCAGATCAGCCTGCGCATCAGCGCAGTCTGATCAGCACCTTTGTGTTTCGCTGCCTAGGTAGTAGGACGTCTTGTTAAATCCAGATTTTCAATGCTGTAGCTTGTTTTTGTAGCTGAGGAGGCTGCTTTGAATCTTACCTGGTCGGAAGTTTCGAAGACGCATTGCGTGACTCAAGTGTAATCAAGCGGTAATCAGGGAGATAAACTTTTGCAAATAACCTTGCTAAGGGTACAAAGATCAAGAATCGATACAATCAAGTACCACACCTGACCCAGGATACCAATGGAAAAGGGACAAACTCACAGTTAGACACCACAAACGAGAGCAAAGCGGTCAGCCCTTTCCCAGCAGGTGACCACAAAGCACATATAAACAGACGCGCACAAAGACATAGCAAACACAAGACAGAACAAACATAAAAGATCCACAAAAGAAGTACCGCCTTGGAACGGTCAGTAAAATATTAACTGGAGGGCTTAAACCGGTTTAACGGCGCCAACCTCACCCTTAATTCAGATGTGGATCAAGACACATAGATATTTGGCTTACATGAAAGACCCCTAACTTATCAATGCATCATCTCCTAAAACATATAAATCAAAATAAACAAAGGAGATAAAGCAAAGATAAGGACTCAACAGTAAATAAAACTGAATACCGGAGCAAAAGAAATCCAATATGTAAATCCCGGTGGGCCTGACAAACAGCCTAAGCATCAGGCCCCTACCATCTCATCAATAGATTAGTCTTTAAGCCGGAACTATCATAGAGTCTGAAGTCCGACCCGCCGACGTGCAATTAAAGAATAAAAGCAAAGTTGCCAACCGTGATTGGGTTGACCACAAAGCATGCAGTCTGTTGCAATACATTGATGTTATAGCTAATCTTTTTATAATGGGAAATTATCTTAATGAACTGCGTTGAAAAATTAGTAGAGCATAACCTAGTTAAGCTGCGTGCATATTATCTAGCCCAAAAAATGCCAAAATGATTTCCTTAATAAGAAATGCGAAAACGTTCAAATATGCCGGAAAAAATAATAGGGAATTTAAAAAGAACCTGTAGGCTTCAGGGGAGGGATGAGGTGCAATTTTAAAAATGGGGCCTACGAAACGACTTGTATCCCAGCAAGAACATGACGTCAAAACAACGTCGTTTCGACGTCGATGCCTATGGCGTTGTTTAAGGTTGTGTGCCTGCTGGGATCTCACCAGCAACTGATCCTACACTAATGAATGGTTTACCAAATTTAGGCCAGAATTTTTCTATTAGTTGATTTACGGGATTTTTTTTCAGATTTAGGGTCGGGGGGACGAAAAAAAATAAATAAAAAAGTTCTGAAAATGACCAGTTAACTGGTCATTTTCAGAGCTTTTTTTTAATATCTCCAAAAAAAAGAGTAAAACTAGTAAGGCAAACCAACAGTCTGTATTAAATTTTTAAATATTTTATCATTTACCAAAAATCTGGACTGGACAATCACTTTTAACAGTGTCACTCTCAAAAATATACAGACTTAACCTCAAAAAAAATTTTTTTTGCAATGAAACAAATAATATTTAGAGTCGGCTGATAAAATAAAAAAAAATATAGAAATTAAATTTTATTTTTTTCCTACTTTCTGGAAAATTACAGTAGGGGGGGTTCGTAAATCAACTAATAAGAAAAATTCTGGCCTAAAGCTTATATATAAGTTCTTTCATCCGTTGGTCTCGTATGCAAAGTGTATGATTTGCATATTCATCAATATTCATGTAACTTTAGAAAATGAGGGAAAATCATAAAAGGCACATGTAAACTGTTTTCCCAACCATCCTTGGTCCATATTTTTCTATCATCAGTGATCCTTTTATCCAAAGGTCAAATATAACGTTAACTTGTTTACATACCCATGAATATTAATGCCTCTAAAATGAGGGAAAAGTTATGGTTACTATTCCCCCGGGGACTTATAAATTAGACATAACTTGCGCTCAAGTTTTCTTATGGATGCGAAATTGTTCAGTTGGACAACCAACATTTGCGAAAAAAAAATACCCACAAAATAAACCCATTGGCGTTACATGAGATTGCAATGTTTCAATGGCAGTCCATAGTACACGGCAGCTCGGTCAGTAGCACATATTGTTTTATTCCGTATGCTTATATGCAAGGGCGAATATTTGCTACCAGTAAAATGCATATAAGCCCCCCCCCCCCCCCCAGTGGCTTAGGCTGCTGTCTGTTCTAAGAGGGTGGTTCTGTTGTTGTTGATTCGTTGTTGATTCGTTGTTAATTGTTACTCCCATTGTGGGATTCTGTACTTGTTCTATGTTTTGCTGTGCGATACTTTATGTCTTTTCTACGAGGGTCATCCAATAAAGAATGAGACTTTTTCTATAGAGCAGCGAATTTACATGCCAGACTTATGAAATCTGGTTCACAGCTAGCACGTCTTTTTGGCTGTTCACATGTACCATTTTCGCTGTGTTACATCATTCCAACTGTTGTTGCTAGGCAACATTAGAAGACAAGGTAAACATGCGTGGACGGCTCAGTATAGGTGGTCACCATGGCAACAGATTAACATGTTTAGTTTATTTTTCTACAAATACTTATATATGCTCATGCAATCTGTCTATAACCAATAGGGCAAATTAATTTTCGGGAGTTTTGATCTGTTACTATGGAAACAAAGGTTTAAAAATAAGGTATTCAAGAGAAATCTGGTATTTTTCGCTGACCTCTTGGCTTTAAAAGTTAATATCAAATAGTCGAAAGCAATGAAAGTGAACAGGCTTGTGTTCATGTGTACTTAATAACAATCAGCTGCATATAACCATACATTTTGTAGGATATCATTCACTTACAATGTTACCATAGCAACGCAAAGAAATGTGTTTATTAAAATATCGAGTAAATCGGTTTCTAGGCAACCAAAATAAAGGATATACATATTTGTTTCTTCTTTTATAGCAAATTATGTAACACTAAGAGTGTTCAGTAGAAGAAATGATATGAAGAGATTAAATTATATCTATAATCGGAAATAAACGACTTTAAATGACTGTGGGTATGCAAAAAATAATATAAACGTGGCCATGCGTCTCCAAGTCCTTCCACAAAACATCCCGTTACTATGGCAACCGATCAATCACAAACATATTGTTTCCATTCCTGAATTGCTAAGATGTCATACTATTATTATGGTAAATGTTAACTAAATGCACACACAGGTTATCAGACTATGAAGAAAGTCTCATTATTAATTGGATGACCCTCGTAGTTTTGCAATCCTCTTGATGGAAAGAGAGAGCTGGTTGCTTTGCTTAGTTTGTCTTCGTGGTATCTTGTGATTGTTGTGTGGCTCTTCCTCTTGGTGCCATGGGTTTGTCTGCAGTATGTAATTGTGGTATTTCCTGATAATACGCAATTAGTATTTTAAATTGGGATATTTTGACTATGAATGAAAACATAAGAAATAAGAGAAAAATGTTTGAAAAATTAAGGTGTGTACCTACAATATAACCTATATGTCAGCTGCTAATTATTCTGGACTACCATATTTGGTACTAAATTAAAACCCAGGCCAAATACTTTTACTCAATGAGTAAATATGCAAATGATTTAATTTGCATATTGTGAATAGCACTAAAAACGTAAGAAATAAGAGAATACTGTAGAGTACCTGGAACATTACCGATATGTCAGCTAACTATTCTAGACTACCAAACGCAGTTTCAAATAGAAATTGTGACATAAAACTTTCACTCGATAGTCCGATTTACAAATAATTCGTTGCATATTTATGAATATTTTTTAAGAAAACATGAAAAAGAAGGAAAACAAGTGTAATGCAGAAAAATCTGAGTGGGTATATCTACAAAATTACTTATTTGGACCTAAACTATAAATTATTCAACGCCAACACAAATGTGTTTATTGTTTAGGTACATGAGCACCTAAACACAATATATAAGGTGAGAATTAGAGCTGTACCATGGAGGAGCATGTGACCAAATGTAACCAATCATGGGACCTCTGTCTAAGATTAAACTGATGTCATTTGTAAATATAGATTTGTCATTTTCTGGTTTCCCAGTCAATCTTGAAATTCTGATTGCATCATGTTCTTCAAAGATTGACCTAGGCCGACCTGGTATGACATTTAGCCACTATTCTGCTGAAGAGAATAATAAGACAGTTGGTCAGTCAGAAATCCAAAGTAAAAAGGGAGCTTATTAAAGCACAGATAACATGAAATTATACAAGTTACACGATGCATGGATTTTGAAGAGGCAAATAGTCAAGTAGATTCTTTATGTGGTGCCTTACCCAGAGATGATTTGCGAATGCATAAATGCATAAAGTCTGACATCTCTAAGGTTATGTACCGACCCTTTGCATGCTAGTCCTACTGTTAACCTTTCAGAGCCTAATCAGACTAGCAAAATGTTGGTTGTCATCCAAATCCAAACTGTTCGACATACTTATGGTATTGGATGGTACTTTAAGTCTAGACTGGCATCAGTCCTGAAAACAAATTGATACACCAGAAAAAAATAAGAGTATCTTTTATTTTTAGTTGGAGGTATTAGACTGGCCCCAGTCAAGACAGAAAAATCTCAATTTTCCATTCAAGCACTCTTACTAAATGATTGCAACCTTTTGAGTGTGCTAACAGATACAATTATAATGACTAATTTGTTCAGTGGAATGGAACAGTTTGTATAATTTTGGTAACAGGCATTTTGAGGATCTCTGAAGTTATTTTAAAACAAAAGATAATCCTCTTTTAGCTAACCTAGGTTAGGACTTCCTTCATGCGTCTGTTCATCATCAGTGTCATCAATATATACTGACTGACAAAAGAAACGCTATAGGTAAAATTCAAAGCCATGTCACATCAATGTTTATACATTAGGTAATAAATGTAAATTTGGATTATTTTTTACTTTTAAATGCATGTTAATGTTGTACCTCAAAATGGACCGCAGAGGAACAGATAAGCCGCTTTTGGGGGGTATTTAAGCAATTAAATTCGTGAAAAAAGCAATTGTTTTCAAATGAAGGGGTAACAAAAAGGAATTAAATTTTGGAAAAAGCAATGGTTTTATTAATGAAGGGGTAGCGAAAAGCAATTAAATTTTGGAAAAGCGAAAGAAAAAACAAACTGATCTAAATATGAATATATCCCATGATAGCACACTTAGTGTGGTAGCCAGTTCAAGCCTTTCTTTTGTTGTGATGTTACTAAGTCTCCTTAGAAGTTTGATATTTTAAGCAAGTCATTTGTCAGTTACTGGCTAAAGTATTTGCACAAAGTACTTAGTCACTCAATCTGTATGTTTCTTCCATTACGAAAACTAAGATTATTATTTAAATTATTAACTAAGATTATTAGGTACTTTAATTATAACTTATAAATAAGCAATTTCAAAAATTTATGTGGGGTAAAAAAATATTTTAAGCAATTGTTTTTGGAAAAAAAGCAATTCATAAAAATCGTGTGGGGTAAATACCCAATTGAACTGAAAGCTTATCTGGACCTCTGTACCGTCCGAGAAAATTCAATGGGTAAAATCAAAACATGGAAAATTGATGTGTGGTTTATTGAAAACAAAAACATCAATATTTTTAGGGAGCACACAAAATTTTGGTACTTTATTGTTTGGTAAAACCCTATAAAACCTACCCAGCGGCTTAAAGGTCTAGATTTTGGTCAGACATTTTCAACATGTAGTAGCGAAGGTTCATTCGCAAGAGCTCATGCTCGATAATACAATCTGTACAAATAATCTTTTCAAACACCTATTCTGCCTCGGACCCAGTATAATTTGTCCGAGATTCTGCTGACTCTAAGATTTGTTAAACAAGACCCAATATAATAATAATAAAAGTAAAGGAATGCTGTCATAAAAACAACCTATTTGCCAAACCTAAACTATTGGCGGCTTTTTAAAAGCAGCCAACTTGTTTTTAAATATTCTTTAATATTTAACGTTTCGCCATATTGGCTTCATCAGGAATAATAATAAAAACAATTATGGACCTAAGAATTTAGTTTTCAGGCACTAATAGTTTAGTTTGGAGCTAACCTCGTATGCTGTGTCCTGTGCTGAAGATTCTGATTAGTTTTAACTTGTATCACTGTGGTCATACCACTACGGCAATTTGGGTCTCGTCACTTATTTCGGTGTTAAGGTAACTTTCTCATCATGTTCATTTTTTTCATTTAATCACAGATAAACGCCCCAAAATGCTTGGGTTCCGATTGATTTTTGTTCATCAAATTCACATTGTATCTTTAAGCTTTAAAATTATATGAAAACTTTAACGTTTGATGTCTAGGCATGAAATAACTAATTACGGTTTCGTCATCGTGGATAATAAATCAATGACTTAACCGTAAAATAATGACTAAACCGTAATTGACAATTTTTTAATATAACTGTAAAAAAACACGTTTAAAATCTGATTTTATCTCCGTTTTGGCAAGACAACACAGAGGATGTTAACTAGAGGATACAATCTCTAAGCAAACATATTCGAAAGTTCTCATTTTTGTCAGCCTTTATTTTAAGGTAATTTTACTATAACACCGCAGCGGGTGACGAGACCCAATTGCCGTAGTGGTATGACTACAGTGTGTATGGTCTAACCTAAACTGCTACGTTCATACTTTACTACCGTAAGTCCAAGTAACTACGAGGTAAATCAAAGAAGAATGAATAAAATACCAAGAAAATGAGTTTAATATTCTCTACGTTTCATATTCTATGCTGAAATAGAATAATTATGTAAACAATTTCTAAGCTTTCCTCAGGCTCAACTGGTTAATGACACCTGAATCAGATGGTAATTATAATTTTATTTTCAAAATACATATGAGCCGTGACACGTGATTTCCAACAATGTGGCATTTTGACAAGTGTAGACTCAGATGAGCCTGGACAGTCTCCTGTTAGGCTTAGAAACTCCAAATTGTGTTCGTTGAGTAGCTAAACCACGGCCTCCAATCTCGGCCTCCTTCTCCAAAAAGAGCAGAGCGTAAAGTGAGGCGAAGGCCCTTCCGGGAAGCAGGCAGTGGGCAAAACAATGGAACACGGTAAGTTGTGTTGACACATTTTCAATCATAAGTAAATTTTCAGCGCAAAACTCGAAAATCTAAGAATGCTATGCTTCGGGCAATTGTTCAAGCTATCCGTAGAGCATGCTGTTTGCACATTTGAACTTAGTTTGTAAGCGTGAGAGTTTTTCTCCCGTTGCACAGTTGTCCAAGAAACGGTGGTTCCCGCATGGTTTTGCCTTCTAACCAAACGTATAGTAGCGTTTGGACCCTTATTCATACTACCGAGGCCCCTCCACACCCATGTTGTCCCAAATGCAATTTTTCGAGATATTTCAATGATAATTGAGTGATTTAGAGCCAAATTTCTTTAGGAGCAGGAGGCGAAGGGCAGGAGAAGCAGGCTGGGAGAGGAGAAGCAGGCGGCGATGAAATCAAAATTTGCATTGATTTTGCTTATTTTTAATAATATACTTATCCAATCGGTCGCTGGACATTTCGGCCCATAACAATTTCGGCCCATGTCAATTTCGGCCCATAACCAAATCGGCCTATACAATTTCGATGTTCGAATCAAACTTTAGCCACTATAGTACGAACTATAGTTCGATTCGAAGTGCGCCACTGTCGTCCGGGTAAGAGTTACACATACACACATAAATATTTTAAGCCGCATCTTAATCATGCGATCGATAAAGCAGCCAACAGGGCAAACATTTAACGCAACTTTGTAGGGACGTAATAGTTGGTAAACATTATTGAGAATAACTCATTTATAAATGAATATTCGGAAGACATTTTGTATATCTTATAAACATTTATTTGCGGAAAAAAAAACATACAGCTGTCAACGTTTTTTGATAGCGAAAATCTCAAAGAAGACTGAATGCGTCACCAGGACAAAATGGGTTTATAAAAATGAGATAAGTAAGTGACAAACCAAATGCTGTTTTTATATAAACGTCAAGAGTCGGCAAGAATGGGTTTATAGGCCCCCATCGGTAAAAAGATGTGTTTAAATATTTAATAATTATGTTGATTTAAGTAAGAGTCTGTCAATTTGGACTATCTATTTATGATTTATAGGCGTAGGAGTCTCGTAGAACGGTCAGTGGGGCGCCCCGATGTTCAAATTTCAAGGAACACTTGGTTTGAATTCCTTTTTTTTCTGCGTCTAACTTAGTCTTTCGCACCATCAGTAATTGTTGCTCTTAATCAAAGCTTGAGAGGGGGTGGGTATAAAACAGAGGTTCGACCCAGTCTGAGATTTTTGATAATCCTTTTCCCAAGAACTTAGGGAGAAATTCACAAGTATCACTAATCTGTGAGCATTACATGATTCCAATGAGAAAAAAAGCGAACCACACATTACGTTGGTGGTGGCATTTAAAGCGAAGTAATTTCGATTTATTTAAATGTTTTGAAATATTCATACATGCAAGCTTGATATAGATTGGATAAGTATATTATTAAAAATAAGCAAAATCAATGCAAATTTTGATTTCATCGCCGCCTGCTTCTCCTCTCCCAGCCTGCTTCTCCTGCCCTTCGCCTCCTGCTCCTAAAGAAATTTGGCTCTAAATCACTCAATTATCATTGAAATATCTCGAAAAATTGCATTTGGGACAACATGGGTGTGGAGGGGCCTCGGTAGTATGAATAAGGGTCCAAACGCTACTATACGTTTGGTTAGAAGGCAAAACCATGCGGGAACCACCGTTTCTTGGACAACTGTGCAACGGGAGAAAAACTCTCACGCTTACAAACTAAGTTCAAATGTGCAAACAGCATGCTCTACGGATAGCTTGAACAATTGCCCGAAGCATAGCATTCTTAGATTTTCGAGTTTTGCGCTGAAAATTTACTTATGATTGAAAATGTGTCAACACAACTTACCGTGTTCCATTGTTTTGCCCACTGCCTGCTTCCCGGAAGGGCCTTCGCCTCACTTTACGCTCTGCTCTTTTTGGAGAAGGAGGCCGAGATTGGAGGCCGTGTAAACACTCAAAGAATATTCAAGCGACTAGCAAAGGCTCTGATCAGACTGCGCGTATGCGCAGGCTGGTCTGAGGCTTTGCTTGTCGCACATACCACATTGTTGGAAATCCCATGCCACGGCTCATATAAGACTGTTTTGTGCTCAGGGGTGTCTTAGGTAATGCTCTTAATGTGCTATGGATGCAAGATACATCGCAAAAGGTCCTCTCATTTATGTGACAATTATTTTTGGTATATGACTCCGATAAAAGACCTCCTCTGATTGGCTGAAACTAGCTTGCACTGGTTGTGACAAATCTTGTTAATGTCAGTGCTGACAGAGAGCTAAAGATAGATTGAACTAAATCTAGCCCAGGTGACATTATTTTTGTCACTCTTGATAGAGAGCTAAAAATAGATTTTGCAACACTGACTGATTTCTCATGTATATTTCACAGGTAAAATGTGTTGAATTCAAAATTTGATCATTTCATGAGAACAGCATTTAACTCATTTATGCCAAATGGAATTTCCCACCGTTATCAACTGGAACAGTCCATTTCTGTTTAAAGGGATGTTAGGTGGTATTTTTCATTTTTATTCAAGTTTTAATAGAAAATTATGCGAGCAAACAGTGGAGACCTTGATCAGACGCCTCATTCTGTGGCGTCTGATCTTGGTCTGCACTATTTGCCTAAGTCCCACAAAAAGGACCCTAGGCATATATGGGTTAAAAATGCAATTATTTTGCTTATCTCATAAGAGTTGCAGAAATTTGGGAAGTATATTGTTGAATAATCTACCTAGGAATATCTGACTTGAGTAAATTTATAATATGAAAATACTTTAAATAAAACTAGGAAAAGAGAGACAGTGTCATATAACTAAACAATTGGTGCATTCTTTTTCGGTTAACATCAGGATTAGTCAATCATCGAAAGTGATGTTCACTGTTCTCGGTTTACAAATTCTGATGTCAACCTCAAAAGAATGCATCAATTGTATATTGTTTTATGACTCCTATAAAAGACCTCCTCTCATTGGCTGAAACTAGCTTGCACTGGTTGTGACAAATCTTGATGTCAAGCAGTGATGCTCTAAAGACAGGTAACATTACTGACAGAGAGCTAAAATAGATTGAACTAAATCTAGCCCATGTTACGACATAAAGCCGGTCAGGAAGGAAGAGGGGAAATCTTATTGGAAAATTCCTTTATGCGATGACGATGCTACCAGGGAAAAATAATGCACACAACTAGCAAAAACTTTTCAGTACTTTATGTACTAAGAAAACATCAACAACACATTAATATACAATGACACCACCTACGCTGTTATTTCTGGCTAATTGACCATCCTATACTAGGGCAAGTTGCCACTCCAAGATCATTTCAATTAGAATCAATCTTAGAGTGTTACTGCTCTAGATGTACGTCAACTAGTCAGAAATAAAAGACGTAAAGAATATGATTAACATATAGCTTAAGTTCTCATAGAAAAAAAAATGGGCACTTTAATATTTCAGTTCTCATATTGACGAGAAATCTCGAGATTATACGCGTCCTGCGACCACTATAACTGTTGATATTTCACGCGTCTCGCGAACACTATGTCTTCTTAGCCGCACGTTGTCTACTTCAGACCATCAGCGCTGAGGTGATCGAACCTGTACTTTGGTCGTCACTGGTTTCGCATAGTATTTCTTGCGCGTAATACTGATCGTCGTTCTAGACGTCAGGATTAGTATAAGTGGTTCTTCCTGATCGTATCCCCACGTTGGGATGTCAGATTCACTTATAACAATTCAAGCCGGTTGGCTCCCAACTCGGACTATTCTACGTGGTTGGATGTAACGATTGGGCCTGATCCACGCTGGTCGTGGCCTGAGGGGGACAGCTAATAAGTGCCCTCGGGTAACAATCATTTTGCTCACCAACATTCAGCCTCCAACGTAGGAGGGGACACAAGAGACGATTCTGCAAAAAACAATCTAAATTTAGAATCTCAGAATCACTCTTTTGCGTCAATAATGGAGTTGTTCGTTTGAAGTTCACAAAAATAGAAATGATTTCAGTGGTCTTACTCTTTTGAATTACAGCCTTACCCTATAAGCGCGCGATTAGCCCTCACCCGTGGGTGTATGGCTAACGGCTCCCATGCGGTTAGGATGGATCGGCTCTTCTAAATATCCACACTCAAAATTATATAATAGAGAAGTATTTTTAGTGACTGGCCTATGTCAGCGCTAAACAATACCTCTTATGCCAAACGAACAAACCCATACGTAACAGAATTTCCTATACACTGTCGTAACGTCACCCTGGTTGAGACGCTATCGCAGCCGAAACATCAAGATCCCGTGGCCCTTTTTCCCTTCAAGGTCACGTTATCTAGATAGTTTCGAGGTTTACAAATACTGATACCAATTCTCTTAAAATTCCAGGAAAAGGTTGAACAGTGTGGTGCCGACGTAACGTTTGGACGTTTACGTCGGACATCACCCTGCCCACGCGCTAATTTCGTACATGTATAATGTATCAGTTGTAAACAACTAATTATGACCTCTCTGCAAACACATTTACATCAATATTGAGAGATTACATTCTGCTGTTTTATGTGTTTAAAACCGTACAATATTTTTTTACATTTATTTTGGTGTAACAAATATCTTTACATTTTCTTCGGTGAAACAAATATTTTTACATTTACTTTGAAGTAACATTACACCTACCTTATCTCTAAACATACATGTCAGCTATCACCTTATTTATGTAAGTGTGTTGTAGTGTATGCACCTAACCCTTATTCTTATATGCGTCAGATATAACTCGAGGTGACACATACAGGTCGCTACAGAAAGTAAGTAAAAGTGCAAAGATCAGGAATCGATACAATCAAGTACCACACCTGACCCAGGATACCAATGGGAAAGTGACAAACTCACAGAAGACACCCCAAACAAAAACAAGAGGTCAGCTCTTTCCTAGCAGGTGACCACAAAGCACATATAAACAGACGCGCACAAAGACATAGCAAACACAAGACAGAACAAAAACATAAAAGATCCACAAAAGAAGTACCGCCTTGGAACGGTCAGTAAAATACTATCACTGGCAGTTAAATCGTTTTTCCAACAACGCCATATAAAATCAACAATTTAAAATCTAGCTGCTAAAATTGTTTTTAACAAATATTTTTACATTTACTTTGGTGTAACAAATATTTTTACATTTACTTTGGTGTAACATTACATCTACCTAATCTCTAAACATACATGTCAGCTATCACCTTATTTATGTAAGTGTGTTGTAGTGTATGCACCTAACCCTTATTCTTATATGCGTCAGATATAACTCGAGGTGACACATACAGGTCGATACAGAAAGTCGACTATCACTGGCAGTTAAATCGTCTTTCCAACAACGCTATATAAAATCACACCAACTTAAAATCTAGCTGCTAAAATTGTTTTCACCTATCGGTCCCTGGTAAATCTTTCAGCATACCATTATAGTTTTAGGTGCAGGCCCGACATGGCCTGTGACTACTTTTGGCCGAAATAACCCAACGAGTCCATCCGGACAGCTTTTACTATAGCCGCAAGAATGGTCCCAGCAGATTTTTAGGCATTACGCATGTGCGTAGCTTCATACGCATGCGTAACAATCGCTATTTTCACCACAAAAACGTGACGTTATTGATAACACCCGATAGAATTCGTGCACAGAATGCTGGCCGATTCAACAGACGACAAAATAGAAAATGAGTGACTTATTATTTCAATACAATGTGACATGCTAGAGACATCGCGATTCAATGCAATAACACAAATCGCCATAGCCCTGTCATGTACAATTTCAACACAGTAAAAATATATTTAACTTCACGTACCTTTTATAATAATGATTAGCGTCTCTATATTGAACCTTTCAACGGTATGTTTAAAATGTCCCCTAACAAGAATGGGAAATTCCATCCTTTATATAGTGAAAAATTGCACAAGATCTCCAAGATATTCAAAAAAAGTAACGAAATCGTGCAAGCGTTGATAAATATAGACACAATGAATTCCATCTCAGACAAACTGACCTTTTATTGGGACTATAAGTAGAAAAGGTACCGTATCATGGTTCGAATAGGTGACCAGGTGCATACCTAAACCTTTGAGTATTTGTGTGTATACGCAACCATCACTGATTCTGTTGTTCCATCATTTCTGCATCGTAACACCCAGGTGACATTAAGTTTTGTCACTGCTACCTGAGAGCTAAAAATAGATATTTCAACACTGACTGATTTCTTATGTATATTTCACAGGTAAAATGTTTCAATTGAGAATTTGTTCATTTTATGAGAACAGCATTTAACCTATTTATCCTGAATGGAATTTCACACCGTTATCAATTGGAACAGTCCATTTCTGTTTTAAGGGGTGTTAGGTGGTATTTTTCATTTTTATTCAAGTTTTGATAAAAAATTATGCAAGCAAACAGTGGAGACCCTGATCAGACACCGCATTCTGTGGCACCTGATCTGGGTCTGCACTATTTGCCTATGTCCCACAAAAAGGACGCTAGGCATATATGGGTTAAAATGCAATTATTTTGTTTATCTCATAAGAGTTGCAGAAATTTGGGAAGTATATTGTTGAAACAATCTTCCTAGCAACATCTGACTTGAGTAAATTTATAAAAATGAAAATAAAAGAGAGACAGTGTCATATAACAAAACAATTGGTGCATTCTTTTTCGGTTAACATCAGGATGAGTCAACCCTCGAAAGTGATGTTCACCTCGGCTTCGCCTCGGTGAACATTACTGTTCTCGGGTTGACAAATCCTGATGTTAACCGAAAAAGAATGCATCAATTGTATAATGTCATGGATTATTTTTGTACTTATTATTTTCACCATAATTAAGCCAGACATGTCCCTTGATTGGTTTAGATAAGACTATTCTACTCTATTCTATTCTATCAAACTTGTGACGGGCGCCGTTTTATAAAACGGTGAATTTACAGGGGTCTCTACGGTCAGTGTTATTGTTCTGCACATAAGCCTAGCGTCCTTTTTTGTGCAGACAGTACATACACATTATCATAATAGTAACTTGATCTGGCGTACTGTATCATGTCGAGTGGATGAGGTCATACCATCGGATCACCCGAGACGCGTAGCGTCGAGGGTGATCCAATGGTATGGCCTCATCCACGAGACGTGATACTGTACGCCAGATCAAGTTACTATTATGATAATATGTTTATTATATGCCTTTGTTCTGACATTCTTTCTGATTTTAAAACATGTTTTGGTCTTCAATCCCGAAAAATTGCGGGAACGTTTGCCATAACGTTACGCTTCTTGACGTCACGTCAACATGTTTTCCGTCTCTGGTTCCTTTCTTGCAATTTACTTTATGTAACGTCGCGCAAAAGCAGGTAACCGACGTTAGCCTCGTTTTAAAGGGTAGTGATATGGATTCAGAAAACCTCAGTTCGTTGATACGGCTTTCTGTATCAGATGACCCAAAACAGACAGTTCTAAAGTCGTATCAGTTATAGGTATATAATAAAAACCCAGATCAGACGTCACAGAACGCGGCGTCTGATCAGGGACTCCACTGTGTGCTTACAGAATGCTCTATTAAAATCTGAATAAAAATACCTCCCATCCCAACATCCCTTAAAACGGAGATAGACTGGTCCCATTGATAAGAGGCGGAAATTCCATTAGGAATAAATGGGTTTAACCAGTATTGATCGATTATTGATATTCGCATTGGTTTGATTGAACTCTTAGCTCTTTAGCCGCCTTGGGGACTTTTAGTACATGTCAGGCCTCCAGATAAAATTTTCTCTATTTCTTATCCAAAACATATGTTATGGGTACTCAAAAGAACCGTCTCAATGAGACGGTTCTTTTGAGCACCCAAAACACATGTTTTATTTAATGGGTAAGAAAATAATTAAAATTTTACGCAAATAAAATTTACTTATCTGGATCTATGCATGTATCAGGTAATGTGAGTGACTTAACACGAAAGGTTCACAAATGTGTCTCCTTGGAATTTCCTGAAAGCACTGAACTGTGAATCACCGAGACCATTAATTGCAATATAAATACACTTAACCTTTAAAAGTACCTGAACAAGGTTACTCAGACTGAAAGCGCTTGAAATTTAAAAAAAAATCCTAGATCAACCTCTGGTCCAATTGTTTCTCGATGGGAGTCAGTACAAAGTTAATGACTGAAAATTAAAACGTTGTCAGCACCCCCCCCCCCCCCCCACTGATGGAATTTTAGGATCCGCGCTTGTGTTTGAGCCACACAGAAGGGCTTATAAAAAGCTGTGTCACCGAAATGATCAAAATTGTCTATATATTGCAAAGAGAATATAACAAAAAGACGCTTGATGCAATAGTGTGCCACCTTGCTTTGTCCATCTGAAAAATACAGTACATGAACATGGTATGAATAAAATGAATGTGTTTTTTTACAATACGAAAGGTCGAAACTAAGGATATTCAGGATTCCATCTTATATACAACAACGTCTATTCTTACAAGTGTTCTGGCGTCTGAAAAGTTGTAAACGAACCGCCTCATTTATCTGACCGGACAAAGTCTGCCCGGAGTCCCTGAGATTTTTTCTTTTTTTTTCCAAGGCCCAATTAAATGCTTTCTAGAGGAAAGAAGTACTCTTGGCTGTGTCATTATCACTACATGTACCTCCAAAGATTGGGTAGAGAGCGTTTCCAAAATTTGCTTCGGTAAAGGGCAAATGCATTGAAGGCTTGAAATGGAACTAATTTTGAAAAAAATGCGTTCTGGATACCACCGTTAAGTAGGTTCTTTGGCAAACAGTGGAAACCTAGATAACATTCCGCTTAAGCTTAAAGGGCATTTCATCAGGATCTACACTGTTTGTTAAAATAAAAACGATCTTAAGTGCCTAAATACATGTTCATCATCTTATAGAAATTTTGATCGACAACCCCTTAAAATGCAAAATTGACTAACCCATACTAATTGTATCAATATGTATGGGGTAATCCATCAGAATAAAAAGGGCTAAGAAACCCAAGCACTAATGCATATCCCTTTGCAGGGCCCTTGAACTTTGCACTGAAAAAAAAGTGATCAATATTTCTGTCGCTGAAGCATATTTCGATGCAATTTCCTAAACCACCTCAGAAATAAGCAATTAATTTTTAATATTATGTATCCGAAATCAGTCAAACACTCTCGAGATAACTCTGCAACTGCGTAGCCAGATCGCTGAAAAAGTTACGCCCATCATGATCACAGGAGACTACTGTATGATCAAGCAATGATTCTCTTCAATTGCGTCCCTTTACAAATGGGAACTTCTCTTAATGAAAAGAATTTGCTCCCAAGGGGAGCGAATTCTTTCCTTTATGAGCAATTCCATATACTATGGAAAATCACTTTTATCAAATAAAGTGACTCCCTTGAATGTTACTTTTTTATTACGCACGCGCGTATTCCGTACACTTAGGTTAATTACTGTAACCTATTATGAAGTGAAAAATCTTTGCTCTTGGCTTGCTTGGTTATGCTACTGTTTTTGTCGTCTGCTGATTTTATAACAAGTTACTTTTTCAGGAATATCATCTGAGTGTCAAACAGTTTGGACCCAGTTCAGGCCCGGCCTGTTTGCAACTGTTTGCAAAGGTTACATCTGCAGACGAAGACACCATTTGTCGCTTGTAAGCAAAAGGTTAGACGTCATCAACAAGTAGGGTACAATTTCTGTACTCTTGTTGTTAACCATGTTAAAGAATAGAATATTGTATACAGACTTGTCATTGGATTTGAATGCACCCGGTTAATTTCTTGTTAAAATGGCCCTTTTATAAAAAAAAAAATACACGTTAATAAATGTATATGACTAATAGTTTTTTATATCTTTTTTCCATTAATCAAATTAAAAATAATGAAAAAGACGTCCTTTTAAATACAAAATTGTTATCGGAACGCCAGGGAGTCTATGAGTTCAAAATATTTGAATTTCATTTTTTTTATTTCGTTTTATTTTTTTTATTTTTTATTTATTTATTTTTTTTGCAGGGACGGTTCCGAATACTGACTTTTTAGGGTAATTACCTCTAAAATGGACCATTTGGGGTTGGGGGAATTTCTAAAATCAACCATTTTAGGGGGTCCTTTATCTGGTATTTTTGTAGGCCAGCCTACCAAAATACTAGATACTTTTGGGGAAACGCAAGAAAAGATTAACGTTTAGCTGAATCAATGTTGAACTCATTCAAGCTAAACTGATACATTTGTGTAAATACTACTGACGTTGTAATGAATTTTTCTGTTATAAAGAGTGTCAGTATAAAGAGTTTTCACTGTATTATGTTTTGTTTGTGTTGATTATTTCGTCGCAAACAACATTTTTTCCGCCATGTCAGGATAGTTCATAGGTTGAACTGAACAGTCCTTTGAAGAAGATAAAGTGTCTTGTTCAGGGATACAACACAGTGTCTCCGGTGAGGCTCGAACCCGCCACCCCTCGATATATGGTCGATCACTCTACTGAGTCACTGCTCTTCTCTTAACGCATGCGCAAATAACCCTTCTTTAAACGCCTGTGCTAACTTATCCATCAGGGCTAGACGTCTAAATTTTAGTCTGTACAGTAAAACCTGTCTAAAACGGCCACTTTGAAAAAGACCAATAATTGGTTTTCAAGACCAATTTTTGCGCAATGCAGGTCAAAAGGGGAGCATTCTGCAATATTAAGCTACCATATTTTCTTAAAGATCTTTGTTTTGTCGATAATTGAGTGACCGCATAAGACGGGTTTTACTGTACCTTCCTTTACATCCATTCTTTACATATGGGAACAGTGAAGTCTGGGGAGTCGACTCGCCTGAGCCTTGAGATAAATACCAATGTAAGTAAGAAGGCAAAGATCAGGTATCGATACAATCAAGTGACACACCTGACCCAGGACACCACATGGGAAGGTGACAAAAACACACAACAAAAACATCACATACAAATGAGCCAACCCAGCAAGTGACCACAAGGCAAGAAAACATGACAAACACGAAATAATATAATAGATAACAAATGGACAGTCCAGATATCTTCTATAAATCAATGTTTTAGTTCTGTTTCATCTGATCGGGCTCTGCCCTTTTGGGGCTATGCGCTATATTAAGAATACTTGGCTAGTATAGCTAATGTTGGCGAATAATAACTTATCGGATCAGGGAAATGTACGTTATTTTATGGCATGGCTCTATTTGAGTTTCAAAAACTACTGAAATCGGTCCAATGAGTCTTTCATTCTTTGTTGACTTGTTTGACTTTCCTACACTCGTTAGCATTTTTTATCCTTATTAAATATTGATATTCGAAATCTAATGTGTCTTGTCAAACAGTCTGTGTATCGAAAATTTAACACCATTATTGGTGATTGTCAGTCATTAGTTAGAACTAGTTTTTGTTTGCCTATCTGTGAAAGTTAGATTTCTGATCAAATTTTGGATGTTTAAAAACATAGTTGGATACAATGGTCATCTTGGATGTTTAACCTGTAAATGTAAGCCAAATAATAATAATAATAATAATGATAATAATAAAAGTAATAATAATCAAGTACCAAGCTTTCACCACGTTAAAACAACGGCGTTTTTTTAAAAATCAATGTGACGTCATTACGTTGATACGACGTTATTTCGACGTAACATGTAATCTGGGAATCGACTACTACGAGAACAATGCATCTGAAAATGCTGTCTGGTCAAGTCGTCTCGCGGCTGTAAATGCTTACTAAGTCAATGGCTCTCAGGTTCAAAGATGCATGGTACATGTAATATAACTATATTATAAAGCAACCGTTACCTGGCTTTGTATATTTTTGTTTACAACGACAGTAAGTATACTGCTACCACGACCTCAAAGTAATGACCCTAGATTCATACAATCCATTTACTGGTACCGTTACAGTCACGCCTCAAAGCGTTTTATGGAAGTATGAAAGGTAAGTAATATCCCATGTCTGAACCATGGAACCAGTAAGTACTGTCGGTTAAAAATGCATTATAGCAGGACTATACCATTTTTCATAGAAACGGGTAAATAACGGTAAATATAATATTACAGGTAAATGCAGTATTTGATATATACCTGTATAAAGCACCCGTTACCTAGATCAGTATGTATGTTTTCGTTTACAACGATTCTTATTACAGTAGTCACACGGCTATAGTACAGTGACGTACACTTAGTTTGTCATCATATCACGTTGCGCTACTTAATTCAGTTGATAGGACAAAATTAGTGTCACGGGGCTAGGTATATACCTTGCGGTAGAAGCCGGCTTTTACAGCGACGTGGTAGAGCGTTTGCCTGTTAACCCAGCGACCTGGGTTCGATTCCCGGCTGGAGCAGGTAAAATAGTTTCGCTCTTCGACAATGGCGCCCACCGTAAATAACCCAACCTAGACCCCGGCAGTAATTCCCCGAGTCTCATTAGAAATGATTCTCTCTGGCCTGGAACTTCGGGGACGAAGTCCAAGGACCTCTGACGGTGGTAATGGGAATCACAGTGTATCGCTGCCTATAATTTTGATAAAAATTAAACTTGATCAAATGCTTCCATCTTCTTATATAAGCTCACTGTTGGTTTTTATTTTATGATTTTGCATTTGATGTCCTATTTGCATAAATGTACGGCTTTATTTTTGGGCTAAAATGGTCACTTTTTGTATTATACATATAGGAAATTGAAAAATATTTTTAAAACATCATTCCCCCCCGAGTCCCAACTAATCCTTTTGCACGTAAGTGTGTTCTCATATTTTACATAAGATATGTGAAAAGCTAGCTGGGACTCGGGGGGGGAATGATATCCCACAGCCCAAAATGTGACGTCTGGGCGAGCCCGAACATTAGCATTTGGATTTTTGGTGTGCTCTCTTGAAAATCTTTTTTTCCAGTATAAGGAAATAATTAGTACAAGTAAGCTTCCTTTTCATAACCCATTAGTCATGGAATATTACAACGTTTTAGCATATTTTTCTTTAGATTATGAAAATTGTCCTTTTACTAAATTCAGTTGGTAGATTATTTTGCACATATACTGTATCTATCCAATACACATAACTACATGGCCACTGACTAGGTGTACTTTACGCATGGATGAATGGTTATGATACATTGCTGCATAATATTGCACCAGGTAAATACATTGTCATCAAGGTTGAATATGGACTACAGTTGCACTTCAAAATATTTCTTAACAAATCAGATAGAAAACACAACAACAAAAATAATCATTAAAATGCTCATGACTTTGGACTTTAAAATACTTCACTGTGATTTGTAATCGAGTACTGATGATATAATACCCTTACACGCGAAAATAATTGATTTCTTAATGTTTTGGTGAAGTCAAATTTTGCAACCCCTACCCCCTTTGGTAGTGTCTCCTGTTTTGTCGTAGGCATCTGCCTGTCTAATTATAACCTTAATTCGTTCCTAATACATCAAGCGTCCTATCAAAAAGGATATCAGTGATACCTTATGCATAGGGAAGTTTTGGGAAGCATCTGAAAAATAGGCAGATACCCTATCAAAGTGTCAGAGGTCCTTTGGTGGGGAGAATGTCACGGGGCTAGGTATATAACACACTTCTACTGCCTTGCGGTAGAAGCCAGCTTTCACAGCGACGTGGTAGAGTGTTTGCCTGTTAATCCAGCGACCTGGGTTCGATTCCCGGCTGGGGCAGGTAAAATAGTTTCGCTCTTCGACATTAGGTATAGGTAAAATTTGTATAGAGTACAGTGACGTCACTAATTATAACTGTAATCGGAGAGGTCTAATGACAATAAAAGGTAATCCCGCATTTAGACAGGTAAACAAACGAGGATATTGGTAGTTATATCCTAATAAATGCATCAAAGCTATCATTGGGTGTCACAGACCAGTGGTCCAGTGGTTAAGTAGCGATATTAACATATTCGAACCTGTATTTTTTCTGAGGGTTCGAATCCCTGAGTTTTTATTTTCTTTTTTTTTCTTTTTCTTTCTCCTTCAGTAGGCAGTTTGAATTACCTAGCGCTGTAACAAACAGTGGCGGATCCAGAAGGGGTTCAGGGGGCTTTGGAATGATTCATTTTAAAGGGATATTCAAGAAAAATGAGAGATCATCTGCAAATCGACCCCCTTCCCTAGTTTATCTGAATCCCCTCTCTTGGAGTCGTGGATCCGCCTTTGAACAAAAAGGCTTATGTCGATACTTCAAGCTTTACAGGAAAACCAGTTAAAGGCGAGGGTTTTCACGACCCACGAAGGGTCTAGCAGACGTTAGTGTATCAGAAAACTATGTTTGATCGTTATTATTGCATAAAGTCATATTGTCACTTGAAAACTTTGGGAAAACGCTTCGAAAAGTTCATTTTTTGCATTACTATAATGGCGCGCAAAAGCATGAAGGATTCGTAGGTTTTGAAAGAGCCTGTTCCAGAGCAAAAACTTACGTCATCCTAACGCCACTGAAATACGTTCATTTCTATACACGCTACTGTTGATTACGTCAATTTTTGTGACGACCTAGAATGCGTATATGTAAAGTAGAAAAGCCGTGCATCAACAGCACGTAAATTGCCTGATTAATACATGGGTTTTTGCTGGTTAAAATACGGTTGTTAATAGCGTGCGACACGGGTTTTTATGCAATAATTAAAGTTAAAAAGAGTCTTCATCTACATCCACACAGTACGTTGTGTATGCGAGCGGCAAACGCTCTGGTGAGTTTGCGTATTTCTACATGCTCACCTGATCCTTTGATGCTCAGTATTGCGATCAAAATCTCACTATGCTGGCATTATTTTATGAACTTTTTTTATATCATATATATATTGAAATAAAATACTATTCGTTAAAAAAATAAATATAAAAATTGAAAAAATAAAATATTAAAAAATATAAAGAAAAATACACTAAATAAGAAAATACCTAGAATAAGCAAATACACAATGGAAACAAATGGAAAAAATAGAGCATATCAATAAGTCTATAAAATGTTAAACAATGGGATTCGAACCCTTAACTTTTTACATAGCTCACGTGCATATTATTACAGTTGCCTCTCTACCTACTGAGCCACCGAGGATATACATGCTATGATCATTATTTATCGCTAAGTCCGTACAATTCTTTTACCTGCAATGTTATTATTTTTTTCTGAATGAACTTGAATGAATGAATAACGGTATTAAGCTGCTACACCTGTTTTCTATTGGACTCTATCCATGACGGACAATACTCTTACTGTGTGAGATCTATATATCTTTCGTATTTCTAACAGTAAATCTGTTTCGTAACTAACGCTAATGTATTACCTATTGTGGACTCTAGTCTATCTTTGGCCCATTTGTCTCATCTGGAAGACGATTCCATCTAAGAGTAAATGGGGGAGGGGACTTAAGACACAGCAATATTTTTAAAAACTGTTTACAGGGTACAAAAAATACGAAAGAAATAAAAGAGGGAGTCAAAATCAACTGGCGCATATTCTTTTCTTTCTAATTCACGTGTAAACTGTTCGTTTTGGGCTCTTGTTTAACAATACGTTTATAATTCAAAACTTTCTTCAAATATTTGTATTCTCCTAAAGCCGCTTTTCAGTCATCGGGGCTGAACTTTATAACCCCATCGTCCTTTTTGTGGGACATCGACAAACAGTGCAAAATCAGATCAGACGCCGCAACGCGGCGTCTGATCAGGCTCTCCACTGTTTGCTTACAGGAGTTTCTTTTAAAATTTGAATAAAAGAGAAAAATGCCACGTAGCGACACTAAAATTGGAAATGGACTCGTCCAGTTGAAAAGGATGGGAAATACATTCGGTATAAAAGGGTTAAAAAATCAATTAGCTATTTTTGTTGAAATGACAAAAGTACACGCATACCCGCTTGTATTGATTTGCAATTGTAAGCAAGTTCCGTTAAAACAAAAATGTTTTATTGCCTTTTCAAATTATACTGGAAACTTTTAAAAACGCCACACCACACTGAATCTTTACATCAAATATTCACCCGCGATCTTTGCGATTTTAACGTTCTTCCACTTTAGTTCATTAACGCCTCCCCAATTGTGGGTTCACAGAAGTCAGCATTGCCTTCTAATCAGGATCTGCATGCGCGGATCCAGAAAGTCTTGTCAGTGGGGGCCCAATTTTGATAAGTTTTTTGTTTTTTTTGTTGTTGTTGTTTTTTTTTGATGAGGGAGGAAGGATCCAATTACCACTATTAGCGGGCCATCATTGGCCCGCCAGCGAAACGCCATTTAAATGGCGTTTCGCTGGCGTGCCGATGATGGCCAAACATTGAATGCTGGCTTGATAACTGCGATTTTAGGGGATGGGGATCAGAATTGCTAAGAAACCCTATATTTTTGTGATTTTCCAGGGTGGGTCCGGACCTCATGCCCCCCCCCCTCTCTGGATCCGCCAAGGATCTGTCCGGGGTTAGCAATAGGTTTAACTGCAAATGCAAATCACAACTGCCGTGCCTGACTGACAAGTACTGTGGCCATCAAGCTTTCAATTACTGGACTCAGGCTTGATTCAACTCAACTTCTCATCACAATACTGATTGATTGATTGATTGATTGATTGATTGATTGATTGATTGATTGATTGATTGATGAGTTAGTTGATTGATTGATTGATTGATTGATTGATTGATTGATTGATTGATTGATTGATTGATTGATTGATCGATTTATTTATTGATTGATAGATTGATTGATTGATTGATTGATTGATTGATTGATTGATTGATTGATTGATTGATTGATTGATTGATTGATTGATTGATTTAAACCCAAGTCAACAATATTTCAGTCTTGTCGGGACTCTTACCAGAAACATACATCGTCATCCCGAAAGTCGAATCTGAAAATATTGCGTGCATAGTCCCTCACGAAACCCAATTATTGTTTTGGTAGCCGGCGACACACCTATCGACTTGAATCGCGAGCGCATGCAAGCACCTTGGCGAGCGCTTTCGTTCAGGAAGAAAGCACTCGATAGCACTCCGAGCGCTCGCATTGTTGAACACGCCTCGGATAATATAATCTAGGTTCGCCCTTCAATGTATGTTTCACTTGTGGGGGTCAGAGCCTTCTAATATATCCCATTCTTCTTTTCTCTCTCCCTCTCTCTGGTAAGAGTCCCGACATGACTGAAATATTGTTGACTTGGGCTTAACTCTGGAATGACGATGTATGTTTCTTTGTGTGAATATATGAAATAGAACCATTTAAGGACATATGCTACTAAATACTTCTCATATTGAAATATTTTCAAAACTTTGCATACAGTTTGTTTTATGCATGGGCTACCCATTTATGAAATAAAAAGGATATGTCACCGTGCTTATTTTTTCAGAATCTCATATTGAAGTTTACAGCATTTGACCATTTTTTTAGAAATATAAAATAATAACACTTGTCCTAATTATCGAGCTAAAACGATTGTAATCTTCAGCCAGCTTCTTTCTTTTAACTTAAATTACTGCCCATGACCTCAAATTTTAAGAAAATGTGCATGTTCACTTGTTATCCCATGCTGTGACAAGATACTGCATGATATATTTTGGCAATTCGTCAAAAAAATGGACTTTGTTTTTAGAATAAATCATGTATTGAAAAACCTGATATTGAAAATCTTGAAAATTTATTTTTAATTCATGGATTATTATAATACCTTTCAGAAAAAAGAATAAAAATCTGGGGTCACCGAACTAATTCTCTTTCTAAGGGCTAAATTTAACCCCACCCCTATAGGTTTCATGCGTAATTCAATATAAAAAGTTCGGGGATGACCATTTCGTTCGTTTTGATGATGCCATTTTACTAGTATATGAAGTAATTTAGCATTAAAATGTTAAAAAAGAAAGAAAAAACACACTGAAAATATGTGCGCATCCGGGAATCGATCCTGGTCCTCTGGCTTTGTAGCCAGACATGCTAACCACTAGGCCACGAGGTCAGGTCGTGCGCCGCTCTAAATAACCATACAAATTGTATAGACTCGGCCACTATCGTATTTGTAACCAGGGTTATTGTGTACGTCGTTTGATTTCGACTGAGCTACATTTATCTGTCTTTAGTGCTGAGACGATCAGTTCTGAAAAGATGTCAATAGATATTTAGAACACACTTTAATTAGTTATTTTGTGAAGAAAATGTCGGAACACCGATATGACATAAGAATATCAGAAGCTGTGTTGATCCGAATCCGTTAAGGGTCGAAAGACAGGACCCAGACAACTTTCCTCGTTTGCAGACGCGGGAAAGGTGCGCATTGGAAATAGCCGCATATGTCTTTAAACTGAAGGTAGAAAGGTGTTTCGCTTTGATTTACAACCAATGGGGGATTTGATTTGTTTGTTACTGGGCGCAGTCATTTTTTTTATTGAGCGAGCTCTCGCTATCGTTCCACACTCACAAGCGCTCGTTGGAGCGCTCCCATTGTTGAACTCGCCTCTGGTGTAAACTCTTTGCCTCCTGAGAATTTTTTAATGCTTTGTCGTCTGCTGATTTTTTTTCAAATTCAACTTTTTCGAAACAAATTTTCAGGAATACCATCAGAACGTCAAACAGTTTGGATCCAGATCAGGTCCGACATTTTGTCGGGCCTGATCTGGATCCAAACTATTTGCAAAGGTTATCAGCAGTCAATACCAGAAGCGAATAATAGAATGAGTCGCGTTTTTAAAGTCCGTGAATATATATCAATGTAAGGTCATGCTTTCTGGTTTGAAATCATTGCTTTTGTTCGCGAGTATTGAATTGCCCCGTAAAAAATCCGTTCAATAATAGCCAATTTAACGATTTCGAAATCCGTTCAATAATAGCCAAAACGATCTCGATATTTGCAGAAAAACGGTAAATTGCTTTATTGAACGGAAGACCAAATCAGCGATAATGGACAAGGCTGCGCTATAAAACGTCATTCTATGTTTTCGTTTATCTTGTATGTTTTTAATAATGAGCTTGCTGAATGTAAATACCGTGATGACCTTTGAAGTGTGGGTCTCAGACGCGCGTAAAGCATTTCACCCATGATTAAAAATAAGTTAACGCGGGTCGTCTTAAAAGTGTTAATGTTTGCTCTAATGAATAAAGTTTTCATTCCACTGTTAGGGAAACATCGACAACATACTTGCCAATGGTATGCATAGATTTGTATTAAGAGTTTGGAAAGGATAAGCGCGGATACATGTACGAATAAAGGTGTGTATTCTGATCCTCGGAGCTCTGGGCCCAAAATTACAATGCCCCCTTAAAGTTAAGGACGACTTAAGTTAAGTATTGATTTTTAGGATGCGAAATATAACGTTTCGAACTTATTAAAATCAAAATAGTTTCATTTTTTCTGTAGATCACAATGGTATCTTTGGCCATAAGAATTGGGTCTATCCTGGCAATTTATTAAACATTTAATGTAACATGTTAAAATATCAATACTCAACTTAAGTCGTCCTTAACTGTAAGGAAACATTGTAATTTTGAGCCCTGGTGCTACTTTGGATTCTGTGGGTTATATAAACTTGCATACGACAATACACTTTTAACCCTTAATGCGCCAATCGCAACAAAAGTCGTCTGCTTTTCTTGTCTGCTGAAATGATTAAGAAGCTTCTTTGGCAAACAGTGTGGACCCAGATCAGACTGCGAGCAGTCTGTTCTTGGTCCACGCCGTTTGCTTCCATACTTAATTCGTCAATAATGTTAGGCAATTATTTGCAGCAGACGACTTCAGCAGACGACATTTTCAGATGCATTTTTCTTGGCGCTTTACAGCCAAAACGAGTTAAGTTCACCAATTGCAGCCAGTTTTTGTCCCACATTTTTTGGCTTGAGCCCCGTCCTCACTGTCCCGGTTTAAGGTGCCGGTTCATCCCGGTTTGATGATCCGGGATGAACCGTGATGAACGGTGTCACAACCGTGGCGGCACCGTGGACAACCTTGGAGATCCGGGATGAACCGTGTTGAACCGTGTTGAACCGGCTCATGTCCCGGGAGTAACCGTGAAGGCTGTCAAATACCGTGATAAACCGGGAAGACGCCGGGAGTAACCGTGTCTCCATCGGGACGGCGTCGGGGCGATACCGGCGCAATCCGGGAACATCCGTATCTCCACCGTGACAAACCGTGCGGTTCAACTGCCTATGTATATGTAATAAAATGCAAAATAATAAAGAAAAGTCACTCCTGCTGCCCCTAAAATGAAAGTGGATTCACCCAAATGATAAGGATGGGAAAGTCCATTCGTCACAAGTTGGTTAAATTTTCAGCAGTAGAAATGTGCTCATTTACAAAGCTTATGAATAAATGCACTTATAGTTACTGAATAGTCAAGCATATATGAGCCACGACATGATATTTCCAACAATGTGGTAGTTACCATTAGCAAAGCCTCAGATCAGCCAGCGCCTAAGCGCAGACTGATCAGAGCCTTTGCTAGTCGCTTGATTATTATATGACTGTTAAGCTACTGACCGAACAAATTTAAAGCTTAATTGGGGACTGCACAGTCTTGTCTGAGTCTACACTTCTCAAAATATCACACTGTTTGAAACCACATGCCCCGCTCAAAGTGTTTATATATTTTTACGAAAAAGCAAGACAATCTGGGCCTAGAATTACAATGTATCCTTTAAGTTAAGGAGTACTTAAGTTAAGTATTGAATTTCTAGGATGCGAAAAATAACGTTTCCAAACTGATTAAAACCAAAATAGTTTCATTTTTTCTGTAGATCACAATGATATCTTTGACCATGAGTACTGCATCGGTCTTGGCAATTTATTAAGCATTTAATGTACATGTTTAAGTATCAGTACTTAAATTAAGTCTTCCTTAACTTTAAGGAGGCATTGTAATTCTGGGCCCAGATCAACAGCATTTAAACCTCGTCGTAAGAAAACAGGTCTGCTTCTGCTTATTTGTCATGCAAATGAGCTGCGAGGTTACTAGGCATTTGCTTTCGCTACACAGATCATGATTCCTCTAGTAACTCGTATATGGCTGTGCAGCCCAATTTGTGTCAGTACTGTTATGTGATAGAGACAGGAGAAAACTGATGTTACTCCACGTTTTTATCCTGGTTTTATAGTGTAGAGTAGCACCGGGGCGCAACCGTGGCCCTACCGGCATGTAACCGTGGCGCAACCGGCAGTTACCGGGACATCACCGTAAACAACCTGGGTAACACCGGGGTATACCGGTACGAACCGTGGCTCCACCGTGCTGATATTTTGCAGAGTAAGTGCTCCGTGGTGAGCCGGGGATCAACCGGCGTCTTGCTTTCTCGAGAACCGGGGCTATACCGGGGTAACGTCGGCACAGTGAGAACGCAATTTATTTTTTATGAAATGTGTCCTGGTGCATCACGGTATACCGGCTGTCCTGCATCGGGATGAACCGTGGTTACATCGGCACAGTGAGAATGGGGCTTTAGATTTTCATTTTTATGTTATTTTTTTACTTATTGGTACATGTCAATTAGATAATGATGTCTAAAAACTTTGAGCATCCAAAATTTTTAATTTATTCAGCCTCACAAAGAGCATCACTGAATTTGAATGTGACCTACTTTACTGTGATGAAGTATATTAGTACATACCAAATTTCTTACAAGACTGAAATATTTAAGAGCTTTTATAGCATGCACTTCTACTTGGTATTCTTGTTGATGAATAAGCCTATTATGTAGATTGTTTTAATTGTAGCAATCAAATTTGATAAGTTGACTAGAAAAAATTATTTGCTTTCTAACAGTAGATGATGAATATTAAAAATTACATTCTTCTTTGGTATTGGAAATAACAAATTGTATTCTTGTATAAAGAACATTGTGCCAATAGGTCGGTAACGTCATTCACATACCTTACACTCTGGTCTTATTTTCTGCGTAGAAACATATACTTTTCTGCAAAATATCAGGTTCTAGTGTGTTGTTTAGCACTTGCTACATCGTCCTTTGCACATTGGAAGTAAGCTGATGCATCCAGTTGCATTAATCTTGTTGGAATAACACTTTAAAATAATATTATAGAAAAATTATTTTAAATATTCCATATATTTGAAAACTTCTTGTGGTTCACTACAAACAAAGACAATGCAGACTAAATAATCCAACTTCAATTAATACATTTTCATGTAAATAAATTACAAAAAAACAAAGTTTGCATCATCACAAAGATGCGCCCTTCTCAAAAAATGGCAAAATGTTCATGGTAACGTAATTAACATAGCCAATTAGCTCAATGCAATTAAAGATAAGAAGTTATACATTCAAATTAACTATTGTATCTATCATATAAATCATAGAAGTTATCAACATAGTAAGTCATGCGAACATTTGAGGTCACTGTGATCAACTGGAATGGACTAGGATGCAAAAGTGAGAGTGCCAATTTCAAAGTATACACATTAACTCACCAACAAACCTCCAGTGGTAGCAGCAACTAGATAAAATGGTTTGAAAAAGAGAAAATAACATTGAACAACAAGTCAGAAATTTATAATCACCGCCGATTTGTTGCCTTTGGCCCTTTGATTGGACTAATCTGTTTTTTTTTTTGTAGAATGTGAATTATGTTACCTACTTGTGAATTACGTTACCTATGTTTAATCCAGCTCGCTCCATGAACCAAACGTACAATCCCTTAGAGATTTACAATTTTCGATTTTGTTTTTCAAACAGATTACTTTGCATATGATGTGTTGATATAATGAGTATCTTTGTAAGTTACATGAACAGGGAAGTTGATGTACCCAGAGCATATAGGTAAATCCTTGTTAAAATAAAATGACAACTGTACTATGGTTTAAATTGATCTTTATTAACTGGGACAGATTTTCTTTGATTAAAAACAAACATTTTGTTTCAGCTAGTGTATTAGAGAGGTATTTTGATTTTGGTAAAATTGTAGTAACGTAATTCACAGTGACGTAGTTCACAAATTTATGTTTCCATTTATTTTTTCTATGCAAACAACATCTTGTAAAATTCTTGTATGGTTCGTTATATAGTTAGGTTATAGTTCTTACATTGGCTTCAATTGCAATATTTGTACCTCTTCTTATACAAATAATACACATAGGGTAACGTAATTCACAGATTTTTTAGACAACCTCAGATATCTTTTCATCTGCGAAAATGAACAAATGTTTCCCTTAATTCGTTTCATTTGTCCGTGCACATTTTTATCATCTTGACATAGAGATGTTTGATGTGAGCTTAACATGCATGGTTTGTAATTTGTGAGATGGTTAAATTGGTAACGTAATTCACATTATATTGTGGGACATTAATCATCGATGCGACAAAAAAAATGTTTTTCACGTTTCAATCAAATGAGCGGCATTAAATGAAAGGTATATATGTGTGTCAATAAAATAAAGTTGAAAACTGCTTATAAAAACAACCATTTGAGCATAATACATTCTTAAAATTAAATACTATGACGATGGGACAGCAATTTTGGGGCACTCTTGCGGTTGATAAATTTCGTAAGGAATGACTATTGGCCATATCCAATGATTTTCTTTTACTTGATTGTTAAGACATAAACCTAAACTAAACTTAAAAACCTTAAAGTGTTAGAAAATACACTGTTTACATGCTAAAAATGGGATGGGACACAAAAAAGACCGAATTGGTGAACTTAACTCGTTGTGGCTGTTTAAGGGTTAACATGTTTAATATTTTGTTTCATTTAGCTTCAGTATACATCGTCGATTCTGAGAATAAACGGGACATCTTGTGACGTTTTGGTACTAATACTTATCGCATATGCGAGCAACTGGATTCAGACGAGCCTGCGCCGTAGCACAGTCTCATCGGTGCCTTCGCTGTTCGCAGAAATAAAGGAGTTGGATGAATACTCAAACCATAGATAAATGCTCGAACTTGTAGTTCCACTAGATAGCTGTACAGTAAACCCCGTCTTAAGCGGCCACTCAAAAATAGACAAAACAAAGGTCTTAAAGACAAATGGTAGCTTAATGAAGGTCGAAAGTATTGCAGAATGCTCTCTTGGAGCATTCCGCAATACTTTTGACCTGCATTTAGCGATAATCGGTCTTGAAAACTAATTTTGTTTTAACAGGTTTTACTGTATACCCATTTTAAACGATGGTCTTAAACTAGACTAGCTACTAGTCTGACAAATTAAAGTCTTACATTTTCTGTAAAAGTTAAAATTTGTAAGGCCCCTCTAGATAGAAAGTCTACGTTTTACCTTGCCTAAGATTTAGCATTAATATTGAGCCTAAAGGCTAGACTAGCAATGCTGTGTACATTCCAGTGCCCCTTCTCACACCGGGTAGGCGGCAATCGAAAACGTCAATACTACTGACGAACGCAGATCAAAAATCGTTAGAAACAGAGTTTTCGATTGTCATTTGTCGCTCGATTGGCGACAAATGGCAATCGAATACGATGTTTCTAGCGATTTTTGATCCGCGTTCGTCGATTGTTAAGAGCGTTTTCGATTGCCGCCTATCCGATATGCTTCTGTGATATATTCATTTAAACGCCTGGCGACCAGGCTAGTCTTAGACATATGCGATTAGTACCGAAATTTCATGAGTTTATCCAAATTTCATTAACCCTTAAAACCACAACCACAATAAAGGCGTCTGCTTATTCGTCTGTTGAACTTGTTTTAGAAGTATCTTAAGCCAACATTTCTGACGCAGATCGGACGGCATCTACTGATCTGGGTCCACAGTTTTGTCTCTATACTAAAAACGTATTACAAGGTTCAGACAAGAAATCTCTCCCCATGGGCACACACTTTTTCATCTGTATAAAATGGCTTGGAGGCCTGCATTTGGATGAAATCGCTTAGAAATAAGAAAAATAAATACAAGCTGAAAAGAGTATGACAACTCGCGTTCCGAAAGCAAACGTACCTCCCAGAAGACCATTGTCATTTAAGTCGAGGAAAAAGGTGCAGGCTGGTTAAACCTTAATGCGCCAATCACAACAAAAGTCGTCTGCTTTTCTCGTCTGCTAAAATGTTTAAGAAGCCTCTGTGGCAAACAGTGTGGACCCAGATCAGACTGCTCCTATAAAAGCAGTCTGTTCTGGGTCCACGCTGTTTGCTTCCATACTTAATTCGTCAGTAATGTTAGGCATATATTTGCAGCAGAAGACTTCAGCAGACGACATTTTCAGATGTTTTATTTTCTTGGCGCTTTAAGGGTGAACTGGAAAATAACATGCGGATTTCAAGTAACCCTTAAAGCGCCTGCAAAACGCATCTGAAAATGTTACCTGCTTTAGTCGTCTGCTGCATATATTTGCTACCATGATTAACTTAGGAAACTACAGAGGCAAACATTGTGGACGCATACCAGCTGTCTGTTCCCATTTTCTTTTCAGAAACTATTTCGTGAATATCATTAGCATGACATGTAGTTTTAAATTCTTGATAGGAAAAAAATAAAAATGACTACACTACAAACTCTGGGCACGCTGGGTAATTTTTCATGGTTCTGTTGTCATCTGCTGACATCTTCAAAAACCTTTTCAAATAAATCTTTCGGGAACACAGAGTGTTATACAGTTTGGACCCAGATTAGGACCGACGTTCTGTCGGTCCTGATCTGGGTCCAAACTGTTTACAAAGGCTTTCAGCAGACGACAAAATTCGCCGCTAGCAAAGAAAGAGCTAATGGGCCAGCATACGAGGTTTTGGTACTTATCGCATATACGTTAATCCACTACTTTAACATGTATGCCAATGGCGCCCAGAACGCTGAAAAAAGTTACGCAAAACAAGGGGAGACTACTGGATCAAGCAGTGATTCTCCTCAATTGCGCCCCTTTTCCTAGTGGGAACTTCTCTGAAAGGAAAGAATTTGCTCCCAGAGCGAACGAATTCTTTCCTTTATGGCATAGAAAATCCCTTTTACCACATAAGGTGACTGCCATTAAATGTTACTATTTTTATTACGCACGTACGTAACTTCGTAATGGGAACTACACCAATGTATGCAGAGCTACTTAATGGTGCTAGAGACCCATTTTTTGGACTGATCCTTCATCTACATCCATATTTTGTGTATGCTAGCTGCGAAGGCTCATGCGAGTCTGCGCAGCGCAGACTCGCTTGAGCCGTCGCTGCTCGCGATGATGCGATATTGTCGAAATCCCGTGCACTGACCGATTTAATAATTAAAGGTCCTCTATTTATACTTGTACTACCATGGCAGTGAAAGTTATTTTCCCTTGGACTTCGAGTTAACGAGAATCTGTGGGCCACGCCCATCAATTGCTCTGATCATACTGCGCGGTTGGACAGACAGACAATCGCGGTTTTGTTTGATATGGCATAAGCGGGTTTTCTTATGTTGTGGCTATTATATGGTGTAAAGAAATATTATTTTTTTAAACCTAGCATTCCATAAAATGATGTGAAACCACCCTGTTTATATTCGTTGACCATCGAAAGTTGTTTTGTTGGAAAAAATGGAATTATGACGATTGCTAAAATACAAGCATTTCTCTTGTAAGATTTTAAAGGTTGGGCCATCATTGAAATATATATATATATATATATAATATATATATATATATATATATATATATATATATATATATATATATATATATATATATATATATATATATATATATATATATATATATATATATATATATATATATATATATATATATATATATATATATATATATATATATATATATATATATATGTTTGCCGTGCTCCTACCCATCAGTTTCAGTTTGGGTAGATAGGTATGTCTTTTCTTATTTCTTTTTTATTTTTATTTTTTTTAGAAATCCAGCATATTTTTATGACCTCTTCTTGCTATCACTTTTAGAGGTCTATAAATGCTGTATATAAGGTAAGAATGTATAATATTAATCTCTGTAACCTTTCTTCAATTCAAATATAGCTTTTCATGATTTTAAAGAAGAGTTTGTTAACAGAATTAGAGAAAAAAATAAAAGATAAAAATTTAGAAAGGCAATACATTTTTTGGGCTAGGGCCCGTTTTGGTTGGTAGGTAGGAGCACGGCAACCCAACATTTCTATAAGGTCGACATTGGTGTTGTGTTTCTGTTGAATGTCCCACCAAGAGCTAAGGTCATATGGAAACGGGATAAAGGTTGGTGTTATAATGAAAAGTATGAGAAGAAAGGATAGACATGATAATCATTTCAAACAAGTTTCACATTGTGTACATTTTCTGCGAATGTAACAGCATAATAGGCCAGATTTTTTTATATTAATTGATTTACGGGAATATTTTTCAGATCTAGGGTCGGGGGGGACGAAAAAATAAAATAAAAAGCTCTTTCTTTTTTAAATATTTTCAGAGCTTTTTTATTTTTAATATCGCCAGAAACCAGAGAAACAGTAAAACTAGTAATAGGTAAACCAACCGTCTGTTTTAAATCTTTAAATATTTTATCATTTTCCCAAAAGTCTGGACAGGACAATCACTTTTTACAGTGTCACTCCAAAAAATACACAAACAGAACCTCAAAAATATATTAATTTTTTTCAAAGAAACAAATAATATTTAGAGTCGGCGGATAAAATTTAAAAAAAAAATAGAAATTAAGTTTTTTTCTACTTTCCGGAAAATTACAGTAGGAGGGTTTGTTAATCAACTAATAAAAAAAAAATCTGGCCTAAAGAGCTACTTGATACAGTTTAGATATTTAAAAAAAGTGTCAACTTATTCTTGAAAAAGGTGCTTGAAACCAATTTGTCAATTTATTCTTGACAAAAGTGTTAAAGACAATATAGATTTCCTGAACAAATATAGACGGCAAATCTATGCATTTAATGGATACTAGTAGTAAGGCAATTTTGAAAATTGCATTTTTTTTTCATAAAAATCTAATTTTAGCGGGGAAAGCGGTCGGTAGTTTGAATCTTTTTTAACACATCCTAGAAGAACAAGTCTCTATATTGACACACACTCTTGTTTCGTTTACCTCCCCCCACACTCCCCTCTTCTTATTAACTAATTCATTTGCTATTCTATGAGATACGTTATTTCTATATTGTTTACCTTAACCCTTTGGGGTCTGGAAACCCCTAATCGGGCACTTTTGCAAACAGTGAAGACCCAGATGAAAATGCAGGATCTGCACTGTTTTCTGAGACAAAATTGATCTTCAGAGAAAGAAATACACTTTATTTCTTTTTTATAATTATTACCTGTGACCCCTCAATATATACAAGGGACCATCCTGACATTTTTATAGCTCTTAGGAAAATTCCATTGGTCTTAAAAGGGTTGAATGAGCTGTTAATTTTTTCTCTGTTTCTGTTACAGGAAATAGCGCTTTAAAAGTAAACACAGAGTGGTTGTAAATATTGAACAGTCTATTGTGATTATAATTGAACAATCTCTTGAGATTACTATACAGTCTCTGTGTGACCATGGCTGTGAAGAAGCGAAAGGGGCTCAAAGAGCTGATACACTACTGGCTGTTGCAGATTGAATTGGTTACGTGCATGTACGTCATGGACCCTATAGAGAAAGGAATATTTTGTATCCTTTTGAAATATTAAATGTACTAGTAGTCTACAGGTATAAAAGGGTTTTTCTGGAATAAAAATTTAAAACTGTGTTTACTGCTATAAAATTATCAATTCCTGAAAAGTGAGTGTTTGTTTGTCCTGTCAAACATGATAAAGGTAGAAATTAATTATGCTTTAGACAGAACAAGCTGCTGCATGCTTTAAGAATTAATTGATGCACACAACGATTTAAAAATATATAATGTATTTATACCTGAGAATTTCCAAACAAAAATAGTAAAAATATCAGAATTCTGATAAAATCGAGCATCATGCTTGAGCTTTAAATAACATTGTATGAAACATACAGGGTTTGATGATTTTCTGTCTTTAAACATAAATATAACTTTTCTAACTCATCAACAGCTGTCAAAAAGGCTGAAATATGAAACAATGCTGCATTATGTTCGATGTCTATAGAATACATATGCCCGTACTAGGTTAAAAAGCTTTTTTTCATCTTTTTATTTTAACTGATAACCACTACCAATTTAGTTGCAATAATCACGAAAAATCCTTTGATATTCGCCTCCCTGTAACCCTGTATTTCCTTTAAACGTGTTGCATCGTCTGATGTGTTTAAATGTCTACATTCGGAAGGTTTCTTAACCTCCGACATACGTTTAACTATAAGACAAAGTGCCTCCGATCATAATGGTATTCATAAAATTCCAGATCAATAAAAATGAACAGATAATTCAGATAAATGTTCATGCCAAATAAAGGCATCTAGCTCGATTAGCCAGCTGCTAAAACATGTTTAAAGAATTACGTTGCCCATATGCGATAGTACTAAAATTTCATGTGCGAGCCCATTTACCAATAGGTTTCACGCATGTAAATACAAGCAACGAATTTCTTGCACACCAGGTTAGGGTTGCCATTGTTTTTACCCATATCAGAAAATTCTATGTAGCATAGGTCTACCTAGTACCACCCCATGGGAAGGTATAAAAATGACCAGCCACACTTCGATAGACAAGTGACTTTAGTGTTCTGTTATGTCTTGTCCCATCTCAGCATATGAAGGCTTTTTTTCACATAAAAAAATATGGTATTTGATGGTTAGCAAGAAAAAGAATCTATCAATTGTATGAGGATTGAATAGAAAAATATCTGACCCTAGCAATTACCAACTGTCATCACACGGCTAGCCTAGTGATTACAAACGGTGATCCTCAGTAATAGTCCGATAGAAAACCAGAATGACCTGGAACTTTATTTTAAAGTTTTCTTCTTTGCGTATTCTTGTTGTTCAGACACTGTACTTGATGAATCCAACTGATGCCACTCTGGCATCATTGAGCGTTTTGAAATATCAAAGATGGCGTCCAAGATGGCTGTCAGTTAGGCTCCAAAGACGTATATGACCAACATACTCGCTACAGAGCATTTTAATTTTGACTTTTTATGCATGTTTAGAGGCTAAATGATACAAACAATTAAAATGGAAAATTGTTTTGATTCAGAAGGTTGAAATATTAAAGATGGCATCCAAAATGGCCGTCAGTTAGGCTCCAAATACCTATTTGACCAACATACTCAATAAAAACCATTTTATTTTTGATTTTTATGAATGTTAGAGGTTATCAAATGATGCAAACGATTAAAATGAAAAATTGGTTTGATTCCCAGAGTTGAAATATTAAAGATGGCGTCCAAGATGGCCGCTAGTAAGGCTCTTAAGACCTATTTTACAAATAAACTCGATAAAAAGTATTTAATTTTGACTTTTTATGGCTGTTTAGAGGCCTATGATTCAATTGATTAAAATGGAAAATTGGTTTGGTTCAGAAGGTTGAAATATTTAAGTGTTGTTTTCTGCGTTTTGACATATTCAAGATGACATCCAAGATGGCAGCAATAACAGGTTGGGGAATCACATGGTTTTTGCTATGAAACACTGCACGGAAAAAATAACAGACTCATACTTTTCCTAATGCTATTTTTTGTCTTTGTTTTGGTAATCATATTCATCAATACATACACCACTTTCAAGACCACCTTTGGCTAGATCTGATAATACCAAAATATCATAGTTCCTACTTTGGGAAAATAATCTGTCCAAAATATGAAGAGAAAAATGCCAGGGTATACTGAATGGACGATGTATCTGAAAACGTTGTGGTTGGGTATGAGCATAAGGACATAACTGCAGGTCTGAGGCAAGAGTTACAGATATACCTGCCAATTCAGCCCCACAACTACAGATGCGCTTGCAAGTCAGTTGCAACTGATTCAAACATATATACTGGTGAGATGCAGGCTGGTAGAGTGCAATTGTAACAAACATGCCTGCTGTTTAATAGCAGAATTTAAAGACCTGGGCTCTTCAGCAGGCCTGCTAGTCTCATGAACCTGTTACAGAAAAATCTGCTTGGTTTCAGACATGTGTTCTGGTCCTGTGCCACATAATCAAACATGCGTAATGTTAGATATGTCTGCTGACCCTATTCCAATGATGACTGGGCTGATGGTCTGGTGCAAGTAGAACAGACATGCACATTGGCTGGGTGCAATTTGAACAGGCATGTCTGCTGCTCCAGTGCAACAGTGCCCAACATAACTGTTAGTCATGTACAATTACAACATACATTATTGGTAGTACAATGTAACCTACACAGATGACTGCTGTCCCTGTGTCTCGTTAGCAGGCAAGTGTGTTGGTATTTTACCACATAATTAAACACGTGTGATGGTAAGGATGTCTGATGTGATAACCTGGTGGCAATACATGGCTGCTGTTTGGTAAAACTTCAACAGATATGCCTGCGGACTTGGTACCATTCAATCAGTCATACATCCAGGTCCAATGAAAATTAAAGAGAAAACTTACTAGCCTGTCCATCAGACATGCCAACTAACAGTTTGAAACTTTATTAGGCAAGAATGTTTGAGTGCCACTCCAAAAAAATTGCTACGCTGTTGCAGTTGCAACATATATGCCTGCTGGCCAAGTGTTTTTACTGCCACAAACACCGTTGCTGTTCAAAATGCACACTTGTTGAGTGCTGCTGCAAGAGGTTGCCTGTGAATCCTGCATGCTAGCTGGTGTTGTGCTTCTTTATCTGCCATGTTGGTATAGTGTCTCACTATCAGCCGTGCCTGCTGGTGTGATGCTCACTATTGGCCATACCTTCTGATGTGGTGCCTCACTATAAGCCCTGCCTGCTGGTGTGGTGCCTCAGTATAGGCCATGCCTTCTGGTGTGGTGCCTCACTACAGGCAATGCCTTGCGATGTGGTGCCTCACTATCAGCCAAACCTGCTGGTGTGTTGCCTCACTATTGGTCATGCCTTCTGGTGTGGTACCTCATTATCAACCATGCCTAATGGTGTTTTGTCTCACTATAGGACATGTCTTCAGGTGTGGCGCATCACTATCAGTCATTCCAACTGGTGTGTTGCCTCACTATAGGTTATGCTTTCTGATGTGGTACCTCATTATCAACCATGCCTATTGGTGTTTTGCCCTACTTTAGGCCATGCCTTCTGGTGTGGTGCCTCACTATTAGCCATGCCTAATGGTGTGTTGCGTCACTATATGTCATGCCTTCTGGTGTGGTGCCTCATTATCATCCATGCCTTTTGGTGAGTTGCCTCACTTTAGGCCATGCCTTCTGGTGTGGTACCTCATCATCAACCATGCCTGTTGGTGTAGTTCCTCACTGTTGACCATGCCTGTTGGCGTGGTACTTCACTATAGGCCATGCCTTCTGGTCAATTGCCACTGCAATCAACATTTACTAGTCGAGTGCAGATGGAAGAAGGGTGGTTACAAGTCTGGTGCTACCTGTACAGAGGTGCCATTATATCAGACATGTCTGATGATCCAATGTCACACTCAGATATGCCTGCTTGTACAATGAAACTGTATCAGACATGCATGCTGTGGGTTCATGAATTCATCTACGCATGTTTGTAAAGTGCTGCTCTCTGGTCTGTTACAAATCCATCAGACATGCCTACAGGTTGGATGCCGCTCCCACAGGGTTGTAAAACTTGTCCGGTACCATCCTGGACGCCATCTTGAATATATCAAATTCTGAATGATGTATTAATAGCCTCCTTAGGATGTTACAAGGGTAATGTTTGTAGTTCAAAAATCAGTAAAATAAAATTGTGCATGCAAATTTTTGAGCTTACCAGTCTCAGGCAAGATTTTCTTATACTTTTTGTTATAAACTGCCATCTTGACGGCCATCTTTTCTGCATTCTTTTCCTACTTTTTATTTGGTTACAAGCTAAGTGTCTACAATTAGATTCCAAATTTATAGCATATAATTTAAGAAAGTAAATGGGTTTGAAACATATTTTCTGTATCATACAATATTTTCACTTATAATTGGCTTCCATCCTGGACGCAATCTTGGATATATCGAAATGCTCAATGATGCCAGAGTGGCATCACTCAGAATTTTCAGGGACAGTGTATGTACTACCAGAATCAGCAAAGAAAAAAACTTTAAAATCAAGTTCCAGGTCCTCCTAAAATTCGCCCAAATTCTGCCGGACTATAAGGAATTTTCAATTCCATCCTCACACTCATGATATATTCTTATAAGCTCAACCAGTGCAATCAAAATGGAAACATGTACTGTTGTTAATGTTGTTTTGGGGATCGTTGTGGTTACTATATGTCGTGGACAAACTGGGTCAAGGATGCATCAAAAAGCATTACTTTTGCTTCTTAAATAGAAAGGTCTCTGTAGAACATAGGTTCCTTAAAAGACTGCACATTTGGAGTATCATCTTCGATAATATAAAAAGTGTTTTTATGTTTCATTTTGTTTTTATATATATGGACACGTGAAGCTAACTATCCACTGGTATGACATTTTTATGTCTTATGGTTGTTCGATATAGCTGAGTGAAAGTGGAGCAAAGTCTGGCTGTAATTATCTAATTTTCGTTCATATAATCCGCTTCCAGGAGATAACGCTAACTATTGTTTTGTCGCTAGAATATTGAAGCATATGATGTGTTGATTTGTTTGAGTCAATCAACTTTTGAAATAAAATATAATTCAATTTCTACATAAATTTGCATTTGCATTTGTGAGTGGTTGTGTATGTTGTAATGTTTTGTATCATTGACACTTATCTTTACACCCCATGTTAATCAGGAGTCAACTATAGATAAACTAGGCTTCGAGGTTATAAAACCTGAGTACATTCTCAGACTCAAAATAAAGCGCAATGATTGGCTGCTTGCGGACACGTGTCCGCAAGCAGTCAATCATTGCGCTGTATTTTGAGTCTGAGAATGAACTCAGGTTTTATAACCTCGAGGCTAGGTGTTGAGTTCTAGTCAACTACATAAAATAGTTCACTATTGTTTATTAAAAAAAGTTGAGATTAGTTAACTCCATGTTTACCTATCGACTGGCTGTAGCTAACTTTGATGGCTCCTAGTCGACTTCAAGTTAACTGCGTATAAAGAGTAACATGAATGGCAATGTACATGCATATTGTTGTATTTGCAGCCGTTTTAAAGTGAGAGTTTTCCTTAACTTTCCGCAGTAGCTGTACTAGTTCTGGTGCTTGCCTTGCTATTCTTTGCTGCCTGGAAGTATTTCTTTGGACAACTGTTATTTGTGTTGAGCTTATCGGACGAGATTCATAACAATCAGTTTGAACCAAGCACGTGAAATGACATCAAAAGCATTCAGAACACTTCGGCCATTTTTATCGCCCATTTTCTGATAACCATTGTTATCGCCCATTTTCTGATAAGATAGAGCAGTTAAAATCCCTAATTATATGGTTAATCATAAATGAAGATGATTTTGTGTTACCTTTAGTTCGATGTTTAATATATATCATGACAGGACTTTAGTTAAGACCGTGTAACAGAAAAATAATTTTCTTATTTCTCAATTAAAACATATGTTGTGGATACTCAAAAGAACTCAAAAGAACTGTCTCAATGCGACGGTTCTTTTGAGCACCCAAAACATATGCTAGAAACTATTGGTAAGAAAATATTTACAATTTACGCTGGAAAGTTTTGTTTATCTAAACCTGAAAAAAATGTTTATCTAAATATGATAATGAATACAACATTATGATATAATCCAATAAATTTATGATTTCATAGTTTTCTATGAAATTGATCAATTATGATAACACAAAGAGAGGGGTTTAAAGTTTTCGTCGTCACATAAGAGCAAAAGAAAGGCTCATATGCAGGTTATTTTAAGAGTCAAATAGAAAATGGCCACAGTGTTCTGAATGTATGAGCCCATTGGTGCAAAATTCTTTAAAGTGCTATTTTACAGTTCAAACTCAGAACATCTAACACAACTTCATAAACGTTAGTTTTTCTGAGAACACTGAGTTAAAAATAACACTATTCTGAACAGTCTATTTCTGTTTATGCTGAGCACTAATGGGCTACAAGAAGGCAAAAATAATGCAAGTTTCATCTCATTATCATCCGTCCATATGTTATACGCAATAAGCCTATTAAGGCAAATTACTTTGTACATGACGTCAAAATGACTTCGTCACATGACTGTGGCCTCGTTTTGACTTCAAACGTCAACCAATCATCACATGATCATAGTATTTTTCAACTTAAAAAGTTTAAGAATTATGACATTGCTGTACTATTTAATATATTTATTTAAAACAAAATATTTATTTATCCCTAAAGGTGAACAGAAATATATAATTTAAATTCGGAAATTTTCCTGAGAATTTTATTTTCGCGAATGGCGTTTAAAGATTTATTTGCGATATTAAAAAATCATGACTAGGGCATGATTTACCTATATCGGTTAACGACAGAGTGATTTCACCATTTCGCGATATTTTTATTATCACAAAACTTCGCATATGCGAAGTTTCGTGAAAATAAAACCCTTACGAAAATTTCCGAATTTACAGTAAATGAGCCAGAACACGAAAACCATACAATTTTGTTTTGCGCCATGATCAGACCGCATGTGAGGATCCAGAGTGGGGCAGAATCCGGACCCCCCCCCCCCTTGAAAATTTCAAACCTTTTAGTGCTCTGGTCCAAATCCCCATGAAAATCATAAAGCTACGCTGAAGTGAAGTGTACACGTTAGTGTTTTACTTGGCAATTGTAAACAAAGTATTACATCACTGTCACTCTTGGTTGGCACGACAGTAGCAGCCCAGGTTGATTTGAGTTTACTCTGTGTGCACGCTCATTTTGCTGGTTTCATCATATCATGGCTCATATTGGGTTTGAATAATATACTCTTAAAGTAATATTTATATATACTAAGTTCATTAAAGAAACAGTATCATCATATCATGGCTCATATTGGGTTTGAATAATATACTCTTAAAGTAATATTTATATATGCTAAGTTCATTTAAGAAACAGTATCATCATATCATGGCTCATATTGATTTGAATAATATACTCTTTAAGTCTATATATATATATATATATATATATATATATATATATATATATATATATATATATATATATATATATATATATATATATATATATATATATATATATATATATACTAAGTTCATTACAGGAACAGTTTCACACACATTGGATATAATTTCGTTTCAAGAGTTGATGAGTTGATGAATACGGATCAAAGGGACCAGGCAACAGGTTTTCCACGCAATTTGCAATGACAATGCTGTTGCATAGATTCGTTGGTTCACTTAGAAAGTTAATTGTAGTTTCAAAATAATCCTTTTTATTCTGGATACCTTCGCAAACATCGAAGACCCAGGTAAAATGTCACATGTGGCATTTCATCAGGTTCTGCACTGTTTGCAAGCTTCATTACAGTAATGCACTATGTTTTAGAAAATTCTACACATGATCTCTGAAAACACAAAATGAGCAATTTCAAACGTGTTCTATTACAATGTATGGGAAATCAAATCAGGATGAAAAGTTTAAAAACTCTGTTTCTTAGATGCATTGATCTGCATTTGTCCTGTTGGCAGTATTAGTTGATTAATATACAGTAAAACCTGTGTATAACAGTCACTCAAACATAGACAAAACAAAGATCTTAATGACAAATGGAAGCTTAATGAAGGTAGAAAGTATTGCAGAATGCTCCGCATTCTGCAATACTTTCGACCTGCATTTAGCAATAATTGGTCTTGAAAAACAATTTTCGGTCTTCTTGAGAGTGGCCGGTTTACACAGGGTTTTCTGTACTTAGAACCACCCACATCATTTTCATTTATGCCAATAATACTCTTGCAAATTTGATTATATTTTTAATATTTCTGCTAATAATAACTTTTGGTTTAAATGATAAAATAAATCATGTATATTTGTCATCATCATAAACGTTAGTTGGTCAATTGTATCAATGCATGTAGCATGAGAGAACAAAGTATGCAGATTAGATGTACTTTTAACATTTTAGTGATATTGTATCTGCGAGGGTATAGTTCTTGTTAATCAATGTAAACATGTATATTAGCATATCCTTTTTGTACAATAACTTCAGCATGCCAAATCCATAGTGTATTAAATTACCACTGTTTGAGTGCAAAAATTAATGCATCAAAGTGGTGAACTTTTTCACAAGTGTGTGCAGTTACTAGGTGGATATATTAAGAAAATAATTGGTGCCGGTATCCCACGATTCAGTTCAAATTGATGTCATATGAATTTTTTCAAAAAAAATCAGTTAAATGCTGACATTGTAACTTATTTTACCCAGTTTATGAGGTTTTGAAACTCACCAATAAAGACTCAGACGAGCATATGTATTTGTGCAGTCTTGTCAGAGCATTTACTGCTCCAGTCTTGTAAGAGCATTTACTGCTCCAGTCTTGTCAGAGCATTTACTGCTCATTCACACAGAGATAGGACATATATCAATTCTCAGGACAAAATTAGACATCTAGCCCAACTAGGTAGTTCTGCATGCGTGAAAAATTAATGATAGTTGCAAAAATTTCACAAACTCGCCCAGTTATTACAGTATTCGAAAAATTTTGCGAGTGTTAATTTTGCGAGGAACATAAAATGGCAAAATCACTCATTTTATACTAATGCAAATATGTCTTTTCACGCTATTCGTGAAAATTAAAAACAAATTTTCAGGAGTTTTAATAGTGTACACTATAACAATAACTGCACATACCCTATTAGCTTATTTACCCATTTTAGCAGACCTAGCCCACCCTGTACAGCTTGATCAGTCTTTTCTTGCACACCAGATAAAGATATCTGAGAATTTACCCTGGGATAGAAAATCTCATCTTAACCATGCTATCTTACCCAGGACGTCAAGTAACGTCATCATATGCAATTGCATCTTAGCGTATAATCAGGGACTTCTGGAAGCTTCTTTTAAAGTAAGTAAGTAAATAAAAACAGTGGTGAGCAAGAGAAAGAATCCATTATTCGTGTGAGGGTAGGATAGAAAAATCCGTCCCTAGGGATCACAGATTGCCATCACTTGGCAAGCCTCGTGATGCCAAACGGCGATCCTCAGGACGGAATTTTCTATTCTATCCTCACACTCGTGATAGATTCTTATATTATATTCTTTTTTTCTCTGTTTAATGAGTAGTTGAGGACCCTAGCGTACTTCATGCACCAAGAAATAGAGAATACTAAGTGAGTGTCTTTTAATATCAAGTATATTAGGCAAGGCTTCGAGAATGTTGAAATCGCGAGGCTTGCCGAGCGATTCAACATGCGTTCTTGAAGCCGAGCCTGGTAAATTTGATATCAAAATACGCGAAACTGATATTCTCAGTTTACAAGTCGATTCACTCCTCAAACTAACGATTATGACGTCATTATCGAGTTTCTTGTCGATTCAATGTCTGAGAACGTCATTCAAAAAGTGCAATGTCATGATGACCTGATAAAGGCACATGCCGAGAGATAGGCAACCTTTATCAGGTGAACGTGCAACAATGCAATTAGTAAGAGAGGTGACTGATAAAGGAACTTATTAGACGTGGCATAATGTCAAAACGGATTTGCAGCTCACAGGATACATTCTTTTCTCACTCTGTATTTTCCATGTATTTAATTGCATTTTCAATGCAATAAACTGTCAATGCAAATATGAATAGTTTGGGTTTTCAACGCGATAAACCTTCAATACAAATATAAATAGTTTATATTTACAATTCAATTAAATGTCAATACAAATATAAATAGTATGTATTTTCAATGCGAAAATACAAATATGAATAGTTGCATTTTTAATGTATTCAACTGTCAATACAAACATGAATAGTTTGCATTTTCAATGCAATAAACTGTTAATACAAATATGAATAGTTTGCATTTTCAATGCAATAAACTGACAATACAAAAAGAAAAGTTGTATCTTTAATGCAATAAATATTAAATGCAAATATGAATAGTGTGTATTAACAATGCAATAAACTGTCAATACAAATTGAATAGTTTGTATTTCCAATGCAATGAACTGTCAATGCAAATGTGAATAGTTTGTATTTTCAATGCAATAAACTGTCAATGTATATTATGAATTGTTTTATTTTTTATTTTCTATTGTTATCTTTTGCATTTTCAGTGCAAATATGCAGGGTTTTTTTTTTCAACTTTACTGCAACAGAATACTGGCCTCGAGGTTATAAAACTTGAGTTCATTCTCGGACTCAAAATAAAGCGCAATGATTGGCTGCTTGTGGACACGTGTCCACAAGCAGCCAATCATTGCGCTTTATTTTGAGTCTGAGCATGTACTCAAGTTTTATAACCTCGAGGCCTGATCAATGTCAATATGCAAAACTTGCTGGGCTTTACTGTAGATCCTAGCATTCCCAGATTTTTTAAGCTCCAAAAGTTGTTTGACATTCAAAAACTGATTTCCACTGCCAAACCAACTTTATTTTTTTGCTCTCATCTTTTAATAATAGTGTTACCACTCATTATGACTCTCTCCAGGGGTCATACTGGGCAGATCAGAAGGACAGTCATAATGAGGTGATAGGGGCAATAAAGGGATTAGGTAATTTATAATAAAATATTGATCTTTATCTTAGTGAAAGGTAAGTCCCCTCTTGAGGCCCCTTTAATTAGGTTAGATACTGAAACTGTCCCTTATCAGTTAATCCTTTATGATCTAGTCTAATTATGAGTGAGCATGCGCGAATACTCGCATTGGGGTACAAAAATGCATTTTTCGTTCTTCACGTGCACAGGCTCGTGATTTTTCAAACCCATGCTTCAAAGATCGCCAATGAGTGTATGTGAACTGAAAAGTCTAAACATGCTTCGTAACGCCAAGAATGGTACCCATAAATCAGTCGTTTGTCGACGTCATCACATATGTCGTCCGTATGATTCACTTTTTGGAATAAGCCAACCTTATTGAAAGAAATGTATCAAAACAGTGGGTAATTCCTGTTTCACAGTGTTTTGCTGTTCAATGGTAGAGCTGTATGCAGATTTCTATGATTACTTTGTCAGTCAAGAAGCAATGTTAGGCGAACGAGAAAAGTCTCATGTCTGTTTTTCAATGATCAACTTTTAAAATGGCTTGGCTACGTCTATACCGAATTACAAATGAATTTACTGAAACCAAAAATAATTATACATGTTTAAACTGAGACAGAGTTGTGTTGATTGTGGTACTCAGTACATGTTTGCTTTATTTCCTTGGGAAACAGATGAGGATAACTAAGAGATTGATACTAATCGCGGTTTCGAGCAACAGTGCGGAATATCATTTAGTCCACCATTAGCCAAAGTAGGCGTTTAGGAGTCACAGACAGAGGCTTTGTCAAAAAGGCACATCAGTTGTTTTTATAAACCCTCAATGCGCCAATCGCAACAAAAGTCGTCTGCTTTTCTCCTCTGCTGAAATGTTTAAGAAGCCTATATTGAAAACAGTGTGGACCCAGATCAGACTGCTCCTATAGGAGCAGTCTGATCTGGGTCCATGCTGTTTGCTTCTATACTTAATTCGTCAGTAATGTAAGGCAATTATTTGCAGCAGACGACTTCAGCAGACGAAATTTTCAGATGCATTTTTTCTTGGCGCTTTAAGGATTAAAAGAGTAACGCCATTCGAGCAGATCTTCTGTCCCAAATTCGGGTTTGTATTTTTTTTAACCAATACATGGCATATCTTTGTATAACAAATGTTTCCCAGCGCTATTACAATGTATAAAATGGGCAGTATTTACATAAAGCAAGTTTGGAAATTAAACAAATGTGTTGTTGTACGGAGTTTCATATTAAGTGTTGTTTGTTTTTGTTTTTTCTTGATTATAGTAATGTAAACATGTAAAAGTTCTTAGGGCCTTAAAAAGAATAGCTTCGTAAACACACGGAGAACGAAAAACACTTACTTTCAAGGTGTAATAATTGAGCCAGTGGCAATATAAAAACAACAACATAACCTTTGCGCCCAGTGACTACTCAGATAAGCCTGTGCATCTGCCCAGTCTGATCAGAAACGAAGACCTTATGTACCTATTGCATACAAAGGCAAGATTCTGATCTAATTATATTAACTCACAGGCTGACCTGAGTCTTGGCCAGTAGGTTGGTTTTGTTATTCTTCTTTCTCAACTAAAACATATGTTGTGGGTACTCAAAAGAACCGACTCAATGAGACGGTTCTTTTGAGCAGCCACGCTCAAATTTTTGCTAAACTCTTTGCCCCTTGGAAAATTTTCATGCTTTTTGTCGTCTGCTGATTTTAAGCTCAACTTTTTTTAAAAAAAAAATATTTCAGGAATACCATCTAAGTGTCAAACAGATGGAATCCAGATCAGGCGCGACAAAACGTCGGGCCTGATCCGGGTCCAATCTGTTTGCAAAAGTTATCAGAAGACAACACTAGCAGGTGGCCTATTCGTACCACTGGTTCAAATATGATTGAACCATTATTCGTTCTATTGATCATGAAAAGTTTCTTTGTACAGGTGTTTGGTTACTTCGGAAATTACCATTACACGTACTGCTCCATTTCTTCAGTTTATTACTGGGTACATAATTGATTATATTGATTTCGAATAATACGTGTTGAAAAAAAGTGGAAGTTAACTTTGACACGAGTGGGAATAATCATAGGTCCACTAGCGTTAAAATGCAAGTGTTATCTAACCTAGCAATCTAAACATATGTTTTGGGAGCTCAAAAGAACCGTCTAAATGGAAAATTTACATGCTTTTTGTCGTCAGGGTTTTTTTTATCATAAATGACTCAATGGCGTAGCCAGAACGCTGAAAAAGTTACGCAAAACAAAGGGAGACTACTGGATCAAGCAATGATTCTCTTCAATTGCGTCCCTTTTCAAATGGTTACTTCTCTTAAAGAAAAGAATTCGCTCCCGGAGTAAGCGAATTATTTCCTTAATGTGCAGTTCCTTATAGTATGGAAATTTTGTTTTATCACATTAAGTGACCTCCCTTAAATGTAACTATTTTTATTACGCACTTGCGTAACCTGCGCAATGGGTGCTACGCGATTGTGACTTTTTCAAAAAAAAAAAATCAGAAATACCAACAGAGTGATTTGGGTCCAAACATTTTGCAATGACACTGGCAGCTAAAGAGTTAAGAGTAGAACATGGGTTCAAATTACTGCCTTTAACCCATTGAGGCCAAATGGACTTGTCAATCCGTATCTAATGAACGAGTCCATTTCCGATTGTAGGGTTCCTGTGTGATACTTTTCACTTGTATTCAAATTGTAAGAGAAGATTATTTTAGCAAACCGTGATGACCCTGATCAGTGTCTGATCTGGCGCTGTACTGTTTACCAATATCCCGTAAAAGGACGCTAAGATTATATGGGTTGAAACAGGTGAGTGCCACAAGGCTGTTGATTAGGCCACAATGCTCTTAACAATGTCACGAAGTTCTTGATTATACCATATACGGCCCCTTATAAACAAACAAGGCTGTTGATAAGGCCATAAGGCTATTAAGAAGTCCACAAGACTCACGGTAAGACCAAACAGCTCTTTATAAGACCACAAAGCTGTTGATAATACATACCTCTCTTAATAAGGTTCCTAAGCTCTTGATCAGACCATACAGCTCTTTATAAGAACACAAGGCTGTTTATAAGGATACAGGGCTCTTATCAAGATCACAATCTCTTGATTAGATCAGCTCTTTATAAACCCACAATGTTGTTGATAAGGCCACAAGGCTCTTAACAAGGTCAAAAAGCTCTTGATTATACCATACAGCTCCTTATAAGACCACAACGATGTTGATAAGGACATACAGCTCCTTATAAACCCATTAGGCCATTGATAAGGCCACAAGGCTCTTAACAAGGTAACAAAGCTCTTGATAAGATCATATGTCTCTCTATAAGACCACAAGGTTGTTAATAAGGTCATCGTGAAGGTTTTAAACAAGATCATAAAAAATAGTGAGGATGATCAGGAAATACCACAATGACAAACCACAGACAACCCCATGGCAGCGCGAGGAAGAGCCATTCAACCATCACGAGACACCAGGAAGACAAATTAAGCAAAGCAATCAGCTATCTCTTCCTCATTAACGTACAACAAAGCATAGAACATTTAAAGACTCCCATAATGGGAGTAACAATAAACAAACTTCAACAACAACAGAACCACTGCCTTAAAACGGACAGCAACCTAAGCCACCGGGGGGGATTTAAATACATTTTACTGGTACCAAATCTTCGCCCTAGATTCTGCTGTTGTTGAAGTACAAGAAATGTTCAGCTCGCATGGAGGCCATCTAACTAATGCAATGTATCATCATGGAGAAACACTCTAATCAAATAAACACACCATGATGAAACAAAGAAAAGTGCTCATGACTCACAGATAGTCAGAGGCCTGACCCACCGTCGTGCAATTAAAGAGGAAACCAGAGCTATAAACCGTGATTGGGTTTAAAACTATGCATGCAGACTGTCGCATGATATCCAAGTTACATCCAGCCCTAATATAACGTTTTACTATCTTTTTGAATTGATCACTAAAATTAGGTTTTTCAACAATTCGTTTGAATTTATAAACTAAATCACCTTAAAATATAGGTTCTGATATGCCTTGTTGCAGAAGAGTTCTTGAAAAGACTTTACTGCTCCTGAAGACAAAATGCTGTTGATACATGTAAGGGCACAAGGCTCTTGATAAGACCATTTGGCTCTTCATAAGCCAACAAGGCTGTTGATAGGGTCAAAACCGTATTAAACAAGGTCACAAGGCTCTTGATAAAACCACATAGCTCTTTATAAACCCACAAGACTTTTTAATATACTGGTTATAAGCCATTGAGACGGTTTGTAATGTCATAAGGCTCTTAACAAGGCTGAGATAATACATCTAGTTATAAGCCCTCAAGACTGTTGGTAAGGTCTCAAGGCTCTTAACAAAGCCACAAAGTAAGTAAGGGTGCAAAGATCAGGAGTCGATACAATCAAGTACCACACCTGACCCAGGATACCAATTGGAAAGTTACAAACGCACAGTTAGACACCACAAACGAAAGCTTTTGATAACACCTTAAGGCTACATCATAAGGCTCTTTATATGACTCAAGGTCAGAAAGCTCTTGACAACACCATAAGACTCTTTTTAAGACCACAAGGTCACAAGGCTATTGATAAGGCCACATGCCCTAACAAGGTCACAAAGCTCTTTCTATCACCAAACAGATCTTCATATGACCACACGGCTCTTAACACTGTCACAAAGCTCTTGATAACATCATAAGGCTCTTTATATGACCACACGGCTCTTAACAATGTCACAAAGCTCTTGATAACATCATAAGGCTCTTTATATGACCACACGGCTCTTAACAAGGTCTAAAAACTCTTGATAACACCATAAGACTCTTTATAAGACCACAAGGCTATTGATAAGGCCACATGCTCTAACAATGTCACAAAGCTTTTGATAAAACCATACGGCTCTTTATAAGACCACATGGCTATTGATAAGGTCACAAGGCTCTTAAATAGGTCACAAAGGTCTTGGTAAGAGAAATAAGAACATAACACCCTTAAGTTCATATTTTAGTCAGTACATCAGATTGTGGCACTTATTAAATCAGCAAAGGCTAAGATGAGAGTCTGAACATCTACGCAGTCTCACAAGAGCTAGATTTGCCGTAACACAAAGTTAAAGATATAATACACAGGATAGGCGGCAATCGAAAAAGTTAATACTATCGACGAACGTAGATCCAAAACCGTAAGAAACAGACTTTTCGATTGCCATTTGCTGCCCAACTGGCGACAAACGGCAGTCGTGAACAGTTTCTAGCGATTTTTGATCCGCGTCTGTAGATAGTTAAAAGCGTTTTAGACTGCCGCCTATCCGATGTGTGATGTGAAGGCTCAAGACAAAATAAATATCAAGTCCCACAAGTTAGCAGTTGAGTTTACATGTTTAACTCTTTGCTTACTGGGAAATTCGGTATGTTTTTTGTCATCACTTGTTTGTTGTTGTTGTTGTTGTTATTGCTGTTGTTGTTCTTTTTTTCAAATCAACGTTGTTGAAAAATTATTTCAGGAATACCATCAGTTGTGTCAAACAGTTTGGATCCAGATCAGGCCTGACATTTTGTCTGTCCCGATCTGGATCCAAACAAAAAACGTCGGGCCTGATCTGGATCCAAACTGTTTGCAAAGGTTATCAGCAAACGCCACTAGTAGGCAAAGAGTTAACGAATGCGATTAGTGAGCAAAAACTTGTGAACTGGCCATTAACTTTATTTAACCCATATAAGCCTAGCGTCCGCCTTGTGGGACGTCAATAAACAGTGATCAGACGCTGCGAAATGTTGCGTCTGATCAGGTTTTCCACTGTTTGCTTGCAGAAGTTTCTTTTAAAACTTGAATAAAAGTGAAAAATGCCACTCAACAACCCTAAAATTGGAAAAGGATTAGTCCAATTGATAAGGATGGGAAAATACATTGTGCATAAATGGGTTGAAATAAATGCCCTATTCAATGGCCAAATAAATTAAATGAAATATGTGCTCAGCGATGACTGATCAGCTTGGGCATATACTCAGGCTAATCAGTCTTCGCTTTCCTCTTAAAGAAAGCTTACAGCATTGACTGCCCTCTCACGATCTAAATATGCAAAATTTCCTGAATGACCAAGTCTTCGCCGGACACATCTGTTTTTTGTTGTTGTTTTTTTTTGTTGGTTCGCTTTCCTCTTAAAGAAAGTTTGCAGCATTGACGTCCCTTTCACATCTGCCTTATAAAGTTTCCTGAATGACCGAGTCTTTGCTGGACACATCTGTTGTTTTGTTGTTTCAAATGATAAAATCTGCAATATCAGCAAACTTTATATTTCCATACGATTCCATCTTTATCGAGGAAAAATCCTTTAAATATGTCCCTTTTGATTTGCTTCCACTTCCCTTCTCTTTCTAACTGCAACATCAGAGGCTCAAGTTTATCCCGGTATTCTTCCACAGTCTGGAGATGTTCTGCCCGGGTCACAATTGATATTGTTCCACCTAAAAAAATAAAGGGAGATAAATATGTTAACATGATTTTACTCACTGAATGGAGATGCTCTCCCATGTAAATAAGGGGAGGTAATAGATTAGCATTCTTGTTACTTCCATGGTCTTGAGAATGATTGAGTTGCGACATGAGATTTCCAACATTGTGGTATATGCGACCAGCAAAGGCTCAGACCAGCCTACGCATATGCACAGTCTGGAGATGTTCTGCCCGGGTCACAATAGATATTGTGCCGCCTTAAAAATAAAGGGAGATAAATATGTCAACACGCTTTTAATCACTGAATGAAGATGTTCTCCCTCGTAAATAAGGGGAGGTAATAAATTGATATTCTTATGACTACCATGGTTTTGAGATGTACACATCCAGGTCTTTGAACATTTGTCAGTGAAAGGGCTATCCAATGAGACCAAAGGTGAAGATTTAGCCTGTTCGCTTGAACAATTATTAACTAACATACTGTGTGTGTGAGCAGGAAGGCTCATGTGAGAATTCGCCTTTGGCTTATACGAAAAGTACAATAACATATGAGCTGGTTCTATTATGAACATGGTCACGGGAATATTAAAGAAATGTTTAGACCCAGCAGGCACATGACATCGAAACAACCAGCAACAATCGATTCTCGTGACGGCATGATCGTTGCAACTACTCCAATAGCATGGTAACTACCTCGGTGATCTGGGAACTACCTAAAAATGGGGCCCGACTCTTTCATTAACAATTAGTCATTTGATTAGTCATTTTCATCGGTAAAATTAATGTTTCCAAATGTGACCTCCAATTTACGGGGAAAACCTATATAATTGCTTCAACATGACACAGTCCTCAGAGACAACTTGTGTTGTCCGATGCTAAGTGCGGACAGATTGATTTGTAGAAAGCAAATGACTTTTCTGATCAATTTTGGGGTGAAAAGGGAAAATTTCTTTTTTGAAATAACAAAACATTTTAACTGTATTACGAAAACACATAGTACATAACACGAATGCACATCAATTGCCTTTTTTATAAAAAATGTATTCTCTAAATGGTACATTACAGTAAAACCTGTCTAAAGCGGTCACTCCAAAAAACAAAATTGGGGTTCAAGGCCGATTACCGCTTAATGCAGGTCAAAAGTATTGCAGAATGCTCCAACGGGAGCATTCTGCAATACTTTCGACCTTCATTAAGCTACCATCTGTCTTTTAGTCCTTTGTTTTGTCTATTTTAAGTGGTCGCTTTAGACAGATTTTACTGTATAATGAACGAACAGAGAACCTGGTTTGACGACTCTTATCATTTCATGAAGGGCACTGCATGGTACATGACCCTCTCCGAATCCTGCACTCACAGTCAGAACATCATAGGTATCTGTAAAAGAAGAAATATGTAAAGAAAAACACTTGCATTGGTGTCAATCGAACGTTTTTAGCGTAAAAATGTGATTATGTTTAGCGTGCAAATACGATTAAGTGTTAATATATCAGTTTAAATATGTGTTTGGATGCTTAAATGAGTATTTTTTATCGACATATATAACGATTAAACTAAGACGTACTGTACCTCTTGATCTTGAGAGAGGTATTATATAGCTTATCGGTCACTGTATCAACACGTGGTATGCAATGTCCCTGTCTCTCGTAAAGCTAATGGAATAAGGAACCAGTTGGGCGTGGCATTACAGTGGCCCAAAAGCCTATTAATTTGCTTTTGAGCCAATAAAAAGCACTAATAGCATGTAACTCAAAGACAAAGCATTTGAATTCCCAAGATCTGGAGTGCTCAATTTTAGGGGTAAGTTAAAATTAAGAAACAACAGGAATAAATTCAAATGTTTTTAAGTATAAGTTTTAACATTAAGCAGAAATAACATTTTGACAGTATTTGATTTCGAAAAATCTAACAAAGCCTTTGATTAGCTGATATAATAATTGAAGGTTTTTCTCCCTCACTTTTTAGCCTCAGAAATCTAGCCTCTCATAGAAAAAGATCATTTATATATATTTAATGTCATAGAAAAAGATCATTTATTTATATATATATATATATATATATATATATATATATATATATATATATATATATATATATATATATATATATATATATATATATATATATATATATATATATATATATATATATATCTAATTTTGGAAAATGGGGACGTTTTTTTCTGTTTTTGTTTTTAAAAACAAATAGCAAGTGTATACTAATAGTTTGATGATATACAATGTACGTGTAACTGTCCACAAAAAGAAGGGGATTTCGGACGAAAAGAAATCTATATTGATTTGCCATGAAAAAATATTTTTGACATGACAGAGCAACATATTTCCTTGCCTAATTTAAAGGCTCATGAGTAAGGTAACATTAAGAGCTACCAAAGAAAGGAGATCCAGCGATAAGGCGTATATTTTCCCTAGTTGACATGATTACAAAACCTTAATTTTCAAATTGCCCTAATGTTTTTAAAATTGGTCTGTTCCGGTAGTAAAATTTACATAGAAAGCATAAAAATAGGTTTCAAAACGATTCATCATTTACAAAACCGTTAAAACTTGCGCCTTCAACTCCCACCCCTCATTTTACGTCTTTAGACAGGGTGCCGTTTAGACGAGAGTTTTAGTAAATCCTTTGCAGGTTTTCAAAAAGTAAAAGTGCTAAAATATTAAGGATATAAGTGCCCTTCCTTTTCGAAACTTTGCGGTATTCCTTCTGCGCATGCGTACGAAATATACTTAAAATTGTGACGTTTGCCATTGAAAAGATGAAACTGGCGTCCTTCAGTTTGTTTTTAGATGCTTTCCCCCCTAGACCCAAGATGCCCTTTGGACAATTAAATGTCGCTATACAAATATATAACATATGTAAAGGGCGTCTTGGGTCTAGGGGGGAAAGGGGTTGTATAAGCGAAAGAAGACATCAAATAGACCACTTTGCAAGATGGTCGTTTTTATTGTACATCAACTGTATAAATAGTTTTACTGTACATAGCGTGATAGGACGATTGGTACCCTTGTTAAACGGTCTAGTTCCCATATATGTTACAGAATAACAAGTACAGTTGATGATCGAAATAAATTCTCATTCAATAAGAAGTAGATTTATTACATGCATTAAGGAAATCCCGTTTTAAATATACAAATTCGGGGGCAATGGTGCATAGACGGCCCGTCTATAAATATTTCTTGAATGTGCCTAGTTTCTCCAGTCGCTATTTCAAAAATAAAAAACGAACGTCTCGTTTAGGGAGATTGCTCGCCTTATCGCTATAAATTCTTGGGATTCAAGACCTAACTTTCACAACAATTTAGAAGTATTTTAACATACTTTTGATAATGCATGCCACGTGCATTTTGGAAATCTGTGTTTTAGATTTTTTTCGCGTATCAAAATCGCCATTTCTAGGGGACAGTACGAAGACAAAATTTTAAAAAGGTACGACGACTCATTGAAAATTCACAAATTTTAGCCATGTGTTCCTAGATTTGAGGACAAAGAGAAAAAATCTAAACATAAGAAATTAAGAAAATGGACAATTTCTTCTTATTTTTTAAAAAAAAATGGCCCCACCGTGATATTCACTTGTGAAATTTGAGAGACTACCCCTTGTCTAAATATGGTTGTATGAGAAACACATGACCAGGGTTTATGCATATTAACTAAAATTACTTGACCAATTAATACAAGCTGTTTCAGGTACATGACATTGCTATTGGAATACCCCCTACTTTTTGTGAACAGTATATAAAACTATTTAGAGCAACGGTTTAGTAGGTATCACAGCTGGCAATTAAAAATTTCAACCTGTGAAAAACGAAATAGTATACCAGGGTATAAGTTAATGGTTGAAACACAATATTTTATGAAAATAGGTGAAAGATATTGATGCAGGCAGTTTATGTTTCAGATGTTTCAAAAGTGCATATTTTCGAACATTTTGTAAACTTAGGTATAAATGCAGCCCAACCAAGCAGTGTAGACGCAGTTATCGATGACCCCTGGAGACGTTAAGCCCCAAATATGCACGTATTCAGAACTTTTTGTCGGAGGGGGTCCACTTTGACAACGCTTTTTTTTTCTTTTTCCTTTTTAGTTGATGAGGGGAGAAACGATCCAAATACCACTAAAAGGAACGAAACGCCTTAAAGGGCCATCATCGACCCGCCATAGAAATGGCATTTAAATGGTGTGTGGCTGGTGGGCCAATGATGGCCCTACATTGAATGCTGGCTTGGTAGCTTTGTGATTTTTCAGGGGATCCGCACCAATATGGCTAAGAAACCCTATATTTTTGTGATTTTTCAGGACATATTTTAAGACATATTGAGGATGATATAACGTTGTTAATAGGAAAATGTGTTGGCAAAACATGGAAATACACTGTATCTTAAATACTTTTCATTTTGTTCACCGTATTGGACATAAAAAATATATTTGTATCTAAAGCATCAGGAGAAGCTATATGGAGGATCTTACATGAGCGATCATGTTTAATGGATTTATTAAACGAGTTGAGGAAAAGCGGGTTTCACAACAATCTTGAGAAAAAGCCAATTTTCCCTTTCTCTCGCTGCATCGACTATACTGTGTTGATTTTTTTCCCTATTCTGGTCCTTCAGTAATATTGGGTTCTGGCGGAAAACAAAATACCACTTAAGCTGGTGATAGGGGACGTGAGAATTGTTGCAATTTCCAGTTGAGACTCAATAAAACCGAGTCTGCTGTTTTTGTAGGCTCTCTCTATTTCTGAAGGTTTTCCAGATTTTTTAGATTTTAATTATGATAGATAGATAGATAGATAGATAGATAGATAGATAGATAGATAGATAGATAGATAGATAGATAGATAGATAGATAGATAGATATTCTTTATTTCCTCCACATAGGAGAGTACAATCTACATATAAATATATATGAATACAAACATACAAATATATACATGTATACACATATCAAAAATGACAAAATAAACGAAAACAAATTGCATGTAAATGTATGAAAACATGGTACTAGATACAGATTAACACAAAAAAAAATATACACAATTATTGTTGTGCTGTTATCCCTACCCCACTATTCTTACCGAAACGAAATACAAAGGTAATGAAGAATAACTTAAGCAATATATCCTTATTATGAGATATAGCAAGGTCCAACTCGAGTGACAATGTGCATGCCACTTGTCTGATCAAAAACTACCTTTGGACATCACTTGTGGTTTATTGATGTTAATGCATGGCGACGTTGTTTTTTGTTGTTGTTTTTTTGTTGTTGTTTTTTTAAATTGTAAATATGATTAAACAATATTTTTTGTCACTAGAAAAAATTTTGATCGACCTGGACTGCCGAATTTTGTGTACAAAAAGTAGATCCAGCTTTAGAAATGTATCTCCCTAGAGGAGATAAATCCTTTTAGCCATTAACACAATTACAGATTTTATTTGCTTGATAAATTGTGGTATACTCCTGTCAAGCATGTACTATATGTATATTAATACATACCTGGTTCTATATCTAGTGGTTTGTCTGTTATATAGTCACATATATATCTCTCATATATATTCTTCTCTTTAGCCCTCTGTAGCATACCCTCAGCTGGGTCCAGGGCATCTATATGTTTGAATCCTAGCTTCTTCAACTGCAACAATAAACAAAATCTTAACCCCAGACAACGACAAAGCACAACTCACTTTGGTCCATATTATTTTATCATCAAATATAACAACAACTGAAATATATCTAGCCATTATATATTTACTGACCAACTTTTGCATTAAAAAGAATAGTAAAAAATGCAATTTTTACGTTTGATCACTATGTATTCAAATTTTTAGCTCCATAACAAGGAATAAATTTACTTTCAACAGAACAAAAGTGTTAGTAATAATGTTTTGATGCTACCTGTATGAGTATAAACTATTTATGAGAAGATTAACTAATAAAGTAAAGCTTTCTGTGACATTTAATTATATATTGTCACCCCACTCACTTTTTGCAGTGATTATCAACTCTGGCGCAATGAAAAAATCAAAAATGGTTAAAACAGTTGCAAACACACATTTTTGGTGTTGATATATATATATATATATATATATATATATATATATATATATATATATATATATATATATATATATATATATATATATATATATATATATATACAGAGGGATATAGATATATATACAGAGGGATATATATATATATATATATATATATATATATATATATATATATATATATATATATATATATACAGAGGGATATAGATATATATACAGAGGGATATATATATATATATATATATATATATATATAGATATATATACAGAGGGATATATATATATATATATATATATATATATATATATATATATATATATATATATATATATATATATATATATATATATATATATATATATATATATATATATATGAGCCGCGCCATGCGATAATGTGTCTTCGGGAGATTAATTACGTCATGAGATATGACGTCGTAAAGTCTGACGTTATTATTTCGCGCCGCGCGTAATTAAAGAGAGCGTCATCAAAGATTACGACAATTTAGACAAGTCATGTTTAGAATAAAATGCGATTAAAATCAAGGAATTATAGGCCGATTGTATTCTGTGGTAAATTAGTCATGGTCTGATCCAGAACGGGTTCCTGGTGAAAAATAAACTGTCCAAAAAGATGCGGCGAGGTAAACGCTAATTGACCCTAAATCCTCAACATCTTTGCACTCCAAAGACACTCTAACAAAAACTAAATTAAAATAAAATAAAAAATAAATAGATAAATAAATAAATACCGGAACATCCTGAACCTTTCGTATTCACATCAGAGCCGCGTGGACGGCAATTCTGAACGAAAGCAGTTACCGATACCCAAAGCCGCATTTACGATTGGGCAAAGGCTCCAACGATACTGCTAGATGCGCAGACTTGTTTGAGCCTTCGCTGAGTGACCGTGCGTGAAATAAACTAAAAACTCACGAGGTAGCTCTCATGTATAAAACAAGATTAAGACAATATTTATTATTTCCCACATTGTTACGTCGCCGTTTAAATCAATGTATTTCCAGATTTCTTGTAAAAATAGTTGTCGCACAACTATTGGAGCTACAATGATGAAAAAAGCACCAAATTAAAGCAAATTGATATACGCAATAAAATATTTTATTGTAGTTTCCTTGTGTCTTTCGATTTCTTATGGCAGTCATTTAAACACACAGGCAAATTAAAAAATGTCATTTTTTCGGTAACGTTTGAGAATCGTGGTAAAAAATCATTAACTATGAAACGTTTTTTTCTACTTTTGAAGTGTAATCATTTTCATGTTTATTGAATATTGTTTTTTTTCTATTTGCCTTTCATACCTGTAAGTTTTGTAAAATTGCATACATTAATTTTGTCATGGTAGTTTCTATAAAAATAAAAAAAAAAAAAAAAAAAAAAAAAGTCTTGAAGAGGTCTTGAAGAGCACTGTTTGAAACGGCGACATCACTGATAAAATTAATTGTGTAATTTCTTTGAGTGGGGGAGAGTAAGAGTAGTACTCCCCCACTCCAAGAAATTTCAGCTTAATGGAACTAAATAATTGGAGAGGCAGTAACATTTTCCCAAAAGGTTCCCACTAGGAGTTGAAGTCCTCTTTCCCAACCCACGCGTATGTGTATTGTCAACAAAGACGGAGATTCGGAGTGAAACGCGGGGTAATGTTACTTTGTTTTCAAACTCAGCGTACAGTTCAACAATTAAAGAGCGGCGAACTTTAACAAACTTAACTTTCCTCCATTCTCAACTTAGTATCTGGAGATGCAGCGAAGGCAGTGTACATACGAAACCATCAAGTCAAGACCTGCGCGATTGGGCCTGATTTAGAATTACACAATTCAAAATACATGTATTCAAATGCCCCACTTTTTTATACAGCCAGAATCCCTTTCTTAAAGCTTACGTTGGTGCATAAAACTGGGGGTAATGTGCACAATATATATTCATGTATGCAAGAGGCAAGGGCGCACTACGCCGACATAAAACTACAAAATCGAAAGGAATAGGATTGAGTATCCGCACTGCCATAGCAACCAGACTTCTTTGTCTTGATTTTTATGGTGAGAAAGTTTGAATATGATTTTGTTGGTCGGTAGACAAAAACTCCTTTTTTTCAGTGAGAAGTATATTTTGCACACACGATTAAGGAATGATGAGGCATTTCGCTCCGGATAGCAAAGTCGGGTACAGTGAGGCAAATAAGCAATCCTGCTTCTGTAGGCTGAGATTGTGAGCTCGAGTCACTGTCTGGCCAAACATTTCACCAAGATTATTATCCTCAATGCCCCGGTTCAAGTAGGGTAGTTGTCAGTTACTGGCGAAATATGCATACACTATGAACTGGTCGCCGTGATATGCCGACTGATATTTTTTTGAAATTATGTCAACCAATTTATATTAGCATAGCGCCCTTTTTGTGTGACATGGGCACACAGTGTAGAACCAGATCAGACGCCGCACTGTTTGCTTAGCGCATTGAGCGAAATTGTAAATTACTTCCCAACAACCCTTGAATCAGAAATGGATCGGATTCCGTCCTTTTGGAAGTATTGTGAAATTCCATTGGGCATATATGGGTTTAGCCAAAACAACAACAACAACAACAACAACAACAACAACAACAACAGTGAATAAAAGAATATACTCATCGCCGAATCCTTATTTAAACTAGTTATCAAGGTTGCAATACAACTTTGCAAGAACACATTTTTGTGATTTTATCTTTCAGATCCGGCTTTGTGTTAAGTTTTTTTTTAATTACCAAGTCAACATTTTTGCATCAGATCGGATTAGAATATTCGCTGTTGCATTGTGGTTGAACTTAAACGCGATGGTAGATTACCCTGAAACTAAGGAAATACGCTCGCGAACGCTTGATATATTTTAGGTCAGGTGTGGTACTTGATTGTATCGATTCCTGATTTGTGCCCTCTTTCTTATTTTGAAAACGTCAGTGCTTCTCCTCCGTATATATTAACATATGTGGCTAGCGGATTATATAGGGCATGTGTAACTGCAGAAAATGTCATTTTGTAGAAACAGTTAGACGGTTTTGCCTATATCATACAGGCCATCAAATTACAACGTATCAGGGGTTCTACTAGTGCAACATTTTCAGCAATGAGAAATCATTGCGAAAATCCTCGACATGTAGTGTCACACTTCGTTGACCAATACCTTGTTTTTTCTTTATTACTTCATGTTTATGTACTCATCTTAATCGTCATTCGCGACATTTCCAGTGAGCTGAAAGGCAACCACTTCTTTGAGAAGAAAAAGCCATCTGTTATTAAGTCGCAACCTATTTAATTTAATTTTGATCTACCTTTTATACAGAAAAATTACCATGCCGATTCTGCTGTTTGTTTGCTTGATTCTTAACGTTCCATCAACAATCTGTCAGTCATAAAACCACTTTCGGTTGAGCCTTCGGGAATTCCCGACATATAATAAACACACAAATCATAAACCCTCCCGGCCCAGTACTGGTTTCTACCCATGGAAAAGCCACAAAAAGTTTTTTTTCAATCTGTCAGTTATGTGGGGACGGGTCGTCCTGGGATGAACCAGTGCTAAGCTAGGAATAAATGCGTCTTGCTCAAGGACACAACGCAGTGACGCTGGTGAATCTCGGACCCGTGGCCCCTCCGTCTCAATCCAACGCTTTTACCACTGAGCCACTGCGCCCCCCCCCCCCCCCCCCGTTTCTGCTGTCACAACGCGAAAGGCAGGCCCTGCCAAATGCCCGAGAGGGCGTCGAAGTATACAAAGTATCAAAACCTGCTCCAGGTCCCGAAGTTATAACATCTTTTAGTGCTCAACTCAACTGAGCATGAAATTTATACTGTTCATAAATGTAAAGAAATGTTGGCATTTAAACAGTATATTTAAAATCGGAGAGTTTCTCCATGTAAACATGAAAACATTTTCGTTCAAGTTAACATTTTAGTTTTCATGGGCAGTTGAAAGTATAATGTCGCGGCCAGGTTTTTCCAAATTTCAAAAGTCAATGTGCAAATTTGTGCCCAATTTTATACGGAGATGTGTCCGTGATGATCCATATTTGTGCTGGCAAAAAATTGATGCATGAAAATATCGCACCAGTCGACGGCGACGTCCATTTAGTGCACATTTTCAAACGATGGCACCTCAAGGAATCATTATGTCAAAATTGAAGAATACGCAAGAAATGAAGTACGTTTGACTTACGATTAAATTCAATTATTTTGTTTTACCAGCATCAGTAGGGGCAAGCTACGTCGCTACCCAGTTTCATGCTAGTAACAGCGATGGTCGGATGTCTAAAGGCGTAAAAACTTCGCAACGTTGTGAATGACTCATCGTGGCGTCACGCAACGTTAGTTCTAAAATCAACGTCAAGCCGTCCAAAGTTCAAATTCCAATATCTTTTCTAATAATTTGAATATTTTAATCAAACAAAAACGAGTTTACTCGTCATATGATGACCTATCTAAAAATCACAGAATCTCAAAATGGCCAAATTTACCCCAAGACACATTTTCCCATGACGCGGCTTATATATATATATATATATATATATATATATATATATATATATATATATATAGAATGAGAAATAGGCTAATGCACCAAACGAGATATCTTTCCTGTGGCACTGGATCCAGTAAAGGATGCTAAATTGATTTGAGAAATAAATATAAAAGGATATAAATCAAAAAACAGTGCTAAATTATATCCAATATATCCAATTGAAGAAGTCATCGAAATATATCACAATTGTAGGGTAGTTCAATATTCTTTCAATATTTTGGGGTTATTGATGCATTCATAAGGCAAATTTTATTGATCTTTTCACCTCATAATGCAAAATCTAGGGCAGTAACTCATGTTTGATGAAAATTTTAGATCAATTAATTTAACAGACATAAAGATATATCAAACCAATATCTTGTGTATGTTTTGCAACAATCTGATCCTTAGTGAGCAAGCTATTGGAGAAAATTGGATTTTCGACTCATTTTCTAAGTAAATATTAATATTAAGGGACAGTAACTCTGATTTGAAAAATAAAAATGTGGCAGAAGCAGCCTTTATCTACAGTTTGACATAGTAATGGTTCTTACCAGCTTTCATCCAATTTAGAAACTAAGTTTTCAAGTTATTGAGCTTTTACTCACTTTACTGCAGTTTTTCGAAATAAAACAATGGTAAAATAATATACAGGGGCAATAACTCTTCCTGAAATATGTAGATATGTCAATGCATTGTATTTGCGTTTGTCATATCAATGCAATTTAGCTCAGTAAGTTTCATGTAGATACGGTAACAAATATTGAATGTGTTAAGTCATGCGAGAGTTATGGTTATTGGTGTCGGTAGTGAATCGGTAGTGACCTTAAATTGCGTTTCGCTGGTGGGCCGATGGTGACCCGCTTTGAAGGGTAATGGGATCCTCTCAAAAAAAAGTTGTTAAAGTTGAGTGAACCCCCGCTGACAAAACTTTCTGGAGCCGCGCATGGTTTGTCCATGTCTAAAAAGGCAAATGATTTATACAAGCTAAGAAAGCAAGAAATCACTTACTTGTAAGGCGCAAAGTCCCGTTCCAGCTGCGACGTCAAAAACCTTGGCGTTCTCTCTTTCCTCAGGCGGCATGTCCTCAGCGGCAACGGCCGCAGTCACAATAGGGGCGTTATATACATCGGGTGGAAGTTCCTGAAATTATACAGACTTACAGGTATCCCACCAATATTTGATGCAACGGCCATAGTCACAATAGGCGCGTAATACACATCGGGTGGAAGTTCCTGAAATCATATCAGAAAATGTTTTCTTTGCCCATGTAAGATAGACTGTCAGCTCATGTAAGAATATAACAATCCACCATGAGTGTTCATGTAGGATAGAGATATCTTACCCGAGTGGTCGGAATTTGAACCAGGGACGAGGCTTGCCGAGTCCCTGGTAAAATTCCGACCCCGAGGGTGAAATTTCTCTATCCTACATGTACAGGGTCATGGTGGATTGTTTTTCTCCCAATTTTCGAAGATTTTCGGAACATAAAACGTGAAAAATTCAACTTTTTACTCATTGGATTTACATTCATAATCATTTTGACCTCAGACTATATTGTATCATGAAACCCTGATCAGACTGCCAATGGAGCAATCTAGTCTGGAGTACATATTGTTAGCAATATAGGCTACCTAAGAACATATGTGGACGAGAGTAGGCAGACGTCAAAAGTCCCGACTGGCGGGAAAATTGAAATTTGAGTCTCAAAGTACAAAAATGTAAGAATATGTCGGCGGCATATAGATAATAAGAAGATTTTGGGTATCGTTGCTTTTTGCATATCGTAATTTAAAGAGACGCGGCTACCCAGTATGGCTAGATGCGTTTTAAGTTTGCCCTGAGCCTTTATCTACGACCCTGTACTGTGCGAGCAGCAAAGGCGCAGTTCTGAATGCAGTCAAGTTTGCGTAGGATCGCCTGAGCCTTCGCTGCTCGGATATGCGATAGGATAGGATAAAGTCGGGTAACTTCGGACATCAGGTAAATTCGAACATACATTTGCAAACATTGAAAATCCAGATGAGACGGCTCCTTATGACCCGTCTCATCAGGATTTTCACTGTTTGCTAATTTAATTTATTTTTATTACAATAATTTAAATGTGAAACAAACAAGGTCGCTGTCCGAATTTAGCTGACCGTCCGAATTTACCCGACTTTACCATAAATACCAAACTCTCAAAAGCCGGGCTTGTTTTACCTTGTCATATTCGTCTCCGTCTGCCCAGTGTGAGTAAAAGTCGGCCACTTCTTCCGGTTTAATCCCCTTATGCATTACATTAGCAATGTTCTTGTACACCTTGGAATGTTCTGGATTCTTGTAATTTTCCCATTCCTTCTTAGAAAGATCCGCCATTTCTGAAAATGAGAACAAATTTACCCCGTGACTGTCGTCGAAAGCATTTGCAAACAGTTAGGACCCAGGTCCAAACTGCAATATAGGCTACCTAAGAACATATGCAGGGTCCAAACTGTTTGACACTCTGCTGGTATTCCTGAAAAATACTTTTGAAAAAATAACAGTTCTCCAAAAAAAAGTCCGCAGACGACAAGCAATTACCTGCATGCAAAGATTTTTTTAAATAAGCGATACCATGTAGTCCCAACTCATATACTAGTAGCGGAATGCCATCACGCGCGATTTATTACACGACCCAAATTATAATGGCACGGATCCCATACATGTGCAAATCTTTATCCAGGTAATTGTTTTGATATTCAATAGTTGTGTATGCGAGCAGCGAATGCTCTAGAGAGACTGCGTTTGCACAGACTCGTCTGGGCCTTCGCTGCTCGCCTATTTAGAATGTAGAATACTCTCATAATATGATGTTTGTGGCCGTGTTCCTTGTATTGGCGTTGATCCTGTCGTCTGACCGGTACGTGGTTGCGTATAAATATTCATATGCAGATCTCGTTTTGTTTAACATACTGAACGACAAATGAAACGCCCACATGCCAGCTTAAATTTGATTTTCGTCTGACAGCTCATTTACAAAGAAAATCCATTTATAGCAGAAAATATAACTGACATATACCAAGCATTACAAACTTAGCTTTATGCAAAATGAAACCTTGTTTAAGGAGTTATCTCGGTTTATTGTTAACCCTTTAAGCGCCACCTATAATTTGCAGCAGACGACAATTAAAAAATTGCCGATTTTTTAAAAAATAACAAATAAGGCATGATATTTCATGAGAATCGTCTGCTGGCAGACGATTCTCATGTAAAATCATACCTTATTTTTGTCGAAAATAGGGAAAGATGTCTCAAAACTTGTCGTCTGCTGCAGTCGTGATTGGCGCTTTAAGGGTTAAACGTCCATGGTTGTTGTAAGGGTTGACATAGAAAATTATTTCTTAAACACGGCTCCAGTGTGTGTTTATGAAAAACGCGACGAGTTTTTGTGATAAGCTTTTATTGAATTTACAATTGGTCTCGAAATTTCTACGCTATGAAAATATAGTTCGCGATAAAATCGTTGTCTGCTTTGAAATAAGAGTAAGAGAAATGTAGGTATTAGTACAGCTATTCAAAATCAAAGTTTGACCCCTCTGACAAAACTTTCTGGATTCGGCTTGACCTTGTGGGCGTTTCTTTTGAAGTTCAGAATCCTTCTATATTAAATTAAGGCCACCACGCGACAAAACCTATCCTCGGGACTTCCGAAACCAATCTGTTGAGCTACTGTCCTACCAACCAAGAGTGACAGTGACAAATAATTTGTTTACAATTGCTAAGTAAAACACTAACGTGTACACTTCACTTGAGCATACGCGAATCGATAGATCACTTGTGTATTAATCCTATCCTGTGGATAGGATTAATACACAATTGATATATCGATTCTAAGTCCCAAAACATGACGTCACTGTGACTCTTGGTTGGCAAGAATGTACCTAGACCAGCCAGAATGCCTAAATTTTGCGTGTAGCATGTTTGGATACTATACTTTCCAGTGAATAACAAATGCGCTGATCACACTGCGAGGATGGTCTGCGCATTTGCAAATCCCCGAAAACAGTTTTTCTCGCGTCGAGGCCTCTATAAAAGCTGATCAGTTTGGCCAGTCAATTTCCAAATGGTGTGCTCTTTTAAAAAATGTATTCAAATTTTAATAAAACATTATGTTGGCAAGTAACGGAGACACTAATCAGACGCCGCGTTCTCACGGTAGCGCCTGGTCCGGATCTGCATTGTTTGTCTTTCTCTCATAAAAGAGACTAGACTTATAGTTACATTTCGAGCATGATATATCATATTAAAAAGGTATATGGTGCAGAAAGGTCATTGTAACAAAATACGGACGGGCATAGGTCGGTGATGCAGTCACTGAAGCCGGTTGACACAAGCAAAGGCATCTATTATCAGGTGATCAGATCGCATGCCCTTTTCATACCAATGGAATTTTCCATAAAGCTACAGATTGTCCATTGCACATTATATATTGAGAGTTCACAGTTATTTCCAAAATATATTGTATTTCTTTCTTTAAAGATCGAATTTGTCTAAGCAACAAGTGCAGACGCGGATGAAATGCAGCGTTATGCTGCATTTCATCTGGGTATTCACTGTTTGCCAAAGTACCCGCCCTAAAAAGGGTTAAATGCATGCTGTACATATGCCGTACACAACTCGTCCAGCTGGCGAAATTGTGGGGTAACGTCATCGCGGACGAAGCCAGCGTAATTATAACGCCAATTCGTCGCATCAGCTAGAACTTTGAATGCCTTTAATTCGGCCGTTTGGGGTTGCCGTTGCCTACTGCAGAACCCGCTGCAGAGCTCGCGCGACACGGGTAGTCCAATACCCCATTGTTCACACAAAATGATTTCTACCAAATAGTGCGTCACAAAATCGCCTCAGCAAATTGCACCCGGAACATTATTTGCAGTCGAGTAACTTCATATACACAATGCACTAACACAAAAAACAATAGGTTATAAAATATATAAAAGATAATCATACCTCTAATGTACACCAAGGTTTAGTATTTTTACCGAAATTTTATGCACTCTATACATCATACATTGAACCTTTTACAATATTTTACGCTACAGTAAGTTCTAAAGTATACATAAGGAAAAAAGAAACGCAACGAAATGAATACAAATCACCCATATTCGTAAGGCTAACGTCCTTTCTATGGGACACACGTCAAAGACAAACGGTGCAGACCCAGATCAGGCGCCGCATTTAGCTTCATCATATTGGTCGTATAGACGCTTAGTCATATTGGTTGTATAGAAGCTTCATATTATTGGCTGTATAGAAGCTTCGTCATATTGGTTATATAGGATCTTCATCATATTGGCTGTATAGGAGCCTCATCATATTGGTTTTATAGGAGCCTCATCATATTGGTTTTATAGGAGCTTCATCATATTGGTTGTATAGGAGCCTCATCATATTGGTTTTATAGGAGCTTCATCATATCGGTTGTATAGGAGCTTCACCATATCGGTTGTATAGAAGCTTCATCATATTGGCTGTATAGGAGCGTCAACATATTTGCTGTATAGGAGCTTCGTCATATTGGTTATATAGGAGCTTCATCATATTGGCTGTATAGGAGCTTCATCATATTGGTTGTATAGGAGCTTCATCATATTGCTTGTATAGAAGCTTCATCATATTGCTTGTATAGAAGCTTCATCATATTGGTTGTTAGGAGCTTCATCATATTGGTTGTATAGAAACCTCATCATATTGGTTGTAAAGAAGCTTCATTATAATGGTACTATGGAAGCTTCATCATATTGGCTGTATAGGATCTTTATCATATTGTTTGTATAGAAGCTTCATCATATTATTTCTGTATAAGCTTCATCATATTGGTTGTGTACAGAAGGAGCTTTATCATATTGGTTTTATATGAGCATCATCATATTGGTTGTATAGGAGCTTCATCATATTAGTTTTTTTTATTATTAATCATTTTATTTCTGAAATATATACATTTTCAGCATAGCTCAACATGCATGTATCATAAATGGAATCTAACGTATACATGTATAACGATATATAACTGTCTTAACATAGCTATTCAACACAAATATATGCTGCCGTATAGAAACTTCATTATATTGGTTGTATAAGAGCTTCATCATATTGGTTGTATAGAAGCTTCATCATATTGGTTGTCTAGGAGCTTCATTATATTGGCTGTATAGAAGCTTCATCATATTGGTTGTCTAGGAGCTTCATTATATTGGCTGTATAGAAGCTTCTTCATATTGGTTGTATAAAAGTACCATCGGAGCTTCATCATATTGGCTTTATAGTAGATTCATCATATTGGTTGTATAAAAGTTACATCGGAGCTTCATCATATTGGCTCTATAGAAGCTTCATTATATTGGTTGTATAGGAGCTTCAACATATTGGTTGTATAGGAACTTCAACATATTGGTTGTATAGAAGCTTCATCATATTGGTTGTATAGAAGCTTCATCATATTGGTAGTATAGAAGCTTCATCATATTGATTGTATAGAAGCTTCACCATAATGGTCTTATAGAAGCTTCATCGTATTGGTTGTTTTGAAGCTTCATTATATTGGTTGTATAAAAGCTTCACCATATTGGATGTTAAGGAGCTACATCATATTGGTTGTACAAAACCATGATCATATTGGTCGTAAATATGCATACATCATATTGTTGTATAGATGCTTAATCATATTGGTTGTTTATGAGCTTTATCATATTTGTTAAATAGAAGCTTCATCATATTGGTAGTAAAGAAGCTTCATCATATTGGTTATATAAAAGCTTATCCTATAGGTAGTATAGAATCTTCAACATACTGGTTGTATAGAAGCTTCATCATATTGGTTGTATATGAGCTTCATCATATTAGCTTATTAGGAGCTTTGTCAATTGAGTTGTATAGAAGCTTCATCATATCAGTTCTACAGAATGGTCATCATATTGGTTGTACAGAAACTTCACCATATTGGATGTATAAAAGTTTCATCATATTGGTTGTATAAAAATCTTCATCATATTGGCTTTATAGGAGCTTCATCATATTGCACAGAAGCTTCGTCATATTGGTTGTACAAAATGTTCATCAAGTTGGTTGTATCGAAGCTTCATCATATTGGTTGTTTATGAGCTCCATCATATTGGCTGTATAGAAGCTTCATCATATTGGTTATTCCGGAGCTTCATCATTTGGGTTGTTTTGTTTGTTTGTTTGTTTGATTTGATTCTTTACGTCCAATCAACAATCCTTCAGTTAAACAGGGACGGGTCTTCCTGGGTTGAACCAGTACTAAGCTATGATAAATGTGTCTTGCTCAAAAACACAACGCACTTACACCGGTGAGGCTTGAACCCATGGCCTCTCAGACTCGAGTCAAGCACTCTGCCATTTAGCAGATGCGCTCGCTCATATTGGTTGTATAAAAGTTTCATCATATTGGTTGTATAGGAGCGTCATCATATTTGCTGTAAAGAAGCTTCATTACATTGGTTATATAGAAGCTTCATCATATTGGCTCTATATAAGTTTCATCATATTGGTTGCATAAAAGTTTCATCAAATTGCTTAAATAGGAACTTCGTCATGATGGTTGTATAGGAGTTTCATCAGATTGGTTGTTATGGAGCTTCATCATAAAAGTTTCGTCATATTGGTTATATAGAAGCCTAATCATATGGGTTGTATAAAAAAATTCATCATATTCGTTGTATGGGAGCTTCATCATATTGGTTGTACATAAGCTTCATCATATTGGTTGTAAAGGAGTTCTATCATATTGGTTGTATAAAAGTTTAATCACATTGGTTTTATAGGACCAAAATCATGTTGGTTGTATTGAAGTTTACTCATATTGGTTGTATAGGAGTTCTATCATATTGGTTGTATAAAAGTTTAATCACATTGGTTTTAAAGGACCAAAATCATGTTGGTTGTATAGGAGTTTCATCATATAGGTAGTATAGGAGTTTCATCATATTGGTTGTATAAAAGTTTCATCATATTGGTTGTATAGGACATTTTTCATATCGGTTGTATAAAGGTTTCGTCAAATTGGTTGTTACGGAGTTTCATAATATTTGTTATATAGGAGCTTCAATATATTGGCTGTATTGGAGCTTCATCATATTGGTTGTATTAAAGTTACATCATGTTGGTTTTATAAGTTTCATCATATTGGTTGTATAGGAGCCTCATCATATTGGTTGTATACTCGGCGTCAATGAAAAGTTACCAGCATCGAAATTCGATACATGTTTTCGGAAAAATTATTATACAGCTCTTTGGCTACTGTTAAGTCAATGTTTCTGGTCAACGACAAGCTGCTTTGGAGAAATAAACCAGTTACACGAGCCCTGGAACTATGGTGCACGTTATGCACGTGCATTTTACGTTTTTCGCAGTTTTTAAGAATTTGAAATCATAATTTTCAGAAGACAACATGCCAGGACATGCCCTAGACATTTTGAAAACGCCACCAAAATAGTTTAGGTTATCCCATCAAATGCATAAAATGATCAAATTTTAAGGTAGCACCAAAACTTTGCACTTTCCTTTACAATGCAATGGAAACTACAGGGTCCAGAAAGGAATGATTATAATGCAATCGGGTGTGATGGATACCGTTTTCCATAGTGGTTATGCATGAGACTCTATGCCATAAAATTGAGTGTTGAAGTATCCGCCGTTCTTCGTTCAGAATGGACTAAATATTGTCCTATGTAAAGTGTATGTGATTTACTGGTAACCTTTCACTAACGTTGGGTATATAAAAGTAATATCATATTGGTTGTATAGAAGCTTCAACATATTGGTTGTATAGGAGTTTTATCATATCGGTTGTATAGGAGCGTCATCATATTGGTTGTATAGGTGGTTTATAATATTGGAATAGAATATTTCTTCATATTGGTCGTATAGAAACTTCATCATATTGGTTGTATGGGAGTTTCATCATATTGGTAGTATAGGTGGTTTATAATATTGGAATAGAATATTTCTTCATATTGGTCGTATAGAAACTTCATCATATTGGTTGTATGGGAGTTTCATCATATTGGTAGTATAGGTGGTTTATAATATTGGAATAGAATATTTCTTCATATTGGTCGTATAGAAACTTCATCATATTGGTTGTATGGGAGTTTCATCATATTGGTAGTATAGGTGGTTTATAATATTGGAATAGAATATTTCTTCATATTGGTCGTATGGAAGCTTCATCATATTGGTTGTATGGGAGTTTCATCATATTGGTTGTATAGATGCTTCATCATATTGGTTGTATAGAAGCTTCATCAATTGGTGTATAGAAGCTTCATCATATTGACTGTATACGAGGGTTGTCCCAGTAAATCGTGGACTTGTTATTACACGAGACTGTGTACCAGTAATTCTATGATATTTTCAGGATGTTTTTATATACTAATGGGAACCATTTTGTATAAATATGGGTTGAATCGCAGTTTAGATAAAAAATTTATGAACCTTTACTTGACGGTATGTCGGCGTGAGCGGCGCACGTCAAAACATTTGTAATGAAACTATTCTAGTCCAAAAGGTAGAGTACATTCAATCAAATTTCGCTTTTGTTTTTTAAACAATGCATTATCACACCAACTAGTAACCATGCAAGGTAAAGTGTTGAAAATTTGAAACGTTTATGGCTATTCGCATTGATTTTATAAACGATTTTGCATACCTACTACATTTTTATTTTTCAGAAAATGTTAAGGATAGACAAACGGTACGGCGAAAAATTAGACTTTCAACCATTTTTAGCTAATTAATCACATGAAACTACGTTCTTTTAATATTAAATGATTGTCGAAGAGTCACTAGTGTCGTAAAATGGATTTTGTGTAAAATTATTTTAGTAATATCACAAAGTGAAGCTCGTTTTCGTCAGTTTAACGGAACGCATGCTATTTTTCTGTAAGTTATTTCATTGGTAAATATGTTGTCTCTTATTAAATCTAAAAGATCACGCTTGTTTGATTGCTTAACATATCTAAACTAACTATTTAGTCTTTGATGGAACCAGGGAGACTTACTTAACAAATATATGGCAATATTTGTCACCATTTAAGCTTATTTAAAAATAGAAGAGTCAAAACATTTGTCCACCCCTCTCTGAAAATACAGCAAAATAATTTGTGACGTGCGCCGCATACGCAGAGATACCCTCAAGAAAAGGTTCATAACTTTGCTATCTAAACTGTGATTTCACCCATATTTGTAGAAAACATGTCGTAGATGTATATTAACATACCTACAAATTTCATAGAATTCCTGATTGACAATCTCGTTTTATAACAAAACGCCACGATTTACTGGGACACCCCTCGTAGGAGCTTCATCATATTGGTTGTATAGAAGCTTCATCATATTAGTTGTGTAGAAGCTTCATCATATTGGTTGAATAGGAGCTTCATCATATTGGTTGTATACGAGCTTCATTATATTGATTGTATAGAAGATTCATCATATTGGTTGTATATGAGCTTTATCATATTGGTTGTATAGGAGCTTCATCATGTTGGTTGTAAAGAAGATTTATCATATTGGTTGTATATGAGATTTATCATATTGGTTGTATGTGAGCTTAATCATGTTGGTTGTATAGAAGCGCCATCATATTGGCTATATAGGAACTTCATCATTTTGGTTGTATATGAGTTTCATCATATTGGTTGTATAGGAGCTTCATTATATCGGTTGTATAGGAGCATCATCATATTGGTTTTATAGGAGCTTCATCATATTGGTTGTAAAGAAGCTTCGTCATATTGGTTGTATACATGTAGGTGGATTATGATATTGGTAGTATAGAAGCTTTCTTTATATTGCTTGTATAGAAGCGTTATCATATTGGTTATACTGAGCTTTCATTATATTGATTTTATAGAAGCTTCATCATATTGGTTGTATAGGAGCTTCATCATATTGGTTGTATAGGTGGTTTAAAATATTGGAATAGAAACTTTCTTCATATTGGTCGTATAGAAACTTCATCATATTGGTTGTATAGGAGCATCATCATATTGGTTGTATAGGTGGTTTAAAATATTGGAATAGAATCTTTCTTCATATTGGTCGTATAGAAACTTCATCATATTGGTTGTATAGAAGCTTCATCATATTGGTTGTATAGAAGCATCATCATATTGTTTGTATAGGAGCTTCATCATATTAGTTGTGTAGGAGCTTCATTATATCGGTTGTATATGAGCTGTATCATATTGTTTGTATAGAAGCTTCATCATATCATTTCTGTATAAGTTTCATCATATTGGTTGTGTACAGAAGCAGCTTCATCATATTGGTTTTATAGGAGCATCATCATATTGGTTGTATAGGAGCTTCATCATATTAGTTTTTTTTATTATTAATCATTTTATTTTTAAAACATATACATTTTAAGCATAGCTCAACATGCATGTATCATAAATGGAATCTAACATATACATGTATAACGATATATAACTGTCTAAACATAGCTATTCAACACAAATATATGCTGTTGAATAGGAACATCATCATATTGATTATATATGAGCTTCATCATATTGGTTTTATAGACGCTTCATCATATTAGTTGTATATGAGCTTCATCATATTGGCTATATAGGAGCTTCGTCATATTGACTGTATATGAGTTTCATCATATTTGTTGTATAGGAGCTACATTATATTGGTAGTATAGAAGCTTCATCATATTGGTTGTATAGAAGCATCATCATATTGGTTGTAAAGAAGCTTCATCATATTGGTTGTAAAGAAGCTTCATCATATTGGTTGTATAGAAGCATCATCATATTGGTTGTAAATGACCTTCATCGTATTGATTTTGAAAGAGGTATCATCATATTGGTAGTATAGAAGCTTCATCACATTGGTTGTATATGAGTTTCATCATATTGGTTGTATAGGAGCTTTATCATATTGGTTGTATAGAAGCTTCATCATATTGGTTGTAAATGACTTTTATGGTATTGATTTTGAAAGAAGTTTCATCATATTGGTTGCATAGATTCTTCATCGTATTGGTTTTGTAGAAGCTTCATCATATTGGTAGTATAGAAGCTTCATCACATTGGTTGTATATGAGTTTCATCATATTGGTTGTATAGGAGCTTCATTATATTGGTTTTTATATGAGTTTCATCTTATTGGTTGTATACGAGCTTTATCATATTGATTGTATAAAAGCATCACCATATTGGTTGCATATTGGTTGTATAGAAGCTTGATCATATTGGTCGCATATGAGCTTCATCATATTGGTTGTATAGGAGCTTCATCATATTGATTGTATAGGAGCTTCATCATATTGATTGTATAAAAGCTTCATCATATTGGTTGTATAGGAGCTTCATCATATTGATTGTATAGGAGCTTCATCATATTGATTGTATAGGAGCTTCATCATATTGATTGTATAAAAGCATCACCATATTGGTTGCATATTGATTGTATAGAAGCTTCATCATATTAATTGTGTTTTTTTGTTCGATTTGATTCTTTACATCCCATCAACAATCCTTATAAAGGGACGGGTCTTCCTCGGTTGAACCAGTACTATGCTAGAATAAATGTTCTTGCTCAAGAACACAACGCAGTGACGCTGGTGATGCTCGAATCCGCGGCCCCTCTCTCTTGAGTAAAGCACTCTACCACTGAGCCACTGCGCTCCCTCATATTAATTGTAAAGAAGCTTCATCATATTTGTTGAATAGAAGCATCATCGTAGTGTTTGTATATAAGCTGTATCATATTGTTTGTATAGAAGCTCCATCACATTAGTTGTGTAGAAGCTTCATCATATTGGTAGTATAGAAGCTTCATCATATTGTTTGAATAGGAGCATTATCATATTGGTCGTATAGGAGCTTCATCATATTGACTGTATAGGAGCTTCATCATATTGGTTGTATAGAAGCTTCATCATATTGTTTAAATAGGAGCATTATCATATTGGTCGTATAGGAGCTTCATCATATTGACTGTATATGAGCTGTATCATATTGTTTGTAAAGAAGCTTCATCATTTTAGTTGTGTAGAAGCTTCATCATATTGGTTGAATAGGAGCACCATCATATTGGTTGTATAGGAGCTTCATCATATTGGTTGTATAGAGGATTCATCATATTGGTTTAATAGGAGCATCATCATATTGGTCGTATAGGAGCTTCATCATATTGGTTGTATAGAAAATTCATCATAGTGGTTGAATAGGAGCATCGTCATATTGGTCATATAGGAGCTTCACCATATTGGATGTATAGAAGATTCATCAAATTGTTTGTATATGAACTTCATCATATTGGTTGAATAGAAGCTTCATCATATTTATTGTAAAGGAACTTAATCACATTGGTTGTATAGAAGCATCATCAAATTGTTTGTATATGAGCTGTATCATATTGTTTGTGTAGAAGCTTCATCATATTAGTTGCGTAGAAGCTTCATCATATTGGTTGTGTAGGAGCTTCGTCATATTGGCTATGTAGGAGCTTCATCATATTGGTTGTATATGAGCATCATCATATTGGTTGTGCAGGAGCTTCATCATATTAGTTGTGTAGAATCTTCATCATATTAGTTGTTTTGGAGCTTCATCATATTGGTTGTATAGAGGCTTCATCATATTGGTTGTATATGACCTTCATCATATTGATTTTTATAGAAGTTTCATCAAATTGGTTGCAGAGAAGCATCATCATATTGGTTTTGTAGAAGCTTCATCATATTGGTTGTATTGGAGCTTTATCATATCGATTGTATAGGCGCTTCAAAATATTGGTTGAAACGGAGCTTCATTATATTGGTTGTATTCATGGTATAAGAGCTTCATCATATTCATTGCATATGAGCATCATAATCGTTGTACAGAAGCTTCATTATATTCCTTGTATAGGAGCTTCATCATATTGACTGAATTTGAGCTTCATCATATTGGTTGTATAGAATCTGTATAAAAGTGTCACATTGGTTATATAGAAGCCATATCAAATAGGTTGTAAAGAAGCTACACCACATAGGTTGTATAGATGCTACATCACATAGCAATATTAAAGGTACACAATATACAGGGTTCCCAGAGAAATTTAAAAACACGATTCCATGATTTTTCCATGATCAACAATATAATTGCCATGACTTTTTAAAGCATGTCCTCCGAACCCCCTTTTAGCAGGCATCTTCACCACGCCCAGATAAATGTGGAATGCAGCTACAGTAATGTATTTAAATAAGCATGCTTGTAGACCATGGATGCATTTTGAAATAATTAAAGCTGAAACACCAGTAGACAGAAAACTAGCTGTTAGACACACAAGTTTTGTGTGTCCGACAGCTAGTTTTCTGGCTACTGGTGGTTTAGTTATTTCACAAAATTCCATGATTTTTCCATGATTATTCAGGATTATTCAGATTTTTCCATTGTTTTTTCAGCTTGCATACATGGAACTTTTTTGGTGGTTTTCCAGGTTTTCCATGATTTCCAGAGCTTGTGAGAACCCTTAACATAGTACAAAACATATGTAGTTTAGAAGCTACGTCACATTGATTGCATAAAAACTTCACATTTTTAAAAGCTACACCAAATTGGTTATATAGCAGCCAAGACAAATTGGTTAAATAGAAGCTATATCACATTGATAATTGAAGCTACACCACATTGGTTGTATAAAAGCTCCACTATATGTCGCATATAAGCCACAACACATTGGTTTTATAGAAGCTACACCATATTGGTTGTATAAAGTTTGTATAGTAGCCAGGACATATTGGTTATATGAAAGCTATATCACATTTGGTTGTATAGAGGCTACAGCACACTGTTTATATATTAGTTTTCCTGCCTTTATTATATCTTAATTGATTTTATTCTTTACATCCCAGTCAACAATTTTTCAGTTATTTCCGGACAGGTCTTCCTGGTTGGATCAACAATATTTTGTTCAAAACATGTGGATAAACTTCCAAACAGACTTCCTTTATCTTGGCAATTTTGGAAAGACCAGGACGGAAATCTGCAATTTTATTGTTCCAGTCTTATAAATAAATCAACACAGATAAAGGTCATTTAAAGTTTTATTTTTTAAATGTTGTACAACTACATAGATAGCAAGAAAAACAAACGCATAGCTCCAGAAGTGAATGGGGTGGTCATTGGGAAATTTCTTAAAAATTAAGTTTTACTTAAAAAACACACCTTGTGGATATTAGTTAGAATTGTATCAAAGAGACAATTTCAAACAATATCCACTAGATTTATTGATATATAGAAAATTCCTAATCCAAAAAGTGTTCTATTTTTCACCTTTAAATACATCTTGCGGGCACTCATTTGAATTGAGGATTCCAAAGAGTACCAACAAGCTACTTTAATACATAAAAAAATTCCAATTAATCTTTCTTCCAACTTTTTGGCCTTGTAACATATCCTGTGGATATTGATTGGAATAATCTCACAGAGACAATGCCAATGAAAACCCACACAATGTGTTGATACAGAAGTCTTTAATATGCATATCCATAAGATCTGATATGCTAAATAAGAAAAGATCAGTGGCGTGGCTATACATACGCAAAAACGCCAAGTGCGTACCCATTTGGACCAAAAATAAGGGAAGATTCTATTACAGTTCTTATTGATTCTTGATGTTATGTGTACAAAATGTGAGTGTAGAACCAACAGTATTAATCTCTCTAACTCTAATTTTGACAGAATTTGTGATGTTGGTATCACCTCCTCATAGGCACCCTTTTGATGATTTTTCACCAATTAAAGGAACGTTAATGCGATATTTTATAATCTACCATCACCATGAGTGTGTTTATATTGGCAAACAGCGCAGACCCTGATGAGACACTGCATTTTGCCTGTTCCCCTTTTAACTCATTCAGCCTGTTTCAGAAGTGGGTACTTTGAATTTTAGGCTAGCTACGCCCCTGAAGACTTATGTTGGGTTGTCAAAAAAATAATATACCCTGTTAGAAAAGAATCAGAATCCTTAATATAAATTTAAAGGCTCAGAAAAGGAAAAGAAACATTTTTGAGTGTAAAACTGTGACTGTTTTCTTATCCATTGGTTCTAACAGGTGTTTGGCTGCTCAAAAGAACCGTCTCATTGAGACTGTCAATTGTCTTAAGACAGACTGAAAATAAGAATCAGAAAAGCTTTTATAATCTCCCTAATAAAGCGTTTTGAGGCTGACTTTCTGTGGAAAGTCAGCCTCAAAATCCCGAATTCAGGAATAATTCTGAAAACTTTCAAACATACACTAGTGCTCTGTATCCCTTAAAGGAACAAAATGATATGACAAGATGTGAGGCTTTGCAGAGTATCTTATTCCTTTTTCCAACATGTTTAACTCTTTGTATACTAATGGATTCTTCCTTCTGGTTGGATACAATTAACTTAAGATAGTCCATTGTATATATAGAGGAGTCGAAAGTTGTAATACTTCAACAAAACAATGTATTTCTTTCTCTGAAAGTCATTTTTGTCTTAGCAAACAATGTAGACCCCGATCAATTGCTGCATTATGTGGCATGTTATCTGGGTCTGGAGTGTTTGTCAAAGTATACATTCAGGAGTCGCTTGTTCGGTAAAACTGCTGTAAAAAGGCCACTCAAAAATAGACAAAACAAAGATCTTAATGACAAATGGTGACTTAATGAAGGTCGAAAGTATTGCAGAATGCTCCCCTTGGAACATTCTGCAATACTTTTGACATGCATTAAGCAATGATTGGTTATGAAAACAATTTTCACTCTATTTTTAGAGTGACCATTTTACACAGGTTTGACTGTATATAAAAGATTAGAAGAATGATTATACAGGGTTCAAAAATTCAAAAAATTGAGCACTGATGTTATCAGATACTAAAATTACTTTAAAAATGTGCTTTTGACGTGAAAACGTCAAGATTTTGCAATAAGTAAACACAACATTGTTATGGGCTTAGTGACATAATGTTAACCTAACAAATTTGCATATTTAACACACATGTGTATTACTGTTTATTATTAATATACGAGGTTATCACACTCATTAACACATGTCATATGATGTCATAAATGCAACGTCACATGACGTCATATGATATTTTCACTACTCTGGGGCTATGCTGAAGCAGAGAGAAACGGTGCGTGTGTTTGTCACAAAATAAAAACTGTACCATCACATTCAACGTAATAACGACAAGAACATTAAGTAGATTTATGGCGTACAGTAAAACCTGTCTAAAACGGCCACTCATAAATAGACAAAATAAAGGTCTTCAGGACAAATGGTAGGTTAATGAAGCTCAAAAGTATTGCAGAATGCTCTCTTGGAGCATTCTGCAATACTTTTGACCTGCATTAAGCGATGATCGGTCTTGAAAATCAATTTTCGGTCTTTTTGAGAGTGGCCGTTTTACACAGAGTGTGTTTTACTGTAGATTCATGGCGTAGTGACACTATTCCAGGTGCATACAGCGTGAAAACATGTGATGTTTAATCAGAGAAACTTAGAAAAGATTATAAGGTAAAAGTGTTTAGTTGTTTTAGTGAGTAAAAACTATAAAATTTTGTGCTTCTGGGTGAATTTGCTTAAGTTGAAGCTTTATGTCCCAGTCAACAATCTTAGTCATGTTGGGAGATTTCCCACAGGAGCAGTCTAATTTGAGTCCATATTGTTTGCAATATAGGCTATCTAAGAACATAAGCAGATGAGAGAGCAGATGACAAAAGTTGTGACTGGCAATCTAAGGGTTAAGTTCTCATTACGTTTCTATGGCAACTGATCAAACACCACTTGTCTTCTAGGCATGTATGACCCTTTAAATCTGGAGCTGCAGATGAAAATAGCTGAATCAGCAGAAAGTATGGGAGCAGAGTCCAAAGACACATTCAACCCTTTTCCTGCCATTTTTTTTGTCCTGAAAATGTTGTCTGCTTTTTTCATCTGCTGCATTTAATCAAGTGCACTTCAGGCTAGATTTTTTATGGAAGCAAACAATATGAACCCTGAATCTAATCTGGGTCCATGTTGTTAGCAATATAGGCTACCAAAGTACGGAGGGAGCGCAGTGGCTCAGTGGTAGAGTGCTTGACTCAAGACCAAGAGGCCGTAGGTTCGAGCATCATGGGCTTTACTGCGTTGTGGTCCTTGAACAAGACACATTTATCCTAGCTTAGTACTGGTTCAATCAGGAAGACCCGTCCCTGTTTCACTGAAAGATTGTTGATGGGACGTAAAGAATCAAATCAAACAAACAAACAAAACCAAAGTATGGAAGTAGATGAGGAGCAGACAATAATTGCTGTGAATGGTTGGAAGAGTTAAAAATCTAGAAAATCATATATTCAATTCTTAAAGCTACTGGGACCATATTGTTTGCAATATACAGTAAAACATGTCTTAAGCGGCCGTTCAAAAATAGACAAAACAAAGGTCTTAAAGACAAATGGTAGCTTAATGAAGGTCCAAAGTATTGCAGAATGCTCTCATGGAGCATTCTGCAATACTTTTGACCTGCATTAAGCGATAATCAATCATGAAAACTCAATTTTGGTCTTCTTTTTGAGTGGCCACTTAAGACAGGTTTTACTGTAGACTATCAAAGAACATAAGTAGATGAGGAGCAGACAACAATTGTTGTGAATGACGGGAAAAGGGTTAAAGGATAATTTTACTATTGTTTATACCTATTTAAGGATAAGGGAGATAACTATTCTGCAAACTTAAATCTTGAAATATTGGACCTAAAAGATTATGCCTGGATTTAGGATTTTGGGGCTGGCTTTCTGTGGAAAACCAGTCTTAAAATCCTCAATTCAGGAACAATCCTGAAAATTTTTAGCCCTTAAGTCAGCTATGGAGGTACATCTTCAACTGGAGAATACATGTAGCTAGACTCAGTATTTCCCCAAGAAAAAGAGAGTTGAAGGCGCTTATAGATGATCAAAAAGTAAATTATCGCCAGCATATACATGTACTATGAAATTTTATCTTTTGCCTATGTAAACGAAGCAGATGACCTTGACTTCCTGCAGATGCTTCTCTCTATATTGTTTGTTTGTTTGTTTTGTTGCTTTACGTCCCAAGACAACAGCTATGGTCATGGCGGGACGGTCAGTTGACCTAACCACACTTTTTTCCTGGGCAAGCTTGAACAAGTGGTTAACCAATAATTCGTGCACATAATTTCGCTTGTAACTGACAACAACCCTTCTTGAATGATTCAGCGGAAGGAAAGAGATGATCGTCGAAATTATTTCATGATCAATCTCCACGAAAGTATGAGACCGGGCCTGGATTGAACTCGGGACCCCTGAATCTGCAGTCAGCTTCGCATCTGTAGCCAGACACTTTACAGACTGTCCTACGTGGCCCGGCTTCTCTCTATAAAATTTTTAACAATTAGCTATCACAACCCAGGTCCAGATAACTAAAAAATTGTGTTGGATAAAAATTACTATTTTCAAACTGATAAAGTTCAATAAGAAGATGCCTAAGAAAACAGTGCAAAACCATGGTAAGACTTTTTCATGCTTATTAGTCGTCTGCTGTTGTTTTTTTTTTTTTTTTTTTTTTTTCAAAATTAATCTTTCTCAAAAAATTCTTTCAGTAATACCATCAGTGTCAAACAGTTAAGATCCAGATCAGGCTCCACATTTTGTGGAGCCTGATCTGGATCCAAACTGTTTGCAAAGGTTTATCAGCAGACGACACAAGAAGGCAGAGTTAAACCAGTAAACATTATTTTAAGACCCAAGATTAATAGGAAAAAAAATGTTTAAAAACAATGTGCCCCCAATATTATGCTAATAACAGATGCTGTTGCATAGTGGCAAAATCAGAAAAGAATGCTTATAAGTAAAAAAAGACTTGTGATTTGAAAATGGGCACATTTTAATTTTACAGCACAGTTCCTTTATAACACACCTAATTATAACACAGATTTGGATATAACACAGTTGTGTTGTGGCTTCCAATTTTTTTTAACCATGTAATTTTACAAAGAAATTATAGAAAAATGAACATTAAATGGCTATTTTGTTTTGTTTGTTTTGATTCCTTACTTTCCAGTCAAGATTTATTCAGATATGTCAGGACAGGTCATCGTAGATTGAACCAGTACTAAGCAGAGGATAAAGTCGGTGCCTTCGGTGAGGCTTCAACCTGCAACCCAACGATCTCGAGTCAGCACTCTATGACTGAGCCACCCCGCTCCTCTATAAATCATTTGTGAAAATGTCCCTTTATAACTTGATTCACTTATAACAGGGTCCATTCCTATGGACCCCAAACATAGGTTATAAAGGAAATGCAATGAAAAAAAAAGGTTTAAACAGATTTTGTCAAAGAAAAGGGTTCATGACTCTACATGTAGTGATCGAGTGCTAATTTCATCTGCAGCTGGGATAAGCACCAACTGTACTGATCAGCAGATAACATGATACAACGTTATTACTTTTTCTTCAGAGAAAATTTATTTTGCATAAGGATCCGCTTCAATATGTCAACAACATTACCAGGATATCTGGACAGGTCTTCACAATTTTTGACTAGACACACCAGGACAGGTCTTCACGATTACTGACTAGACACTCATACAACCTGCTCTTAAACCAGGTTGGAGCCAATATAGCTCCATACTTTCTAGATGGGAAATAACGAAAATGCAGATCAGTCTGCACATCTGCCCACAATTTCTTACCCATCAGTTTTAACATATGTTTTGGGTGCTCAAAAGAACCGTCTCAGTGAGACGGTTCTTTTGGGCACCCAAAGCAAATGTTTCGGTTGAGAAATAAGAAAAATACTTTTTATTACACACTTAACTGAAGGCCTGATATTCTATCTCTTACAGTGGAAAGCAAAATCTTAATTTCTGCAGGAACAAAATGTAAAAACATTATCTGCTGATTTAACCCTTCACTCCATAATAACACCTCTTGACACCTTTGAAATATGTATTTGAAAATATTATGGGAAATGGAGCATTCGCTCCAAAAGAGCAAATGCTCTATTTTTTCTTGAATAATTTCAATGTTGTCTTAAAATAGAAAATGATGTCCTGATCTAAAAACAGCCTACGGAGTAAAGGGTTAAGTCGGTGGCGCTTTTGAGGGTTAAAGAAACTAACAGTAGCTTCTGCTAAAACGGTAAAATACAGATAAAAATGTAACAATAGACGTGTCTGTGGTTAAACTTTAAATATTTAACTAAATAGGTCATGCCTCCGATTCATTGACGATATGAACATCTCCTATAAACTCAGCAGTGGGACGTAACTTAAATTTGCCATTAGGGTGAGTCTGTAACACTTTTGCGGCATCACTAGGGTCCGAAAAAACTGCGTACACTTTGGCGTATTGTGACATCATGAGATTGTTCGAATTAAAATCCCCCTGATTGGCCTCGATTTCCTTGGCTACATATTGCAGGCGAGCACCAGCAGCTAACACGTCTTTCAGCAACTTGTCGGCTTCTGAACGTCGAAGATAGCCGGGCAGATCGTAGATTTCCAAAATATTACTGGTAGATTTGCCTACAAAAGAAAGGAGACCTGTAAGTTACTGTTGATTATAGTCCAACGAAAGTTCTTTCTCAAAACTATAATTCTGCTCAAATTGGTACAGTAAGACCTTAAGCGATCACTCAAAAAAAGGCCTAAAAATATGTTTTCAAGACTGTAATCTCTTAATGCAGGTCAAAAGTATTTCAGTAAGACCTTAAGCGCTCACTCAAAAATAGGCCTAAAAATATGTTTTCAAGACTGTATTCTCTTAATGCAGGTCAAAAGTATTTCAGAATGCTCCACTGGAGCATTCTGAAATACTTTCAACCTGTACTAAGCTACCACTTGTCTTTAAGACCTTTGTTTTGTCTATTTCTAGTGACCACTTAAAGACAGGTTTCACTGTAATTTGATAAACAGTGTAAATCCTGTGCTGGATAATGCAATGCTGAATCATGACCTACACTGTAAGCATTAACTCTTTGCATGCTGGGTAATTTTTCATGCATTTGTTGTCCTTTGTTGCCTTTTTTCAAAATTAACTCTTTCAAAAGAATCTTTCAGGAACACTTTCAGAGTGTCAAACAGTTTGAATCCAGGTCAGGACCTGGGTCCAAACTTTTTGCAAAGGTTATCAGCAGACAACAAACAAACGCCACTTGCAAGGAAAGATTTAAAGGATGTGAACAGATCCTGATCAGATGGCTTAAGCACAGTCAAACTGATCTGGATCTACAAATATGTGTGTCTTCAAACATGAATATTTCCGAGTACAGCAGAACAAGCCTCATTTAAGACAAACAAGAAAAGTGATTATGCTCATTCTTACACACTCAGGCATGCTTTAACCGAAATTATTGCACAAAAAGCTGCATGGCACGCCATTATTATAGCCATGTTTTAACCGGTAAAAAACCCATGTATTAATCAGACAATTCACGTGCTGTTGATGCACCGCTTTTGTACTTAACATGTACGCATTCTAGGCCGTCACAAAAATTGACGTCATCAACAGTAACATGCATAGAAATTAACGTAATTTATTGACTTTAGGATGATGTCTTAGCTCTGTAACAGGCTTTTCCAAAACCAACGAATCCTTCATGCTTTTGCGGGCCATTATAGTTATACAAAAATGAACTTTTCGAAGCGTTGTTCCAAAGTTTTCAAGTGACAAAATGACTTTATGCAATAATAGCGATCAAACATGGTTTTCTGATACACTAACATCTGCTAGACCCCTTGGGATTGTTAAAACCCTCGCCTTTCAGGCTCGGGTTTCAACACCACCCTCTGGGTCCAGCAGATGTTAATGCATAGAAAAACATGTTTGATCCCTATATTAAGATGTGAAGAAATCTCCATGAAAAGGTCATTAATAAAGTTTAACCATCTTAGATCAGTGTTAATGCCCAGACCTTGTCCTGACTGTAATCTTCTGGATTCATTAATTTAGTTAGTAATAAGATAAATAAGCCGTCAAAATTTCATATCTGTTATTTCTATTTTTTTTTGACAGCCCTGGGAAGCAGTCACCGTACTCAGTCCGACTCAAACAGGCTCAGAAAATTGTGACATGGCCTAGCAAAGTTCTTACTTAACTGGCATGTAAGGACACAAAAAGCAAATGATGATTTTCAACTGGTAACTTACCAGTCAGTTCTACATATAAGGAAGAGAAAAAAAAGCTAAACAAAAGGATATTGTATTTTAGAGTGTGCAAAAAAACATTCAACCAGAGTTTTTCAGTGTTTAACTCTGGTTGCAATTAATGCCATCTGCTTGGCATGAGGAATTAAAGTCCACCCAGGGTACCAACAAAGATTTAACAGTTCAACCCAATATTTGATTCTTCTAAAGGTAATATTCTGGCTAAACAGGTACAACATAAAAAGCTATAAATTAAAATAATTAAAATAAAAGCAGAAAAAATGCATGTGCAAAATTATAGTGAGCCTGTAACCAGGTACCACACTATTATCATCCATGCCTCAATGAATCTATTATAACAACTGAAATCATCCAACTGAACTGACTAAAAAACAAAGTGGACAAGGCCTGCTAATTTACTCAATAGAACTTGTCTTAATCACATGTTATAGAAGCCTGCTTAACTCTTTGCCCCCCTGCTTTTTTTGTCATCTACTGATATATTCCTGTTGCTAATCTTTCTTGTGAAAAAATAGTTTGTTGTTGAATATTTTGCAGTCAAGGGATGAACCTGTTGCATCTAATTTCCTAGTTATACAGAGGTTGACCAGCTAACTTACCACTTGAACTATCTGTTGAGTTTTGTGACACATAACTATCTCTACTTCTCGATTTTTTAACTCTCTGTGGTTTTGGTGGTGTGGGACTTGATGGTACTGAGTTCCTAGTGAAAACAAAATCAATCCATGCTCAAAAACACACAGAAAATGTGATGCAAGCAAAACTAAACATAACAAAATAAAATAAAAATAAAAAAATAGCATGTGCTTCAAAATTGAAATGATATCACAGTTACCCCTTATCCTGCTAGGAGTCCAGATACATCCTCCTCTTTTGAACACAGTATGGATCCTGATCAGGGTTCATACAGGCAAGTATGAGTAAAATTCAAGGACTTCTAAAAGCCTCTCCAACAGTTTTCAAGGACTTAAACGTTAATCAAAAATACTGATCTAAGTGTTAAAATTCTACTTCAGAAGTGCAAGACTGAGATAATGGAGACATAAGTACTAAAAAATTAGCATAAAATTGTTGTGCCTATATTTGGTGCAGCATATGCATTTCACAGTTTGAAATCTACCAGGTCATCACACAGTGCCCAGTTTTGTAGATACCAGACATACAGTGATGCCCTGAAGAACTCTTTTTTTCCCCTGCACTATTCCACAGTGGAATAGTCTTTCTCCTTCGGTGGTCAATTCCCAGACTACTGAGGAGTTTAGGGCACTCCTCATTTAGTTCAAAACACAGCCGAAGATTTTTCTTGTTTTTTTTGTTTTTGTTTTGTTTTTTGTTTTGTTTTTGTTTTTTCTTCAAAATTCCAAAATCGCACTCCCTGGCGTAATGATCAAAATTTGATCGTGCCAGTACTATAAGAAAAATAAGGGCACAACAATTTTATACTGATTTAGGTCTCTATGAACAGTGCAAAGTCCTACAGAAAATAGAAGAACTTAAAGGACTTTTCAAGGCTTCTGATTGATTTTCCAGTACTTTTCAAGTCAGGTTTAATTTTCATGGACTTTTCAAGAAAGCCCTCTGAATTCAAGTACTTTTCAAGCCTGTGCCAACCCTGTGGCTTCTTCAGATTAGGATCAACACTGTTTTTCATGAGGCATGTAAATCTGTTGTTTAAATCCGATTTCGCAACCAGGCCATTATTAAAGATATATATTACTGTTTCACCTGACCAGACCCTGTCTTTGTTTGTTTGTTTTGTTGCTTTATGTCCCAAGTCAACAGCTATGGTCATGGCTGGACAGTCAGTTCCCCTAACCACACTTTTTCCTGGGCAAGCTTGACTAAGCGGTTAACCAGTTCTTCGTGCACATTCTTTTGCTTGTAACTGACAATAACCCTTCTTGAATCAGTGGAAGGGAGGAGAATGGCCGTAGAATTTATTTCATGATCAATCTCCACAAAAGTATGGGACCAGACTGGGATCAATCTTGCGACCCCTGGATCTGCAGTCAGACGCATTACCAATTGCCCTACGCAGTCCATGAGTCCAGATGCATCTTCATCTTTCCAAAACAGTATGTATCCTGATTGATCCACACTGTTTTTCATGAGGCTTGTGATCTGTTGTTTTAAATCTGATTTTGCAACCAGGCCTTCATCTAAGAGAAGATAATTCCAAATTTATTTTATCATTTCCCTAGCGTAACACAGACTCAGTTAAGCAAATTTTCTCAGTATGTAATTGTTATTTTTTCTTTATCAGTTAAAACATATGATTTGTTGTGCAGGCTTTTTCTAGGCTTGATTTGGGGCCGAATATCTGCCTGTTTCCAATTCAAAAATTAGCAAAAACTCACTAAAATGGTGTATATCATTCCCAATTTTTTAGTTCTACATTTTGGTGAAAATTTCATGAAAATCCAAACAAAAATAGCAAAGTTACAGATGCATGAAAATTTGCATAAAAATGTGAACGAAAACATGTTTTTGTTCACATTTTTATGCAAATTTTCATGAGTTTTTAAGAAGGGCAATTAAAGCAACAAATGCTTTACACTGCTAATTTCATATATGGTTTTTAATCTATTTAAAATGGCATTTCAGTTATTTTAGACTCATCAAATTTTCCCAATTTTGATGATCCAAATGTTTTTTTTTCCCCCAAATTCAACAGGCCCCAACTTCAATCCCTGTTGTGGAAGCTCAAAGAGTAAAACATATCTAAACTACATGTAATGGGTAAGATATATTCACAATTTTACCCTCAAAATTGTGTTAACTGGATCCATAGATATTGTTGATTAATTTACTCAGCAGGACAAGGATTAAAAAATTCTGCTTCTTTCTACAGCTGATCAAGAATAGTGTTATGAAAGCAAAACATGCACAAAGAAAGCTTTTATTGTGCATTAAAATGAACAACCTAGCTGCCTTGAAAACTACCTGGGTTACACATTTCATTTTGACCCCAGAAAGTTTGTCTTGAAAAGAGCTACATGTGCCTGTTCTAGAGGGCTATTTAGGGCCTTTTCTGATATCAAAAAGTTTAAGCTTCCTTTCACCCATTTCCTCTGATTGCTTTATTAAAAGGATATCTATGTTTATTAATTAACTACTATTAAACAAGGAGATTCCGACAGCGAGGTCATAATATGTATTGATACTAAATTGAAGTTACTGATGTTTCAAAGATACACAGTAATGAGGCCATTCTATATTTCTTATAAAGATTACGTATTCACTTCCACGTGCATCTGCAGTATTCTGTGGTAGGTTCAATATAACTGTAAACTGAGGCTACCTGCACGCCCAAAATCAAGGTAAACTCGCCAGTGTTTATTTACAACGATTCTCATCTTTTATCAGTAGATCTTACAGTTGTTGAAAGTTGTAATGGTTTTGGGATTTACCTGAGGTCACTGTCAAAACGACTTGTGGAATAGTACACTGCATGGATTTTTGTATTGATACAACGTAGAAGGTCAATCAATATTGACTTGAGGTCAGCAGTATTGGTCTTAGGTTATCTGTATTTAGGTTAGGTCAAATCAAGTACATTTGCCTGTTAAAGTGCTATCCCCACAATGCAGAGCTATATAAAAGTAATTAATTAATAAAGGAAATCAAATGATTAACATGTTGTTGTGTTGGAGGCTTAACATTGCTTTCAACAATTTTTTCACGACACTAATAGGCAAAGAGTTAACAACATTTGCTAATGGTGCCCTTCCTATGTGCTGGTCAAAGTAACTAAATCATGCAACACTCCAAATAACACACTCAAAGCAAACTAACTTTCTATAAATTAAACCAGAGGACAAAAAGGTCCTGTATTGCCGGCCAAATTTTTGAGAGTATATAAACCTTGTTTTGAGCAAAAGGTCAATGGTCTATAAGGGTTTAGACTTCAAAAGGTTCTGAATAACCCTCTTATCATGATTTTCCCCTGTGAAGCATTATTGTTCAATCAAAATTATCACCCAAACTTCCCCCCTAAAAGCAGCTAAACTTCTACATATATGAGAGCTCTAGCTTGAGCCCTGGCCATAAAGTAGTCAGACTGGATCTTAATCCAAATGTTTTACATAAGAATTCCTTAAAGGATTTTTGAGAAAAAAATAATTATGAAAAAATTCAGCAGATGACAAAAAGGCATGCAAAATTACCAAGCATGTAGGCAAAATATGCAATAAATGTCTTTTTTGTACTTAATCTCCCCCTCCTCTTCAGAAATAAATGTGTTTCAGTAATAAATGCCCATTTCAGTAATAATTTTATAAATGCCTGTTTCAGTAATAAATGTCACTTTAGTAAATAGTAATTAATGCACCTTCTATAATAAATACCCCTTCTGTAATAAATTCACCTTTTTGTCAACTTTCAGGAATACTGTCTGTACCAAACAGTTTTGATCCCGATCAAGCCCAACAAAATTATCAGAAGGTGACAAATGTCATCATATAATTGCTGGGAAAATAATTAAGGAACAGAATAGCAAAATTAAGTAGATTTTTCACAAGATAGCCTTGGTGTGAAATGGAAGAAGAGATAAAGAAAACATATGCACAAATGAAATCAGCATCTACAAAGAAAGCAGATATACACTTAGATTACCATATTTACTCCAATAAAAGCCTTTTCTTCAATAAAAGCTACTTTTTTCTTTCCAAGAACCTTTTTTGTAATAAATGCCCCTCCTGCATTAATGACCCGTCAGTAGTAATGTCAATGTAATAGTTATACCATGGCTTGTCCGCATGTACGTGGAGATATTCCACGAGCTTTAGCGAGTGTATTATCTAACGTACAGGTGGACAAACATGGTATAACTATTTTTTACCACCTACATCAGTGTAGACCTTGCACAACACAAGCTATTTTGTGCTAAAGTTTGTAAGGGTGGTATACTTTGTAATAATGTTCCTTTTGTACTAATGCTCATTGTGTAATACATGTCCCTTCTGTAATAAATGCCCAATTTGTAATAACTGCCCTTTTTGTAATAAATGACCCTCTTGTGGTAAATGCTCTTTTGTATAAATGCTCCTTCTGTAATATGACCTTTCTGTAATAAATGCCCCGCTTGTAATAAATGCCCAATTTTGTAATAACTGCCCTTTCTGTAACAAATGCCTCTCTTGTAATAAATGTCCATTTTGTAATAATGGTCTTTTGTTATATATGTCTCTTCTGTAATAGTTATAAATGACTAACTTTGCACTAAATAACCTTTCTGTAATAAATGCCTCTTCTGGAAATCCTTTCAAAATTCATATTTGCATCCCCATAGGCAATTATTGGATTATATATGGTAGAGCTATCTGAAATGATGACAACTAGACAACATCTAGACAAGCACGAACCTTTGTTTTGTTTGCTGAGTGGGCTGGGCCTGTGTCAGCTGTACTGATTGTTGGGGAACCTGAGGTCTATATTGTACACCTGTAACAAACATTTACATATAAAGGTCCCTTTTTAACACTACTACTGTCATACCAACCATGAGTGACAGTGATGTAATACTTTGTTTACAGGTGATTAAATAAAACACTAAGGTGTACACTTCACTTGGGCTAATCAATAGATCACTTGTGTATTAATCCTATCCTGAGGATAGGATTAATACACAAGTGATCTATTGATAATAAGTTCCTGATAACTGTAAACAAAACACATGAAGTCATTGTCACTTTTGGCTGGCAGGACAGCAGGTGTACACAATATTCATTGACAATATACTCAACACAAGTATAAGCTTTTCAAAAAGCTTGCCATCTTTCAGCACTTAACTTAAGTGGGTATTTGTCTACTGACTGAAAGTTTAGCAGCCATTTGAAAGCCAAATTTCAGTAGCTGTTTCAAACAAAAGTGGTGATCTATTAAATGACGCATCCACCTCATCGCCATCTCAAAAAATCTAAAATCTGAGTTATCAAAAGCCAATTGAAGCTGCTATTCTGAATATTTTATCAACTTCCAGTAAATTTTAACCCTTTCATTCTGATGGATTCTCCCATTCAGATTGATACAATAATTATGGGATCGCCCATTTTTGTTTGTTTGATTTGATTCTAAATTAAATCTTTACATCCCAGTCAATAATTTTTCAGTTATGTCGTGACAGATCATCCTGGGTTGAACCAGCTTTAAGCAAGGATTAATGTGTCTTTCTCAAGTACACAATGCAGTGATGCCGGTGAGGCTCAAACCCGCAACTTCTCGGTCTCAAGTCAAGCACTCTACCAATGAGCAACTGCGCTCCCGTTGCCCATTATGCACTTTAATGGGTCACAGGTAAAGGTTTCTAAACTCAGTGTGTTTCTGTCCCTGAAGGTTATTTTGATCTTAGCAAACAGTGCAGACCCAGATGAAATGCAGCATTATGCTGCATTCCATCTGGGTCTGCACTGTTTGCCAGAGTACTGGTTTATGGAGTTTTCAGTACAAATGGTGAAAAGTGCAATGAAAACCAAAGTTTCATTGCAGCTGTACAGTTTTCTTTCTCAAAATCCGTGGATTCGAGCCTCACTGGTTAGACTGCCTTGTGTCCTTGAGCAAGACACATTAAGCCTTGCTTAGTACTGGTTCAACCCAGGAAGACCTGTCCCAACATAAATGAAAAATTGTTGGCTGGGACGTAAAGAATCAAAATCAAACAAATAAATTCTCAAAATCAACTATTTTCAACAAAACTAAAAACATGTAGCAGGAAATTAGTTACTCTGTTTATTAAAAATGGCTGCCAGAAATTGCTTCCAATCCTCTACTATACAAATATCTGTAACTCCAAATTTTCATTCAAATTTTTCATTCAGACTTCATTTGTGATGTTTAGGGGCTTATGTATTATAACACAGTATATATTTACAATACATTGGCCCCATTTACAATATATTGGCCCCTAAAACCATTAAAAAAGTTTAATACAGGCGTTAGATAGGCCCATAGGTGAGAGTTCAAAATTTCCTTATTCCTAAACTTTTGACATTCGAAAGTAAAAACTTGAAGTATCCCTATAAACTTTCAAAAAACTCCTGTTTCAATGGTTACTTGCCTTTAGAAAATCTAAAAATAAATCAGTGAAGATTTTTTAACCTGCCAAATTCAGTATTAAATAATTTAAATAATATATAATAATTCTTTGGTAAGTCAGCCCCAAAAATCTGAATTCAGGAGTATTCCTCAAACATTTCACCCACGCTAGCCCCTAAAAATCATATTACAGTAAAACCTCAAAATACTCCCTAATTCTAATAAAATTAGGGACACACATGATTCAGAAAATAGGGTCTATTTATGCGCAATTTAAATAAGTCTATAAAAAACACATGTTTTTGGTGCATAATAGAAACGTCTCAGAGACGTTTATATTACACACCAAAAACGTTGATAAGAAAAAACCTGATAATATTAATCATTTCAGGGGTTATATATATTTTATGTCTACCTCTCTTAAATTCGGACAACTGATAATTCGAAATATACGATATTTGACTGTAATTTGATACTGGCTTCTGTAATCTTACACTTTGGTTACAAATCTCTTTACCTTGGTTAGGCTGTGGTGCTCTGTACACAGGAGTAGCTACTGACTGATGAGGTCCACTCGGAGTTACTCCCCCTGAATACTCTTTGTTCTCTCCATTACTTTCCACTTTTGGCACTTGACCCTCATATAAAATTCCTTTAGCACTTACAGTCACATGATTCAATGGCTGAGAAGGGTTTGCACTAACTTGATTCACGTTTACACTACCCTGTGGGGCCATCATGCTCCCTTGCGGGTGTTGCTGCGGGACCTGCATAGGCATTTGCATATTAGGTCTGAACACAGTCTGATATGTATGTGCGGGCGTCTGCATGTGCGCCTGCACATTCGGGAATGGCACAACTTGGGGGCTGACGGGGCGTATTTGGTTGGTGAGCGGCGGCTGAAATATCGTGTGAGCTGGCTGAGGTTGGTATGTTATATACGGCACACTCTGCTGAGCTGGGGTGACCGCCCCCACTGCCTGGGTGGGACCTTGGGGCACGTTCACGGGGCTACCAACATTCATGTTCACAGGCTGTCCCATATTTATTGTGGGGGGCACTGGATTGTTCAAATTCACCATATTTGCACTTTGTTGACTAGGCGGGGTGTTAGACTGATATGACGAAACCCCTTGTCCATGATAATACCCCACTTGGGGCTGATGAGATTGAACCATATAGTACATGTGAGATTGATTAGGGGCTGTAGAAGAACCCTGGCTATACTGCACTTGATATGAAACTCCACTTGATCCGCTGGAAGCCGCTACAGGAGCACTGACTGATTCCCCTTGAACGGGGATACTATAATTTCCCGTCTGCGCCTGGCTGACCTCTTGACCTTGACTGGTTAAATGACCTTGACCTTGACCCTGTGAAGAGACTGGGTACATCTGGTTACATGGATACCCATGAATAAATTGCTGTGTATACTGTTGTTGTTGTTGCTGCTGCTGCTGCGTCTGCTGCACGGTGACCTGGCCGTCGCCCGGTCCCACTGCCTGAGGTATACTGCCCCCGGACGCCGGAGTGGAGTAGTTCATTGAACACATATATCTAACTGGCTGACTGCCTATATTCTGGCCACTTTGGTAATACACAGCCTGAAACAAAAAAAAATACTCTTAACCCTTAAAGCGCCAATCATGATTGCAGCAGACGACAAATTTTGAGACATTTTTCCCAATTTCCGACAAAATAAGTTATGATATTACATGAGAATCATGAAATATCATGCCTTATTTATTATTTTTGAAAAAGCTGCAAAATTTTTACTTGTCATCTGCTGAAAATTATAGGTTGCGCTTTAAGGGTTAATTCTTCCCCTGCTAATTGTGACTAAATGTTGTCTGCTGTGTCATCTGCTGGTCCTTTGAAATGTCTCTGTAGCAAACAGTGTTGACCCAGATCAGAGAGGAGCAGTCTGATCAGGGCCTACACTGTTTGCCTATATGATGAAATTATTTTTTGACGTAAGTATTTAGATTTATTATTAACTAAGCAACTAGTGTGGACCCAGAGGTGGGAGGACAGGGGGTCCAGACCCAACCCCTGGAAAATTATGATATTCCTTTAAACAAGCCATTGGACCCACACTGTAAAATGAAATGAAACGTCAAAAAAAAATTTTTGTAAGTTGGGCCTGGACACACACCTCCCCTGACAAAAATTCCTGGATCCATGCATGTAAGTCTTCAATACTTTAACACAAAATTTTAACATGAAAATTCAAAAGTCTAAGTCTGTGACTTTAACCTTTAGATGACCTAGGGGAACAGGAATGGAACTATAGATAATTTGGGACCTCCAAATAAGAGTGAGTAACTGAAAATTATTTTTCTTATTTCTCAACCAAAACATATGTTGTGGGTACTCAAAAGAACTGTGTCTCGATGAGACGTTTCATTTGAGCACCCTAAACAAATGTTTAAACTGATGGATGAGAAAATAATCGCAATTTTACCCAAATTTTTTTGCTTAACTGGCCCTACGCCTCTGTACATTTCGTCATAACCAACATGAACCCATTCAATTATAGGGTTTGTAAATAATGGGGTCTTGAGACTTTAACACAAAACTTTGACATTTGTGGATGCTGACAGCAATGCTAACACTGATGCCAGGGGCAGTACAATAGCTCTCCACGAACCTTGGTAAGAAGGTACCTATATATAAGCTTGGAATGAATAATATTCCTAGTCGTCATAATTTCTTACCTGAGTGGGAGGCACTGTCTGTGCTGGAGACTGAGGATACTGCTGTGGTATACTCTGCCCAACAACCATGGTCTGAGGCTGGGCCTGGGGCTAAGGCTGGGAAGGAGTGCCCCGAGTATAACAACATAATTTCTTACCTGAGTGGTAGGCACTGTCTGTGCTGGAGACTGAGGATACTGCTGTGGTATACTCTGCCCAACAACCATGGTCTGAGGCTGGGCCTGGGGCTAAGGCTGGGAAGGAGTGCCCCGAGTATAACAACATAATTTCTTACCTGAGTGGTAGGCACTGTCTGTGCTGGAGACTGAGGATACTGCTGTGGTATACTCTGCCCAACAACCATGGTCTGAGGCTGGGCCTGGGGCTAAGGCTGGGAAGGAGTGCCCCGAGTATAACAACATAATTTCTTACCTGAGTGGTAGGCACTGTCTGTGCTGGAGACTGAGGATACTGCTGTGGTATACTCTGCCCAACAACCATGGTCTGAGGCTGGGCCTGGGGCTAAGGCTGGGAAGGAGTGCCCCGAGTATAACAACATAATTTCTTACCTGAGTGGTAGGCACTGTCTGTGCTGGAGACTGAGGATACTGCTGTGGTATACTCTGCCCAACAACCATGGTCTGAGGCTGGGCCTGGGGCTAAGGCTGGGAAGGAGTGCCCCGAGTATAACAACATAATTTCTTACCTGAGTGGTAGGCACTGTCTGTGCTGGAGACTGAGGATACTGCTGTGGTATACTCTGACCAACAACCATGGTCTGAGGCTGGGCCTGGGGCTAAGGCTGGGAAGGAGTGCCCCGGAGTATAACAACATAATTTCTTACCTGAGTGGGAGGCACTGTCTGTGCCGGAGACTGAGGATACTGCTGTGGTTTACTCTGACCAACAACCATGGTCTGAGGCCGGGCCTGAGGCTAGGGAGGAGTGCCCCGAGTATAACAACATAATTTCTTACCTGAGTGGGAGGCACTGTCTGTGCTGGAGACTGAGGATACTGCTGTGGTATACTCTGCCCAACAACCATGGTCTGAGGCTGGGCCTGGGGCTGAGGCTGGGAAGGAGTGCCCTGCTCACCACAGCTCTCTGTTGATGACTGAGGTGTAATCCGCATCACAGACAATGGCTGACACAACTCTCCAGAGGATGTAGAATCCTGAAAGCAAAAAAAAATCAAAGAAAAAATTTTCAGCATAAAATTGTGATTATTTTCTTATCCATCACATTAAACATGTGGTTTGGGTGCTCAAAAGAACCGTCTCATGGAGACGGTTCTTTTGAGCTCTCAAAACATGTTTTGGTTTAGTAATAAGAAAACAAGTTTCAGTTACGCACTCTTATCTCGTGGCCTGATAAATTACAACATTTACTGTAATTCTTATATTTCTGTAATTACCATGTTTACTGTAAGTACATTTTCTGAAATTACTGAATTTTCTGTTATTACCGTGCTCTTAAGAGTGAATCCTAAAGCAAATAAATTACCACATTGCTATTATAGACAGTGATTAAAATAGATCATGAATAGGTCCTATTCTCTGAATCCAGTGTATCCCATATTTATTTCGAATAAGCAAGTATTTTGAAAAATCAAAGTTCAAAATTTGAATTTTCGAGGTTTTACTATAGTTTGATGAAACGTGTTAGTCGTTTACAGTACCTGGCTTTGCTGGCCTGTCCATTCTACTTGTGGTGGTGGTTGTTGCTGTGGCGGTTGTTGTATATGGTAGACTGGTTGTTGAGTAGCTGGATAACTAGGGCCTGGCTGCGGCAGTGGCTGTCCGGGCATGTAGCGGTAGTGACTACCATCAGGATTCACAAATGGTTGACCTGTAACATAGGGGAGGAAACTCAGTGAAAATATTTTGTAAAGATTATGAAGATGGACTCTTTAAAATCCTTGAAAGCTAAATGCGAAGAGCAAGAAACTTACTGAATTTCTTCCTATATACTGATATGAGCTACAACATGAGATTTTCAACAATGTGGTATGTGCGACCAGCAAAGGCTCAGACCAGCCTGCACATATGTGCAGCCTGCACATATGTGCAGTCTGATCAGAGCCTTTGCTAGTCACTTGAATATTCCATGACTGTTAAGCTACTGACTGAACATCATTTAGAGTTGCTAAGCTTAAAAGGACAGCTTGTTCAGCCTATACTTGTCAAAACGCCATATTTTGGGAAATCACATGTGTGGCTCAATTATATTGTTGATATTTCTTACATACTCTGATCCTTTGATATACCCACTTTTTTCTTTAGAAAAAAGGGCACATTAATTTTGTATCAAAGTCAGACCATCGTCCGGCTGTCACGTTTCTTGTAAATGTATCTCCTCCTAAACCATTAGAGGTAGCAACTTCAAACTTTGTAGCTGAATAGGTCACACGATGTAGAGGGTACTGGGTAACATTTCGTGTGACCTTGACCCCAAGGTCAAGGCTCAAATAATGTATTTTCTTATAAATGTGTCTCCTCCTAAACGGTTAGACGTAGCAATTTCAAACTTTGTAGCTAAATAGGTCATATGACGTAGAGGGTACTGGGCAACACTTTGTGTGACCTTGACCCCAAAGTCAAATATTGAAATGCATCTACCCCTAAACGTTTTGATGTAGCAAGTGTGGATCCAGAAGGGGGGACAGGGGGTCCGGACCCCCCCCCCCCCTTGGAAAATCACAAGTTATATGGGTTTCTATAGGGAATAAGCAATTGGAACCCCCCCCCCCCCCCCCTAGAAAAAGTTGGACCCCCCCCCACCCTGGGAATTGTTGGACCCCCTCTGGAACCTTGAAAAATGATAGTTTTCTTTGAAATTAACCATTTGACTTCTGTAAATTAAGCTGAGGACTAAAAAAAAAAAGCTTGTTTTGTCAGATTGACTGGACCCCCCCCCCCCCCCACGACGAAAATTCCTGGATCCGCTCATGAGTATGTATGTTTTCTTGCTTTACGTCCCAAGTCAACAGCTATGGTCATTGCGGGACGGTCAGTTCACTTAACCACACTTTTTCCTGGGCAGGCTTGAACAAGCGGTTAACCAGTAGTTTGTGCACATACTTTCGCTTGTAACTGACAACAACCCTTCTTGAATGGGATCCGCTCATGAGTAGTAACTTCAAACTCTGTAGGTGCATAGGTAACATGATGTATAGGGCACTGGGGAACATTTTGTGTTTTTGTGTGACCTTGACCAAAGGTCAAGGTCAACTAATGTTTTTCTTGTTAATGCATCTTTAACCAAAGGTCAAGGTCAACTAATGTTTTTCTTGTTAATGCATCTTTAACCTTAACCGTGGGATGTAGCAATATCAAACTTTGCTGGTGCATAGGTCACATGATGTTGAGGGTACTGGGCAACATTTTGTGTGACCTTGACCCCCTTGACCTTGGGACCAAGGTCAAATAATGTATTTTCTTGGTAATGCATCTCCTTAACCATTGGCTGTAGCAACTTCAAACTTTGCAGGTACATAGGTCACATGATGTAGGCAATGCTTCATGTGACCTTGACCTTGGGTCAAGGTCAAATCAAATATTTCTAGTAAATGCATTTCCTCCTAAACAGTTGTACATAGCAGCTTCAATTTTTGCAGGTGCATAGGTCATATGATGTAGAGGATACTGGGCAACCTTCATGTTTGTCCTTGACCTAAGGTCAAGGTCAAAAGTGAAATAATGTACTTTCTTGTAAATGCATCTCCTCCTAAATGCTTGGACATAGCAACTACAAACTTTGCAGATGCTTTGGTTAGCTCAAAAGCGGGTATTTGCGATGGTGTACCATTGACTGAAGTCGTGTTACTTTTGATTTCTGACAGATTGCAAAATACTGCTATTAACCATTTTAATACCAATGGCCCTTTCCATAAAGTTTGATACAGTTAAGTCAGGATGGTCCATTGTACATACTGTGGGGTCACAGGTTATAACTTCCAGGAAATATTGTGTCTTTTTTATCTCAAGATGGACTTTGTCTCGGCAAACAGTGCAGCCCCAGATGAAATGCCGCATTATGTGGCATTTCATCTGGGTCTTCACTGTTTGCCAAAGAACCTGTTTAGGGGTTTCCAACTTTCCAGTCCTCAAAGCGTTAATCAGTGCTAGGGAATTTGAGGGTTGTTGACAGTTCTATTGGCTCTTATTAACTGATTCAACTGTTTTCAAATTTTGTATGCTCACTTTAAAAATCAATTTCATTTTTCAGATGTTAATGAAAGGATGAGCACCATGGCTCACAGGTTTAGATAAACCAAAAAATTCAGAGTAAAAATGTGAACTATTTCTTACCCATCAGTTTTAACATACATTTTGGGTGCTCAAAAGAACCGTCTCATTGAGACGGTTCTTTTGAGTACCCACAACATATGTTTTGGTCAAAAAAATAAAATAAAATGTTCGTTACGCACTCTTAACTAAAGTCCTAAAGCCATATCATCTTTGAACTAAACCCATGTCATTCATACTTTAATATTTACATTTTAGAAGCAAACCTTTAATGAATCAATAGATTTTTTGCAACCCTTCATAGCCTCATGAAGGACACAAATTTGATTGATCGCTGCCAAGCTCACTTGCCCATGCAATACCCTTTGAACAACAACACTCATTCGCCAGAAGTGACACTGGTGTTGTGATTGACAGTGAGCCACACCCGAGTCGCGCATGCGAAACAAGCCTCTTGTTCGCTCCATTGGCTGTCCGTGTTCACGCTGGCTGTTCCGCTTTTCCTTTTTACACTCCGACAAAAACGTTTATACGATTACATATGTAATATAAAACTCTTTTGTTTCCTAAAATATAAATATTTTTTTTATTTCTTTTTTTTTTTTGGTATTTATAGTAAAATGTAAATATAAGCAATAAAATTTTTGGTCTGTTCATGGAATCATGAATACTTCGGGTCTCTTGCAAAGTTAACGTGAAGGGGCTTCACTTACTTTGCAAGAGACCCGAAGTATTCATGCTTCCATGAACTCTCCAAAAATTGAATTAATTTCTGAAATGAACCTCCAAATAATTGAAATTCATATCTTATATTTACATTTTTATAATCAATATATATGCATCGAAAATATTCATACCAATGACAAACTGACAATTGTCAGAAATTGGGGTAAAAGGGTTAAATATGTACCTGTTTGCGGGTTGATCACTATACTGCCTGGTGGTATAGAGCTGAGATCAGAGGCTACCCATAAGACCTTCTGTGGACTAGGGCTTGTCAATGGTATAGAACCTGAAATATAATGTTTACATGGGTGAAAGGTCATTGTTTCTCAAAATAAAATCCTGAACTTTAGAAATTCAAATCTTAAACTTGCACTTAGCTTACAAAATATTGACAATCATGATAAATCAAATTCTAAATTATTCCTTTTTAAAATTGTCCCTTTATTAACACAGTTCACTTATAACACAGTCCATAGGACACAGTCCATTCCTATGGACTCTGAACATATAGCATTATAAAGCATGGATGAGAGTTCAAAATTTCCAAAATCCTGAACTTCAGAAATTCAAATTTGTAATCTTGCAGGATGCCTTCAAAAATTAATAAGTTCATGTTTTAGTGGTTAAATGTGTTTAGATAATCTGAAAATTAATCAGAGAAGCTATTTTAATCTTCTTAATCTTTCTATAGAAAATCAGCCTCAAAATCCTGAATTCAGGATTAATCCTGCAAACTTTCACCCATGATAAAGGGACTTATAGTGTACTGTACTCCTATAGCAGTACAGGGTTCATACTGGCAAGTTTGAGTAAAATTCAAGGACTTTTCAAGGACTTCTCAAGACTATCCTACAGTTTTCAAGTACTAAAAGTTTATGAAAAATCCTGATTTAAAAGTTAAAATTCTACTTCAGAAATGCTGGACTGAGATCATGGAGAAATTCGTACTAGAAAATTAGTATAAAATTCTTGTGCCTTTATTTGGTGCAGCAAAAGCTGCACCAAATAAAGGCACAACAATTTTATACTGATTTTGATCTCTATCAACAGTGTTAATTCCTACAGAAAATAGAAGGATTCAAGGACTTTTCAAGGCAATTTTCCAGTACTTTTCAAAGCATATTAATTTTCAAGGACTTTTCAAGAAAGTCCTCTAAATTAAAGTACTTTTCAAGCCTCTGCGAACCGTGACAGTATTAGCAATATTTTATAAAACAGTATTACGTACAAATGGTCCGGAGATAGCATCCATTACAAAAGCAAATGCCATGTACTTAATCTATTTTTGTGTTCAAGCCTTACATCCTAGTCAACAGTTTTCAGTCATGTCAGGATGTTTTCCTGGGTTGAACAACTCAAGTAGAGGATAAAGTGTCTTAATGACATGCCACAGTGCCTTCAGTGTGGCTCAAACCAGTGACCATGACCTCAACAAAGGGGCAATAATTCCTGTACAAATGATGCAATAATCTCGACTGCTTTATGTCATGTGCACCACCCAACTATGGCCATATATATATTTGGTAGGGTGTAAAAGGTAGATTCAATTGACAAAGTTCCTATACTGATTCCATGTCTATTGAGATGAAATAATTATGCTAAGCTGATAATAACCAGAAGCCAAATCAAGGAACATAATAGATTATTCTATTCCAGTAAGCAAATAAATATGAGAGAATAAACATGCATCTGAAAATAAGAAAAAGATTTTACACAAACAATGACAATAAAACCTGAGGACTGAAACATGCATAATCACATAGAAGTTCAAAATTTCCCAAATTCTGAACTTTAAAAATTTAAATCTTTAAATGTGCAGTATGGCTATAAAATATTAAAAGTTTCAAGTTTATTAATGGTTTATGACAATTCAAGCTCTAAATCCTGATCTCAGAAAAAATCCTTAAAAGTTTCACCATTGCTATAATGAAACTGCAAAATATATGGAGCCGGCCCTTGAAAAATGTTTCTAGTCTCATAGACATAAAATCAATCTTTTGATCTTATTACACTCATACTAGCAAAACTCTTATTGCACTCAGTAAAATAGGTTTAATATGCATGGGCAGCTACCTAGTGGGGCTAGGCCTTATTTTTGTCAGGGTCTTCATCGGTTTCCTTCATTTGTGTGTGCTAGCCTAATAAGTGCACTGTGTATGTTTTGTTTTGTTTTCAAAATTAGTGTAGACCTGAGGTGTAGACCAAGACCAATTTGACGAAGCCAGCTGATCAGGATGCACACCATTTTTCATCCATATGATGAATGCATAGTAATAACAAAATTTCACTATTTTATTGGCTGGATATCTGCAGTTGATATAATAGTACATGTAGTCACAACTCAAATAGAACCTAACCCGAGGTTATAAACTTTTGCATGAACTTTTAACAGCTTGAAAAAACTAAAATGCTGAAAAATTAAGATTTAACTCTCTGATGGTGTATTTATCCTGCTGATAAATGTTAAAATGCCAACAATAGTTGGCATTTTAACATTTATCAGCAGGATAAATTGTATGCCTAGCTGAGCTGAGCATGAAAAGTTTTATAACCTCAGGGCCTGTTGTACACTTATACGAGCATGATAGTGTGCTTATGAGATTGAATATGGTATGACCTATCAGAGAAACTGTACAAGCATTCCAAAACCCTCTAAGTCATTCCAGCCACCTACTATCTGCAATAAGCGCAAGATTTTTAAATATGATATTTACCTTCAATCTTTTGCATATACAAATGGATTTCTAATACAGAATGTTATAAGGATGGGGTTATATTGTCCACTACACATATAAGGTCATAGGTGGGAATATCCAAATTATAAGTATTATATCCCTAAATATTGTTTAAAAAAACTGCAAATCTTTTTTCAGCCAAAACTTGGCTCTCTGAAAATCACTCACGACCAATTCCGTACTTAAATGTAAATTCCATATTAAAATTGAAAATTTAGTACTTAAATGTTAAACGAAAAAAAATCCACATTTAAAACATAGAATCAAAATTTAAATGAAAATTTCAAATTTTAATGTAAATTCCATATTTAAATGAATTGAATGAATTAGATGAATTTAAAAAATAAATTCTAAAGAATTTAAACTCAATATTTAGATGTAAATTCCATATTTGAATGTAAATTGCATATTTAAATGAAAATTCGAAATTTAAATGTAAATTCCATATTTAAATGAAAATTCAAAAATTAAATGTAAATGCCATTTTTTAGAATCTTGTGATAATACTGCAGTTACACAAAATGTCTGTCACATATGAGCATACTTGATAACATAGCCAATAAAGACCAATAACCATTGTTGTTTGATAAAAAAAAAGTGAATGTGGCAGAGTAGAACTTATATAGGAGGCATGATCGAAAAGTTTTCAGCCTCACTTGATGTGTTGTCACATTAGACACAAATAAGTGCATGTGAATTCCAACAATGTGGCATTTTGACCTGTGTAGACTCATACGAGCCTCTGCAGCCTCCTTCTAAGCTTAGAAACTCCAAATGGTGTTCAGTCAGTAGCTTAACAATCATAGAATATGCAAGAGACTAGCAAAGGCTCTGATCAGACTGCGCGTATGCGCAGGCTGATCTGAGGCTTTGCTGGTCGCACATACCACATTGTTGGAAATCTTATGCACTGGCTTATATCATACAACTGATTACAAGTGTAATTCTACAGAAAAACCAGCTTCAAGCATACCGCTAAAGCATGTTCCACCTAAAGCTAAGAAAAAGAAAGTAAAAAGGTAATTTACACACCACACACCATGTTTGAAGTCACTGCACTCAGAGAGGGGTGATTAAATGAAAAATATACATATACCATATTTACCCTATACATTCACAAAGATCCAGAAAATAAAACAGGTATTTTCCTAAGTCAAATCTTGGGCTGATATTCGACCCCTTCTAAATTATAAAATGATCCAAAACTTCCGAAAATGGTGTATTATATTCCTAAATCATTGGCTTTACATTTTGGTGTGAAAATTTCATGAAAATCAAACAAAAATAGCAAAGTTATTGATAATTTCATTTACATCCTAATGCAAGTCTTCATGAGAAATTATTAAAGCCAATGCAACAGGTTACAGCTCCAAGCTGATAACTTGTCATGGTATTAAATTTAAAATGGAGGTCCAGCCATGGCCCCAACTTAAGAACGACAGGAAAATCCCTGTAACAGCTTTTCAGCATAATTTTCTGATTATTTTCTTTTTCTATGTTTGGGGTTCTTCAAAGGAATGGGCCATTTTATAAGTGAATTGTTTTATAAAGGGACAATTATTAAAAAAGAGTTGTAGAAAAATGACTATTCCATGGTCATTTTCCAATAATTCTTTTGTAAAATTCTATGAATACTATAAAAAAAATTATGCGCTACAACACGATTGTGTTATATCTAAATCCATGTATAGTAAGACCTGTCTAAAACGGCCACTCTCAAAAAGACCAAAAATTGGTTTTCAAGACAAATTATTGCTTAATGCAGGTCAAAAGTATTGCAGAATGCTCCAAGGGGAGCATTCTGCAATACTTTTGACCTTCACTAAGCTACCATTTGTCATTAAGATCTTTTTGTCTGTTTTTGAGTGGTCGCTTAAGACAGGTTTTACTGCACTTTAATGGAACTGCACTGTACTATAAAGGGACTGCACTGTGCCATTAATGCTAATCAGACTGCTTCATCAGGAGTGTAATGGTCTGGGTTAACATTGTTCATGCCTAACTGTGCAAACATTTAGGGTAAATATGGAATATCTATCTTTATCCAACTGAAGTTACACTGTAGCAGACAATGTTCTAAAATTAGAGCAGGCCCCCAGATAAGAGTGTGTAACTGAAAATTGTTTTTCTTATTTGTCGACTAAAAACATATTTTGTGGGTACTCAAAAGAACCGTCTCGATGAGATGGTTCTTTTGAGTACCCAAAACACATGTTTAAACTGATGGATAAGAAAATAACATAGCTCCAGATAAGGCTGCGTATTGTGTATTTACGCATATTCGTGGACCTGAAAACACAATTAAATTCATTTCTGTGCGTACAAAAACGCAATAAAAATCCTTGATACTCAATTCCGAACTTTTTCGTAGCGTATGACGCTATAGTATTCAGTTTGCGATTGTCGTTTTTCGCATCACAAGCTGTAGTTGGGTACAAATTTATACACAGCGTGGCGCCGAATCTAGTTAATTAAATTTTAAACCAGTCCAGGAACATTCTTATCGCTGTTTAGCTATACCCAATACTTACACGATTACGACATTTGTCTCGCTTTACAATAACAATGGCGTAACGTGGGCGAAATTGCCCTAGAGCAATTGAATAATATCATACCGTAGCTAACTCTAATACCGCGTTGGTGTTTTGAAGAATCAAAGATGAATTGATATATATGTTGGATTTTCGAAATAAGTTGGAAATAGCGTTCTCAGATATACTAATATTGCCAGTGTGCTTTCTGAAAGTGAAACCGAAAGTAAACAAAAAAAATCAGGAGAAACAAGGCCAGGTTTCATTGCTTATTTGCTTTCAAATGGATACCCAAAACAAAACTTGAAATACCCAATTTAAAATTTGAAATACCCAATTAAGCCAAAAAGAGGTGGGTAAATACCCATTTGCCTCCAATCCTTATCTGGAGCTATGAAATAATCACACGTTTACGAAAATTATTTTTGCTTAACTGGCCCTATGATACGAGTATCATTCTTATGAAAATTTACATACCAGAAAATGATACTTATAACAAGGGACAAACTTAGCTACTCTGAGAGACAAGTCCAACTGTAATGTATTTGAAAACCAGAGAATAATGTCTGTTTTTTTGTTTTTGTTTTTTTTTTGCTTCTGTATCACCCAGTCAACAGCTATGGTCATGTCCGGACAGTCAGTTCATCTGACCAAACTTTTTTCCTGGGCAAGCTTGACTAAGCCGTTAACCAGTACTTTGTGCACATACTTTCTCTTGTAACTGACAACAACCCTTCTTGAATCAGTGGAAGGATGAGAATGACTGTAGAAAGTATTTCATGATCAACTTCTCCATGAAAGTATGAGACCGGGACGGGATCTAACTCACAACCCCTGGATCTACAGTTGGACTCACTACCAACTGCACTACGTGGCCCGGTAAAGTCCAACTGTAATGTGTTTGAAAACCAGAGTATGTAGTCTGGGACCATTAACTTCATGAAAAAGAAGTGCAGATTTTAAAATACTGTCTGCTGCATATTTTAACATATTCAGTTAGTTCAACTGCATTCATTAATTCACATTTCATTGGCGTAACTTCTGGTGATTAGTTCTATCAAGAGAACCATTCAGGAAGAAACAAGTGAAGATTATAAAATCACAGAATATATTTACTACCAAAATTCATGTGATTTTCTTTTAACCCTTTTAATTTTGATGCCTTATAAATCCTATACATTTTGATACAATAAGCCTGGAATAGTTCATTTTATATTTTAATGGGTTGCCGGTCAAAATTCTATAAAATTATGTATTTCTGAAGATTGTTTTACCTTGGCAAACAGTGAAGACCCAGATGAAATGCCGCCTTTTGCGGCATTTCATCTGCGTTTTCACTGTTTGCCAAGGTAACTGTTTACTGGTCTCCAGAATGATTAAGTATAACCCTGATCAGGAGCTGTCTGATCTGTGTTAACACAGAATTATTGAATGCAGTTATAATGATACTATATAGCAACTCGGACCCAGTATAAACAGACTGGTCAACTAAGGAAATACAAAGTGATGTTGTCGTGGCTTTGTTTTAGCGCTATTTCAAAGTACTACAGCCAATAAAATTGATTCTGAACATATAAAGGATTATACCAAGCTATTCTCGGTATGCAAAGTTGAAATATTACAAGTTACATTAAATAAATTGAAGTTTTATCATCCTTTTAGTTTGATTTCAGACAAGTTTTGCCTAAAAGTGCCGAAAATAGCCAAAACAGGTATTTTGGTTGTTTGCTAATGTTTATAAAGACATATAAAATTTCAATATATAAAACAATAGTCTTAAAGCTAGTATATTATATCATTGCTTTTTGAAGAAAGATCACAGATATGCAGAGTCACAGATATGCAGAGAAAGAAAGCTCAGCCTCAACAATGCATTTCCAATATATACATTTACCTGTATGTCAGTGACCAGTCCGTGTATACTGGGTCGGAGATAGCAAGCAAGAAAAATGATTACACACAAGATATACACAAGGTAATACTGTCAGTCAACCCAGCCAACTACCTGTCTGTTGTTGCGGAGAGGGGGCCAGCCCCGACGAGCTACTCCCCGACATAGAGGAGTTATCTGATTGGCTACACGTTGGCGACGATGACAAAATTAACTGACGAGCCATAAGGTTTCCGAGATTAACGGGAGCTCCGCCACTAGACACAGAGTCTAAAGGAAAGAACACAACAACAGGTCCAGATAAGACAGGGTTCATACAGGCAAGTATGAGTAAAATTCAAGGACTTTTCAAGGAATTCTTAAGACTATCCCACAATTTTCAAGGACTAGAATTTTATGAAAAATCCTGATTGTTATAAAATTCTACTTCAAAATTGCTGAGATAATGGAGACATTATTACTGAGAAATTAGTATAACATTTTTGTGCCTATATTTGGTGCAGCATATGCTGCACCAAATAAAAGCACAACAATTTTATATTGATATCGGTCTCTTATCAAAAGTGCTATGTCTACAGAAAATTGTAGAATTCAAGGACCTTTCAAGGCTTTTAAGTGATTTTCCAGTACTTTTCAAGGCAGATTTCCTTTTAAAGGACTTTTCAAGAAAGCCTTCTAAATTCAAGGACTTTTCAAGCCTTCTAAATTCAAGTACTTTTCAAGCCTGTGCGAACCCTGCAACAGGTCCAGATAAGATGATAAACTACAGAATGACGTCTATCTTAATTCCTATCAATATCTTTTATGTCCAGAAAATGTTGTCTGCTTATCAGGTCTGCTGCATATATTCAAATGCAATCCAGATTAATTTGCAAACATAAGGGGACAAAAATATTTCAATGTTGTACTTGTCCTGCAAGACGAGACACTTACAATTTTCACTCGTCCTGCAAACAAACACACTTGTCCTTTAAAAGTGTATGTAATAAAGAACATATGGGAGTAATATGGCTTTCCAGAGTAATTCTTGCCAAAGCACTTGTCAGTGTTCGCGTTTACGCTGTAATAATATCTAAATACGCAACGAAAATCGTTGGTATGCAAAAAAGACAAGTAGCTTGCGTCCATGGAACGCAAGATCAAAAGCAGTCGACTTTCAACACAGTTAAGCCAGCTCAGTCGTGAAGAGAGTTAAAACGCTTGAATATCGGTCTTGTGTACTTTGCAATGCTTCAAAATCACAAAGATAAATAGTATTGTTCATAGCAACGGATGAAATCAGAACGAGGCTCAGCTATAAATATTGATTTACGGTTTTTCCAAAATCGATTTTCTGGGTAAAAAATGGTGTTTGTCTCGAGGAATCACACTAGAAACGTTTTAATAACTTAATAAAGTGTATTCTGAAGCCAATACTATCACAATTCGATGTTTTACCCGTTAAAAATGCGTTCACGGACAGGTTCAGCGATTTTCATCAGGCACAAGATAAATAATCTTGGTCTAGAGCGTCAAGTAAAGACTTTTTAAAAGCGAAAAAGTTTAAAAGTCAAAGATTCCATCACTGCTTAGTCTGCTGCTTTCTTGCTTTTTTTAATTGATCGTCAATCACTTAGTGTAAACTCAAAATGTTTGAGATTAAAGTTAATTGATAGTTTTAGCTAACTTCTCTGTGTTTAATATTGCAAAAAAAAATTAGGTTGGGAAACTTTCTGGGACTCAGTAAAATTTACATGGGACTCAACTTTTGTTGATGCCCTGGGTCCCAGGGACGCAATAGAAATCAAGCCTAAATCTAACACTGCTTGTCATACAGGGCGAGTGCTTTGGGAAGAATTACTCATCCATTCTAGATTTCACTCGTATTTACAAGCAGATGAGTGGAATTTTTGTCCCCTGAACATTATGAACCCTGATCAGACTGTTCCCAAGGGAGCTGTCTGATCTGGGTCCATACTGTATGCAATGTAGGCTACTGAAGTATATTAACCAGATGAGAGAGCAGACGACAGTTGTCTTGAAATGGTAAAAAAAGCTAAACTCTCAGCATGTTAAACTTTAAAGTGCCACCAAATTTTATAGAAGACGACATTTTTGAATTTTGTTGCCTTGAGAAACCAAATAGGGATTGATATTGCATATGAATCCTCATGAAATATCATGCCTGATTTTCTACAAAACTAAGATGGATATCAAAAAATTTCTCGTCTGCTGCAGTCACCATTATTGCTTTGAAGTTAACCCTTATCCCACCAACATTTTGTGTCCTGTAAATTTCCTCTGTTTTTTGCATCTGCTGCATATCAGACTAGATTTTTTATCATGGAAGCAAACACTGTGATTCCTGGTCAGACCAGTCTGATCTAGGTCCATATTGTTTGCAATAATAGGCAGCAGACAGCAAAATTTGTGACTGGTGGAAAAAGGGTGAAGTCAATGAAGCCGGTGACATTGCATATTTTGTCTATTATTTTTAAGAAAGCTGCTGCTTGTAAGAAGCAGAAATATACTCTAATCTGACCTATTACATACAAAAAGCTAATGAAATACAGCTTTACAACTCAGAAAGGATGAAGTTGTCCTGTTAAGGCATGAAATTTCCCAAAAAGTCATTTGCGAAAGTCAAATTTCAAATCTGTGATTTTTACAATAAATGATTTAGGAAGTGGGAAGAAAATTATCTCCATTTTTCGGTTGAAAAAGAAGAGAAGAACTGGCATGAGTGCTCATGTATTATTGAATTTACAGTAAAACCTGTCTTCAGCGGCCACTTAAAATAGACAAAACAAAGGTCTTAAAGACAAATGGTAACTTAATGAAGGTCGAAAGTATTGCAGAATGCTCCCCTTGGAGCATTCTGCAATACTTTTGACCTGCATTAAGCGATAATTGGTATTGAAAACCAATTTTGGTGTTCTTTTTGAGTGGCCGCTTAAGACAGGTTTTACTGTGTTTCAGACTACCGTAGTAAAGAGCTACTGGCCTTTAGTTAAGAGTGCGTACCAGAAAAATAATTTTCTTATTTCTCAACCAAAACATATGTTATGGGTACTCAAAAGAACCGTCTCAATGAGACGGTTCTTTTGAGCTCCCAAAACATATGCTAAAAATTATGCGTTAGAAAATATTTACACTTTTACGCTGAAATTTTTTGTTTATCTAAACCTATGGAGCTGACACTGACCTGCCTTTGAGAGACTGCCACCCCTCATGGGAGATTTGAGATGGCTGTAGATGAACGATCCCATTCCTCCGAAACTGTTTGCTTTAGGCACTGGAATACGGTTTTTGCATGAGCTATCAGTCCCATAGCCACTAGACTCGGTACTGCTCCAGGTATGTTCCTCTCGGCTACTTCCTAAACTCTGAGGACGACCAGCTTTCAACCTGGAATAACAAGATGTTTGTAGAACACAACTACTTCAGAACACCAGACCATACAGGGGATTTTCTGCCCTTCTCAAGGGGCCAAATTTCGGCCCCATTCCCAATCGAAAATAGCCACATTTTTTCCCAATACCATGTCTGTTTTCCCAATTAATAAAAGTAAAAAAAAAAAAAAAAACATTTTTTCTTTACTTTTTTTAGAAAGAGACCACTACTACTTACGAGAAACAATGACCCATATCAGAATGATGCTTAAACACTTGTGCTTAAGTGGTATGCTTGGCATAATACAATCTAAAATAACTTGATTTTGAGGATATATTTTGCTACCCTTGTTATTTTCTATGTCGTTAATTTCTCCCAATTTCGATGTAAAGTCAATCATTTTTTCCCAATTTTGGCCAGAGCCTGTTCCTAAAATTGCTGGAAAAAGCCCTGCCATAACTGACATGAGATTTCCAACAATGTGGCATTTTGACAAGTGTAGACTCAAACGAGCCTGTGTAGATTCCTTTTAAGCTTAGAAACTCCAAATGATGTTCGGTGGGTAGCTTAACAGTCATAGAATATTCAAGCGACTAGCAAATACTCTGATCAGCCTGCGCATATGTGCAAGCTGATCTGAGCCTTTGCTGGTCGCACATATTATTACATTGTTGGAAATTCTATATTGCGGGCTCATATGTGATTCATAATAAAGATGTACTGAATTAGAATATGTTTTCTTCAAAATCAAAATGTATGCCCCCTTTTTGGTGCCTTATTGTATTGTACACAATACAAGGGGCTACTTTTAAAGGAAAGAATATGCTCGCTATGGACAGCATATCATATTTTTAAGTAGCAGCTGTCATTTCCTCTACATTGAAGCATACCCTACCATTCAAAAGTCAAGGTTTTTGACGATACCAATACCAACACACTAAGAGTGTGTACTTGTTTATTGCGTATTGTTATATACCAAATAAGTGTTTACTTTAGAAACTTGACATGTTTCAACCTCTGACAGTTGTACATTTCATCTAAATTTAACGTGTTACAATGCAGCTGATCATTGACCAATCACTGGCCCTGGACTTGTTTCCCATTAATACACCGCAGTAGAGGGTTTCATTGCCATTTAAGCCTGGTGTAATAACAATATAACATTCTTTTCCTTATTAACGTTTGCCAAGCCCTCGTGTGATAATGTGTTGAAGCCATCACTGCTTCCAGTTCAGGCTGCAACACATTATCAAACGGGCATGGCAAATGTTCATAAACGGAGAAGAAAGTTTTATCCTCTTATTGCATAACTGAATTTGAAACTGTATTCTGCCGTCTCATATTTTGGCAATTTTTATTTTTACCGCTAAAAACGCCAAATATAAATCTCCACTAAATATAAGTGTGTTATAGTAACTGTAAGTATGGACAAAAAAATTGATGCATTGGAAGAACGAGTTATGAATCATGGTTCAGCAGGTACAGTAAAACATGTGTAAACAAAACCTGTGTAGACAAAACAAAGATGGTAATGACAAATGGTAGCTTAATGAAGGTCGAAAGTATTGCAGAATGCTCCCCTTGCAATGCTTTTGACCTGCATTAAGCGAAAAATGATCATGAAAACCAATTTTTGGTCTTTTAGAGAGTGGCCGTTTTACACAGATTTTACTGTAGGTGAGCATTTTGACATTGGTTATGGAACTGCTCAAGATATTCTGACAAAATTGTTACACACACTTATCTGGGGGCCTGCACTCTCCATGAAAATCATTTTAGCTAGAGTTACTTACACAATGCCAGACATTGAGATGTCATCTTGTGGATAACCTGTAGGCTGTATCTGAAAATATACAATGATCTTATAGCAACAGCAAGATTCATACAGGCAAGTTTACCTAAAATTCAAGGACTTTTCAAGGAATTCTAAAAACTTTCCTACTGTTTTAAAGGACTGAAAATGTATGAAAAATATTGATTTACATGTTTTAAAAACTTCTACTTCTGAAATGCTAGACTGCATTACTTAAGATATTAGTCTTGGAAAATCAGTATAAAATTGTTTATTTGGTGCACCACAATTTCAAACTGATTTAGTTCTCGAAAGACAGTGTTGAATCCTCCTGTAAATGGTAAAACTCGGGGTCTTTTCAAAGCCTTGAGTGTTTTTCAAGTACTTTTCAAGGCAAGTTTAACTGTGGAGGCATTTTTAAGACAGTCCTGTATATATTTCAGTACTTTTCAAGCCTGTGCAAACCCTGAAATGGCAATCAAAAACTCTGTTTCTAACAACTTTTGTCTATGTTTGTCAATGGTATTATCGTTTTTGATTGCCACCTACATGGTGTGAGCCATGAATCTGATCACTTTAACTCTTACAGCTTGCAACAACTTTTGTCCTCTGCTGATAACATTTGCAACACAGTTTGGACCAAGATCAGGCCTGAGAAAACATAAAACCTGATCTGATTCCAAACTGTTTAACACTCTGATGTCTGAAGGCATTTCTTAAAAGTTAAATTTGAAAAAAAATTAGCTGACAAAATAAAAGCATGCAAAATTACACAATGCGTGGGTACATAGGAGGGGGTGGGGGGGGCTGGTGATTCCACACCCACCCCTGGTAAATCACAAATAGCTACTGGTACAGACCCCACACAAAAAGCAATTTGACCCCCCTTAAGCAAATAAGCTGTATGGCAGACCTGTCAATCAATATGAGAGTGATTCCTTGATGACTAAAAAAAGTCCATGACACAAATTTGATGCTTCTCCCGTTTCTTGATTTAAAGAAGAAGGGAATCTTTCACTGATAACTTTTTGTCACATTAAACAGTTGACCCAATCTCAAAAATTTTACACCTTAATGTGTTAAATTCATCTTAATTGGACAAGTTTCCATGTGTTACTTACAAATGAACATTCTTTAACAGGCAATCAAAATAATTGTTCTGCCTTCTTTTGCAGGACATAAATTAAAGCTGCAATACAATACAATACAAAATTTATTTATTTTGTTTTTGTTTGATTTGATTCTTTACGTCCCATCAACAATCTTTCAGTTATAAAGGGACGGGTCTTCCTTGGTTAGACCAGTACTAAGCTAGGATAAATGTTCTTGCTCAAGGACACAACGCAGTGACGCTGGTGAGGCTCGAACCCGCGGCCCCTCGGTCTCGAGTCAAACACTCAACCACTGAGCCACTGCGCTCCCTCAAAATTTATTTATATAGTCGGAGATACAAACAGTATAACATTAGCTATGAATAGCTATTTACCGACTTAGTCCAAGTGTTGCGTTTTTAAAGTCTGTCTGTATACATGCCTAAAACTGGGATGCACTAAGTTAACCCTTAAAGCGCCAAGAAAAAATTGCACCTGAAAATGTCGTCTGCTGAAGTCGTCTGCTGCAAATGATTGCCTAGCATTACTGACGAATTAAGTATAGAAGCAAACAGCGTGGACCCAGAACAGACTGCTCCTATAGGAGCAGTCTGATCTGGGTCCACACTGTTTGCCATAGAGGCTTCTTAAACATTTCAGCAGACGAGAAAAGCAGACAACTTTTGTTGCGATTGGCGCATTAAGGGTTAAAATAATTGTTCTGCCTTCTTTTGCAAGACACAAATTAAAGCTGCTATCCAAGTGTTACGTTTTTAAAGTCTGTCAGTATACATGCCTAAAACTGGGATGCACTAAGTTAATTGGACAAAATTGGGGAGGAGTGTAGAACACAAAATTATCATATGACGTCACATCTGGGAGAGAAATAACGCCATGCAATAAAATCGATAAACCACTAGTGGTTTATAGATTTTCGGGAAACGTCCATAACAACGTTGCGCACATAATGACAAAATTATAACGTTTTAATGCCCGAAATGAGAGTTCAAAGTATTTGTCATATGATAAATAAAATCTAACATTCCTGCTCTTGTATTATTGAATTTATTAAACTTGTTGCGAAAAAGAGATAAAATGCTCGGCAAGCCTCGCATTTTATCTCTTTTCCCCATCTCGTTTAATAAATTCAATAAAACATGAGCACTCATGTAAGATCCTCTATTTATTCAGTATGACAAGTATTAAAAAGCTATTCGTACCTCATCAGGCCCAGTAAAGATTCTATTCCTCGCCTCATCATATCTCTGCTGTCTCTCCTCCAGGGATTTAGCTCTAGTGTCCTCTAATGATGGTTTCTGAAGATTTTTAGACTACAAAAAACAAACCATTACACATGAATTTGTTCGTTTGTTTTGTTGCTTAACATCCCAAGTCAACAGCTATGGTCATGGCAGGACAATCAGTCCACCTAACCAAACTTTTTCCTGGGCAAGCTTGAACAAGCGGTTAATAGTCTACATGCACATACTTTGGCTTGTATCTGACAACAACCCTTCTTGAATGATTAAGCAGAAGGAGGAGAATGACTGTAGAAATTATTTCATGAAGAAATTACTTCATGATCAATCTCCACGAAAGTATTGGACCGGGCGGTGATTGAACTCGCGACCCCTGGATCTGCAGTCAGACGCTCATCTGCATTACACATGAAATTCCATATTCTATAGAAAACCTTTATTTGTTTGATTGATATGATTCTTATCATCCCAGTCAACAATTTTTCAGCTATGTCTGGACAGGTCTTCCATGGTTGAACCAGTACTAAGCAGGGATAAATGTGTCTTGCTCAAGGACGCAACACAGTGCTGTTTGTGAGGCTCCAACCTGCAACCCTTTAATCTTAAGTCAAGCACCTTACCACTGAGCCACTGCGCCCCCTAGAAAACCTTTAGCCATGGGTATTACCTCAAGGTCATATACCCTTTGTATTGGGGAAACCCCTAAACATGTACTTTTACAAACAGTGAAAAACCCAGACGAAATGCCGCATAATAATGCGGTATTTCATCAGGGTCTTCACTGTTTGTAAAGGTACAAAAGATCTTCAGACAAAAGAATACATTTTTTTAAAGAAGTTCTAGTGATAAGGCGTATATTTTACCTAGTTGACATGATTACAAACACCAAATTTTCAAATTGTCCTAATTTATCTAAAATTGGTGTAGTTTGGCAGTAAAATATGCATAGCAGCCTTCAAATACGTTACAAAGCGAATCACCATTTACAATACCGTGAAAGCGTGCACTCTCTACTCCCACCCCTCATTTTACGTCTTTATACTGGGTGCCGTTTAGGCCAAACTTTAAGTAAATGCATTGCTAGTTTTAAAAAAGTAAAAGTGCTAAAATGTTAAGGATAGGAGTGCTCTTCATTTCAAAAACCTTACCATATTCCTTCTGCGTATGCGTACAAAATGCACCTAAAATTGTGACCTTTATCATTGGAAAGATGAAATTGGTTTTGGTTCATTTTGTTTTTAGATTCTTTCCTGTCCATTCTTTGCGTGCTGAGTAACTCTTCAGGCTTTTGTAGTCATCTGCTGACTTTTTTCAAATCTTAACTTTTAAAAAAAATTCTTTCAGAAACACTATCAGATAGTTAAACGGTTTGGATCGAGATCAGGATAGAAGAATAGTCACCGCTAGAAAGAAAAGAGTTCATCCAAATAAGCCCTAGCATCCTCTTTGTGGGACATAGGCAAACAGTGCAGACCAAGATCAGATGCCACATAATGTGGCATCTGATCTATGTGGCATCTGATCTGGGTCTCCTAGGTTTGCTTACAGAATAAGATTTGAATAAAAATGAAAAAATGCAACACAATGACCCTTAAAACGGAAATGGACTGGTTCAATAGACGAAAGCTGGAAATTCATTTTGGCTAAAATTTGTTAAAAACTGAAAAAAGTGCAAGATAGCATACCTGTAATTCATCAAAACTGCCACCTCCTCTCTTTAATAACATCTTTGGTTTTGATTCACTGCAATATATGTGTTCTTGAAAGCTAAAATCAGGTCTGAAAAAGAGAAAAAAAGGTAAATAAGCTGTAACATGTGAATATAACTTTTCAAGCATATGTTCCATAGGTACATATAAGGAATTTTTATTTGCGTAAAATTTTAATTATTTTCTTACCCATTAATCTAAACATAAGTTTTGGGTGCTCAAAAGAACCGTCTCATTGAGACGGTTCTTTTGAGTACCCATAACATAGGTTTTGGATGAGAAATAAAGAAAATATTTTTCCAATACGCACTCTTATCTGGAGGCCTGTGTTGACCAAAAACATGCAAAGTTCTGTCCCTTTCATTTCAAAACTTTGGACAAAAAACTTTTGTTTGTATAATTTGATTCTTTACGTCCCAGTCAACAATTTTTCAATTACGTCGGGACGGGTCTTCCTTGGTTGAACCAGTACTAAGCAAGTATTAATGTGTCTTGCTCAACGACACAATGCAGTGAAGCTGGTGAGGCTCGAACCCACAGCCCTTCATTCTCAAGTAAGCGCTCTACCACTGTGCTCCCACAAAAAACTTTTTAAATGTTCACATTTGGTTCACTATCAAAACGATTGCCTTGATGATTGCTTCTACATGTATTCACAAAAACATTTCAGTCACTTCAACATCAAAATGAAACACCAAACTTGAACATGCCTGCATTTCTTGGATAATTTTAAGGTTTAATTTTCTTTTGATACCTCCTGCTTAATGTAAGAGCTAATTGTTCAGAAGAAATAGAACTGCATGGCGTAAAGCAATTAGACAGACCAGAAACCCCAATAAGTATATATTGGCAAACAATTTACTGTGAAGACCCAGATTTTTGTTTGATTTGATTCTTTACATCCCATCAACAATCTTTAAGTTAAACAGGGATGGGTCTTCCCGGTTTGAACCAGTACTAAGCTAGGATAAATGTGTCTTGCTCAAGGACCACAACGCAGTGACGCCGGTGAGACTCGAACCCGTGGCCCCTTGGTCTCGAGTAAAGCACTCTACCACTGAGTCATTGGGCTCCCTATGAAGACCCAGATGAAATGCCAATATTTAATCAGGGTCTGCACTGTTTGCTAAGACAAAATCAATCTTCAGAGAAAGAAATATAATATTTTTTGGAAATTATAACCTTAATCCCTCAATATATACTATGGACCATCCTGACTTAAACGTCTCAAACTTTATGGAGAATTCCATTGGTCCAAAAATGGTTAAAGCAATGTCAAGTCACAGAAGTTCTGTTGAGCACACAAGAAACTAGACAATGTGTTTGGGAAACAATTACAGTAAAACCTGTCTTAAGCGTGCACTAAAATGAAGATCAAAATTAGTTTTCAAGACCGGTTATCGCTTAATGCAGGGCAAAAGTATTGCAGAATGCTCCCATTGGAGCATTCTGCAATACTTTTGAACTTCATCAAGCTACCATTTGCCATTAAGATCTTTGTTTTGTCTATTTTAGACACTTAAGACAGGTTTTACTAAGTCAAACTAAGGGTGGTACTCTTTCTTACCAAGGGCCATAGCTTTTCTAAAGTTAATTGGAATTCCTTAAAAAGATGATCATGTCATCTAGGCATCATCATATATCAGCTTACTTAAGTTTAAGCTGCATCTCTTATAAACTATGCGATATCCTGTTAACAAGGTATGTATGATGGGCAGAGGGATGCACAAGCCAAATTCAATATGCCCACTCAACTTTTTTTCAAATTAAGGAAAGGTTAAGTATGTAACTGAGACAGATACTTACATTCTGGTATTCTGTGTTTTATTTACAATCACACATTTTCCCGTCTGATCTACGTTATGGTCAAGGCCGAAGAATGCTGCTATTCTGTGAACTAACATCCTGTCATACGAAGACATCTGTGGGAATTTTAAGTAGTGGTGCCTACAAAATACAACAAAACAAAACTTTTTTTCAACTCTGACATGGAACTATTTTACTTAACTCTTGAACGCTGTGTAATTTTTCATGCTTTTGTAGTCACCTTCTGATATTTTTTTTTCAAAATCAACTTTTTCAACAAATTCTTTTAGGTTATTATTACTTATTAACTATCAGAGTGTCAAACAGTTTGGACCCAGATCAGGACCGACATGTTGTCGGTCCTGATCTGGGTCCAAACTGTTTGCAAGGGTTATCAGCAGACAACAAAGGTTGCAGCAATCAAGATTTAATCTAAGAAGGGGCTGATTGAGATTTTCCAATAAGTACCCACAATTTATTTTTTTTATAGCTCCCACAACACAGTTACAGATGTGCGTAGTGAAAATTGTACACATTCGAGTGTGGAAATAATATTTTCTATACCTTATGGGATAGCTTATTAAGGAAATTGCTCCCTCAAAGGGAGCAAATTATTTACTTCAAGAGAAGTCACATTTCAAAAAAAAGGATGCAGTTGATAAGCCTTCTTTTGATATGTTTAACTAAATCAGCCCCCTGGCTACCCCTTGAAAAACTTGGGCGCTAGAAGCACAGTCAAACTGACCATGCTTGCCTGTACCAGAGACTTTCAAAATACACAAGGTCAAGCAGATGACAAAGCAAACAAATTTAGTCCTGAATATCCATGAAGTGTTTATCAGGTGCACTAGGATGAAAGTTTTGTTTGTTTTGATTCTTTACATCCCTGTCAACAGTTTTTCAGTAATGTTGGGACAGGTCTTCCTGGGTTGAACCTGTATTAAGCAGCGGATAAAGTGTCTTGCTCAAGGACACAACACACGACTCCACCAGCGATGAAACTCAAACTAGCAACCCTTAGCTCCCCGAGTCTAACGCTCTACCAACTGAGCCACTATGCTCCAACCAAGATGAAATTTTTAACCGTTTACTCCACACAAGCGCTTTTTGACGCCTTTGAAATGTGAAATTTTCTAAAAATATTATGAAAGATAGAACATTTGCCCCTTAGGAGCAAATGCTCCATTTTCCATTATATTTTTAAAACTATTGAAATGTAAAAAAATATTTTTTGGAAATTTTTTGAAAATTTAAATTATTTATAGAAAATGATGCAATGTTCTAAATATAGCATATGGGGTAAAGGGTTAGCTCCACTTACTTTGGCTCTCGTATAAATTTCACGAGGTCTCCTTCAAGTTTTATTAACATACTCCTATCTTTGGGTGTTTTGTTCAATGTTTTTCTAATGAAATCTTCCAGATCTATTCCTGTAGAATCTTTGTATGGTGTATCAACACTGGAATCTGAAAGAAACATTATACAGGAAAACCTGTGTAAAACGACCACTCTTAATAAGACAAAAAATTAATTTCAAGACTTATTATAGCTAAATGCAGGTCAAAAGTGCTGCAGAATGCTCAAGCTGCAGAATGCTCCAAGGGGAGCATTCTGCAATACTTTTGACCTTCATTAAGCTACAATTTGTCATAAAGATCTTTGTTTTGTCTATTTTACTGTAGGCTTGGATAAAGATCAAATTTTGAGCGTAAAAATATTAATATTTTCTTTAAATATCTATAAGTTGTTTCTTTACGTCTTATCAACAATCTTTCAGTTATAAAGGGACAGGTCTTCCTGGGCTGAACCAGTACTAAGCTAGGATTAATGTTCTTGCTCAAGGACACAACGCAGTGACACCGGTGAGGCTCGAACCAGCGGCCCCTCAGTCTTGAGTCAAGCACTCTACCACTGAGCCTCTGCGCTCCCACCTTTAAGTTGTAACATATATTTTCGGTGCTCACTGAGACTGTTCGAGCACCCAAAACATGTTACAACATATACTTACTCTGTTTGCCATTCTGACAAGTATTTTGTGAATTTCAGACCCGATAACAAACATTTTATTTAAGAAAAGAAAGAGAAAAATGCTTAAATTTTGACCCATATAAGCCTAGCGTATATTTTATGGGACATCGGTAAACAATGCAGAACCAGATCAGGTGCCACATCATGTTCTGCACTTGTTGGAGCAACTATATATATACACATTATTATAATAGTAACGTGATCTGGCGTACTGTATCACGTCGAGTTGATGAGGTCATACCATCGGATCACCCGAGACGCTTCGCGTGGAGGGTGGTCCAATGGTATGATCTCATCCATGAGACCATACTATATATGTTTATTATATACCTTTTCCCAACATTATTCTGATTTTATAAATTGTTTTGGTCTTTAATCCAGAAAAAATGCGGGAATGTTGGCCATTATGTTTCGTTTCTTGACGTAATGTCATAAATGTTTTCCGTCTCTGGTTCCATGCTTGAAATTTACTTTACGCAAAGTCGCCGCAAAAACAGGTAACCAACGTTAGCCTCGTTTAAAAGGATAGTGATACGGATTCAGAAAACCTCAGTTTGTTGATCTGGCTTTCTGTATCTGATAGCCAGAAAACAGACAGTTCAAACGTTGTATCATTTATAGGTATATAATAAGTTGTGTTATCTTGCTGACAACTTGTATAGAAAGGATTTCATCCTTTTCAAAACATTTTTCGTTTTAGAAATTAATGATAGAGCAGTTTCCAACCAGTCTCTGACCGGTCACTGTCAAGTTGCAAAGTGGCCGAAGTACGGGTGATTGATCCCTGACTATGAACTAGTCACTGATTACTATGAGCTACTGATCAGTTGCAGACCCATTGCCAACTAAATGCAAAAACTATCAGTAGCAGACCTATTACCAACTAAATGCAAAATCTATCACCGATGGTACAGCGGCTGGTCGGTGACTGATCGGCAAATGGTCAACGATCATATCAGTAGTGGAAAAGTAGTTACAATGGTCCCAGGTAAGTTGCAAACAAAATCAGTTTCAAAAAGGTCGCGGCATGATTGCAAGCTCTGTGGGTCCAGGCTTTAGGCAGAAATAGATTATACATTTACAGGAAGTATCAAAGTCTTATTTACTGGCTCTTGAAAATGAGCCAGGACATGAGATTTCCAACAATGTGGTATGTGCAACCAGCAAAGCCTCAGATCAGCCTGCGCATATGCGCAGTCTGATCAGAGCCTTTGCAAGTCGCTGGAATATTCTATGAGTGCTAAGCTACTGACGGAACACCATTTGGAGTTTTTAAGTTTAAAAGGAGGCTGCACATAAAATGCCACATTGTTGGAAATCACATGTTGCGGCCGAGATAATTGTATTTTCTACCTACCTCTTGACAGACTAGATGAAGTACCAGCTTCAGAGCTCTGAGACCCATCTTTCTCAAGCCGACCTCGAAATGAACTTGCTGTAGATCCGGAAGTCTGAAAAATGATAAAAAAGAAATCAGTATAATTTCAACCGCCTTAGTTAGGTAAGAGTGAAGTCAAAATTGCAAAACTTCTTTTCATTCTCGGCGAAAATCTGTTTCTTTGAGTTGATGCTTTACATCCCAGTCAATTATTTTCAGTCATGTCGGGATGTTTTCTGGGTTAAACCAGTACAAAGCAGAAGATAAAGTAACTTGCTGAAGGACACACAACACATTACTCAGGCTTAAATGAAATATATGTGTGGTTCCTGTTGCCTACCTACCCTAATTTTTTTAATCCTACCCTAAACATTAAAATGGACTTTGGAGAAATAATACCTAAAATGGGCACTTTTTTAGATTTTGTCACTATTTTCTTTGTTAAATGTTATAGCAAAATTTAATAATTTTCCTACCTACCTACCCTAAATTTTGTTGGTATGCAACAGGAACCACGCATATATTTTCATTTAGGCCTCAACCATTCTTAGCATTTTAACATTTATTCCCCCTACCTAAATTTCAAGGGGACATTTGTAAATTCTGGGGGACACACTAAAACTATCTATATATGGGTCTTGATGTGAGAAAAGCTGTCTTCGAGGGGTTTGCGAACAACAAAGGCGCAGACTAGCAGTCTGATCAACGTCTTTCTTATTTGCTTGTTTGAATTATTCATATCTTAACTTGCTGCAAGCGAATTTTCAATTTTCTGGCTAGTCTCTGTAGATGAGCAGGCTGGATTGGGTATGACCTGGTCGGAAACCCTGGACAGGATTTCTCGCCATGAGGCCCATATTACATTGGTGTACAGTTTCCAGTCATTCTTTCTGTATGTTTCTTTTCTTTTTCTCACTTGATTTTGGGCTCAATGTCAGTTGTTCTGGTTCTTGAGGGGTGAACATGACAATGTAGGTCATTCTGACTTTGTTTGGTCGACTAGCTTTCTTTTACAGTAACTATATTTTTATACTTTTCTGCATAAAGTCTGTCATCCACTTCTTTTAAATAGCCATTTTTAAAGTGTGGGACTGGTTATGATATGCATAAGTGATGCCACTTAACATCATAAGTAAATACCGTGATTACAGTATACATGGGTGAAAGTTCAAAATTTCCAAAATCCTGAACTTTAGAAAATCAAATTTTAAAACTTGCAGGATGTCTACAAAAATGGATAATCTAAAGTTCAAATGATTAATTGTGTTTAGATAATCTGAAAGTTAATCATAGAAGCTATTTTAGTCTTAATTCAGCATTTTAAGGCTGACTTTCTATGGAAAGTTAGCCTCAAAATCCTGATTTCAGGAATAATCCTGTTAACTTTCACCCATGCAGTATATAAGTCTGTGCTAAGTTGTGCTAAATACTGAAATGCCAATAAACAGTGAAATTTTTGATGGCATGCCAAAAGGCCCATGCTGGTTGTGTTTTTAAGGGACACTGATGGTAAATTCACAGGAATCCCATGATCCCACACTTTAGACACAACACTGTAAACGAAAAAGTGACGTCATACCAGAGATCTTGATCCTATTCCACTTGAGCTGCTATCCGTGCTACATGTCGACGCTGTGCTCTGTAGCGGGTCAAGGGGAGGCGATGCACATTCTTCGCACAGAGCTTCACTGCGTGTTAACTGTTTAATCTTCGGTGATATCTGTGAAAGAAAATGAGCCATGACATGTGATTTCCACAATGTGGTATTTTGACAAGTGTATACTCAGACGAGCCTGTGTGGCCTCCTGTTAAGCTTAGAAACTCCAAATGCTGTTCGGTCAGTAGTTTAACAATCATAGAATATTCAAGCGACAAGCAAAGGCTCTGATCAGACTGCGCGTATGCGCAGGCTGATCGGAGGCTTTGTTGGTCTCACATACCACATTGTTGGAAATCCCATGCCATGGCTCAAATCATCATTCACCATAAGGCATGTATATCTTCATGCAAAATCAGGCCTTTATAGTTAAGAGTGCGTACCGGAAAATCAATTTTCTTATTTCTCAACCAAAACATGTGTTGTGAGTACTCAAAAGAACCGTCTCAATGAGACGGGTCTTTTGAGCACCCAAAACATATGTTTAAAACATATGGGTAAGAAAATATTTACAATTTTGCGCCCAAAAACATTTATTATTTATCTAAACCTATGCAGAACTGTTTAACCTTGGGTGATATGTGTAAAAGAAAATCATCAATCACCATAAGGCATGTATAACTTCATGTAGAACATCATCAGGGTTGGCACTGTTTGCTAGGATAACAAAAGTGTCATAAGGCCATTTAACGCTCACCCAAGTCCTGTTTCATAAGAACCATTTAAAATTAATCTTTAGCTATGGCAACAATATTTTTCATTTATAAGCAGTAACCAGCAAAGGTACAAATTGTCATGTGTCCCCATTGAAGATTCAGGTCAGCCTGCACTTCTGTGCAGTCTGATCAGTCTTCGATGGGTATTCTATAGATAACCAAGGGTCCAACCTTTCTTCAGTTGTAAAACTAAGACTCTAACCAGACTGTGCAGAAGCGCAGACTGATTTGAATCTTCACTGTTCCCAAATGCCAACTTGTACCTTAGGATGGATACTGGCTCATTTTTGAAAAATAATTTGTGCAATTTTAATAGAGGGCATAATGAAGAACATTTGTGTGAAATTATTTTAAATCAGGAAATAGATTTTTTATTTTTGGCACTGGTGGCAGTTTGTTTAGTGGAGTAGAATCATTAAAGCAATTTTGGTAGACAGTATTATTAGAAACATTTTTGTTTGTTTGTTTGTTTGTTTGATTTGATTCTTTACGTCCCATCAACAATCTTTTCTGTTAAACAGGGATGGATATTCCTGCGTTCAACCAGTACTAAGCTAGGATAAATGTGTCTTGCTCAAGGACCACAACGCAGTGATGCCTGTGAGGCTCGAACCCACGGTCCCTCGGTCTCGAGTCAAGCATTCTACCACTGAGCCACTGCGCTCCCTGAAACATTTTTGTGAAAATATATTTAATTTTGGCCAGTGGTTCAGGAGAGTTTTTTTTCTATTTTTGATTCTGGTACCCATTTGCTCAGTGGAGCAAGACTATTTTATGCAATTGTGGTAGAAGGCATTATGGGAAACTTTGAACATCTATGTGAAAGGACCTCGGACAGTCTTAATGAAGGATTGCCCATAAAAATGGCCAGAAAAAAGTTTCAAAGAAAAGGATAGTTTTTCCATCAAAAAGATAGTAGGTTCAACTCTCGAATTATCCGCAAAAAAGTTTTTCTCATTGGACAAGTACCTATTAAAAATATGGGTTGAAAACCATGTTTTTGCTATTCAACATATAGAAAATGGTTTACTGGAGTGCTTTCCCCTCCGTGACCAAACTAATCCTTTTTGCATACTGTTGTAGTTTTACATTTCAGACATCATATAAAAAGGGCATGATTGGTCACGGGGGGGGGGGGGGGGGGGGGGGGGGGGGGAACGATGTCAAAATGCTCAAAAACTATATATTATAAAACCTTATTAGGAAATTAGTTTGTAAATATCAATTCACAATGGCATGTACCAGGGCTTTAGTTATGATTGCGTACCAAGTAATTAATTGTCTTATTTCTCAGCCAAAACATATGTTGTGGGTTGTTTCGTCAGGAACGATGTCAAAATGCTCAAAAACTATATATTATAAAACCTTATTAGGAAATTAGTTTGTAAATATCAATTCACAATGGCATGTACCAGGGCTTTAGTTATGATTGCGTACCAAGTAATTAATTGTCTTATTTCTCAGCCAAAACATATGTTGTGGGTACTCAAAAGAACCGTCGCAATGAGACGGTTCTTTTAAGCACCATATTATAGATTTAATCTGATGAGTAAGAAAATATTTATAGTTTTAAGCTCAAAAAGAGTGTTTATCTAGACTCTGATATATACAGTATGCAGATATGATACACCTGAGTGAATATGTCACACTGGCTGATTTTGAAACACAACAGGTAATTGTCAAAAGTTATGGACAGCATACTTATTTAGAAGAAGTGATGAAATCTTCTCACCCTGAATTTTATGCAAACGCAACACTTTCGTCTCAAGTTATATGACCCAAACATTATATTTCCATGTATTTAGGTGAATACCCAGAGAAACTATGACTTTCTGTGAAATAAAATTTGGTCAGAAAAAATACCCCCACCCCCTAAACCCTAGTGTCCTGGCATAATTATGCAATATTTTTGAAATATTTTTTTTCCTTGGTACACTAAATGTAATGGTTTAATTTAAGCACAAAAATATAGTTGTCAAATATACATTATCCCAGCCACAGGCTGTCAAAATTTGAGCAGATTGAATAGGAGACTGTCCGAGGTCCTTATTTTGACCAGTTGCTCAGGAGATGTTGTTTGAATAAAAAATGACACCCAACAGGCAATGCACAACAGAAGCCAAATGAAGAGGGGAAAAAATCTCACAAAGAGTATTTGATATTTATACCATTCAGAAAGCATCCTACAGGGGTATTTTTGCAAGCCCAGACAGACTGACGAAACAACCTATTATCACAATAGATCACCTTGAGCCTATGGCTCAGGTGAGCTACAACAGGATTCATACAGGCAAGCTCGTGTAAAATTCAAGGACTTTTCAAGGACTTTTAAAAGACTTTCCTACTGTATTCAAGGACTGAAAACTTATGAAAAATACTGATTTACACGTTAAAATTCTACTTCTGAAATGCTAGAGTCCATTACTAAAGATATTAGTTTTAGAAAATCAGTGTAAAATTATGGTGCCCTTATTTGGTGCAGCATATGCTGCACCAAATAAAGGCACCACAATTTTATACTGATTTAGGCCTCCAAAAAAGGGTGTTGAATCCTCTTGCAAATGGTAAAATTCAAGGACTTTCAAGGCCTTTGTTTTTCAATGCAAATTTTATATTCAAGGACTTTTCAAGACAGTCCTGTATATCTAAGTACTTTTCAAGCCTGTGCGAACCCTGTACAAAATCAGCAGACGAAAGTCAGAAAAAAATAACCAGCATGAAAAGAATTAGAGCTCCCCTGACAATGAACACAGAAAGCAGGACTGTCATTATCCCTTTGATCATCCCCCTTAGGAAGTCATTTTTACAAACAAAACCAATTAGGTGCCTAATTAAGAACTACTTACAAGTTAAAGAGACAATATTTATGGCCTTTTTAGGACAAAAAAAGTCTTGTGACCTGGATGATTATTAATGTCAAGCTGCTCCACAATTAAGCCTGTGTCCAACATAAGGTTCGAGTTGGCATGTGCGCATAGGGAAGATTCAAAATTGGTGTTCCCATCCGCACAGTCTTATCAGATTATTTAAAGAAACATTGGACCCTTGGCTACCTATAGACCGCCGATCAAAGACTCAGATCAGACTGCACAGGTTGATCGGACTCTTTGATGGGCCAACATGCTAACTTATACCTTTTGATGAAAACTGGCTCAGATATATGTTTTCTATATTTGTGAAAAGAGTGTAGAAAGATCCAGATATAAGCTTGTCAATTCATACTAAAAACTGTAATTCTCTGAAATCTTAATTAATCAAAATTGGGGAGAAGTAATAAGTAGATTAAAATATTCAGCATGATCAGGTTTAATTCTTTACCTACCAATGACATCTACTGTTGTGCCAACAAAGAGTGACAGTGACCTAATACTTTGTTTACGATTGCTAAGTAAAACACTAACGTGTACACTTCCCTTGAGCATACGCGAATCCATAGATCACTTGTGTATTTATCCTGTGGATAGGATTAATATGGCAGGCCAGTACTGATCACCAAAAAGATACCTTTTCTCTAAACAACATTATTCTTTACCCAATAGGGGTAATTTTTGTCGTCTGCTGATAACCTTTGCAAACACTATGAACCCAGATCAGTCCCGACATTTTGTCGGGCCTGATCTGAATCCAAAGTATTTGACATTCTAATGGTATTCCTGAAAGCATTTTTCGAAAAAATTAATTTTGAAAAATTCAGCAGACGACAAAACCCCATGAAAAATTTCCGAGCATGTCAAGAGTTAATGCTAAGCTAAAGTTGACCTATATGTTGTAAGCATCTGTAAATAGGGCATCATAAAATATCTTCTGACTTTTATGTCCATCATATTTAGTGCTCCGATTGTCTCTTGCCAATAATCACACCTTCAGAAGAAAATGACAATAAATCTGTCCATATCTGCTAGACTATATGGGCCTCGACGCAAGAAAACCTGTCTTCGGGGGTTTGCGAACAACACAGGCACAGACCAGCCTGATCAGCGCCTTTGTTATCCGCTTTTTGGAAAGTATTATATATATGCTTGCTACAGGTGAAATTTCAAATTTCTAGCTAGTCTCTGTAGCCGAAGAGACTGGTTTGAAACTCGCTTTGTCAGGAACCCCGAAGACAGGTTTTGTCGAGATGAGGCCCATATAAACTGGATACTTTTTTAGCTTTTTTCGCCCTTTCTGACCATTCTCACTCACAAAGGATACCAAATTTTTTTTAATCAAAAATGAAGGTCTGGATGATGTACTCTGAATAGCGATTAATGACCTTATTTAATATTGATTTAGTAGTGATTACTTCCCATTTTTTAAACAATTCATGATTTTTGTGACCTAAAATTTAATGATTAGGCCTAAAAAAAATTTTTTAAAGCTTACTTTTGTGAAAATGTCTTTTTTTCAGATGGTCAAAGGGGCAAATATTTTAACAATTAGCCATTTGGGGTCTCCTCTCCCCCCCCCCCCCCCCCATCCAAACACTCAAAAACATATAATGTGTGTTATTGAAAGAACATAATTCACCAGCGGGTCAGCGCTGGTGATATATGTTAGTAAACTTCCATTGGGCGCGTGTTCGATTCGGGCCTGTTCCATTAGCAAGTTGCAGAAATGGATCAGGTGTTAACTCCCCAACAGCAGTGTCTTTTACAGTTCTTTCTCAGACTCCCCGTCGACCAAGTTACTTCCAAAATTCCATCATTGCGTGAGCGATGTTGATATACTTTGGATACTGGATTGCTTCTAAAAGTGAAAAGGCCTATTAGAGACCTTACCACTGAGCGAGAATCCCGATCAAATATGGGCCCTTCGGATATTCTAGACTAAATGTGACGAAATATCTAGATGTAGATGGGTCAGTTTCAATATGCCCCCTAGGCATTATGTGCATTGACTTCGATTGAGGAATACGGTTGAATGACCTTATACATACTGCTGGGGAGGGGGTTAACTCTACAATTATTCAGTGGGTTCATGAGCAGAGTCTTACTGGAATATGCATATTTCCTGTCTTTATTTGCTTCCAATGGATCACCTAAGTACAATTAGTTAACTAAAAAAAAAAAATACTCAGAGCTCGAAGCCCATGAAACACTGAAAAGAGTGGCTTCAGCAAATGCAATAATAAAACACTATAAAAGTTCTTTTTTAATAACTGTAAAACGCCATGCAATGGTTCTAAGCTTTTTTAAAAGCTAACCTTGTATGCAATTTAAAGCTGTACTGAATGACCAGAGTTCCAATCCAGTCAGCCTAATAACCTTATGCAGCCTTTCTCCCTACCTGATGATGATTTTCTTGAAATTTGATCAAATATGGCCAACTGCCTTCAGAGATATACTTCTTTGAAAGGGAGGACAGATGACGATAACAGACAACAACGGACCATTGCTATACTAATACCTCACTTGAGCCTTCCGCTCAGGTGAGCTAAAAATGTTGCAATAGGTTTCTGAGTGACAAAACGGATAGACCTTGATCAGAAAGCTCTGATCTAGGTCTTCACAGTTTGCTAGGTTCTGCATGTCTAAACTTACAGGCTTAATATGGTAAATGTATACTTAGTTATTGAAATTTAAGACAATTTAACCTTCATCATGCTGGATATTTTAATGACACTACGCTCCTGACCTCCCAAATTTTCTATCAAATTAACTTGCAGGAATCCAGTTATTAGCATGTTAGGAAAACTGTGTGAATCCTGATCAGCTGGCTTCTGAGAAGCCAGCTGATCTGGATCTACACTGCTTCAAAACAGGATATATCCCGGTTTAGCATGCTAAGGGTAAACTAACTGTTTCTGAGCTCAAAGTGTTTAGCACCGCAGTTATGTCTCAATACCTTCAGAAATGATGGGAATTAAAAAAGATCATATTTCAGAATTTTACAATTATTAAATATAATTACTGCCACATCCTTGAAACATCGTAACAGCTGATGTCAGCTATTTTTTTCGTCTTGAAGATATGACGATGCATTTACATGCACCTTTACAAAACAAAGAACAGAAGTTTCTTGAAGTGCTTCATCCAAGTTTTGCTGGGGTGTATACTGTTAGCATGACATCCTTACCCTTGTCATGTGTGAAGTCATGACAACCAATATGGCTGCCATGGTGTCCATCTTGAAAGTGATTTTTAATTACTTCATGAACCACATGCTGGATAGGGCTGCAATTTTGTCTTGTGTGGAACAGTAGGTTGGGTGAGTATGAGTATGAGTTTGTGTTTGTTTGTTTGATTTGATTATTAACGTCCCATCAACAATCTTTCAGTTAAACAGGGTCGGGTCTTCCTGGGTTGAACCAGTACTAAGCTAGGATTATAACAATCCACCATGAGCGTCCATGTAGGATAGAGATATCTCACCCGAGGGGTCGGAAGTTTAACCAGGGATGAGGCTTGCTGAGTCCCTGGTTTAATTCCGAGCCTGAGGGTGAGATTTCTCTATCCTACATGGACAGGCTCATGATGGATCATTTTTCTCCCACTTTTCGAAGGGTTTTTGTCAGAAAATAAAAACTCCATGAAAACCTGAAATTTCTAACTTTTTACTCGTTGGGTTTACATTATTTCTGAGTTCACAAGTGTTTTTATCGGGCATTAAAATGGGAGTAAACATAGTTTGCACCTTGTTATTGCCAGGAAAACACCCTTGGAGCATTAGTTAAGTTGCAATATGCAAAATAAATTCCTGCTTGGCTCCCTGTGCCATTAGCGTAATATTGCCATTTTCGTCACGCGGTGCACATTCGGTGACGTCATTAACGTTGTATGACGTCAGTAAGTGACGCTTGACCTTGCTTGGTGCCTTTGGGTTACCTAGGCACAATATATTGGTCCTTTAAGTATCCTTTTCTGGGATAAAAGAATATTTAACTCTGCCCATGTAAGAAAGCAGTCACGTGATCATGTAAGATAGAAATTTCTTACATGAGCTGACAGCCTATCTTACATGGGCAAAGGTGGGAGAAAAATGTGTCTTGCTCAAGGACCACAAAGCAGTGATGCTGGTGAGACTCGAACCTGGGGCCTCTCTGTCTAGAGTCTACCACTGAGCCACTGCGCTCCCTAAGTTTGTGTTTAACGACCCACCAACAACTTAGGTCATATGGAGATGGAGCCGCGGCTTAGAGTCTCATCCGACAGACTGGAGGAGCCAGGGATCAAACTCGGGACCCATGGGTACACAGCAGGTTGAGATTTCATCAAACGGTGACATCAGAATGGCTGCCACCTTGAAAATACTAAGACCAAATATAATAAAAAGCCTGTGTTTAGGGTAACCCGACCCTACCTAAATTTACTGTTGAGACCTAGAATTTTTTTCAGGTTTTCTGGAAAAAATATATAATTTTATGCATTTTGAAAAGCGAAATGCCTTTCAAAATGCATAAAATTATATATTTTTCCAGAAAAAAAAATATTAACAAAAATATGTGTGCCTATCCTCCTAAAATTTTCAGACCCCTTACCGGAAAGACGCTTCTTTTTTTAATTGGCCACAGATTCTAGGCTTTAAAAGCAGAACCCAATGTGTCATTGTTGGATTAGGCTGATATTGTGTGTGGTTTATCAGGTCAAAGTGTAGATTCAGGTTTGTGAGCAGTTTGTGCTGGGTTTACACTGTTTGCGGGTCCTATCTGTCTGAGTATTCTGAGTAAACATGTTAACATTATTTTTCCAGGAAACACCAAGGGAACAAAAATTTAATCAGCAGCAAGATAAAGTTTCTTTCTAATATAATGACAACCGTATTTAACCTGAACGTTAGGACACTTGAACCCTTCCATATACATGTACAGCAGAATCTTGTAAAATCGAAGTCTTAGGATCTAGTAGTTTTATTTCGAATTGTCAGTAATTCCAATTATAGGGAGGTAGCCATAAAAGTTTATAACCCCCAAAAATGATTATATTTCTCAATTATCAATTAACATGTTCTGGGTGTGTAAAAGAAACATCTCTCTGAGACGCTTCTTTTACGCACCCAGAACATGTTTTTATAGACAGTTATTAAAATAGTTCATAAATAGGCCCTATTTTCTGACTACATTGCGTCCAAAATTTAATTAGAATTAGCAAGTATTCAAACAACAAGAGTTCCAATTTTCGAGGTTTTACTGTATTTATCCTAAAATTTGAACAATCAAACTGTTAATTTGGACCTTTGTCACAAGGCTATAGCTGGCTCCTTTGAATACTTACGTGATTATGCTTATGATTATGATCCTGTGAAATCTCTGTGGCTGTGTGTTTGAGATCATCGGGAGAACCTGAATCTGGAGAGGCGCCTGTGACTCTCGGCGTCTCTGTCCCTGAAACATATAAAACATGTTAGACAAATCTATCCATTGCAATGCCAATCAGAGAGGTCACAGTTGAAGAACATAATCAAGTCATTTAAACTTTCTTACCCCTATGAGTAATGCAGTATTTTCAAATCATTAAATTTCCTAACGATGTTAAAATGTCATCTGCAAACTGCATATTGATCAGGTTTTAATGGGACTGTTCTTTGCAGTGATTTTGTATTAGTGCCCTGTACTGGTTTAAAACACTTGCAATAATAAAACTATAGGTCTGTTTGCATTGTTTTCCGCAAGTAGGATTAACCTGTGCAACAAATTGTAATACATATAAAAACAAATTCCACAATTGAAACGTAGCCGAATATCTTTTTTAAAAGATACTTCTTGTTCAAAATTTCTTTCAGAAATACAATCAGACTGTGAAACAGTTTCAATTTATAACTGGCCTCGACATTTTGTGAGGCCTGATCTGGGTCAAGACTATTTGCAAAGGTTATCAGCAAACAACACTAGCAGGCAAAGAGTTACCATAATAGTTGCAAAGCAGGAAATATCAATATTTTATTCTTGTTAGTTTGATTGATTGGTAGCGTACCTTCAGTTGCTATACTTTTATAAAAGCTAATTCCAGGGACCAAGCTAGGGGGCGACTAGGGCTAAATAGTCGCCCTAGGGGCCGAAATTTTGCCCTAAATGGGACCCAGGGAGAAGTGGGAGTCTCCCTAAAAAAAAAAAAAAAAAAAAAAAAAATTTTTTTTTTTTTTTTTTTTTTTAGAGAGACTCATTTTCATTTTGTCACCACACAAATGCAAGCTGTGGTGACATTATCAGACAATCTACTACCACTGCATCATGTTTCTCCTTCCATTAAATGGCAATAGTATGTCTAAAGGCTAATTTGCTTCTAAATTGACAGAAAATGCCGTAATTTTGCGCTATAACTTCTCCCTATCTGACTGTCACTTCTCCCTAATTTTCCTGCAGGGAGAAGTCACTTCTCCCTAAAATTCTGGACCAGCTTGGTCCCTGAATTCTTGTTTAAAGATGCAGAACAAATGTGCACAATATTCACAGTGTCCACCCAGGTAAACCGCATGTGTAGATCTCGGAGGGTGTTGGCTACCGGAGGTAAACAAACAGAATATGGATGGACAGGGTCTGTATTTATCCATTTTTATTTCTTATAGAGAGTTTCTTGGAGACGAAAGCAGCAAACAGGTTGCTTCTTTATTGAATGATAAGGACTCGGAATGTGTTAAATGCTTTTGATATATGTCTGTAGTACCCAGGGCGACTTTTCAAATGGCAATTGCAATATTTTCAATGAAAAAAGGCTATTCTTTTGATCATAGCTGGAATTACACCAACCTTTGCCACAAATTGCATGTACCGCCACAATTCTATATCATTCTCCTGCATGATATAAAAGAGCCATGCCCCCAAAATGCTATTTAAATATCAATATTTGAAATTTGCTTAAGGTCATATCATTTTGATGGTTAGCAAAATGTGCAGAGGTTACTTGACGGCTGGCATGCTTGCTATCGGAGTGACAGTGGTTTTGATTTCGGAGATTGATACATACTGCCACACACCAAGTGCCTGAATCTGATATAGTTTAAGCGTGCCAAGTTGCAAAAAAATGCTACAAATGAAAGACTACCAGGGAACGAAATTCAGAAGACAAATTGAGAGGTTTTGCAGCTGTTAAGTGTTTTGAAAAGCGCTCATCTTCAGTCAGGGGCATGCATGTTGTGTCTACAGGCTTCGCACTGGCTTGAAAAGTACTTGAATATACAGGAGTGTCTTGAAAAATCCTTGAAAATTAAATTTGCCTTTAAAAGTACTTGAAAAACACTCAAAGACCTTGAAAAGTCCTTGAATTCTATCAATTACAGGAGGATTCAACAGTGTTTTGGAGACCTAAAATAGTATCAAATTGTGGTGCCTTTATTTGGTGCAGCATATGCTGCACCATATATAGACACCTCAATTTTATTCTAATTTTCTTGAACTAATATCTTTAGTAATGGACTCTAGCATTTCCGGCGTAGAATTTTAACGTGTAAATGTGTAAGTATTTTCTAAAGTTTTCAGTCCTTGAAGACAGTAGAAAAGTCTTTTAGGAGTCCTTGAAAAGTCCTTGAATTTTACACAATCTTGTCTGTATGAACCCTGGTCTAGTCGGTCAGGGAAAACGTGTTTTAATTCTGCACTGATACATTTAAGGTGAAATCAGTATGCTTGAATTAGGAAGGGAATATGATAGCAAGGTTGGTGGGGTGGGGGTGGCGAAGGGATGGTCCCTGAAGGAAGGTAAGAACAAGTGCCAGATCTATACCCATTTTCTTACCTGGCAACGCAGTGTATTAACAAAATGCGCCAACAGGGTTACTAAATGCAGGTTCACATTACTGCGCCCCGCCCACCCTCTTTATTTATTTATTTTCATATGTGACATAGGGTGTGCCCATTTCTTGTACCGACATCTAGCTTTGCACTGATACGCTTTCTTCGATTTTGTAAAATTTTAGTGAGAAAATGCACATACTTATACAAAAATACCAAATGTTCCCGAATGGGCAAGCTAATGTGATGTTATCATCACTTAATCATGCGCGGATCCAGAATGTTTTGTCAGAGGAAGTCTAACTCAACAAACAAATTTCTTTTAGATGAAGGGAGTGAGGAATCAAAATACCACTAAAAGCGGACCATCATCAGCGCAACAGCATAACGCTGGCGGGGCGATAATTACCCAATATGGAATGCTGGCTTAGTAGCTTTAAATTTTCCAGGGGATCTGGACTAGTATTGCTAAAGAGCCCTAAAGGTTTCCTACTTTCCAGGGAGGGGGCCAGGACCCTCTGCCACCCATCTCTGGATCCGCGCATCTTAATCTTAGTTGAATGCGCCGACATAGCTGAAAAATTGTTTACTTGGATGTGAAGAATAAGATAAAAAAAACGTATTACTGAACCCTGTACAGTTTGCATACGTTTTATCGCTGTACTCTTTTCGCCATTGCGACAGTAAAATAAAATACCACACGTATTTAAAAGCAATTTACCGTTTTGGTCTGTTGTCACTTCATTCTTAAAAGTATTAGTATACATGTAAACTTATCTGGATTTTCACTGCATATTTGTATAGGTGGTCAAAATAATCCATATAACAAATATCCGTAAAATATTGAAGATATTGCAGTTTCGGTGGTAATCCGTTCTGTTATTTTATCTTTTAACGTTTTTAAACTTTACATAGTAGTACAGGGCCCGGAATTACAAAGCCTCCTTAAAGTTAAGGAAGACTTAAGTTAAGTATTGATATTTCAACATGCTAAATAAATTGCCTAGATAGGTGCAGTACTTGTGGTCAAAGATAACATTGTGATTTAGAGAAAAAAATGAAACTATTTTGATTTTAATCAGTTTTAAACGTTATTTTTCGCATCCTGATAAATCAATACTTAAGTAAGTAACTCAGTAAGTCTTCCTTAACTTTTAGGAGGCAGTGTAATTTTGGGCCCAGGTCCTCATATCCCGATAACAGCAGCCCAAGCCCCCACGATGGCATCTTTTAAAGCAATATTATTTGAGCCGCGACATGAGATTTCCAACAAAGTGGTATGTGCGACCAGCAAAGGCTCAGACCAGCCTGCGCAGACTGATCAGAGCCTTTGCTTGTCGCTTGAATATTATATGAATATTAAGCTACTGGACGAACATAAATTGGAGTTTCTAAGCTTAAAAGAAGGCTACACAGGCTCGTCTGAGTCTATTCATGTCAAAATGCCACATTGTTGGAAATCACATGTTGCGGCTCATTTGTCATTCTGTAAGAAGCAGTAAAGATGAATTGTATATCTTTAAGATGTTTTTAAAAGTTTCACACCGGATAACCGGCAATCGAAAAAGTTAATACTATCGACGAACGTAGATCAAAAATCGTTCGAAACAGGGTTTCGATTGCCATTTGTCGCCCGATTTTTCGATTGTAATTTGTCGCCCGACTGGCGACAAATGGCAATCAAAAACACTGTTTCTAGCGATTTCCATATGCATAAAACAACATGTATTTGTAACATGTTATATATGTGTACTTATAAAAGCAGATTCGTGTAGCTTCCCAATTCTGTAAAATCGAATGTTTAATTAGATCTTTCTGCAGCTATTTGCAGTACGGCTTTAAATTATCTTTAGTTCAATAATTGTACCTGGGTGACGTCCTTTTCAGAAAGAGATGGGCAATCGGATTGTGAACTAGCTGTTACTCATTTAGAGTTTGGGTACAATATATTTTAAACAGATCAAGTTTAGTAGTTTTATAGTTGTGATGTTTGTTCTATTATCTATAATTATGCAAGTTTCAATGAAACTTTTAGTCAAAAACTATTCGCACTTTTGCCAGATAAGCTGTTTTAGCAAAAGGGAATAAAATCAGACTTTACATTATGTGAAATGTCAATCTGGTAATGTCATCGTACTCGTGAACGTTTGTCAACATATATTTTTGACACTTTGAGATTAAGAGTCCTATTTCTTCTAAACTGTTAATCCCCAAAGTATATTGCTTAACTTTTTTCCCTCAGTATATAAAAGCCATACCCCAGACAATTAAATAACATAATCTTATCAAATTCCAAGCGTGGGCAGACTCCCATGTTAATTTCCCATACCATGTAAGAGCCCCTTTGTGAACACGAAATTGGTGGTGGCATCAATACACTTGTCCTCCGCTCAACGGCGTAGCCAGAACGCTGAAAAATTATGGACATCAAAGGGAGACTACTGGATCAAGCAATGATTCTCTTCAAATGCATCCCTTTTCAAATGGGAACTTCTCTTTAAGGAAAGAATTTGCTCCCAGAGGGAGCGATTTTTTTCCTTTAAGAGCAGTTTATTATTGTATGGCTAATCATTAAGTGACCTCCCTTGAATGTAAGTATTTTTATTACGCACGTGCGTAACCTGCGTAATCGGTATAATAGAGGCTGTCCCAGGAAGTATCTGTTCCCTTGTTCTTCTTAAATATTGACTTGTTTCCATATTTCATGTTTTATTTATTTCCCTGTTCTCTGACAATCTTGTTCCCCTCAATCGGTTCGACACAAATGATCGGCTGAAGCATTGAGAAAAAAGCACCTTATATGCCAGTCTTCGCAATTTATAGTTGCTTATGATAATCACTGTTTATGTGTATATAAAAAAGGTTTCACATTTACCGTCGCAACTAGGTATATTTGTTTTCACGTTTACGGTTAAACGTTTTCACATTTACGGGGCCTTATTACATTTAGCGTTAAAAGTTTTCACTTTTACCAGGCCTTATTACATTTTCCTGCTAATAGCACGTTATTACAGTTCTTTACCATCGGATGACATACTTGGAATTTGACAGAGGAGGACTGAACATGGGAGTCGAACACTCATTTCATTATATTCCCGTACTGCACATGATATTTAAAGTTAATTACCAAAAACATTGGAGAGAGAGTAGAGTGAGTAGAGAGAGAGAGAGAGAGAGAGAGAGAGAGAGAGAGAGAGAGAGAGAGAGAGAGAGAGAGAGAGAGAGAGAGAGAGACAGACAGACAGACAGGGACAGAGAGAGAGAGACAGACAGAGAGACAGAGAGATAGTAGAGAAAGAGAGAGTAGAGGAAAAACGAGAGTAGAGGTAGTGCGAGTAGAGAGAGTGCGAGTAGAGAGAGAGAGAGAGAGAGAGAGAGAGAGAGAGAGAGAGAGAGAGAGAGAGAGAGAGAGAGAGAGAAAGAGCCAGTAGAGGAAGAGATAGTAGAGAAAGAGCGAGTAGAGGGAGTGCGCCTATAGGGAGTGCGAGTTGAGGGGGTGTGAGTAGTGGGAGTGGGAGTAGATGGAGTGCGATTAGAGAAGGAGAGCGAGTAGAGAAGGAGTGCGAGTAGAAGAATGCGAGTAGAGAAGGAGTGTTTGTAGAGGAGGAGTGCGAGTAGAGAAGGAGTGCGAGTAGACAAGAGAGACAATAGAAGGAGTGCGAGTAGAGAAGGAGTGTGAGTTGAGAAGAGAGAGTAGAGAGAGAGATAGCAGAAAAGGAATGCGAGTAGAGAGGAGAGTGTAGAGAACGAGTGCAAGTAAAAAAGAGAGAGTAGAAAAGAGAGAGTAGAGAAAAAGAGAGTAGAGAATGAGTGCTGCGAGTAAAGAAGAGAGAGTAGGGAAAGAGAGACTAGAGAAGAAGTGCGAGTAGAGAAGAGAGAGTAGAGAAAGAGAGAGTAGAGGAGGAGTGCGAGTAGAGAAAGAAAAATTAGAGAAGTAGTGCGATTAGAGAAGAGAGAGTAGAGATATGTGCGAGTAGAGAAAGAGAGAGTAGAGAATGAGTGCGAGTAGAGAAAGAGAGAGTAGTGAAGGAGTGTGAGTAGAGAAGAGAGCGTAGAGAAAGTAGAGAAGGAGTGCGAGTAGAGAAGGAGTGCGAGTAGAGAAGGAGTGCGAGTAGAGAAGGAGTGCGAGTAGAGAAGAGGGAGTAGAGAAGACGGGCGAGTAGAGTAAGAGAGAGAAGAGAAGGAGTGTGAGTAGAGAAATACAGATTAGAGAAGGAGTGCGAGTAGAGAATTGAGAGGAGAAAGTAGAGAAGGAGTGCGAGTAGAGAAGAGAGAGTAGACAAGGAGTGCGAATAGAGATGAGAGAGTTGAGAAAGAGAGAGTAGAGAAGGAGTGCGAGTAGAGAAAGAGAGAGTAGAGAAGGGATGCGAGTAGAGAAGAGAGAGTAGAGAAAGAGAGAGTAGAGAATGAGTGCGAGTAGAGAAAGAGGAAGGAGTGTGAGTAGTGGGAGTGCATGTAGAAAAGAGAGAGTAGAGAAAAAGTGCGAGTAGAGAAAGAGAGAGTAGTGAAGGAGTGTGAGTAGAGAAGAAGTGCGAGTAGAGAAGGAGTGCGAGTAGAGAAGAGGGAGTAGAGAATGAGTGCGAATAGAGAAAAGAGTGTGGAGGAGTGCGAGTTGAGAAGAGAGAGTAGAGAAAAAGAGAGAAGAGAAGGAGTGCGAGTAGAATAGAGAGAGTAGAGAAAGAGAGAGTTAAATTTATGCATCTAGTGAAGACTGATTAGACCGTACAGGTGCTCGTCTAAACATCTGGTATACTAATTGCATTGCTACTTGATCCTTCACCTTCACAAAAAGGTATGTGTCCATTTCTTAGTATAATGTTTTGGCATGTTATGTTACTGCACTGTTACTTTAATGTGATGCAAAGGGCTAAATAGATATGGTAGACTAAAACAAAGCAAACTAATGCACAAAAACACCCATTCAGTGTTGAACAAAAACTCTAACAAATTGGTTTATTTAAGCTTGTTTCTCCTTTGATATGTTCCCCGCCAATCGAACCACTTGTTTTTGAAAGTGTTTGAGTGTTACACTTTTGTTTCCGTATGCGAGAGCTTATTTAATGAGCATAATCAATTTGCCCTTCTCCGTAATCAATGTTAACATGCACATGCCTTCCCTCCGACAGCTACCCAACATACCTCCGAACGGAAAGCTACCCATAAACATGATACCACCGTCATGAAATTGCTAATAAATAAATGTTTTACATGTATTTTTGAATTGTATTTGACTGATTCATTCCAAAGAGAGGTTATACATTCCAGCGGTGGCTGTGAATAAAGTAAAAATAAAATAATAGATATGAATATTAACTGATGAATTCGAAATATTCGTCCAAATTACTGCATTTCCGAATTCAAATGCAATTTAAACTCGAACAGATTAAGTTCCCAAACATGTAATGTTTTCAGAGTTATCATCATTCTGTATACTATCGACCTATATGTTGTTCTAATCCCTCAAAACGACTCTAAATGAAATAAAATCGTCTCAATACAGACCATGTCCAACCCAAAAAATCTTTGTTTACCTCCGATAGCCAACACCCTCCGAGATCTAGACATGCGGTTCACCTGGGTGGTGTCAGTGCAATCACATCCCTAGTGTTTAAAATTACTCTTCTTGTTACCGGTGCTTTTCGTCATGGGCTGATAACCTTTGCAAACAGTTTGGACCCAGATCAGGACCGACAGATGAACGTTGGTAAACCGTTTGACACTCTCAGATAGTGTTCCATAAAGAATTTTTTGAAAAAGTTAATTTGCAGACGACAACATTATGACTGGAAAAACATCTAGAGCTGTTTCATCCCAAAATTACAAAGAGGTAGACATGTACTACCTACACAGTAACACCAGTCTACACCCACTCACAACACTTCAAACAACATTGTTGAACAATCATAAGAAAACGGCAGATTAGTTTTCTTATACAGGGTTCATACAGACAAGTATGAGTAAAATTCAGGAACTTTTCAAGGACTTCTAAAACCTTTTCCAACAGTTTTCAAGGACTTAAAGCTAATGAAAAATACTGATCTGTTAAAATCCTTCTTCAGAAATGCGGAGACATAAGTACTGGAAAATTAGTATAAAATTGTTGTGCCTATATATGCTGCATCAAATATAGGCAAAACAATTTTATACTGATTAAGTTCTCTATCTATAGTGCTAAGGTCTACAGAAAGTAGTTGAATTCAAGGACTTTTCAAGGGTTTTGAGTGATTTCCCAGTACTTTTCAAGGCAGATTTCATTTTCAAGGACTTTTCAAGAAAGCACTCTAAATTCAAGTATTTGTTTGATTTGATTCTTTACATCTCAGTTAAACAGGGACGGGTCTTCCTGGGTTGAACAAGTTCTAAGCTAGGATAAATGTGTCTTGCACAAGCACCACAACGCAGTGAGGCCAGTGAGGCTCGAACCCTTGGCCCCTCGGTCTAGAGTCAAGCACTCTAACACTGAGCCACTGCGCTCCCTAAATTCAAGTACTTTTCAAGACTGTGCCAACCCAGTTATTCTCTACCAAAACATATGTTGTGGATACTCAAAAGAGTCGTCTCAATGAAACTGTTCTTTTGAGCAGCCAGAACAAAAGCAATGAAGATAAAGTTAAATGTCTTGCTCATAAACAGACTAAGGCATTCTAACTGGCTAACTCTTGGTCTTTTGGTTTGGTTTGTTGCTTTATGTCCCAGTAAACAGCTATGGCCATGTTGGGACTTTTGGTCTGGAGTCCTGCACGCTATTAACAGAGCTTATGCATGCCATGATCAAGAAAGTTTTGTCAAAGGGGGTCCAACTTTGACAAAGTTTTTTTAGTTGATGAGGGGAGAGAGGATCCAAATACTACTAAAAGCGGGCAATCATCCGCCAGCCAGCGAAAGGCCATTTTAATGGCGTTTCTCTGGCGTGCCAATGATGGACTAACATTGAACTTTTAGGGGATCCGGACCAGTATTGCTAGGAAACCCTATATTTTTTTGTGATTTTTCAGGAGGGGGGGGGGGGGTCCGGACCCCCTGTCCTCCCTTCTGGATCCGCCCATGTTATTTGCTCTCGAGATCTACTACGTTTACTCAGGATATATCCAGATTAAGCATGGTAAGGTCTCTATATCCCCCGATACTTCTCGGTCAGGGGGTGGGGGAGTGTGACAGAAGGAAACATGTATATCTAGGTATAGCATGATAAAGGTGAGATTTGACATTTCTCAGATTCTCTGAAAGTACTTTTATTCTGGAAGATAATCTACTAGCGCAAATGTTAATACTTAATGTGCCACCAAAATTTGCAATAGATGACATTTTATTGTTTTGTTGTATGTCGCTTATGTTAAAAGCCTTATTTTCCCAGTAAAATTAATAAAAGGTATCTAGTCATGATCCGTACTTTAGGGATTTAAAGCACCTATAAGTTTTATTGCATCCAACATCCATGATGTAAAACAGAAATTTAATTGTCTCAAGAGACCTAAATAGTATAGGTGAATATTGCCTAGGAATGACAGAAAAAGAGAGAGACGCATGGTCCTGTGTTTGTCTCGTTGGCATTTCCTGCAGCATCTTTGAAAAAACTAGGAGAAAACTAGGAAAAGTATTTACAAAATACTAGGAAAAAACTAGGAAAAACTAGGAACGCTGGAAAGCCTGTATAAAGGACACAGAGACTCTGGGATGTTTTGCATTGTCTTCCCCACGCTTTTCAAAGGTTTAGGTAAACAAAAAATTCAGCTTAAAATTGTAACTTTTTTCTTACCCATAATTTTTAGCATATGTTTTGGGTGCTCAAAAGAACCGTCTCATTGTGACAGTTCTTTTGAGTACCCACAACATGTTTTGGTCGAGAAATAAGAAAAAAATTTCTGTTACACACTCTTAACTAAATGCCTGTTTTTTTAGGAAATACTCTACCCAATCCAACAAAGTTTGCTGAGTGACTTGCCTACATACGTGGGGCTTCCAAAATAATATTTATTTTTGACCCCATCTCCTGGGTCCTAGGGAGGAAGATTTGAAGCATGAAGATTTGTGACAGCATGCGATGGACTGCACATTCCAGTAATGACAGAGAGTGTCTGGGTGTATTGCCTTGTTGTTCATATCTTCAAGCCTTGTTTGGTCCAGTCTTTACATGAGTGTCTGGGTGTTTTGTCTTATTTGTTCATCTTTTTACATGAGAGTGTCTGGGTGTACCGTCTTATTTGTTCATGTCTTGACATGACAGAGAGTGCCTGGGTGCATTGCAACATATGCTAATGCCTTTACATGACAAAGAGTGCCTGGGTGTATTGCCCTGTTGTTCATATATTTAAGCCTTGATTGGTCCTGTCTTTACACGAGTTTGTCTGGGTGTAGTGTCCTATTTGTTCATGTCTTTACATGACAGAGAGTGCCTGGGTGTATTGTCTCATATGCTAATGTCTAAACATGACAGAGAGTGCCTGGGTGTATTGCCTTATCTGTTCATACATTTACATAACAGAGAGTGCCTGGGTGTATTGCCTTATTTGTTCATGTCTTTACATGACAGAGAGTGCCTGGGTGTATTGCCTTATTTGTTCATGTCTTTACACGACAGAGTGTGCCTGGGTGTATTGCCTAATTTGTTCATGCCTTTACATGACAGAGAAGTCCTGTGTGTATTGCCTTATTTGTTCATGCCTTTACATGACAGTTAGTGCCTGGGTGAATTGCCTTATTTGTTCATGCCTTTACATGACAGTTAGTGCCTGGGTGAATTGCCTTATTTGTTCATGCCTTTACATGAAGTTAGTGCCTGGTGGTATCACCTTATTTGTTCATGCCTTTACATGACAGTTAGTGCCTGGGTGTATTGCCTTATTTGTTTATGTCTTGACATGACAGAGACTTCCTGTGTGTTTTGCCTTTTTTGTATATATCTTGACATGACAAAGAGTGCCTGGGTGTATTGTCTTATTTGTGTATGTCTTTACATGACAGAGAGTGTCTGGGTGTATTACCTTATTTGTTCATGTCTTGAAATGACAGAGAGTGCCTGGGTGTATTGCCTCATTTGCTAATGCCTTTACAGGACAGAGAGTGCCTGGGTGTATTGCCTTATTTACTCATGTCTTGACATGACAGGAGAGTGCCTGGGTGTATTGCCTCATATGCTAATGCTTTTACCTGACAGAGAGTGCCTGGGTGTATTGCCTTATTTTTGCATGTCTTTACATATCAGAGAGTGCCTGTGTGTATTGCCTTATTTATGCATGTCTTGGCATGACAGAAAATACCTGGGTATATTGCCTTATTTGCTAATGCCTTTACATGACAGAGAGTGCCTGGGTGTATTGTCTTATTTGTTCATGTCTTTACATATCAGAGAGTGCCTGTGTGTATTGCCTTATTGATGCATGTCTTGGCATGACAGAAAATACCTGGGTATATTGCCTTATTTGCTAATGCCTTTACATGATAGAGAGTGCCTGGGTGTATTGCCTTATTTTTGCATGTCTTTACATGACAGAGAGTGCCTGGGTGTATTGCCTTAATTGTGCATGTCTTGGCATAACAGAGAGTGCCTGGGTATATTGCCTTATTTGTCCATGTCTTGACATGACTGAGTTCTGGGTGTATTGCCTTATTTGTTCATGTCTTGACATGACCGAGAGTGCCTGGGTGTGTTGCCTTAATTGTTTATGACCTGATATGACACAGATTGCCTGGGTGTATTGCCTTATTTGTTCATGTCTTTACATGATAGCAGAGTGTACCTGTGTGTATTGCCTTGTTTGTTCATGCCTTTACATAAAAGCAGGGTGTACCAGTGTGTATTGCCTTGTTTGTTCATGGCTTAACATGACACAGAGGGCATGGGTGTATTGCCTTGTTTGTTCATGTCTTTACATGACAGAGAGTGCATGCGTGTATTGCCTTAATTGTTCATATCATTAAATGACAGAGTTTCTGGGTGTATGGCCTTGCTATCTTTACATGACAGAGAGTGCCTGAGTGTATTGCCTTATCTGTCCATGTCTTTACTACACAGAGAGTACCTGTGTGTTTTGCTTTGTTTATGATTTTAAACAACAGAGAGTGCCTGTGTCTATTGCCTTATTTGTTCATGTCTTTGCATGAGAAATGGTGTCTGTGTCTATTGCCTTATTTGTTAATGTCTTTACATGACAGAGGGTGTCTTTGTGTATTGCCTTATTTGTTCATGTATTTACATGAGGGAGGGTGTGACTGTCTGTGTGTATTGTCTTATTTGTTCATGTTTTTACATGACAGAGCCTGAGGGTGTCTGTGTGTATTGCCGTATTTGTTCATGTATTTACATGACAAAGGGTGTCTGTGTGTATTGCCTTGCTTGTTCATGTCTCTACAGGACAGTGTCCGTGTATATTGCCTTGTTTATGTCTCTACATGGCAGAGTGTGCCTGGGATGGTTTGATTTATGTTGATTCATGATAGTAAGTGCCAGGGATGTTTGGCCTTATTTGTTCATATCTCTACATGACAGAGAGCACCTTGGATTATTTTGCCTTGTTTGTTCATGACTGTACATGACAAACAGTGCCTAGGATGGTTTGGCCTTGTTAGTTTAAGAGTCTACATGACAGGGAGCCCTAATTTGCCCTGTTTGTTCACACTCTATGACACTTAGCAGCCTTGGTTGTTCTTTTGTCAGTGCTGGAATATTTTTGCCAAATTTGCTTATTTTAAGCAGAGAACACAACAATGAAAAATGTCATTTCCAGCCCTAAACTATGCATTTGTCTCCATGGCAAGGAGTGCCCTGATCAATTAAAGCATTAACCCTCATCATGCTGAGTATTTTTATGTATCATACTCCTCCCCCACTTTTTATCTAATTTATTTGCAGGATTCCCGATATAAGCACATATTTACAAACAGAGCTGAAAACAGAGTAGAGCCTGATCAGCTGGCTTCTGAGAAGCCAGCTGATCTGGATCTACACTGCTTTCAAAAGTTCAAAACTGGATTTTTATTGATGCTTTTGTTTGATTTGATTCTTTACGTCCCATCAACAATCTTTCGGATATGTAGGGACCGGTCTTCCTGGGTTGAACCAGTACTAAGCTAGGGCAAATGTGTCTTGCTCAAGGGTCAAGGTTTGATATTGGCATGCCGCACGGATTTTGTGTATTACCAGCTGTTATAGTTGTATTGGACTGGTCTGACCCTGGACTTGTGTATAACCAGTACTAAGCTAGGATTAATGTGTCTTGCTCAAGGGTCAAGGTTTGATATTGGCATGCAGCAAGAATTGTGTTAATAATTACCAGCTGTTATAGTTGTATCGGACTGGTCTGACCCTGGACTTGTGTCTTCTTCGTCGACCTCCTCAATCTCGGACTGTTTACGAAGAAGATTCGACCTCAAAGGCCGTGTCGGTGCTGACTGTGTTTGTTCTGCTGCCATGGTCATCTGAGGGCTGAAAATGAATTGACATAATATATTACAGGTTTAGATAGCCACAAAATTTTCAGCGTAAAATTGTAAATATTTTCTTACCAATAGCTTTTAGCATATGTTTTGGGTGCTCAGTGAGACGGTTCTTTTGAGTACCCACAACATATGTTTTGGTTGAGAAATTAGAAAAAAATTTTTTGATACACACTCTTAACTAATGAAGGTGTGCATAATATTTTATTTTATACCTACACTCAACAGAAACACATCATTTCACTGCTAGTTTTGTCTTCTTATAGCCTTTGCAAGAGTTTAGATCTAGATGATTTGAAAATTTATATCCCAGTAAGAGCTACGGTCATGTCGGGACAGTCATTTCACCTAACTGGGCAAGCTTGACAAAGCGGTTAACCAGTACTTCATGCACATACTTTCCCTTGTAATTGACAACAACCCTTCTTGATTGATTGATTTGATTCTTTACGTCCACTCAACAATCTTTCAGTTATGCGGGACGTGTCTTCCTGGGTTGAACCAGTACTAAGCTAGGATAAATGTGTCTTGCTCAAGGACCACAACGCAGTGACGCCGGTGAGGCTCGAACCCGCGGCCCCTCTGTCTCGAGTCAAGCACTCTACCACTGAGCCACTGCGCTCCCTAACAACCCTTCTTGAATCAGCAATTGCCATAGACATGATTTCATGATCAATCTCCACAAAAACATGGACCTAGCCGAGATCAAACTCGTGACCCCTGGATCTGCAGTCAGACACATTAGCGACTGTGCTACGCGGCCTAGTAGATCTAGATGAGACCAGAGAAAACATCAGGCCTGATCTTGTTAATAAAAACTGCTTGAGATTCTAACAGTATTTATGACAGGGTTGCCACTCAAAATCCATTTCAAAATTCCCTGACTTTTCACTGACTTTTTCCTGACTTTCAACCATTTTCCAGACCCTTTTGGAAGGCCAATTTTAGCCATTTCATCCATCGACTATTCGAAGATTTTGCACAAATATTTGAACTTGCTGATTTTATCTTTAAAGAAAAATCTTAAACCATAAATATTAGAATATGAATGTTTCTGAACATAAATTGCTTGCAATTTATGTTCAAAAAACATTCCTTTTCTAATATTGCTTGCAAATTATGGAAACTAAAATTTCCAGAAGCCTGTTAACTAGCATCTTTTTAGGAAAATTTTTAAATTCCCTGACTTTTCCATGACTTTTTTCATTTTTTTTTAAATTTCCCTGACTGAAAATGTAATTCCCTGACTTTTCCCTGACCTGGAAATTTTTTCATTTTCCAGAACTTTTTCCCTGACCGTGGCAACCCTGTATGAAAATATTCTTCATAAAACATAATTTTAACCAAAAAAAAATCAAAAGACTATCAAAAACATGAAAAAATTCCCAGCATACAATGAGGTATGTAAAAGTAAATTTAGTATTTAGAACACATTGGAATTTAACCAACAGGCATCTGATGCATGTATTTCTGAAATATTTTCCTTATTTTTCATGTAAGAATATTATGTTGTAGGTACTTTTAGGTTAGGCAGGAGTGGACTATAAACGGCAAAATAAGCTACCTTTCCTCATAAATCCAATAACAGTCAAAGAGTCAACAACTACAATAGCTCCAGTAGTTATAATCTCTAATTTGATTGGCTGACCAATATTACCTGGGAAATAATTGACAGCTTTTATCAGCTAAATTACCATGCTGCTTATCTGCTAGATCAATTCAGTGGTGTAATCTAAAGCTCCACCTACTTACTGCCTCAAATAGATATAGCCACTCCCCTGTCAGGTGAGTCCAGGAATCCTGCCTTTTAAAGAACCCTCTCAATGAGACGGTTATTTTTAGTAATGAGTGGGATGGTTTGGTCTCTGTAGACTTTAAGCTAACAGGAATCAACTGTCACAAAATTTCCGAATCTCTGAGTGCCCTTTTTTCTCTAATTGCCCATCATATATCATTTTCTAAAAGACATATAGATGGGATACTATGGTCCCTGTAGACTTTGAGCTAACAGGAGTCACCCGTCACAAAATTCCCTCATCTCTGAGTGCCCTTTTTCTCAAATTGCCCATCATATATCATTTTCTAAAAGACACATAGATACTTAATCCAACTTCTAACGCCTATATAAAGAAGCACATCACTATTTTTGGACACGGAAAACCAAAGATAGTTGAAAATAAATTACCTAACTGAAAATAAAAGCACAGCCTTGGGAGGAAATGTCAATCCGGTAAATGTTCTAAAATTTCAAACATTAGAAACAAGACACAAACGCACATAGACAGACAAACAATGTAGGTCCTGATCAGACTGCTCCTAAAGGAGCAGTCTGATCAGGGCCTTCATTGTCTGCTATCTTGACCAGCAGTTAGGAATAATCTGAAACCTAATAACCAAATTATTAGGTTTAGAACGGTAAGAGAAAAATGTTGTTTTTTAGACCATTTAGCGTAATGTGAAGAATAAAAGACCATTGAGTGAGTGGGAGGAATAAGACATTGGAAGAATCAAAACACAGTTCAGTCAGCGCTAGAGATAAGAATAGGAAACTATGAATATTTTCATTGTGTTTTTGACACAAGTTTTTGACATTAGATGAGTATTATAATCCCCAATTTCAAGGGCTCAGATTCAGATGCCGAGGATAGAACCTGCGAACCCTTTTTTACAATTAAGGCAAGTGGTTAATCCTAAAAAGATAATCATATTAGATTGGTGCATTTAGTTTGGTCAAAATCCACCCGACGGTTCAAAAATTGGTGCAGACAAACTGACACTGCGCCAACGTTGATGGGATCCACACCAATAACAATCTGTTCGCCCATCTGGAGATGGAGACATAAATTATATGAAATGAAGAAAGGGTGTCTTGCTGAAGGACACACACAACAGAGTGCCTCCTGTGGGGCTCGAGCCACGGATCTCTCAATCTGCACTTACCTAAAAAAATAGTTGAGTGCCTCGCAAAATAGGTCAGTGCCGTCATCAGCTGTTATCGATTACAGTGAAAACTGTGTAAAATGGCCACTCAAAAATAGACAAAACAAAGTGGTAGCGTATTGAAGGTCAAAAGTATTGCAGAATGCTCATTCTGCAATACTTGCATTAAGGGATAATCAGTCTTGAAAAAGAATTTTTGGTCTTTTTGAGAGTGGCCGTTTTACACAGGTTTTACTGTAGATGTACAGGTAAAAATAAACAATCTTAAGAGTATTTTGTTATCCATCTTCGGTGCTCAAAAGAACAGTATGGATGATTAAGACGATTCTTTTGAGTACCAACAACATATGATTTGGTTGAGAAATAAGAAAAATGTTTTTCTTACGCAAGCTTAACTAGAGGCATGTAGATGGCATTCATTTTGCAGGTTATCAAGTATTGAGCTGCTGAAAACAGTTACTAGATCTATTTTAGATCCCTTTTGTGTTATTCCTGTAACATAATGATGCAATTACTTATTTAAACCTAGTCATTAACAGAAAAATAATGCTTTTCGTCTTTGTTTTGGCCTTTTGAGTTTCCAATACTCATGCTTACCAGTAACACACTGGATAGGCGGCAATCGAAAACGTAAATACTATCAACGAGTGTAGATCAAAAATCGTAAAAAATAGAGTTTTTGATTGCCATTTGTCGGCCAACTGGCGACAAATGGCAATCAAAAACACTGTTTCTAACGATTTTTGATCCACGTTCATCGATTGTTAAAGAGACTTAGTCTGCAACTATGAACAATTTTCGAAATTTTTTATTTTGTTTTTAAATCACTTGTAAAAGTAGAATTAAGTTATGTTGTCTCAATAAATCTGTTCACTATAGCTAAAAACTGCACGGAAAAGTGAATTATCTTGTAAAACAGCTGTGTTTTTCTCTTGTTGGTAATTATTTGCGTCCCTCCAATAGTTATAGACAGTTAATTTTAACATAAATGCTGTTGTTTTGATACTGATAATTTGTTATGATTTACGAAATTGGTAAAATGTATACCTGAATGTTAGTTTTTTTACTGTGTTCTTGAAAAATAGAAACATTAGTTCTAAAATTAAAAGATCAAAAGTTACAGACTATGCAGCTTTAAGTGTGCTTTCAATTGCCGCCTATCCGGTGTGGGTAATCTTGTCGCAATTGAATGCTGAAAAGTTAACTGTTTTTAATTTGTCTTTTTGCCATTTTGATTGATGTTTTTTTGTTTTCTTCATTACTGCTGTAAAACACTTAATATTTGCAGCATTAAAACTTGGCGATTTTAAAAGACTGACATGGGGTAGTTTAATTTCTAATTTTAATGCCTTTATAGTTATTTTCTAGTTTCATAGGGGCTACTCTTAAAGGAAAGAATATGCTCCAAATGGGGATATTATATCTACCTCCTTATAGCTCAAACTACCGGTATTGATAATTCTAAATAAAACCTCTAGTCCCTGGGACTTCGAATGTACGAGATTTGACTGTAGTTTATTCCTCCGAAGTCATGTCAATTGCACTGCACACCCACTTAATTACCAAAGCAGATACATATAATATGGTTGTGACATAACCAGACCTTTTACTCTTTTCTGCTGATCGATAACCTTTGCAAAGCAGAGTTTGTTCCCACCCAGATAAGGCCCAACAGAACATCGCCTCAGGCCTGATCTTGATCCAATATGTTCGACACATGCTCTGATGGTATTCTTGAAAAAAATTGGTCGTTCATTTTGAAGAAAAATCAGTAGGTGACAAAAAATCTTGAAAGAAATTCCAAGCATGCAAAGAATAAACCCTTAAAGCGCCACCCATAATTTGCAGCAGACAGCAATTTAAGAATTTGCCGCTTTTTCAAAAATAACAAATGAGGCATGATATTTCATGAGAATCGTCTGCTGGCAGACGATTCTCATGTAATATCATGCCTTATTTTTTTCCAAAATTAGGACAGATTAGGCAAAATTTGCTGTCTGCTGCAGTCGTGACTGGCGCTTTAAGGGTTAATCCCTGACACAGTTTATGACAAATGGACTTGCGATTAGCGAAATTGGTCAGAAAAATAATTAAAAGCTGTATATTTCCTCCCACACTCCCACGCACTTCATTGACCGCTTTCAGTTATGGTAATCAGCTATTGCAGATGACCCCATGATTTTCACAAAAAGCCTCCGAGTGCAAGACTTCTTTGTTACCATACTCAGTAAATCTTTTTCAAAAACTTTTGCCATCTGCTGAGCATGCTCCATCCCCTCCACTTCCTAAAGCCCACTGACAGACAGACATCTCAGAAAACATTCTAGGGGGTAGGGGGGAGGGGGTGGGGGATTGGAGTTCTGCGGGCAAAATATTTGCTACCATGTTGCTGCATTTGTGATTATACCCGCTTTTTTCTTTAGAAAAAAAGGGTATATTAATTTCTTGTCAAAGTCAGTCTGTCATCCGTCCGTCCGTCTGTCCGTCATGTTTCTTGTAAATGTATCTCCTCCTAAACCGTTAGAGGTAGCAACTTCAAACTTTGTAATAATAGGTCACATGATGTAGAGGGTATTGGGCAACATTTCGTGTGACCTTGACCCCAAGGTCAAAGGTCAAATATTGTATTTTCTTGTAATTGTATCTCCTCCTAAACGGTTAGACGTAGCAACTTCAAACTTTGTTGCTGAATAGGTCACATGATGTAGAGGGTACTGGGCAACATTTTGTGTGACCTTGACCTTGGGGTCAAGGTCAAGGGTCAAATATTGAATTTTCTTGTAAATGCATCTCCTAAACCTTTTGACGTAGCAACTTCAAACTTTGTAGCTGAAAAGGTCACATAATGTAGAGGGTACTGAGCAACATTTTGTGTGACCTTGACCCAGGTCAAGGTCAAAGATCAAATAATGTATTTTCTTGGAAATGTATCTCCTCCTAAACGGTTAGACCTAGCACCTCAAACTTGATAACTTGATAGGTCACATGATGTAGAGGGTACTGGGTAACATTTTGTGTGACCTTGACCCCAAGGTCAAGGTCAAAGGTCAAATATTGAATTTTCTTGGAAATGCTTCTCCTCCTAAAGCTTTTGACGTAGTAACTTCAAACTCTGTAGGTGCATAGGTCACATGATGTAGAGGGCACTGGACAACATTCAGTGTGACCTTCAAGGTCAAATAATGTACTTTCTTGTAAATGCATCATCTCCTAAACTGTTGGACGTAGCAACTTCAAATATGATTTGGAGGGCACTAGGCAACATTTGGTGTGACCTTGATCCATAGGTCAAGGTCATATAGTGTATTTTTTTGTAAATGCTTCTTCTCCTTAACCATTTGACATAGCAACTTCAAACTTTACAGGTGCATAGGTCATATTATGTTGAAGGTACTGAGCAACATTTTGTGTGACCTTGACCCCAAGGTAAAGGTTATAGGTCAAAAAGCGGGTATTTGCGATGGTGTACCATCGACTTCTGCTCTAGTTCCCTTTAATTTGATATGCAACATGACTATGTTCTGAAAAAATTATGAATTTTGACCGAAGGGCCGCAGGTTTGAGCCTCACCGGCGTCACTGCGTTGTGTCCTTGAGCAAGAACATTAATCCTAGCTTAGTACTGGTTCAACCCAGGAAGACCCATCCCTTTATAACTGAAAGATTGTTGATAGGACATAAAGAATTAAATCAAACAAAAATGGCAAATGAAAAGTTTATGCAATTTAAACTACCATTGGCAAAAGATCAGTCTCCGTGTGAAAGTAAGGTCTCATTTCCCCCTAAATTACCCTCTGAAACCTGCACTAAGATAAACAATTTTTCCGAACTCTATAAGATTCTGCAAAATCAAAGTTAATCAACCACCCTGCCTCGTAAGAAAGTAAACAACTTTTCTCTAGTTCTATATCAACTGGCTCAGACCCAGATCAGCCCACAAAATGTGGGACCATCAGCATACGAAGCCATCTAGTAATCTGTTTGTCTGTAAAAATCATGAAGAGACCAATGAAGGACATGATCAGACTGCGCAATTGCGCAGTCTGATCATGTCCTTCCTTGTCCTCGATATATCATGCATAAAAAGCACCAATTTTCCATGTCAAAGCTCAAATTGATTCTGAAAAGTAAAATAAGATGATTACGTCAATGCACGCCCAATACTCCTGAAGAGGACTATTTCTGTAGCCAAGCCGGGGACAGAATCTATAATTAACTCTATACCTGCTAGTGTTGTCTGCTGATAATCACGGCAATCAGTTTGGACCCAGATCAGGCCCGACAATACGTCGGGCCTGATCTGGATCCATACTAGTTGACACTCTGATGGTATTCCTGAAATAATTTTCCGAAAAAGTTGATTTTGAAAAAAAACAGCAGACGACAATTTTTAAAATGCATGAAAAATTTCCCAGCATGCAACGAGCTAATGAATCAAGTTGTGGTTCCAGTTTCTATTCTTGAAACCATAAATAAGTCCATTTTTAGCTGCAGGATCTTGGGAACCACCAATTTGTTTATTAAATGACATATATATTCAGCATACTATTTTGTGCTTTTATGCATTTTATATCTGATCACTGCTACTTTATCCAGACATGATCCGTCCGGACCCATTGCACAAGGGGAGTTTTGTCAGAGAGTTTAAGGTCACCAAAACCTAAATAATTCTTTGTCATTCCCCAATGTCACGGTATAGAGACGCAAAGGAGCCTATCCGTGAAAAACTGCTTTTCCCGAGCCCTATCCGGTCCAGAAAAGGAGCCTATCAGCTAAAAACAACCTAAGCGATAGACAGTGACATCAAAAGGTGGGTAAAATAATACGTTCCTTTAATTGCATGAAGAAAATGACAATGCAACGGAACAACAGAGAAGCTATGAGACAAAAATCAAACAGCCACACGTTCGTTGATGATGCAGATTTTTTATAACGCGATACAATCTTCATTGCGGCGATGTACACAGACGATTACACAACACAGAAAACAAGCTTTTTCGAACAGTTTGGGCTGGGTTCGCAATTGCTTTTGGTATATTGTAAATAATTTATGCGGAAGATGACTTACATGCATTTCACAGACCGAATTATACGTTATTTCCCTCTTTAAATAGCATGGAATGAAAAATAATCTGGCTAGGGATCCTATTTGTCTTTGGCTAATGAGCCCTATATGGCTACTGGCTAAGGATCCTATATGCATATAAACAAGTATTGTTTTTCTTCAAAAAACGGTTATCAACATCTATCTGTTAAGCGACCTCGTGGCCGTTTCATGTGCGGCTCCAGGAATTTTTGATAGGGGGCGGAGGGGGGGGGGGGGGGGGGGTCCATACCCGACTTTTTCCAAGTCCTCAACGTATCTTACAGTGGTTCATCAATGTTTTTTTTCGGTCCAACTTTTTCTAGTGGGGGGGGGGGGGGGAGGGAGGATGGGAGCGGGTGGTCTAAATGCTAATTTCTATAGAAACCCATAGAATTTGTGATTTTCCAGATAGGGGGTCCGGATCCCCTACCCCCCTCTGGATCCGCACATGGGTTTTCTTTCATGGAAATCAACTGCTCTTTGTGAGCTTCAATTTGAAATTATGAAGCGACCGGTTAGCACTGTATTGCGGGCAAGAGTTGTTGATCATTGATTTTAATTCATTCTGCTATGCTGTGGGGTTCTGTTTATAAGTAAAATTACAACAACAGTTTATTGAAATAGTTAAGGGGTAAAAATTGAAGGTTAAATATTTTAGATGATAAAATTATCTGTAGAATTCATTATTACCTCTTTACTATTAAAAAGTTGTTCGCTGAGCTCCAAAACTACTGGTGTTGTCGTATTCTGCACCTGACACCGAGTTTTTCTTTCATGCTCAACTCAACTGAGCACGAAATAATCAACTGTTCATAAAAACTAAAATACCAACACATAAAGAAGTCTCTTACTTTGTGTCTCTTAGATATTGCATTTATAATGCTCATAGTGTTATAATGCGGACACTAATATTGTCGGCATTTTATTATTTATGAACAGGATAAATTTCGCGCTCAGCTGAGTTGAGCATGGACAAAATGTATATAACCTAGGGGCCTTTATTCGAACAGAACGTTTCATGACCTTCGTTATAAATTCCTTTCCAGTGCCGGACCAAGGAGGGAGGGGGGCTGGGTGGGCGGGCACGTGCCCCCCTCCCCCAAGACGCAGTGAGTGCCCTAATTAAAAAAATAATAATAAAACGCATGATATGATATGCGTTATACGGTACTGCTTAACATGCGACCTTGATTACCCAGATGATGACGGATTACCCACAATTCTGCTGAAAGAAAGGGTGGCCGTGGGGGGCACAGACGGGGCTGTGAGTGTGATCCGGGCTTGTAAATCTCCTGTAGTCTGGTCACATAGGATAAAACACGTTTGTACTCCTCCCATCCCACTCGGAAATTTGGGGTGGTAGGGGCCGGGGCACTTATCCCCTGTCCTTAGGGAGCTCTGTGGTAGAGTGCTTGACTCGAGACAGAGGGGCCGCGGGTTCGAGCCTCACCGGCGTCACTGCGTTGTGGTCCTTGAGCAAGACACATTTATCCTAGCTTACTTGTCCAACCAAGGAAGACCAGTCCCTGTATAACTGAAAGATTGTTGATTGAACGTAAAGAATCAAACCAAACAAACAAACAATTATCCCCAGTCCCATGGCTGTGGGGCTGGTGTGTGCGCCCCCGCCCCCATCTTCCATTCCGTAGTTGATTCCATTGAAAATCCCATGTAGTCTATATAGTAGTCACAAAGCTAATAAGTAATAGCTGTGCCCCACCCCTCCCCGACCAGACTCAGAGAAATTAAAAAGAGAGCCCCAGTCCCTAGGCTGCTGTTATTTGGTTGGGGGTGAATGCAAAAGTACAAAATACAGGGGAAGTGGTGTGGACTTGATGGTGTAGACTAGATTGTTATTCCAGCATTTATTTTTTCAAGTTTTAAGCCCCCCCCCCCACCCCCTCACAAGGGCTCTGTTGTTTTTCTGAACATTGGACTGACTCAGACTTGCATTGCAATTGCTGTGCCCCCCCCCCCCCCCCACATGGGAACCTTACCAAAGCACCAAGAGGACGACAAGGAAATGCAAAACTAACAGCTAGGGTGTCTAACCTTACTTAAAGTTGAGGTTATAGAATATGGAAAAATGGGCTTGAAATGCATTCTCAGAGACATAGATTTATTTTCAAAAAATCCGGGGGTTCGATCCCCTCTCATACTCTCCCCTCCCCCGCTCGCGGCTTCCAACGCTCGGTTCAAGCATACGGCTTTCAGTGCCCCCACCCCTAAAAAAAGCACCCCCTCTGGGTCAAGCCTTGCTTTCTGAAAGCATTTTCTTGCGGTAAAAGGAATCGGTCTTGAGCTGCAAATACTGATGAATACCAAAGCAGTGATACCATACGGAGTCCGCTTACATAAATAAATAATCACAAGCTCACGAGGTATCCGCAAGAAAATTAATTCAGTATTCAACTGAGTGAAAAAATATCTTGCACGACGAATGCACATGTAGTAAAAAGACAGCTAAAACTCTAGCTTTCTGCAGGCAGCTTTGTTCTTATCCATTAGTTTAAGCATGTGTTTTGGGTGCTCAAAAGAACCGTCTCGATGAGACGATTCTTTTGAGTACCCACAACATATGTTTTGGTTGAGAAATGAGAAAAATTATTTTTAGTTACGCACTCTTATCTGAGGGCCTGCAACCGGGTTCCTTATGGGTCCCATATGGGCTGGCCCATGTAAATAAAATGAAATAAATAGAAGAAGCAGGGGCGGATCCAGGATTTCTTCCGAGGGGTCAAATTTACAAAGGGGGGTTCGAACTGAAAAGTGCACCTGATAATTTTATAGTTTATGCTGATTTTTTTTATATTCCTCATGAAAATGAAATATTTTGTCTCAAAAGGGGGTTCAAACTACATGAATTCCCTCTGTATCCGCCACTGAAGAAGCTAGTCTTGCATTATAAATATGTTGATATCATTTCCGTTTTCTTTTGGGGGCTTTTATATGAGACCCATATGGGACCCATCTGGGCAACCCGCATATCAGACACATGTGAAACCCGGTTGCACTCCCCATTGGATCCATGGGACCCATATAGGCATGTTTGCTGGGATGTATCTACATGTACATGAACCCGTGAGGCATTACACTTATCACAGCGCAACTGACAGCAAAAGCGGTCTCTTTTTAAAGCCATTTCTTACTTTTATAACCTATAGGCTCCCATGGCACTTAGTTGCAAACATATAGGCTCCTGTGCCACGGGTACGGCTCATTATCCTGTGCCACAAAATGGTCAATCTTCTCTCAACGTATAGGCTCCTTAGCCGTCTTGTTTTCAAACATCACCCTTCTTTTCTATGAAAACCCAATTTTAAAAGCAAAACAGACGCCTTTAGTAAGGGGGTGGAACATAAAACGCTTTCTGCTGTGGTGTAGGCCGGCAAAATTGTCTCAATTGTTAAGTTTTGCTTCATTTTCTAACGCAAACTAAATCGCCGAAAACAGAGCAGTCATTTTCTGTTCAACTTTGTAGACGTGACTTGATATCAGCCTTATCATATGTTTCAAAATCCATCCAGTTAGAGGCTTAAAAGTCCCGTGGCGATTGATTTTATGTTACTTACATCGCAAATAATCTGATGTTGGCCCAGATTTGAAGTGTCTCCTCTCCCCGAGTCTTGTTTTTGGCGGATAGGCTCCTTTTCTGGACCGGATAGGGCTCGGGAAAAGCAGTTTTTCACGGATAGGCTCCTTTGCGTCTATATACCGTGAATGTTATATCAAGCCAAATTTCATTAAGGTCTGACAACCAATTCATGCTATATCTAGTTCTGTCAATGCTTAGTGCCATAGGGATTCACAACAAAAAATCCTACAATAGTATTGCCCTATTCTCCTTCAGTGTGCCGGGGAACATAAAATTCTTGTTTTTTTATTTCTTTGCAAATTTCTGATCCATGCATCAAAACATCTGCTAAAAAACATTTGTCGTCTGCTGATAACCTTTGCAAACAGTTTGGACCCAGATCAGGACTGACAGAACATCAATCCTGAACTGTATCACTTTAATGGTATACCTAAAAGATTTTTTTGAAAATGTTAATTTTAAAAAAATACACAGACGGCAAAAAAATGAAGAATTACCCAGCATGCAAATAGTGCATGCATCACGAACCTGGGGGTCATGTACAAATTATTACACATACATGAAATATACATAGTTGCGCTGTCAAATTATTCATGATGCATATTATTATGATTATGATTTCTAATAATGAATGTGACACGGTTACTACCTATAAATGATCTCATTTGACATAAGACAGCCGAATAATAATGGCCCCAGGAAAAAGAACACATTCGAGCAAGTTGGTGCGGATGGACTGACAGCCGCACACAGTCACATATGACACTAAAATTTTCTCCCTCAGCATTTGGTGAGCTATAGTGAATAAACAGGTGTATTTCCCTGATCATGGTTGGATCCAGAGGGGGGGGGGGGGGGGGGGGGGGGGGGGGGGGGGGGACAGGGGATCCGTACCCCCCACCCCCCTGAAAAATCACAAAAATAAAGGGTTTTTTAGCAGGTCCAGATCCCCTCCATTTAAATGGCTTTTTGTTGGCAGGCCGATGATGGCCCACTTTTAGAGGTATTTAGATCCTTCCTCTCCCCATCAAAAAAAATGTCAAATTTGGACCCCCTCTGACAAAACTTTCTGGATCCGCGCATGCAGATACATCTGCTCCCTCTTTTATCCGAAACGATAATGATTGTACCGTATTTTACCTAATAAGCAGAGTTCGCTGGACGTTTTCAAAATAATGCAACCTCATTTGAAAGTGTAGGTCCAGATCAGCTAGTTCACACTTTTTCACGTCATTAAAACAATGGAATTTTAGCCCTGGAAATTACCATTGTGTGCTTATTATCCTGAATATGGTATATAAGTAGCATTATGTAGTGGTGGTACAGTGATATTTGGTGCTATAGGGTTAACCCTACCTGGAATTATGTATGCCATTAGATTAATAACTGGAACTGGAGGATTAACAGCATGCTTCTGTTGTCTGTTTTTTTTTCAAAATCAACTTTTTTGAAAAATTCTTTATGCAATACCATCAGAGTGTCAAACATTTTAGATCCAGATCAGGCCCGACATTTTGTCGGGCCTAATCTGGGTCCAAACTGTTGACAAAGGTTATATCAGCACATGACAGAGTTAATTGGTACGTGAAACTGTCCTACTGCATAAAAAAAAGATTTAGCATGATAACAGTTAACATAATCATTACCTAAAAATCACCTGTCCTGACATATGCTAATGCCCATTTTATACATCATTTCACAATGTACCGCAAATCATGTCTCTCGATGACTATTATAGATCATAATGATTTGGCCTACGCATATCTGATGCATTTTATTTGGCTTATTCTTCGTGGGGTTTTTAACTCTTTACCTACTAAGGGGTTGTCTGCTGATAACTTTTGCAAACCAATTGGACCCGGACCCAGATCAGGCCAGACAAAACGTTGGACTGATCTGAATCCGATCTATTTGACGCTCAGATTGGTATTCCTGCAAATCCTTTTTTTTTAAATCAGCAGAAGACAAAAAAGAGTGTATATCCACACACACAAAAAAAGTACTAAGCCATTAATCCTCTTGGAGCTCAGTGCCTCAATGGTAGAGTGCTAATGACTCGAGACCGAGGGGTTGCGGGATCGAGCCTCATTGGCATCACTGCGTTGTGTCCTTGAGCAAGACACATTAATCCTTGCTTCTAAGTACTGGTTCAATCCCGGAAGACCCGTCCCAACATAACTGAAAAATTGTTGATTGGGACGTAAAGTATCAAACCAAACAAAAAACATTTTAATACAATTAACAAGTATTGACCCTTTATCATATCACTTTCTGGACTTGCAGTAGCCTATATATAATGCAAAATTAATTTGTACCCAGATCATGCAGACTTGAGCAGTCTGATCAGTCTTAGCTATGGTTGTTGTTGTGTTTGTGTTTAACGTCCCACCAACAGCCAAGGGCAAATAGAGACAGGGCCACAGCTTAAAGTCTCATCCGACAGACTGGTGAAGCTGGGGATCGAACCTGCGACCCCTGGTTTACGAGGCGAGTGACTTATCCACTACACCAGAGCGGCTCCTATCTTAGCTATGGGGTACATTTGAATATATGCAGCAGACGTAGTAGGCAGACATTATTTTCTCGCAAAAACTAATTGCAGGAGAAGATTTAAATATGTTGCAAAGGAGAATATCAGAACACAGCATGAGAATGGTGGGATGCTATGGTCTGGCAAAATTATGACCAATTACCAATCTCAATTAAGCTTCAAATTCCAAACAAAATATTGATTAGTCTCCTTAGATCATCCTCTGTAATGAGTTTATTATGTATTTTGTCTAGCAACAATGTCTATATTTACTAGCTCTCAGAATCTGGGTCACTCTTAGACATGCAGGTCTCTATGTAAGTCATTAATATACCTGGTAAAAAAAAGCATTATTCCAGTTTTATATAATGCATTAAATTAAATGTCATGGGATTTCCAACAATGTGGTATGTGCTACCAGCAAAACCCCAGATCAGACTGAGCATACACGCAGTCTGATCAGAGCCTTTGCTAGTGGCTTGGATATTTCATGAGTGTTAAGCTACTGAATGAATATAATTTGGAGTTTCTCAGCTTAAAATTAGGCTGCACAGGCTCGTCTGAGTCTACACTTGTCAAAACGCCACATTGTTGGAAATCACATGTCAGGACTCAAATGCAAATTGGATAGGTGATGCTTAAGTAGCCCAAGTCATTAACAGCATGTTTTCAACTAAAGTCAAAGGTCAACCTTGACCTCTGTTACTTATCTATTAATAATTGTCTCATTAGGTTCAACATACCTAGTAACTAAGACTCCAGGTTTCAACAGTTATCAACAAGTAATGTCATAGTAATGTGAAGAATGCCTCCAAAGGAATTGGTCTAACATAAGACACATTTAAGGAAAGTTAGCTGTAATATAGGAGATATGCTCCCGATATGAAAAACCTAGAAAAGAGGCCAGAATCAATTTTAAGGTCAAAGTGACCCAAAATAGTAACACCACTCCGCCATCCCAAGAGGAATCAACACATCAAATTTGGGATTCCTACATCAAATAATATAGGAGATATGCTCCAGACACTATTATCCTAGAAACTAGGTCATAGGTCAAGATCACAGTGACCTAAAAATTGTCCACAACATATCAGCATCCAAAGCTACATCCATACACCCAATTTGGGATTCCTCCCTCAAATAATATATGAGATATGCTTCTAACGCGATTATCCTAGAAATTAGGTCAAGGTCACAGTGACCCAAAAACTGATACATGACACTCTGCCATCCCAACATGCAACCATCCTAGCTCAAATAATATAGGAGACCTAGCTCAAATAATATAGGAGAAATGCTCCGGACATGATTATTCTAATAACTCGGTCAGGCGTCAAGGTCGCACTGACCCGAAATTGGTATGCGACACTCCCCCATCCCAAGATGCATCCACACATCAAATTTGAAAATTCTACCTCTAATATTAAGAATATAGAAGTTATGTACCAGACTCGATGCACATTCTATAAACTAGGTCTGAGGTGAAGGTCACAGTGACCCGAAAATGGTGTGTGACACTCTGCCATCCCAAGATGCATCCACACACAAAATTTGGGATTCCTATCTAAAATAATATAAGAGATATGCTCCGGACATGGATATTCTAAAAACTAGGTCAGAAGTCAAGGTCACAGTGGGTAAAATCTTGTGAACTGCAGGCCCCAGTTCTCAAATGCATTATAAGCAACTCTAGTCCAAGAAAAAAACCTGCTCGCTGATAAGCATCTGCTTTCTCTCCCTTAAACTGATTCACTGCAGTTACCTACTTTAGCCCTTCGTTAAAGCCATGACAAAAAATGAATCTGAAAAATGACGTTCCGATGATTTTTTCAAAATTAATGTTTCAAAAAATTCTTTCATGAATGCTATCAGAGTGTCAAACAGTTTTAGGATCCACAACAGGCCCATCATTTTGTTTGGACTGATCTAGGTCCGAACTGTTTGTAAAGGTTATGATTATCGACAGCCAAAACTAGCACTAAGCAGGGAAAAGGTTAACCCTTAAAGCGCCAATCACAACTGCAGCAAACGACAAATTTTGCGACATCTTTCCCAATTTTCGACAAAAATAAGGTATGATAATACATGAGAATCGTCTGCCAGCAGACGATTCTCATGAAATATCATGCCTTATTTGTTATTTTTGAAAAAGCGGAAATTTTTTAAATTGTTGTCTGCTGCAAATTATAGGTGGCCCTTTAAGGGTAAATCTGCTGTGATGAGGCTGCAAAAATCCATGCAGTCACATGGCCGTGCACTCGGAGCTTTTTGCAAGTCACATGCCGTTTTTTGCAACGGCACGCTCAGACCAAAACAAGCATGAATGTTGACATCATACGTAATCCCTCGATGCCAAATACTCCTACTCCCACACAAGCGAAGATAATGGCATTTCAAGTCAAAATAACTTAGCAATGTCATTGTTTTCTTAGAAGCATCAATACTTGACTAGAATTGAAACTGCTGTCAGGATCACTTTAGATCAGGCATTACTGTAGTAGGCGTGCTTCTTGTAAAAGTGCACATGAATTTCAAAGAGCTCTTACAATAAGGTGGAATCTCCTAAATACTTAGAGATCTTGTAAATACTAACGATTTTATTTCAAAGTATTGAAGTTCAAATTATAGAGGGGTAGATATAGAGAATACTAGGTGAGTCTCTTTTGATATCAAGTTTACCAGGCAAGGCTTCCAGAACGCTTGTTGACATCGCGAGGCTTGCCGAGCCTGGTAAACTTGATATCAAGACGCATAGCTGGTATTCAATTTATCAGTTTACAAGTTGATTCACATTTCAAACTAGCGATTGTGACGTCATTATCGAGTTTCATGTCAATTCAATGTCATTGATGACATCATTCAAAAACTGCAACGTCATGATGACCTGATAAAGGCACGTACATAGAATATACTAGGTGATTGACTTTTGATATCAAGTTTACCAGGCAAGGCTTTGAGAACAATTGTTGACATCGCGAGGCTTGCCGAGCAATTCAACATGCGTTCTCAAAGCTGAGCCTGGTAAACTTATGATATCAAAAGTCGCGAACCTGGTATTCTATTTATCAGTTAACCCATTGTTGAACATTCTTCAAACTAGCGATTATGACATAAATATTTATTTTTGTGTTGATTCAGCGTCCTAAGCTATTCAAAAAGTGCAACGTCATAATGACCTGATAAAGGTAACATGCCGTGAGATAGGAAATGTTTATTAGGTTATGTTGAAACAATTCAGTTAATATTAGGGGTGACTGATAAATGCCGTGAGATAGGCAACGTTTATCAGGTCAACGTGCTTCAATGCAGTTAGTACGAGAGGTGACTGATAAAAGTATAATATAACACTCAAAAATGATTTACTAACAGGATTTTTTCTATCAAAAATATGTTTTGTATGCATTAAAAAGAAACGTCTCCGTGCATCAACAAAACGTATCCCCCGAGACCTTTCTTTTACGCACACAAAACATATGTTTTACAAGATATATCATTGTGAATACAGATAGTGTTTGTATACTTTCCATGGAATAGGTAAATAAGCCCCAGTAACACATTCATGATTTTGGCCATGGTAGAGCTACGATTCACCCCGAATGATCAAATTGTGATGCATCGGTATGATTCGTAGTAGCACCATAGAGACATCAGAGTGAATAATAGTAGTACCGCAGTGATTCATGAAGAATCTTGGTGATTCTGGAACCTCCACGACAACCCTATGACAATTTTAAACCCTTTAAAACATTCTGGGCGAATCGTGGTGGATTGTAGTGTGGCCTAAATCAAAGCTCTACCGTATCGGCATGGAGCTCATTCGTAGTGGCATCGTAGATGTATTCATGGTCATTTGTGGGTGTTCTAGGTGAATTAGGGAATCACTGGCACTCCCATTCATCCTGATTTGCCCCATAATTCATCATGAATACAGTACGAGGAGGAGGTTGTGGTATTACCGGCTTGAATAATGCTAGCACCGTAACCAATTCAGGACGCATCTTGAGCATTTTCAGCTCTCCGCCAGCTAGTGTATAAACACCTCTATTCGAGCATGCTCTTCACGTGCCCCCCAAGTCCTTTTTCGACCAAGATCAAACCATCAAGTAGCTATGAATTTTAGTTTCCAAAAATGTATTATTTGATAGCATTTTATCACCACATTGTGGAGTCATGCTATATGTACTTTTTAAATCCCCTCGTGTACTGTGATAATCATACCGGATAGGGGGCAATTGAAAATGCTCTTAACAATCAACAAACGTAGATCAAAAATCGCTAGAAACAGTTTTTGGATTGCCATTTGTTGCCAGTCGGGCGACAAATAGCAATCAAAAACTGTTTCAAACATAATTTGATCTATGTTCCTCGATTAAGTATTAACATTTTCGATTGCCCCCTATCCTGTGTGATAATGAAACACAAAAGCCTATTTAGTATTCTGGATCCATTTGGCTTCAGTCTCCATGTAGATAAAATCTCTACAACATTGCTGCCGCAGACCAGCTTATTACCCAATCAAATCAGTTTTGACAATCATAACAGCCAATCAAACCTATTATCACTAATCAGAATTCATATCATGCATGACCTAGTCGGAGAGGAACATGCTGTCCTGATACCTGCTGCACAACTTCAGAAAAGGGACTTAACTCTTCAAAATTGCCTGCTGATAACCAGTGCAAACAGTTTGGACCCAGACCATGGTGCACGTCCTAGATGAACTTCGGTCCAATCTGGGTCCTAACTGTTTGACACTCTAATTGTACCACTGAATATGTTTTTTTTGAAAAGATTAACTTAAAGAAAAAGCTGCATAAGACGAAAAAGCATGCATGCAAAAAAATTGCTGTAAAATGCACACGACGATTTTTGCTTCTAAGTTTGTGCTGTGGTTTGACAGTTTGCATTCTGGGTAATTTTTCATGCTAGACTATTCAAAATTATGTTTTTCAAAAAATTATTTCAGGAACACTATGAGTATCAGAGCGTCAATTGGTTTGGATCCAAGTCAGGACCTGGGTCCATATTGTTAGCAAAGGTCATCAGCAGACAACTAAAGTTGCCATAGCCATATATTGGAGCCATGATGGTAAATGACATAATAGCAATACACCTCAACATTCTAAATACTGCTACTCTGCATCAACGTAACACCATCAAAATGCCATTCACAGGAACAGGCAAAATACAACAGAGGCATCTAGTACAAAGCAATAGGCTTCTAAAACAAAAGCTGAATTCCAAGGATTTCTGAAAGTATTTTAGTATATCATTAATTCGGTATCTCCATTTTATTGCATTGTATTCTAGTTTTTCCTACCATTATTTGAGCGGCATCAGGTAGCAAGGTTTTCTTGACCTTATCCCCCCCATTCATGACAATTGTTGTCCGCTTTCTCATCTGCGTGTGTATTGCAAACAACATGGACCAGATCAGACTGCCCCCTTCGGATGATTAAAGGGTGGTTCATCGTATATTTCAAGTGTTTATAGGTTTGAAGATATGGGGTGGACACAAACTGAAGGGTAAATCACATGACCTTGAACTTGAGTCTGTGTAGCCATTGTCTCACTGAGAGGAACATTTGGGTGAAGTTTAATGAAAATCGCCCAAAGGGTTCAGGAGATATGGAGCAGACACAAAATTCAAAGAGTAAATCTGTTGACCTTGACCTGTGAACATGAGCTTGTGTCAAGGTAGCTGGGTCATGCGCTCTACCACTGTCCCAGTGAGAAGTACATTTGAGTGAAGTACAATGAAAATCTTTCGAAAGGTTCAGAAGATATGGAGTTGACACAAGCTGAATGGTAAATCACATGACCAAGAGTGAAGTGTGACCTTGAACTTAAGTCTGCGTCGCCAAGTCATAGGTTCTGCACATTGTCTCACTGAGAGGAACATTTGGGTGACTTTTAAAATGAAAATCGCAAAAAGGGTTCAATGGATATGGCGCAGACACAAAATTCAAGGGCAATTCTGTTGACCTTGACCTGTGACCATGACCTTGTGTCTAGGTAGGTGGCTTGGTCATGCGCTCTACACACTGTCTCACTGAGCAGAACATTTAAGTGAAGATTAATGAAAATCGTTTGAAGGGTTCAGGAGATATGGAGCAGATAAGAAGTTAAGGGTAAATCACATGACCTTGAAGACGTGTGACCTTGACCTTGAGTCTGTGTAGCCAAGCCATAGGTTCTGCACATTGTCTCATTTGGGTGCAGTTTAATGAAAATCCCACTAAGGGATCCGGAGATATGGAGTAGACACGAAATTCAAGGTTAAATCCCTTGACCTGTGACCATGAGTCTAGTTAGCTGGGTCAATTGTGCGCTACCACTGTCTCACTGAGAGGAACATTTGAGTGAAGTTCACTGAAAAGCGTTCAAAGGGTTCAGGAGATTTGGAGCGGACACGAATTGAAGGGTAAATCACATGACCTTGAAGTGTGACCTTTACCTTGAGTCTGTGTAGCCTTGTCATAGGTTCTGCACATCGTGTCACTGAGAGGAACATTTGGGTGAAGTTTAATAACAAGACCAAACTCTGCTCTGGATCTGTGTCGCGGATGCACATCGTCAATGTGTAAACAGTCGATATGCAAAGTTCAAATATACAGGAATGAAATCAGTAAGCATTTCAGATGGAAAAATATCTAAGTTCAACACCCGTCAAAAATGAGAAAAAAATATTATGAAACGTGCATAATATAGGAGGTGCACATCTTCAATATGTGAAAAATCATTAGGCAAAGTTTTAATACTTTTGGAGTTACAGATTACACAAACTTGGCACCCCTAAAATGTTGCTGACGGACAGATAGATGGGAATAATGTCTAACTTCAACACCCATCAAAAATGAGAAAAAAAATGTAACAATTTCACAAAATAGAAGGTGCAAATCTTTAATGTGTGAACAGTCATTATGCAAAGTTTGAATATAAAGGAATGAATACTGTTGGAGTTAAGACTACACAAACTAGGTACCCCCTAAGCATTTCAGATGGAAAAAATGTCTAAGTTCAACACCCCTCAAAAATGAGAAAAAAATTATTGAATGTGCACAAAATAGAGGGTGCACATCTTCAATGTGTGAACAATTATTGTGCAAAGTTTGAATATAAAGGAATAAATACTGTTGGAGTTACAGATTACACAAGCTAGGCACCCCCTTAAATAATGTTAAACACCATTTTAACAAAGACACTGGAATACATGGTAAAAGTGCTCAACACCAAGGCAACTTTGTTAAACACCATGGTAACAATGTTAAACAGCATGGTAACAGTGCTTAACAGCATGGTAACTATAGTGAACACCATAGTAAGAATGCTGAACAGCATGGTAACTGTGCTTAATAGCATGGTAACTATAGTGAACACCATAGTAAGAATGCTGAACAGCATGGTAACAGTGCTTAATAGCATGGTAACTATAGTGAACACCATAGTAACAATGCTGAACAGAATGGTAATAGTGCTTAATAGCATGGTAACTATAGTGAACACCATAGTAACAATGCTGAACAGAATGGTAATAGTGCTTAATAGCATGGTAACTATAGTGAACACCATAGTAACAATGCTGAACAGAATGGTAATAGTGCTTAATAGCATGGTAACTATAGTGAACACCATAGAAACAATGCTGAACAGAATGGTAATAGTGCTTAATAGCATGGTAACTATAGTGAACACCATAGTAACAATGCTGAACAGAATGGAAACAACTGCTGAACAGCATGGTAACTATAGTAAACACCATGGAAACAACTGCTGAACAGCATGGTAACTATGGTGAACACCATGGTAACAACTGCTGAACAGAATGGTTATAGTGCTTTACAGCCTGGTAACTATAGTGAACACCATGGTAACAGTGCTAAACGGAATGGTAATAGTGCTAAACAGCATGGTAACTATAATAAACACCATGGTAACTACTGCTGAACAGCATGGTAACATTGCTTAACAGCATGGTAACTATAGTGAACACCATGGTAACAACTACTGAACAGAATGGTAATAATGCTCAACAGCATTTTAACTATAGTAAACACCATGGTAACAATGCTGAACAAGAAGGTAATAGTGCTTAACAGCATGGTTACTATAGTGAACACAATGGTAACAAATCAGTGCTTAAGAGCATTTTAACTATAGTAAACACCATGGTGACAATGCTGAACAGAATGGAAATAGTGCTTAACAGCATGGTAACTATAGTAAATACCATGGTAACAACTACTGAACAGCATGATAACAGTGCTTAACAGCATGGTAACTATAGTGAACACCATGGTGACAATGCTGAACAGCCAGGAAATAGTGCTTAACAGCATGGTAACTATAGTAAATACCATGGTAACAACTGCTGAACAGCATGATAACAGTGCTTAACAGCATGGTAACTATAGTGGACACCATGGTCACAATGCTGAACATAAATAGCAGGATAACAGTGCTTAACAGCATGGTAACTTTAGTAAACATAATGGTAACAACTGCTGAACACCATGGTAACAGTGCTTAACAGCATGGTTACTATAGTGAACACCATGGTGACAATGCTGAACAGCAAGGTAATAGTGCTTAACAGCATGTTAACTAAGTGAACAACATGGTAACAATGCTAAAACACATGGCAACAGTGCTTAACAGCATAGTAACTATAGTGAACACCATGGTAACAATGCTGAACAGCCAGGTAATAGTGCTTAACAGCATGGTAACTATAGTGAACACCATGGTAACAATGCTGAACAGAATGGTAACAGTGCTTTAACAGCATTGTAACTATAGTGAACATCATGGTAACAATGCTAAACACCGTGGTAACAGTGCTTAACAGCATGGTAGCCATAGTGAACAAATACCATACCAAAGATAACTGCTGAACACCATGATAACAATGCCAACACCATGGTAACATTGTTTAACATCATGGTAACAAAATTAAGCACCATGATAATGCCAAAAAGTATGGTCACTAAGTCCAACACCATGGTAACTACATCAACATAATCAAACAGGACAAACACCATGGCAACAATGTTGCTTAAAACTCTTGCTGCGTATTTATTCATGATTTTTGTTGTCAGCTGATTTATAACAAAATTTGCTCTTTTAAGCAATTCTTTATCTTAATGTCAAACAATTTGGATCCATTTCAGGCCCAAAATTTTGTCCTTTCCGATGTGGCTCACAGGTTTGAAAACTTTTATCATGTTAAACTCATCAGAGCATGAAATTTATCATGCTCATAAATGTTAAAATGCCAACATTGTTGTAAATACAACATCTAAGAGTTTGAAAGCAAGAAATGTCTTTATTTTTCAGCGTTTTAGCTTTTAAGAGCACTTGAAATTTCATGCTCAGTTAAGCATGTTAAAAGTTTTATAACTGCAAAAGTTATCAGCAGATAACAACAGTTAACACTTGCAGTGAAAGAGTTAATATAAGGAAACGTGCATAATTCATAGACCAGAATATGACTGACCTCATTAACTCTTACAACAAAATTGTTGTCGGCAACCCAGATCAGGCCCATCAAAATGTCAGGCCTTATCTGGATGCAAACTAAATGAAACTCAGACCGAATTCTTAAAAGAATATTTTAAAAAAGTAAACTTTGAAAAAAAATCAGCAGACAATAAAAAATCACTAAATATTACCCCGCATGTCAAGAGTAAAGTGCAAAGACTGGAGGAGAAATGAGATTTGGTGGGAGGAAATCTTCCCAATATTAATTATTTAACAATGCTGGGGCGTTAATTATAGGACCAGGCAGGCGTGGGAAATCAGTGACAACCAAACCCTTGTCCAAATCAGGTAGGTGTGACTGGCCCTTAATACATGAAAGATTTAGATCGGTAATCACACCGTACAACCGACTGTTTTGTAGACAGATTACAGTTTTGAAGACAGATTGTGTCAGATTTTTCAATGAAAGGGTATGTGATGATCTTTTTGTTTCCCATATAATACCTAAGGAGCCAATCTATGGACTCCTGGTTTGTTTGTTTTGATTCTCTACGTCCCATCAACAATCTTTCAGTTATATAGGGACGGTTCTTCCTGGGTTGAACCAGTACATAGCTCCAGATAAGGATTGGAGGCAATTGGGTATTTACCCACCTCTTTTTGACTTAATTGGGTATTTCAAATTTTAAATTGGGTATTTAAAGTTTTTGTATTGGGTATCCATCTGAAAGCAAATAAGCAATGAAACCGGACCTTGTTTCTCCTGTATTTTTGTTTACTTTCGGTTTCACTTTCGGAAAGCACACTGGATATAAATGTATTAGTATATCTGAGATCGCTATTTCCAACTTACTTCGAAAATCCAACGTATCTATCAAGTCATCTTTAATTCTTCGAACCACCAACGCGGTATTAGAGTTAGTTACAATATGATATCATTCAATTTCTCTGGGGCTTTTTTGCCCACGTTACGCCATTGTTGTTGTTGTTGTTGTTGTTGTTGTTGTATAGATTCTTCCGATATCGGAACACCTCTTCTCAGAGTAGTATAAATCACAATTTAAAAAGATGTAGTATCCATCACCCTTTTTGTACAGTTTATGAACAGTTTTTTTAAAAAGTTTATAAATCCAGCACCATATATACATTTAAAAGCTTAAAGTCTCTTGGTATGACTATAAAAATTCTAAAAACATCTTTAAGCCAAGCCAGCTGGGTCAATCAGTGGATAGTCTTATAACTTTCTTCTTTTACGATTTGGTATAAGTCCCAGTTTCTTGTAACGTTCACAATGAAGTGAAAAACAAAGTCTTCTACACTGATATTCTAATATAGCCTCCTTTTCTGACCGTCTGTTATAGTTCAGCATTGGCTGAGAGTCCAGAATGATTTGCATAAGTGTGTTATTGTCACTGATTGGGTGAAGGCTATCACAAATGTCTCTGATTTCTTTCAAGATCGGCATTCTGATATCTGATAGTGCTGAACACTCAAGGATGAAATGCTCCATATTCTCGTCACCATTTCCACACAAGAGACAGGTAGGGTCAATTCTGTTCTGGTTGAATGATGATCGATTCACTTGGAGAATGTATGTCCCCGTAACCAACTTTAGTTTAAGCCGTACTCTAGGTATCTCTTGTTGATTTCTCACATCTTGGAGTAATGGGTGTCTTCTGCCACATGTGTAAGTAGAGGTTGACAGAAACCGCAGGCTCGGGTATAATGTTGATTCAAACTTAATCTTGTCCTCCCAATACTGGTCTACATGTTGGTTCACAATACGTTTCCATGTCAATTTGGCGATTGGTTTGAATAGCATATCAAACGGGTCGGATAAACCATATTTCACAAATATCTTTTTAATAGCTATATACCAGCTGTTGCTCTTGTCAGTTTTAGTTGATAGTTGTCTCTCTGCCAGACGCCATTCCGTTGAAGTTTGATCAAGTCTGCATATATTACCATATAATGATAGTGCTCTTTTATGTAGGTATCCTTCAATTGGAATAGTTCCAGACAGGATATATATAGCTGTGTCAGCAGTATTTACTGGGAGTGTAAGTATATGCTTCATAAACTTCTTATGGATTCTTTCTAATGTATCAAGAGATTTCTGCTTCGGCAGGACTACCTCTAAACCGTAGAGCAGGACAGGCATAACATATGTCTGGTAAAGTTGTATTGATGTTTCTGGATCCATACCCTGGAGATCTGCTGACATCAGACTGTAAAAACTGCGTCTTGACTTTTTGATATTTTCGTTGATAGTTATATCCTCAGATATGGAGGAGCGACGAAGTCCCATATGCATGGTTTCTGTGACAACTGGCATCTCTTTCCCGTAAATGGTCCACCCGCTAACATCAGGCTGTGTATCTCTTGACTTTTTCCCTCCCGGTATAACCATGACAACACTCTTTTCTGGTTGTAGGACATAGCGTTCCATTCGACTGAAGTCATCACTTGTACCAACCAATGTTTGTAAAGATACGGGTTCGTTTGTTACCGGTGCGGTATCATCAGCTGCTGTTGGGGCAGTACAGTCAATCTCTCCAATTTTTCCGCCTTCTCCGGTCTCACTCATTCTATTGAGCGACGGGTTGAGGTAAATCTTATACATGTCGGTACTGAGGATTCCCCCTTGTCTGACTCCTTGGTGGATGTAGAAACTCTTGGATGTCTGACCCATCCATCGTACAACTGTTTGGGCGTTGGAATGGAGACTGTATATTAGATTCCACAATGCACCGTCCACTCCAATATGAAAAAGTCGTCGCATCAAGCTTGCATGATCCACAACGTCGAAAGCAGACTTCGCGTCAAGGAAAGCAATATAGACATCCTTCTTCATGTCCTTTGATTCACGTATAAACTCTTCCAAGATCAGAGAACAGTTCATTGGGGAGGATCCTTTGGTAAAGCCCCGCTGGAGTGGGTTTTGTGTTTGTTCAATAAATGGCTGTATTCTCTTTTTGATGATACTTTCAAGTAATTTGGAGATTGTGGGAGTTACAGTTATTCCTCGATAGTTTCTGGAGTCTGTACTGGAGCCCTTTTTTTTGAATACCGGAGTAAGCACACCTTGTTTCATCAAATCAGGTATATTCCCATTAACAAATATGTCATTCATAAGTCTTGCAAGGACTGTCACCAATGCCTCAGAGGCATATATGAAGTGCTCTGCTGTAACACCAAATATATCTGCCGACTTTCCTGTATTAAGAGATTTCAGCGCGTCCATGACTTCTTTCTCGGTAACAGGCTGTACTTCTGTAGTATCTTTTTTACATATATCTATTATATCTAAAAGTTCACTATTGACCTGAGCAGAATATTGGTCATCAAAAAGTGGGTTTGTCGATTTTTCAGCTAATTGTCCAAAATGTTTATGCCACCCTTCTAGTATTTCGTTTTCAGTTTTATATACACTATCTCCAACATGCAGTTCATTCACACATGTACCTAATTGTCCTCTATGTTTCTTTATCAATTTATGAAACAATGCGGTATCAGACGATTTAGCATCCATTATTTCTTGTTTTTGTTTATGGTAATTCTGGGCATTTTCTATTCGGCAGGCTCTTCTGAGTAGTTTTGTCGTCAATTTTTTATTTACTAACAAGGTATGTGAGCTCTCTTGGGGTCGCCCTCCATCTTTCCATTCCCTGAATGCCTTCTTTTTATTCTGTATTGCATTTTTAATTATAGGAGTATAAACAGCCAATTTTGCTTTACGATGGCGTCTTATCTTTTTCTCAGGAGCTGCTTTGATTGCACTTTTTACCACAATGTTATTTAATTGCTGCACTGTTGCTTGTATATCATTTGTAGAGTTTTTTCCACCGTTTATCATTGATATTTGCTCTTCAACTTGCTGAGAGTACATTTGTTTGTCCACTTTCTGCCATTTTACCTTAGATGTATGTTGAAGGTTTCTAGTTTCAGTAGGTTTAATTTTTGGCACCTTGAAGTCTACGTCACATTTCACCGGTAGATGATCTGATACATTTGCGACAACATTCTCCAATCTTACCACTGCATAGGTATCTTTAGAGATTCTCTTATCCATTATGAAGTAGTCCAAGGTTGAGATTTCGCTTCCTGCTGGATTAATATATGTAGCTGCAGTCGTATTTAGCTCAAGATCATTTTCCACGATAAAATCCATGAAATACTGACTTCTCTGTCCCTTAGTAGCAGACTTTAGCTCTTCATTGATGTCTCCCCCAATAATAATTCTATGTGTTGTCTTGTATTTGGTAACAATTTCATGTAACTGGTCTACACAGTCCCTAAAATCCTCAATGTTGTCTGTTAGTCCCTTGCATGGCATATAGACAGAGATAATTAGCAATCTTTCCTTTCCACTCAATTCGACACATTGAATTCGATTGCCACCATCAGAGAATGTGTTCACTAGATGGTCAATATCTTTTTTCCACAGAACTGCTACCCCTCCATAGCCTCGGGGCATTTGTACAGGTAAGATGGGATTGTTAGTATCAACGGCTTTGCCTGTTCCAATATACTGTGAGATTTCATTGAGTCTGTGTAGGTAACAGTCAAACAGCCAATGTTCTTGTAAAAGTAAAATATCTGCACCGACTTTGTCATAAAATTCTTGTAGGGCTATTTTGGATGTGGCAATATTTTTACAGTTGAATGTCAGAATTCTCAACCTTGTACTTCTTTCTTGTACTACATTCTTTGTTTTTGAGGCATTGTTTGACGCAAAAAAGATGGTCTCTCGCCAGAAAGATTCACCGGAGCCATATCAATAGCAGAGTTCAGTCCCATTCTAGGTGGTAAAGCTGGTGGTTGGTTGACCCTCAAAGGATTGCTGGGTGGAGTGCCGCTGGCAAACAGTGGCTGACCTTGATGGTAAGAAGGTGGAGGTATAGTCTTTATCAGATGCGGCGGTAGGACATGTGCATTCAGATTAGGATTTACAGGCTGGCCTGTCTGGAATCTTGCACAACTGGCAGCTTGCTGCTCCGGATCAGCAGTCAACTTTTCATGTGCCACTGTTGCCTCAGTATGACCTTGTTGCTGTGTCATTTCTCTGTTTTGTGCATATACACCTCTATCTCTATAATCTGTCTTTTCCACCTCGGTTTGTACTATTTCGTCCATCTGTTCCAGCTGTAGCAACTGTTTGGCCACCTTTCTCATAATGAAATTAGTCACTTGATTTTGTACACCCAGAATGAGTTTATTACTATCGTATAACGGATCCGGTCTATTTGTTACATTCTGTTCATGAGGTAAGTTTTCAGTATTTGTATTAGCACTAGAGTTGATTGTATACGTATCTTGGGTTTCGATCTTTCTTTTCAATGTTCGAATGGTCTCATGTAATTCCTGATTACGTGCCTCGACTTTTCTTACATATTCCTCTAATTTAGTCACACCTTGGTAGGTTTCAGTACATTTAGCCTCTCTTATTCTCAGTTCTTCCTCCCATTTTCGCAGTCTTAGTTCAGTTTGTCGTAATTCTCTCTGTTTCTGTGAGTTTGTTTGAGATATCAGAACATCCTTTTTGTTACGAGCATTATTTTGTGAAGTATCTTGTTCTTTATGATTAGATTGGGTAGATTGAGCTGTTCTTTGAGTACTTTGGGTCAATTTATCATGTGGAGAATTCAGGGTATTTACTTTCATGGCAGCGTTTGTTTCAGCTAATTGCATTTCATTTGATGCACACCCGAGACACATTTCCTCGTTACTCTCTGACATACACTGAAGGTGAAAGATTAAGTTACATGTAGAACAGACAGACTCATTCTCACTAATACAGTTATCACATACTGAGCACTTTGGATAGGTTTCTTCTTTAAGTATTCCTAGCGCTGTACCTTCTGAGGTATTACATTCAGGTATTTTCAATTTGATTGTTGTGTCCGAATTTTCAGCTATGGTTTTGCAAGTGGTTTCTTGTGAGCTACATTTTTTACAGTTATATATATATCCTTGGTCATTGTGGAGCCTATTTATTTCCATTTCACTTAATCTATCACACTTGTAGTGCATCCAATGCTTTCCTATCTGGCATACGGCCGCATTTTTCCTGACATTTCTTTTACATTTATCACATATGGCCTGTTCAGGGCTGATAATAGTGTTTTCCGTTTGCTTTGGGGAATTATTGAATTTATCCTTACTGTCACATAGTTGTTTTATATCGGCACAAGGTGAGTCTAACAAATTGGACAAGTTCATTTTGATACTATCATTTTTAATTTTTCTTGAAGGGCTCACTGCGCACTCAGATGTATTAGTTTGTGGTGTTGATTCAGCTGTCTCTCCCCGTCTTTGTCGCCATATTATACTCATCTGTTCTGCCAAAATGTTATTAAATTCTTGAACACTACCGATTTCTCCATCTCTGAGACCTTGGCACATTATTTCATGTAGTATGGGTAAATGTCTAACCATTAATGTATCTATGTCTTTCCCATTAATGAGTAGCCTATTGTTTGTAGAGTAAAGATTAATTGTGTATCCCGTTACACGACCATCAACACCATGTCTAAATCTATATGTTTGCTGTACTACCGCTTTCCTTTTTTTATCTTGACTAAAATCAATTTCGCATGTGCCTTCTTCTGATGGTAAGCTACTATAAAACTTGGTACAAGCTGCGCGGAATAGTTCAAAGGATGCAGTGTCCATTGTCCCCGTAATACCACCACCTGTGCATTCATATTCGACCATGACTTGCTTGCATCCACTTATTTTCCTTCTTAGTGCCCTATCAATATTTAAGGAGAAGTCCCTGGTAGAGAGAATTTGTCTTATATTGTCATTAGTTTGAGTTCCATCACTATTTACAGACCTAGTGTCGTGGCCGGAAATGGGGTGTGAGACGATTTCCGCCATCTTGGATTTTCCGGAAATTGACGATTAAAAACGAAATAAAATTCATAAAATTCTAATTTTTTGTTAAAAAGTTATAAAATATACTTGTCTTTCCGTTGAGGCTACCAATGAAACTTGTTTAAAACCATCGATTATTATTGTTTCCTAGCACTTGTCCTGAAAAGGCTATCCACTTCGTGACCCCGCTGGCTTCCTTTGTTCTCGAAATTTCGACATTAGAGATAATGAAATTTGCTGATTCAGCTATGGTTTAAAATGTAAAACCAGTTTCAATTTACATCAGTATCATTTATCCACAGTTTAAGAATAAAATTTTCAGTTAAAAACACATTAAAACACAGTTTTTCAATTAAAATTTCATGTGCCCTTCAAACGTCCCTCCACCATTCAAGCCGCCACCGTTATTGTAAAGCGAGACGAATGTCGTAATCGTGTAAATATTGGGTATAGCTAAACAGCGATAAGAATGTTCCTGGACTGGTTTACAATTTAATAAACTAGATTCAGCGCGACGCCATGTATAAATTTGTACCCAACAACAGCTTGTGATGCAAAAAACGACAATCGCAAACAGAATACAATAGTGTCATACGCTACGAAAAAGTTCGGAATTGAGTATCAAGGATTTTTATTGCGTTTTCGTACGCACAGAAATTAATTTAATTGCGTTTTCAGGTCCACGAAATTGCGTAAATACGCAATACGCAGCCTTATCTGGAGCTATGCCAGTACTAAGCTAGGATAAATGTGTCTTGCTCAAGGACCACAACGCAGTGACGTCGGTGAGGCTCAAACCCGCGACCCTTCGGTCTCGAGTCAAGCACTCTACCTCTAAGCCACTGCACTCCCTTTATGGACTCCTGGTGCTGATGGAGAAGCTGTTTGTTTGATGGCTAGAGATACTGCAGCAGCAATCTGAAAATTGCATGAAAAATACCTTTCTGCTCTGACCGTATGTCTACGAAACAAAACATATTGTAGTCACTTGCACCGACTTAAAGTACAAATCTGCCAAATTTGACCTCACAGATGGGATTAATAAATGTGCTGCACGCCCTTGAAGAGACCCTATGTCTGAAAAATGATGTCATTGCCGACAGATCACTTTTTAATCGGATGTAACAGCATCTACTGCAATGGCTGCAAACTTTGGGTGCATAAGAAATGCAGCGGGCTACAACGACTGACACCAAATCCTGATTATAGGTGTGCACGGTGCATGGGAAATGCTCGCCCTATTGACGGCAGACCACAGAGTGAAGTCCAGGTCGGACCTGATAAGCTTGAGGTGGTGGCTTCCTTCTGCTACCTAGGGGACATGCTTTCTGCTGGTGGAGGCTGTGAAATGGCAGTCACTACTCGTGTGAAAATCGCCTGGAAGAAGTTCAGGGAGCTACTACCAGTTCTCACATCCCCCCACCTCTCTTACAAGACCCGTGGCCATGTGTACAGCTCTTGCGTGCGCAGCGCCATGCTCCATGCCAGTGAAACTTGGCCACTTACCAAGATGAACCTGCAACACTTGCAACGCAATGATAGGGCCATGATCAGACAGATTTGCAGTATCAAGCCAGAGGATGTGACCAGGGTAAGGTCAAGCGAGCTACTGGCAAAGCTTCAGCTTGAGGACCTCGACCTCATTTTGAGAGAGAGAAGGCTTCCCTGGTTTGGGCATGTGGAGCGTTCGAGTGGTGCAATCAGAACAGCATATGATATGCAGATTGACGGCAAGCGGGGGACAGGGAGGCCCAAGCAAACATGGAAGAAACTGACAGAGAAAAACTGTCGTGAGTGGAAGCTCACCACAGTTGACCCTCAAGAAAGGAGCACCTGGAGATCAGGTGTGAGATCTGCTATGCGTGCAGCTAGCCAGTTACCTGGAAAGGGGCCCACTGATGTTGATGATGCCCCTGCATCTGCACGTAAATCAAAAATCCGATTATGATGATGATATGATGTATTCGATGACAGATCATAAATTTCAAAGAATAACATCCACACCCTCTCTGCATTTAAGTTTCATCTTCATTGTTTTCTGGATGCCACTACACTGGTAACGTCCACGGAATCTATTCCATGCTTACTTTTTGTTATTCTGACATAGAGATCGCTCTCCTGCTGTAATTAACATCTACTATTCATATCACTAAGCCAAACCTGCCATCTGTAAAACTTTGCTGGCTTTAATAGTTTATTACTGGTAATCAAAACAAAATTTTTGTCTTTTTGCGGAAACCAAATTTGGATACCGGCTGTCATCTTGGGGTGTATTAAAGGAGTTTGAGATGTGTCAGCAGAAAAAAGCTTGGCATAAATTAGAATCCAAAGCAGGAAAATTTATGCATACAAAACCAAAAGTTGGCGTAAAAATATGCCTGGATCGGCCTTTCCGAGAACGTGCATAAACACTATTTTGGTCAAAATTTGACATTTCAAAGTACTGGTCACATGTGACCTTGAAAATAAGGTCAAGGTCACCCAGTGTTTTCGTTAAGAGGCGGCAGCGTGCAAAAATAGCCACCTATTTTGCCCTCTGTGCCAGCTACTTTGATAAATTGGTCCATAGGTTATACTATAAAGCAGTGAATTTGGCCAGGTTCATGACAATGTCTGCCGGCTACTCCAAAACTTAGAGAAATTCCTGTCATCAAAATCTAATCAACTCTTAACCCCCTCCTAACAATATAACTATGCATGTTTGGTTTAAATTCAACCATTGGTCTCGAAGATAGTGTGCAGAGGCTGGTGACCTTGAAAATTAGGTCAAGGTCACAAAAATCTAATAAAATATTTCTGCCCTCCCCTCTTTCAAATATGGCCAAAATTCATCTGCTGGTTCAGAAGATAACGCATGGAAACAGAGCTACGCAGAAAAGGAGGCAGACGGGATCTCCACCAAAAACAATGTCCTCCCTGACCTTTGGTTTGTGGGGACATAATTCAAAAGTTCAGTCAATGTTAAAGACTGCTGCACACACCCACATACGTATGGACAAAAAGCAACAGATTATATGCCCACAATCTTCTAAACCTGGGACTTAAACAGCTATTATTAATTTCCCTTGGTGGAACTTCTGTGATTTAACAGAATTATTTTGTTTGATTTGATTCTTTACATCCCATCAACAATCTATCAGTTATAAAGGGACAGGTCTTCCTGAATTGAACTAGTACTAAGCTAGGATTAATGTGTTTTGCTCAAGGACACAACGCAGTGACGCCAGTGAGGCTGGAAAACGCAGCCCCTTGGTCTAGAGTCAAGAGCTCTACCACTGAGCCACTGCGCTCCCTATTAGTGGATGATGCTTTCAAGAAATTTTCACCCAGGTACACATTGGGCCCCTGTTTACAAATAGAACTCCATGACCTGCATTGTAATGTGAAGACTCCAGATACATATGGAAAACCATTTCAGAATGTTGTCAGCTTATATTTTGCGGAGCTCCTGATTCAGTTTTTATCTCGACAAACTCGCTTCTGATGTAATCATTTACGAAATTCACAACCAACTGTTGCCAAAACTTTCATTTTTCTCCCATTCATAAGTCTACCTACTCACGTCACAGACCTATTGTATGCATTCCATTTCTTCTCTAACTCTTTGCCTTCTGGGTAATTTTTCATGCTTTATTGACGTCTGCAGATTATTTTCAAAATCAACTTATTCGAAAAATTCTTTCAGGAATACCATCAGAGTGTCAAACAATTTGTACCCAGACCTGGCCCGACATTTTGTCGGGCCTGGTCTTGGTCCAAACTGTTTGCCAAGGTTATCAGCAGATGACACTAGTAGGCAATGAGCTATTAATTCTCACACACACAGCAATATGGCCCATTATCTGCACTAACTATTGGTATCCACAATTTTGCACTTGACGTGTCTTGTGTGTGCTCACTCAAATTGTCTCAGAGAGGCAATCCCAATGAGCACCCACAAAACACATTTTACCATTTAAGTAATTGATACTATCACCAACTATACTGAGCTTAATCGGAATCTCTGGCTTGCAACATTCTTAAGAGACCTTTCTGAATGTGCATGGAAAAAGCAGGATTATGCCAGGTGGGGAGTGAATTCACGGACAAGCCTGCAAGTCTATTTTTGATTCCACCAAATGGCCGGTTCTAATATGCTTAACACTTCACCTGCCAGTGACGTCTGCTGCAAATTATAGGTGGCGCTTTAAAGGTTGAGTCTTGGATGGGGATTTTTTCTGGCAGCGGCAGCACATTTCATTCAGTAGCACAAAAAGCATGGGCATAAATAGCAACAGGTATGAGGGTAAACAAACTGTTATGTCTGTATGGTAAACAGAAAAATCTTCATTGATGATTTCAGCTGCGACATGTAATTTCCAACAATGTGGCATTTTGACAAGTGTAGACTCAGACGAGCCTGTGCAACCTCCTTTTAAACTAAGAAGCTCCAAATGATGTTCGGTTAGTGGCTTAGCTCTAATAGAATATTCCAGCGACTAGCAAAGGCTCTGATCAGACTGCGCATATGCACAGGCTGGTCAGAGCCTATACTGTTCGCACATACCACACTGTTGGAAATCTCATGTCACGGCTCATTTTGTCTGGCAGCAGCAGAGAGATGTCTATTCAATGTCTACCCAACAGCCTGTGCTGAAGAAATTTATTAAACCATTAAGTATCAATCAAGAACCAGGACTGCAGCGCAGATGACAAAATCTGTGAGAGCTTTTTCTCGATGATTTCGGGACAAATATAGTGTGAAATGTCTTGTGAATCATCCTCCAAAAGGTGATCAACATCAAATATCGAGCCTTATTAATAATGTCGTCTGCTGCAAATTTCAGATGGCCCATTAGGTGCAGTTAACTCTTCGCGTACTGGATCATTTTTGAAGCCAACGCTACAGTCGCGAACTGCACAAAAAATATGTCCCCCTCCTTAAAGTGTTAGACGAATTTTCAGTTTTAAAGTTGAATATTGGCCAAGTTGTGAGAAAACCTATAGACCTTGATCAGACTGCTTCTCCAGTAGCTACAGTTGCAGGATTATTTTGATCCTTCCTATTTCCTGAAAGTATTGCACAAGCAAAAAACTTAAAATTAGGAAAAAATGGTTCCAGTCCGCTAACTTCAGACTGCAGGTTAACTTGTCCAAACCAAAGCAAACAGTGAAAATTGCCATGAGAAGGCTCATAAGAGCTGTCTCATCGCGATTTTTCACTGTTTGCTTAGTACTGTTTTAATAAAGATGGTTCAAATTAAAATTGCCATTGTCCAATTTAATTATACCCAATTCCGAATTTACATGTCTTAACGAATATAAAGTCATATATCTGAAACCTTAACTACTTACCAAAATTTACTATTCCAGATCCAAAATATTTTGTCCGCACTCCGACACCGGTGAACCCATAATGCAGTGTTTCAATGATGTCACTCTTGTACTATCTACTGCTCCAGTTTAAACCTATACTCTAATGTTTTGTTTCTGCCGTCTACTACTGGCTCAGCATTTGTCTTTAAATCAATTAAATCAAGTGTCTTTGAATTAGCATGACTGCCAGTATGGTCGGTCTAAGTTACCTAGTTTTCCAATAGTTACGTAGTAGGTTTCTTCGCAATCTCCAACTCTTTGCCTACTGGGTAATTTACCAATTTTGCATGATTTTTTCTTTCTTTTGTCGTATGCTGATTCTTTAAATAATCAACCTATTCGAAAAATTCTTTCAGGAATACCATCAGAGTGTCAAACAGTTAGGACCCAGATCAGGCCCGACATTTTGTTGGGCCTGATCTGCGTCCAAATTGTTTCCAAAGGTTAATCAGCAGACAACACTAGTAGGTGGAGAGTCAAGCTTCCAAGACAGGCCAATACATTAACGGAATCATACGAAATGTCCCATGAAACAGATATTGACAGCTTGATCAGAGTAGGAACAGAATGCTGCACTGTAGCCAAGTTACAATGTTTGTTTGTTTGATTTGATTATTTACCTCCCATCAACAATGTTTCAGTTAAACAGGGACAGGTCTTCCTGGGTTGAACCAGTACTTAGCTAGGATAAATGTGTCTTGCTCAAGAACCACAACGCAGTGACGGCGGTGAAGCTCGAACCCGTGGCCCCTCGGTCTTGAGTCAAGCACTCTACAACTGAGCAACTGCGCTCCCTTAATGCCTCTTGCTCAAGGACACAACGCAGTAACCCCAGTGAGGCTCTTTCCCACAGCCCCTCGGTCTCGAGTCAAGCACTCTACCACTGAGCCACTGCGCTCCATCAAGGATTTTGATACTACATGTACTGTTTTCTACCTTAGAAGAGCACTTGCTCCATAAAACTCACATCCTGGGTACTTTATGTGTTGCTAACGAGTTGATCCCTTACTCCCAGTCAACATTTTTTCAGTCATGTCGGGTCAGGTCTTCTTGGGTTGAACCAGTACTAAGCTGTGGATAAAGTGTCTTGCTCAAGGACACAATGCAGTGCCTCCAGTGAGACTCGAACCAGCAACCCCTCGATCTCAAGTCAAGCACTTTACCGTACTGAGCCACTCCTGCTATTTTTTTGTCCAGAAAATGTCATCGGCTACTGCTGCATATATTCAAATGTACTCCAGACTAATTTCATCACAGGAACAAACACTATGAATCCTGATCAGACTGCTTCTTACCCTTTTCCAGCCAGTAAAGAATTTTGTCATCTGCTCTCGTATCTAAAAATGTTTCTTCAGTAGCCTATATTGCAAACAATATAGACCCAGATCAGACCGCTCCTTGGGAGTATAGTGTTTGCTTAAATATTAAAATCTAGTCTGCGGTGCACTTAAATATATGCAGCAGATGTAAAAGCAGACAACATTTTCAGGACATTAAAAATATTGGCTGGATTAGGGTCAACTCATTACCTAAGTGTTGTCTACTCATAACCTTTGCAAACAGATTGGGTCCCCAGATCAAGCACGAAAAAGCGTCAGACCTGATCTGGATCCAATCTGTTGGACACTCAGAACGGTATTCCTGAAAGAATTTGATTTTGAAAAAAATCAGCAGACAACGACAAAAAAAGCATGAAAAATTTCCCAGGGGGCAAAGAGTTAAAGAGGAATCATACGGAGTATCAAAAACAGTTCAAAATTAACTTTTTTCAAAGGTCCTTTTCCAGTCTAGAAGGTACGTTTAAAACGCTCTCCTTTTGAGGGAGAGTACCTATAAAATCTATAGCAGATGCATTGTTATCAGTAAACCGGTTTCTCTCTACGATTGTCAAAGGAATACCACTATCACACCGAATAGGCGGCAATCCAAATCTTTAATACTATATAGACGAACCTAGAACAAAAATCGTTAGAAAAAGCGTCTTTGATTGCCATTTGTCGCCTGACTGGCGACAAATGGCAATCAAAACCACTGTTTCTAGGGAATTTTTATCCACGCTTGTCGATTGTTAAGAGCGTTTTTGATTGCTGCCTCTCCGGTGTGATCATAGTGTAAAACTGTTTGGATTCTCTCCGGTGAGTTAAAAACAGATTTTCTCATGAAACTAAAGTCATATACCACCCACTTCATTTTCAAATACCCATTGGGACAAATATTAGAGTAATTGGTAAATTATTGGTAGTTTATCTAATACCATCCCCTCTCTCTGTAACAATTGTCATTCTGAAATGTCTGATACAAGACAACCTACATGACATAATACATCCCTTCAGACAAACAAACATTTTGGACGTAAAATGTGAATATTTTCCATCGGTTTAAACATTTGTTTTAGGTACTCAAAAGAACTATATCATTAATATGTAGTTGACCACTAAAGTGAGGTTTTAGTTCCCAATATGACTTTGGAGTCAAAGGTCAAGGCAAAAAATATTTAGTGCTAAAAAAGTGTGGATATTTGGGACCCCCCACCACCACCCCCCACAGACCCCAATCAACCAAATGACCCCATTCTAGTCTAAATCAAAACATGCAGGGATTTTTTTTTTTGGTGTTCTCAGGGGCCAAAATTCAGCCCCATTCTCATTGGAATATAGGTGACTTTTTTCAAACATTAAAAAAAAAATTCCAATCATTTTTTTAGAGATTGAGGTTTTCATTCAGTCAACACACACAAGCTATCATCCAGGGGACGTTCTACTTCAAATTATTGGCAATAGTATGTGTAATAACTAATTTGGTTTTCTTTATTGACAAAAAATGATATAACTGTGCACTAGGCCACAATTTTCCCAATTTAGGGGTTTACCATACTACTTTTCCCAATCTGAAAGGCCCTAGGGACCCTTCCCAAAATTGAAAAAAAAATCCCTGACATGCTGTAGTATTCAATGGAATTGTCTCATAATAATAGAAATACAGGGGTACAGTTAAAAAAGTCAATAGACTTTCTTCTTCTGCAAAGAAAAATAATAGAAACCACCCCAAGTATTCAAACGTAACCCACAGTCTGTTATGATAACCAACAGTATTATTGACATACATGGGCACACGTGGTTTAGCGGAAATTCAATTTGGTCATTTTTCAGCCATTCAACGAATCCTGATGGGAAACCAGTCAAAATGACCTGATAGTTGGCCATTTAATAAGAAAAAATTCTTTGACAAGCATGCTCTTTTCAGAATGACATTTAAAAGAAAACAATGCAAAGATAACAGCCTGTTCAATCAAAAGTCTGCTATGCTTCTGACAGCTTATTTGAGACATTTCATTGGAAGATATTGCTAATTTGGTAGTTGCATGGTTGTATTATCTGTTGCATATACTCTAATGCACTCCAGACTAATTTCATCATAAAAGCGAACAGTTAATGAACCTCAATCAGACTGCTTACCCATGGAAACTGTGTGATCTGGGGCCATATTGTTTGCACTGTAGGCTGTATATCCAATTAAACTGTTTGGCACTCTGATGGTATTCTTGAAATAATGTTTCGAAAAATTTGATTAAAAATATCAGCCACCCACAAAAAAAGCATGCAAAATTACCCAGCATGCAAAGATTTCAAGTTCCTCATGTGACTCAATTTAGAATCTAGGACATGATTACTCGATTCATTCATCAATTTCATTGGGAACCTGATCAATGAAGCTAGCGGATCATAACAACATCGTTGCCATGGTGACAATGCCAGGCCAAGCGCTGATTGGACAAGAAATTGAGTTGGCGTCTGACGAAATTCTATTTCTATTGATCCACTTTGAATTGAATGAGAAACGTCCATCAGTGGAGTTGTAATCTTTTATTTGTTTACCGCAATAAAAAGAAACCAGAAAGTACAGTTAGAATTGCACTAGATCCGATAACATGCCAACCAGTGTCGTCTGCTGATAACCTTTGCTGGTAACAGTTTGGACCCAGCTCAGGCCCAACAATTTTGATTACTGAATGCATGGCTTCCATGATAGCAGACAGTACAAACCCAGACAAAATCCAGTGTTTCATAACAGTAAATAGCATCAAATGGAACACAGTAGCACATCTGAAGGTTTGTGCACAATTTGCTAATATTCCATTTTAGGACGCTTAAATTATTAGGTTGATTGGGGATTGCCAATAAGTTACAGGGTCCTAGCTGGGCCCAGACAGTAGGGAGAAGTTATAGTGCAAAATTACAGCATTTTCTGTCTGTTTAGAAGCAAATTAGCCATTACACATACTATTGCCATTAAATGGAAGGAGAAATATGATGCAGTGGTAGTTGAGTTTAACAGACTGTCACCACACCTTGCATTTGTGTGGTGACAGAATGAAAATGAGCCTCCCTTAAAAAAAAAATTAAAAAAAAAAATTTTTTTGGGAGACTCCCACTTCTCCCTGTACCCATTTAAGTCGAAATTTTGGCCCCAAGGGTGACTATTTCGCCCTAGTCGCCCCTAGCTTGTTCCTTGAGTGATCTTAACTAGCAGGGAGGGTAGCAGATATTCCAGACCTAGGTTCAATTAAGTTTGTGTAAAATTTAAACCCCACAAGAATATTTTATCCCCCTAGCGCTAAGCTTCCCTAACCACAGTGAACACAGCTGTACAGGTCTAAAAACCGCATAATGTACCATGGACATGTACAGATGGTACGTCAGCGTCTGCCAATCTGGGTTTACTAATGGTCCATGGACATCGGAAAATTATGGGATCAACTTTTAACATGAATCTACCCTAACCACAGTAAACACACCTGTACATGTGCAGACTTCTCATTTCATCCCATTAAGGACCAAATTTTGGCCCCTAGGGTGACTTTTTTGCCCTAGTCACCCTAGCTTATTCCCTGAAAAAAGAGATCAGTATACATGGCTTATCTGAAGCCATGATCAATAACTATCTCCTTGCTGACAATTCCAATAAAATGTCTAGCAATATTGCTCACAATCTCAGCATGCCCTTCTGAGATATTTGATAACATTGTACCAAGACTATACAGTAAAACCTGTCTTAAGCAGCCACTCAAAAAGAAGACCAAAAATTGTTTTGTCTATTTTTGACAAGGCCGCTAAAGACAGGTTTTACTATACTGTTTACATAGTAACATACAGTATTTGACCTCATAAGCACACATGCTATTATAACTTTATATTTTTATCCCCATGCTTTTTACCCATTTTCAGAAATTTCCATAAAGCTACATACAATAAAGTCAGTATTTTTCTGGGTTTTTTTTTTTTTTTTTTTTTTGTTTTGATTCTTTACATCCCAGTCAACAATTATTAAGTCATGTTGGTATGGGTCTTCCTGGGTTGAACCAGTATCAAACAGAGGATAAAGTGTCTTGCTCCAGGACACAATGCAGTGTCGCCGGTGAGGTTCCAACCCCCAACCCCTTGATCTTGAGTCTAGCACTCTACCACTGAGCCACTACACTCCAATAAAGTCAGTATGCCAGGTCAATTGTATCTTTATGTGGTGTTACATCTGGTTCTTCACTGTTTGCCTTAAGTACGTGTTTGCAATCGGATTTTCAACATGGCAGACAATTATTTTTATCAAAAAATCATCAGCGACCAATATTGCTTCCTGTCACATAGCTAAGTTGTAAGAGGGATGTTGTTCTTATCTTCATTCCCTTTAATTTGACATACATTATAAAACACCACTTATTTCTGAAGAAAACAGTCCAGCCAACACCCACTCTGAGTCTGACTACAATGACGGACATCCTTGGATCATAAAAGCTGACTCGAAGCACCTCAAGCTTTAATGAACTTCTAGGACGCCACATCTTTGGCAGTGATTACATACGTTTAAGGTTTTCTTATTGAATGAAGCCATCGTGATTGTGTCTACATATTTACTGTCATCGTCTGCCTTTCTGAGATTCAAACTAGTGGATTTTTATTGTATGTGAAGCAAATCTCATCGCCTTGTTGACATTAGTTGCTGGCATCCATTTTGCAAAGTTTTAGCGCTAAAATACTTGACTGGCGGCTATATTTTATTCATAAAATTTGAATTAAACTGTGCGCTCGCTAGTAAAAAAAAATCAATACCCGACTAGCATTTTTATATAACACAAATGGAAACAAAATGGACCAAATGGTACCCAATGACATCGCATGTAATTGCCTACCGATCGACGGAATTGCTTTTTGGTACGCACCCATTTAATTTTAATTGCTTTTTTGATGATTTTAATTGCGAATTTAGGCAAATACACTGCTTATCTAGGCTGCTGTTACTTTTACCAATAAGGATGTTTTGTACTGGAAAATGCGGTTTTTATTTCATTTTTTTAGAAAGCAATAAAAATACATAATGTGGGACGTTTTAAACAGATGCGGCACTGCCTGAGAAACAATTCATTTTTTTTATTTGGCCTTAGTTGTGACCTTTACCTTGAGTCTGCCTAGTTCTGCATTCTATCTAACAGAAATGAACATAATATATATAGATATGGAGCGGACAGGAAAGTGTTATGGATTGACAGATGGACAAAAAGACAGACAGATGAAAGGCATTCCTATAATTTCCTCTTTGAAGCAGGCAATTAACTAGACTAACAACCTTACCTTTGGTTTCTATGGCAACTGATGCATGAAGCAACTAGAAAGATGACTAGAGACTGTCCCACTCCATGGAAGACACTTCAACGCAGATAGTCCACAATGTTCCGATGTGTCAAAGAATATCACTGGGATGATAAGGCATCTCCATGGTTACCTAAAATGAACAAGATTTATACATTATCACATGTTCAGAGTAACAAAATTTTGAACGTAAAATTTCCCATCAGTTTTAACAAATGTTTTGGGGGCTCAAAATAAACTTCTCATTGAGAAAAAAGAAAATTATTTTTTGTTACATGTCTGGGTAAGGCTATTTAAAATTCAAGGACTCATTAAGAAACCTTATGGGACTCTCCTACAGTTTTCAAGGACTACATATAGCTAGGCGGCTAAGAGCCAAATTTTGGCCTGATTGTGCTATTCTGGATACAAGCATGAAATTTGGCATAGTTGTAGACCATGACTGACTGAGCAGAATAGGATATAGAACCACATTGGGAAATACCTACTGCGCATGCGCAAAGAAATTTATAATTTTAGGCTGTTATCCTAGATCTTTCATACAGCTTGACTTTAAAGAATTGGTCATGTTGGCTGTAGAATGATAAAATGTGACATAACTGATGTTAATTTTTTGTAGTTTAGTCTTCTCTATTCTTTAATTGCTGCGCATGCACATAAAATTTGAATATTGTACAAAGATGGTATTCTGTTTCTCTTTTATTGTAACCTGCGCAAAACCCAATTCCCCTATCAAAGGACTGAAGCATGTCTTCAATATAGGGACCTACATACATGTTTAGATGCGCATGCGCAGTTGGTTTCTTTTTACCGGATGTTGTTTAGTTGATAAACATAGCCGCATTTAATTACAAGTATATGCTTTCACAAAAAGCTCTGTCTACGCTTAGCATATATAAAAATGTTATTAGACTGATAAGTCAAGTTTTAAACAAAGAGGGTTGTAGGCATGTGGAAGACAGACAGACATGCAATCAGAGTTTGTTGCTTGAGCTCAAACCCTTGTTACACTCACTCACCACCTGAGTTACCAGGGTGATCCTAAGTCAACACCACATATTTTCTTTGTGTTGACCAATTTGGATTGTTTGACTTGGGGGCGTCTCTGTCTGAAAAAGTTATGTTTAAGCCACTGCAGTGACGTATCTTATATAGGTCACTGGCCAAGGGCAATATACCTTTGTGATAGAAAGACAGACAACTCACAGACACACAGACAGACATATATATTTTGCCATGCTCGAGCTCGCAGACCTCATATCACTGTCTGTCGATGGACTGTTTCCAAACTCCAAAATGTCAGTGAACTGTCTTAAAAATGTATGTTCCCAGTGCCTCACTTCCCGTAAATGAACCATAGCAAACATTAGTGATTATACGCCAAGGACCTCTGACACTTTGATAGGGTATCTGCCTATTTTTCAGATGCTTCCCAAATTTTCCCTATGCATAAGATATCGCTGGTATTCTTTTGAATAGGACGCTTGATGTATTAGGAACGAATTAAGGTTATAATTAGACAGGCAGAGCCCTAAGACAAAACAGGAATCGCTACCAAAGGGGGTAGGGGTTGCAAAATTGTCTACACCAAAACATTTCGAAATCAATTATTTTCACGTGTAAGGGTATTATATCATCAATCCTCGGTTACAAATCACAGTGAAAGTATTTCAAAGTCCAAAATCATGAGCATTTTAATGATTATTTTTGTTGTTGTTTTTTCTATCTGATTTGTTATGAAATATTTTGAAGTGCTACTGTAGTCCATATTCAACCTTGATGACAATATATTTACCTGGTGCAATATTATGCAGCAATGTACTATAACCATTCATCCATGCATAAAGTACACCTAGTCAATGGCCATGTAGTTTATATGTATTGGATAGATACAGTATACGTGCAAAAGAATCTACCAACTGAATTTAGTAAAAGGACAATTTTCATAATCCAAAGAAAAATATGCTAAAACGTTGTAATATTTCATGACTAATGGGTTATGAAAAGGAAGCTTACTTGTACTTATTATTTCATTATACTGGAAAAAAAAGATTTTCAAGAGAGCACACCAAAAATCCAAATGCTAATGATCGGGCTCGCACAGACGTCACATTTTGGGCTATGGGATATCATTCCCCCCCGAGTCCCAGCTAGCTTTTCACATATATTATGTAAAATATGAGAACACACTTACGTGCAAAAGAATTAGTTGGGACTCGGGGGGGAATGATGTTTTAAAAATATTTTTCTATTTCCTATATGTATAATACAAAAAGTGACCGTTTCAGCCCCAAAATAAAGCTGTACATTTATGGAAATAGGAAATCAAATGCAAAATCATAAAATAGAGACCAACAGCGAGCTTATATATGAAGATGGAAGCATTTGATCGACTTTGATTTTTATCAAAATAATAGGCAGCGATACACTGTGATTCCCATTACCACCGTCAGAGGTCCTTTATTTTATGTGAGTATGATAACATTTCAAGTTTTTTGTTTCTTTTTTTTCTTTGGGGGGGGGGGGGGGGGGAGGAATGCCTGATGTGCCTCATTGTTCATGTTGTAAAGCTACTGACTGGCTATTTTGGATGGAGCCTCCATTGTTCAGATGCTCAAAAGGTGTAGGGGTTAGCACTGTTCAGTGAGCAGTATACAAATGATGTTTTTTTAAACGATACTATCCACTTTTTGTGCAAGTGATCAAGTAGATTTAGTGTGCGACCCATGTAAGGCGGACAGTTCAAAAGCATCAACAAAGGAAAAACGAGGAAATGACATCCACCTGTGGGTCGGTCCATCAATTAACTGCCATGCCGAAAAACTGGCAAGATTTCTTGTGAGTAGATGACAATAAACTATTTCATTATCTTTCCAACTGCTGTGTTTCTTGGACGTAGGAAATGCCAACTAAGAAACAGTTACCACAGATGAAGATCATGTATTGCACAATGACAGTGTGGCAATACTCTAGAGAGAACCATGCACTTTATGGCAGAAGAAGCTCGGTCTTAGTGTGTCCAGCTTGCTATATGTCTTCACTTGTGCCTTTTTTGCATGAGGAGGCAGATACAAGAATGTTTGCTCGTGCTACGGAAGCAGCTAAAAGGCTTAAACAAGAAAATAAGCAGTTGCACTGTTGATACTGAAATGGTAGTTCTGGTCATACCTGTGGCGCAACAGCTGTGAGTGGCTGAACTGTGGGGTTGGCAAAATCGCTTGCTAGCCTTGGTATTAAATCAAATTGTCTTGCTTTTTTTCATCCACTCACAGGGTGCGATATACCATCCTCTCTCCTCGGTGGGTAAGCTTCTCAGTGGGTGACCTCTCTCCCTGAAAAGCCACCTACAGAATACCTTTGCACCATTGGAAATTCATCATAATTCTGTATGGTAGAACAAGTAAGTACCTACACGAACATAGACATGGCTAGAAAACATTTGCTTACCAAAAAGTTTGTTCGATGAAATGACAGCCCTTATGAAGGTGGCTTTGTACCAGCACATTTTAAAAGCAGCATATCAAGGCTCATGTGTGTGGGTCAGCGCTAGAACAGGGGAAGTGATTACCAAGTCCAGCAAACTGTTATGGATAGAACTAGACACGGGAATGTAGAGGCCAGTCTGGACCACCATACCACAAGCATCAATATCTTCTCTTAACCTTATGAGATATGGCTGTCTTCAAGGTTGCAGAAGTTGAAAATGCAGCTCTCCAGTGTACGACCCTGTGCGCCTGTGGTGGCAACTTTGAACACTAAATTTCTGTAAATTGATGATTGTTTTTAAAATGGATAATGTTAAAGGACTGAAAATCCGTTGAGAATGCTGTGAAATATCAGCACTTGTACAAACAGATTATCGTACATTTTGCCAGATCTCTTGGTTAAATGTCACTTTGAAAAGGTATACGTTTGTATATAGTACCAACATGATCTTGTCATCTTGGCCCAGGTGACATATAACCAAAAATAAACACATAACAGTGCATGGACATAGATCCAAAAGACAGTCAAACATTCTTCAGTAAACTCCATAACATGAGGTACAGTCGAAGCTACATTACAGGATGTAGTCATTCAACAACATGATGGGTAAACCATGTGTGTCCCCAGTATGACGAGATAAATTCATTCATGTCAAATGCTGCGCTAGAGAACCACTGTACTCGAACAGCATGGTCTTCGCGGATTGGCTGCTGTTGACGAAGGCACAACATATACCGTTTAGGCGTACATGGCTGTCAAAAAAAGATAATACTTTTGTCAATATTTTTGTTTATGTTCTGGAATATATGCTTACTTTAGTTAGTTTAGATAAAATGCAAAATACTAGTACAGTGTACTTTGATGCACAAAAGTTCAAATTCTGAAGGTAGTGCATTTAAAGTTATCCAAGCTGTTCATACTGTATGCATATAACTACAAATGTCAGCTGTTCTGGCCCAGTGACCGGGTCATAGATTGCATACAAATTGATAAAATTTAGACACTCGACTACTGGTACAAATCCCTTGACTACTCAACTTTTGTGTACAGCTACAAAATGGTTTGCAACTTCACAAAAAATAAACAGAAATATGCAAAACTTTCTATTCATTCACTTATTTGTATTCTTCATTATGTGATGCCATTAAATCATAACTATTGACTTAAATAGCGCACTCATTAGTATGTGATCACATCTCGGACACATAAAAAATCTTACTGGCTATCCAGAAATTGGCTGGTACTTAGCTAGTTCTAGAATTTAAAGACTCCAATAGAGCCAGAATGAACTACAATACCTAAGTGATAATTGCAAATGAAAACATCATCATGGAAATTAATAGCTGTAAAGAACTAGCTCATAGAATGGATATCAGTAAACCAAAATAGTATAGTGTGTGCCCTCATCGACTGCAACCGACCTGCGGTGACTGTACTGTTCTAGTACAGTGATTCTCTAGCGTGAATGGATGCACAGCAAAATCTATTGGATAAATGGTTGTGCAGAAACACATTTATTTGGCAGTCAAAAGATATATGTATTTCATTTATACAACGGTTTCTACCATTTTGACACCATTGAGTGAAATAACCGGAAGTATTAGTTAGTTTGCACATGCATAATTATGAAAAATATTTAAAATATATTTGTGTATGTCTTTTAGTACATCTAGAGATATAGTTGGTCGATTGTTTTACCATGGTAAACGCAAATTCTGGTCTGTGTAGTCAAGTAAGACCATATTTTCTGTAGCGGAAGTGAATTTTGCCTTGCGCATGCGCAGAGAAAATTTGTCGACGTGGTTCTATATCTAAAAATCATCAGCTCACCATTCCTAACAAGAGTGGAAAGTTTCATGCTTGTATCCGGAATAGCACAATCTTGGCTCTTAGCCGCCTAGCTAATATACTATGCACAATAAATTTAGCAATTGTTTTGCATGGGTGAGCCCATCCACATCAGATCTCGAGTTTCATTTGCTGTCATGAAGATACAAGCGCTGATCATCTGACAAGATTTTCCATTTAAAAAAATACAAAATTACCAAACGCAGCGGCCGTGCTAAAGTGACGTTTAATTTTAAGACTAGTGGGTATCGTGGGTATATCTAATAATTGGGGGAAGCCGAGACCATTTTCAAACGATTGTTTGGTCACTGAAAACCAAAAAAACATAGCAAATGCTGCAATTTTCTGAACTTTTACAGAGAAATAAAGGACCAAGTTTTCACAATTTGACGTTTTTACTAATGTTATTATGTTATCACCTTTAAACGGTGTTTCTAGTCGGGTTGTCTTGAACCACATTAATAAGTAAAACTGCTTGATGCCTTCCAACACATTCAGACAAATAATGTTGAATGAAACATCTTCAATACTACAGTGCACGAGCCGAAAGATAAAATCTAACGTCACCATTATCTCGCAAATGCGTCGCACCATTTTTCAGTAACTTAAGGTTTTAATCAACCATAAGATGAGTTACATTGTAAGCCTATGATATCTTTGTAAACTGAGTCTTTGTTGAATTGGCACGCCAATTAACATTAGAAGTGTATTCGAATGATGACTACGTTTTGACGTCATTGATGGCAGCTGATTTTTTCAGCATGAAATCTCTATCACATCTGTCACATAACCAATAGTTTTATAGGCGTATGATGCATCAGGAAGACCACCAAACGAAAAATCACATGTTTGTCATTTTAGCATTAGTTACAACGGGTGTGATTTTTGTTTACTAACCCCTTCCGCAATTCTTGCTCTCCCCAAATGCCTATTTAAAGGATGAAGTCTGAAATTTCGTGGTTTCATTTGCCTAAGATTCTGTTCTCGTCATTGCAATTGAAATTGATTGGCACTGCACAAAGATGAACACAAAAAAGATGCGAAACATAAGAAATTGCTAAACTTATTGTGCATAGTATAGTTTAAATAGGAATAAAAATGCCTTGCTGAAAATTCAGGTGGACAAGACTTAACATAAGACTTCATCAAAGGGCTGTAACTCTGCTGGAAAAAAGTGCATGTACTCTTGATACTGAAGGTTCCCATGAAGTTTCAATAAAATCTGGTCAGTAATTGCTGAGAATTCGCGAGGACAAGATTTACGAGACTGACAGATGGGCAAAACAACGACAATATGATGCCCCTTCCTGAACATAATAATGAAATAAGCCGGGACATGTGATTTCCAAAAATGTGGCATTTTGACAAGTGTAGACTCAGAACCAGTGCATCCCCCTCTCCAAATAATGTTCAGTCAGTACATTTAGCTTAACAGTCATAGAATATTTAAGCGACTAGCAAAGGCTCCGACTAGATATATGCGCAGGCTGGTCTGAGCCTTTGCTGGTTGCACATAGCACATTACTGGAAATCCCATGTCACAGCTCAAATTGCAGAGCACTGGGACTGAAAATCAGAATCAAAACTCAAAATGAGCTTAGACTGCGCATGTTAGCAGATGTGTGCTCATGAGGTTGAATAGGGTATTTATTTCATTTAAGGGCAATTGCGGGAAATACTTCTCACATTAAGATCTTTTTAATTTTTTGCATACAGTTTGTTTTATGTATGGACTGTCAATTTATGAAATAAAAAGGATATGTCACCACGCTTGTTTTTTCATAATCTGACATGGAAGTTTTCAGCATTTTACCAATTTTCTGGAAAAACCCAAGTGCTTAATATTAAGTTGAAATAGTTGTAATCGCCATCCAGCTACTTTATATTAATTTTAATTATTACTCACGACATCAAGCTTTATTGGAAAAGTAAAAATATATTTATTTTCCCAAGCCGTGACAAGATACTGAATGATATATTTTGGTATTTCCCCCAAAATAGGAATATGATTTTTAGATTTAATTCATCATCATCATAATCGGATTTTTGATTAACGTGCAGGTGCATGGGGCATCATCCACATCAGTGGGCCCCTTTCAAGGTACCTGGCTAGCTGCATGCATAGCAGATCTCACACCTGATCTCCAGGTGCTCCTTTCTTGAGGGTCAACTGTGGTGAGCTTCCACTCACGACAGTCTTTCTCTGTCAGTTTCTTCCATGTTTGCTTGGGTCTCCCTGCCCCCCGCTTGCCGTCAATCTGCATATCATATGCTGTTCTGATTGCACCACTCGAACGCGCCACATGCCCAAACCAGCGAAGCCTTCTCTCTCTCAAAATGAGGTCGAGGTCCTCAAGCTGAAGCTTTGCCAGTAGCTCGCTTGACCTTACCCTGGCCACATCCTCTGGCTTGATACTGCAGATCTGTCTGATCATGGCCCTATCATTGCGTTGCAAGCGCTGCAGGCTTGTCTTGGTGAGTGGCCAAGTTTCACTGGCATGGAGTATGGCACTCCGCACACAAGAGCTGTACACATGGCCACGGGTCTTGTAAGAGAGGTGGCCGGATGTGAGAACTGGTAGTAGCTCCCTGAACTTCTTCCAGGCGGTTTTCACACGAGTAATGACCGCCATTTCACAGCCTCCACCAGCAGAAAGCATGTCACCTAGGTAGCAGAAGGAAGCTGCCACCTCAAGCTTATCAGGTCCGACCTGGACTTCACTCTGTGGTCTGCCGTCAATAGGGCATTTCCCATGCACCGTGCACACCTATAATCAGGATTTGGTGTCAGTCCTTGTAGCCCACTGCATTTCTTATGCACCCAAAGTTTGCAGCCATTGCAGTAGATGCTGTTGTTGCCTACTCCTGTACAACAGACAGCGCATGGGTATTCGCCTGAACTCTGCAAGAGGTCCAGGCCTGTACCACAGATCATGACCTTTGTCTTTCCTGTATTTACCCTCAATCCCTTCTTCTCCATGGCTTCTTTCCATATCAAGAGCCTCCTGACACATTCCTCTAGGGAGTCAGCAATGATGACAAGATCATCTGCATATAGGTCCTCCCAGGGAACACCAGCCCGAAACTCACGTGACAAGGCCTCCAGCACAATGATGAAGAGCAAGGGACTGAGTACGGATCCCTGATGGACCCCGACCTTCACCTCAAACTCTTGCTGAAACCCTCGCCAACACGAACCCGGCTTCGTGCATTAGCGTACATTCCCTGGACTAACCGCACAATCCATTCCTCAACGCCTAGCTTTCTCGGGGCCCACCAGATAACCTTCCGAGGGACACGGTCAAATGCTTTCTCTAGGTCCACGAAGGCCATATAAAGCCTCTTGTATATTAAAAAATCTGGCATTAATAATCTCAAATATTTGGTTTTATTTCATAGACTATTCTATAACCTTTTAGAGAAAAGAATAAAAAATGGGGGTCACCAGACTAATTTTCTTTCAGGAGAGCAAAATTTACCCCTACCCCCTCATATTTTGAGGATAATTCAATATAAAACGCTATGGAGTGTACTTTTAAAAAAATCTGGCATTAACAATCTCAAAGTTTTGTTTTTATTTCATAGACTTTTATATAACCTTTTAGAAAAAAGAATAAAAAATGGGGGTCACCAGACTAATTTTCGTTTGGGAGAGCAAAATTTACCCCTACCCCCACATATTATGAGGATAATTCAATATAAAACGTCATGGAGTGTACTTTTAAATATCTGGCACTAACAATCTCAAATTTTTGTTTTATTCCATAGACTTTTATATTACCTTTTAGAAAAAAGAATTAGAAAAATGGGGGTCACCTGGCTAATTTTCCTTTGGGAGAGCAAAATTTACCCCTACCCCTACATATTTTAGGGATAATTCAACGTAAACGTTATGGAGTGTACTTTATAATATCTAGCATTAACAATCTCAAAGTTTTGGTTTTATTCCAAAAACTTTTATATAATCTTTTAGAAAAATGAATAAAAAATGGGGGTCACCAGACTAATTTTCGTTTAGGAGAGCAAAATTTACCTCTATCCCCGCATATTTTGAGGATAATTCAATATAAAACGTTATGGAGTGTCTTTTTTGTCATTTATATCAATTTATATTACTGGTAGGCAGTAATTCATTATTATAAAGCTGAAAAAGAACAAGAAAAAAAAACAATGTTTAATAGGTGCCCACCCAGGAATCGATCCTGGTCCGCTGGTTTAAGAGTTTGACGCGCTAACCACTAGGCTACAAGGTCAGATCGTGCACCGCCCAAATTAAAGACATATGCGGCTATTTCCAATGCGCACCTTTCCCGCGTCTGGAAACGGGGAAAGTTGTCTGGGTCCTGTCTTTCGACCATTAACGGATTCGGATCAACACAGCTTTCCGATATTCTTATGTCATATCAGTGTTCCGACATTTTCTTGACAAAATAAAGTAATTAAAGTGTGTCCCAAATATCTATTGACATCTTATCAGAACTGATTGTCCCAGCGCTAAAGACAGATAAATGTAGCTCAGTCGAAATCAAATGACGTACACAATTACCCTCGTTACGAATACGCTAGTGGCAGAGTCTCTACTATTTGTATGTTTATTTAGAGCGGCGCACAACCTGACCTCGTGGCCTAGTGGGTCTGGCTACGAAGCCAGAGGATCAGGATCAATTCCCTGGTGCGCACATATTTTCAGTGTGTTTTTTCTTCCTTCTTTAACATTTTAATACGAAATAACTTCATATACTAGTAAAATGGCATCATCAAAGCGACCGAAATGGTAATACCAGAACTTTTTTATTTGAATTACGAATGGAACCTATGGGGTTGGGATTAAATTTGGCCCTCTTGAAAGAGAATTAGTTCTGTGTCCCCAAATTTTTATTCTTTTTTCTGAAAGGTATTATAATTGTCCATGAATTAAAAATATCTTTTTTAAATTTTCAACATCAGATTTTTTCGTACATGATTTATTCTAAAAACAAATTCCAATTTTCGACGAATTGCCAAAATATATCATTCAGTATCTTGTCACAGCGTGGGATAACAAATAAACTTGCACATTTTCTAAAAGGTTTGAGGTCATGGGCAGTAATTTAAGTTAAAAGAAAGAAGCTGGCTGAAGATTACAACCATTTTAGCTCGATATTTAGGACTTGTGTTATTATTTTATAATTTTAGAAAATTGGTCAAATGCTGAAAACTTCAATATGAGATTCTGAAAAAATAAGCACGGTGACCTATCCTTTTTATTTCATAAATGGATAGCCCATGTATAAAACAAACTGTATGCAAAGTATTGAAAATATTTCAACATGGGAAGTATTTAGTAGCATATGTCCTTAACCGTATATATTGGACACACAATCCGAGTACCGGCCATATTCGTATTCGCATACACAGTATAAACTTGATAATATTGCATATTGTTTGAATTCAACAGATCTATTTTATCAGTGTTTGGTACTGAGACGATCATTTTAGTTACTTTTATTGTCCAGAAAATGCGATAAATCCTCCAGACCTGAACGTATCTGAAACCTGTATTGATGCGAATTTGAAAATGGTCAAAAGACGGGACCCAGACAACTTTCAACGTTTCCCGCCGCAGGAATGATGCGCGTGGACAATACCCGAAATTGCCCTTAATGACACAGTTGTTCTGGATGTTCAATGGAAGCAATCATTACATCTTCCTATCTAGAACTCTGGGTAAACAAAAGGAAAGGCAGGTGAATAAAGTAAATGGGTATCGAAGTGAGAAAACCTGGTGTCGGGGAGTCCGACTGAGTTAGACTCAAACCAACTTGCTCAGCTACAATGACCTGCTAGACTATTGAAATTTTGCATGAGGCGAGTTTAGATATTATACTTTATAATACCAAAGGCACTGATCAGACTGTACAAAAGTGCAGACTGATCTGCACATTTGTTGTTTGCATGCAACAAGGTCAGGTTTTCTCGCATCAAGACACAACTTAGAAATGGATCAATTTCATCGAATATCTATTTCCTGGCATTTGTTGACCTTTATACTAAGTCTTTAAGCACCATTATGTCACCACCCACAAGGTAAAATGAGACGTTTGGTCAGAATCTGAAGGCTACAAGAGCTTTATCCTATGACACTCAACATGTAAGCAAAATGTCCTGAACGTGAGAAATGTCAGAACAGGTAGTCATGCACCTAACCTCTCGGCACAAAAAACCAGTTACTGTCATATGCCTGGGTACAGAGAAAACTATGAAATCGCGGACAGAATGGAATTGCAATATTTCATCTAATTTCGGTCCAGATTTTTTCCATATTCTGTTTGTATCATGTTATTTTGTTGTGAAAAATTCTAGTCAATGGAATACCTGGTGTCATAGCAATGAATTTTCCTCTGAAAGTTGGCCGTTATCAGTGTAAGCTGCAAATCATTGGACTACATAACCTGGGGGGGGGTATCAAATGGTCATCCGAAGTCTCACATCAACCTACACATCAACGTCAACTTGAATCTTGTGTTTGGGAGGAGCATGATTATTTACCAAATTGTGAATAATTTATGTGCCAACAACACTGTGTACAGTCATATCAGGCCTTTGTTGCTCGCATCAAGGAAGTATGTACAGTGAAAGTGGATTTCTAGTAGAAATCCACTTTTACTGTACACGCTTCCTTGATGCCAGCAATCTTTAAGCGATTGGCACTTCATGAATGTTGTGAGAAAAAGGGATTTCAAAGTTGAGTTAAAATAATAATGGAGCCAGTTCATAGGCCAGCTACGAAAGCTCACAAGAGCATTTGGGGCATACACAGTCTCCCGCTAGCAAACAAGAAGAGACATTTTTGGTGGGCCTTGACGCCAAAAACCCGTCTTCAGGGTTTCCGACAAAGCGAGACTCAAACCAGTCTCCTAGGCTAAAGACTAGCTTGAAAAATGAGCCAGTTTAGATATGTTACTTTCTAAAAAGTGAATAACCAAGGCACTGATCAATCTGCACAGATGCGCAGGCTGGTCTGCGCCTTTGTTGTTCCCATACGCCGATGACAGGTTTTCTTGCATCAAGGCCCATATGGTGATAAGGATTATTTTCACTTCTTTTCAGTTGTCATGCCATTAATGCCGCCATGGCGTAGACAGATCATCCTCAGTGTTTTTTAGCTAATGAGACCATAATAAGAATCTGCCTGCATAATACTGTATTGCTTTTATCACCTGCCTATCTGGAGCAACTAACCAGTACATTTTGCGCTACCGGCACCTTCGCAGTTAATTTTGTCACCTTTTTGTTGAAATTAACACTTTGCGTTTTTATTTTTAATATTCAGTGAAAATTAACAGAGGGGTTGTCAACAAGCAAAGAAAAGTCAATACCCGGGAAGGAAATTACCAAAAGGTACACAATGACATCGCATGTAAATGCTAATGAAAAGTGGGTAAGCACACATCTTGTGTTTTCAACTTTAATTGTGCAATTACGCAAATGAAATAAGCAAGTTACCTGGGCTTGTTGCCTTTATCATTGGGATTCAGTCTCTTTAACTCTTTGCTGCTGGGTAATTTTGCATGCTTTTTTGATGTTTTGTCATCTGCTGATATTTTCAAAATTAGCATTTTCAAAAAAAATTTTCAGGACCAATATCAGAGTGTCAAACATTTGGATCCAGATCTCGACCCACGCTCTGTCGGTTGGTCCTGATCTGGGTCCAAAATGTTGACAAAGTTTATCAGCAGACGACAAAAGTTGCCGCTACATGTATGGAAAGAGTTAAATATAAGAATTTTACATACAGAATATAATAATCCAACTTGTACCTTAATTGTTTTAACTAACAAGATACAAAAACAGCCGATAGAATACACTACCTCCCCAATTAAGGAAATATAAAGCCGAGAAATGATAACTAATCCAAGGAGAGCCACATGATTCTGTGCATCTTTACACCTTTGTCTGTCAAACCCTATTGTCCTGACCAGGTTAGCTCTTAGCCTACGAATGTCGTCTACTGATTACCTTTGCAAACAGTTTGGACCAAGATCAGGCCCGACCTATGTCGGGCCTGATCTGGATCCAAACTGTTTGATACTTTGATGGTATTCCTGAAAGAAAAAGTTGATTTTGAAAAAAAAAAATCAGCAGACGACACAAAAAGCAAGACAAATTTCCCAGTATGCAAAGAGTTAGTATGGCGATAATTATTCACCTATCAGGATGAATGATTTATTACTAGTGAGAGGTTATTTTACTTTCATATTCATAAGAAATCACTGCCGGTTTTGTTTCACACCATTTGAGGTGTGGCAATTGTCACAAGGTTTGCACTATAAGCACTGAATCTTAAAAGTCCCTGGGACTCTCATGTCCTACATTACAGGTTCAAGAAAGTATCAATCAAGTCCACCTTTGTGGTTCATTTAGGCCAAATAAAAAATACCTGTGTTTAGGGTAACCCGACCCTACCTAAATTTATTGGTGCAACCTAGATTTTTTATTGGGGGTGGGGTGGGGGATTGGGGAATAATTAAGTTTATACAGATACTTCAAGCACACAGCCAAAAAAGGCCATTATCATGGGAAATTTTTCATGATATTGAGTCGTCTGCTAACCGTTTAAAGTTGGTGTTTTTTTTTAAATAAAGGAATAAATGCACAGCCAAATCTGTATAAATGCACAGCCAGATCTGTAAAACAGTTTTGATCCAGAACAGGTCCGACATTCTGTCAAGTCTGGCCTGGGTCCAAACTGTTTGCAAAAGGCTAACAGCAGGTGAAAAAAGAGGTCACTGGCAGGTGATGCGTAAACCCTTTACTTCATAGGCTATTTTTAGATCATGACATCATTTTCTATTTTAAGTTAAAGGAGACGGCAACCCTGGTGATTACTATGCTTTATATGAAAGATCTCAATAAACCATGAATTTTGATACCAGTTTCATCGAAATCCGTTGAAAAATGTGGAAGTTGTGGGCATTTGAATATTTGCAAATGGACTGTAATGGTAGCGGCCATATTGTAGGCTTAGTGACATCACTCAGCCTAATTAAATATGCGTAATCAAAATAGAAGACAAACCAATGGATTATTTGCATTAATCTTTAATGAAACATTTTCCTTATGTATAAAGCTGCATATCTGCTGAAACACAGATGATGTGATAGTAGTGATAACTAAAAATTAAGCAGTTGAAAAAATTCTGAAAACTAATTAAATAATCAAAATGGCCGCTAAATGTCGGCCATATTGAATTCTTTAAATGCCCATAACTTTCCCATTTTTCAACCAATTTTGATGATACTTGTATCAAAATTCATGGTTCATAGAGTTCTTCCTGATAAAACATACTTATCATTAGGGTGCTGTCCCCTTTAACATAGACCAGATTCAAGAAAAAAAATAAAGTTATGTTTTGAATACTTTTGAAAATATTATGGAAAATGAGCATTTGCTCTAAAGAGCAAATGCTCCATTTTCTATAATATTTTCTAATACCGTACACGATATTTCAAAGGCGTCAAAAGGCGTTATTAAGAAGTAAAGAGTTAAAACACCTTCATGTATAATGATTCTGCACATAAAGACGATTTCAACCAATAATATTCCTAAATGCAAGTAATTATTATACTGTATCAATTGCCTGTCAAAAATCTGTCATTGAAGACCACATGAAACACTAACATACACAATTATTTATGTAATACCTGTGCAATTATGCTAATTGCCTTATTAAATGATTGACCCTTACCCTTTTCATTCTGGATGCCTACAAACAGGTAATGACCCTGACGATCAGGGTCTGCACTGTTTGCTGATAATAAAAAAAATCTAGAAATTTCAATCTGTGACCCCTTAAAATACAAAATGGATGAATTTGTGCTTATTGTATCAATATGTATGGGAAAATCTATCAGAATGAAGGGGGTTAAAGAGCTATCAGGACTGCCGGAAAGTGTGAATTTTGTGATTTCTTTAGTTTTCAAGGAAAATACGGTTTCATGTTTCATATGCACGGGTGGTGGTAATCAGCGTGGCACTAGCTCCAAAATAATCTAGAGTCCACAGAACTTTGTTCCCTCAACACATCCGCGAACTGACAAGAACACTTTTGACCGAAAAAAATGCCAAAAAAGCTAGGTCTCAGTGATTTTTATCAATTTCTATTCCTAAATTAATGATCTGTCAATGATATCTATTTTTGATCCTCGTTAGTTGATTGTTTAAATAATAAGAGCATTTTGGATTGCCACCTATCCATTGTGAAAAAAGGCTGGTGGAGAAAACTTACATGATTGTATGTAACTGATGAGTGAAGAATATTGACAAAATTACTGTCTGTGCTAGTGCACTAGACAGGGAGATAGGGTGTTCGACAAGTAGCTAGTGCACATGTCCATATTTTTATCTTGTGATAAATCATTAGACTATTTGAAGATTTTATCAACCCTTGTTGAGATGTTAGGTTTGTTTGTCACCTCTGTTGATGTTGGATCCAGTTGCATGATCAAATGCCAGGGTACCTTGGGAGTTTTCAGACATAAAAGTTGGCTAGCTACCCTCACACCAGACAAGGGAACAGTTGACAAAGTTTAAAGATATTCTTAGTTCCTTTTTGAAGAGTCCAGTATTATGGAGCTGATGAACACACAAGACGGACAAAGGAAATTACTGTAAACCCCACTCCACTTGGCTAGAAAAAGAAAATGCTTCCTGCTGCACAAATAAGGTGGTGCTTAGAATCTTTTCCAGTTAGCGTCCAACTTAGCAATTTGGATACAAATTAGGGCCAACAAAAATGTTAAACCAAACCTGTATTTTGCGTGCAGCTAGCTGTTTACCTGGAAGGGGGCCCACTGATGTGGATGATGCCCCTGCCCCTGCATGTTTATCTAAAATCAGATTATGATGATAAAACCTGGTTCAAACTGTTTGATCTCTGATAATATTCCTGAAACACTTTTGAAAAGCAGAACTTTAGTTAAGAGTGCGTACCAAAAAAATAATTTTCTTATTTCTAAACCAAAACATATGTTGTGGGTACTCAAAAGAACCGTCTCAATGAGTTGGTTCTTTTGAGCAACCATAACATATGTTTAAACTGATGGGTAAGAAAATATTTTCAATTTTACGCTCAAAAAAATTTGATTATCTAAACCTATGGAAAAGCAGGACAACAACAGCCAGTACACAAGAGTTATTGAGGAACTCACCCTAACAATATCCACCTGAGTTTTTTTATAACTGCAAAGAAAAACATCTCTCTTTTACACTACAGCATATCATGAAAAGACTGTGCACACAAATCCATAAACACTGTAAAGACACAATTATGTAATGAAACCAGCGCACAGTTTGCCGTTCTTCTTTGCCATTTTTCACATTATTAATTAAAGACACAAGGTAATTGATTAAAGACCTCCTCTGACCTGGATTTTGGTTAACCCTTACTAGCAAGCGATAACTTTTGTTGTATGCTGTTAAACTTTGCAAACAGTTTAGACCCAGATGTCGGACCTGATCTGGATCCAAACTGTTTGATACTCTCACGATGATCCTGAAAGAATTTTTTGAAAAAGTTAATTTTGAAAGAAAAATCAGCCGGAGACAAAAGGAGCATGAAAAATTACCCAGCATGCAAAGAAGTAATTCTCATTCCTATTGGTAAAAGCTGTTTTTTTATGTCAGCTCATATTCCAGATAAACAATAAAAAAGCATCCTTATCATTCACCAGACAAAAAATGATACATTACAGGGATCAAGCTAGGGGGCGACTAGGGCAAAATAGACGCGCTAGGGGCTGAAATATCGCCCTAAATGGGACCCAGGGAAAAGTACATGTATGTGTCTATTTTTTTTAATTTTTTTTTGGGGGGGGGGGGGACTCATTTTCATTCTGTCACCACACAAACACAAGCTGTGGTAACATTATCGGACAATCTACTACCACTGCATCGTGTTTCTCCTTCCATTTAATGGCAATAGTATGTGTAATGGCTAATTTGCTTATAACTTGACAGAAAATGCCGTAAGTTTGCGCTATAACTTCTCCCTATCTGACTGTCACTTCTCCCTAATTTTCCTGCAGGAAGAAGTCACTGTCAGGGCCCAGCTTGAACTCTGACATTGTATGCAAAAACAATGCCTTTTCCAAAAATTTAAGCTTAAAACTGTGTATTTTCTAATCCATCAAGTTGATCAATTGTTTTGGGTGCTCAAAAGAACCCCTTGGGAGCAGTCTGATATGGGTCCATATTGTTTTTGAAATACAGGATATCTAAGAACAAAAGCAGATGAGAGAGCAGACAACTTAAGTCTAGACTGACAGGAAAAGGGTTAACTCAGGCTTGTGTCATCATCCATGTGCAGATAAGGCCAAACAAAAAAATACATGTGTTTAGGGTAACCCGACCCAACCTAAATTTACTGGTGAAACCTAGGATTTTTTCAGGTTTTCTGGCAAAATATATAATTTTATGCATTTTGAAAGGCGGAATGCCTTTCAAAATGCATAAAATTATATTTTTCCAGAAAAAAAAATAATTGAAAAAATGTGTGTGTGCATACCCCAACCTAATATTTTCAGACCTGTTACCCGAAACACACTTATTTTTTTATTTGGCCTAACATGGTAATATGTGGTCTTTGTTGTTATTCCAGAGATAATACTTTGGAAAAAAACGATTTGAAGCAGATAAAAAGCAAGTAAAATTACCCACCCAGCAAAGTGCTAAGTCTGGCCTGGTGCCCCAGTAGCTTATCGGCAATGTTGCTGCAAATTATTCAATTATTCCAGTCATAACAGTGACAGTGCTTCAGATGAGGTATCTGACCAATGCCGTCCCTGAACTTTTTGTACTTAACCCTTTCCTTCATTAATATTCATGCTAGGCTCCACCCACTATGAATAATTATACAAAAAAAAAAAATTCATGTCCGGTCCACTAGCCTAGGATCAGATATATCATATCGTAAGAGCTGCCTGATCTGGGTCTGCTCTGTTTGCAAAAGCATCAAAAGGTGTCTCTATGAGGCAAAGGTTTAACCCATTGACAAATTGTGTCCTGATAGATTTTCCCATGCATACATGTATTGATATAATAAGAATGGGATTACCCATGATTTTGTATTTTAGGGGTAATAGGTACAGTAGAAGTTTCTAAATTATGATGTATTTCTGTCCTTGGAGGTTGTTTTAAGACATCTACTATAACTTGATCAAATTATATATATAAACAGTTCTTGCAACTCCTTGTTTCTGTTGAAGCTTTACGTCTCCAGTCAACAAGTTTTCATTTATGTCGGGACATTTCCAGGGTTGAACCAGTACTAAGCAGGGCGATAGAATGGATGGAAAATGAAAAAATCTGGTAACCAAATCTCCGAATTCTCCGTGTTCAGTACTGTTGACAGAAATTGTAGTTTTTCAGTTCAGTATTTCCAAGTTTTGGCAAAAATATATTCAAGCACTACATATTTATGCAGTGAATGCAAAGGCGGATTAAACTTTAATCATACACGCGACAGCATTGCCAGACTTTTCCATAGATAGCTAATTAAGGAATCAAAATTGATAAAATTCACCTTTTTTACTATTCTAGCTCGCCAGTTCCCGGATGTGACGAGGGAACAAAATTCTGTTGACTCTTTTTGATGCAAGTGCCACTGATTACCACCTGTGTATATTAAAGGGGACAAAAATTCCACTTGTCCGTTCATAATTACGAGTGAAATCTAGAAAGGACGAGTATATCTTCCCAAAGCACTCGTCCAGTTGGACAAGTGCTTTGAGAAGAATTGCTCAAAGTTACATTGCATATTACTCCATTATACTCGGCTATAAATCGGTGTTCAAGGACCGATTATCGATTAGCGTTTTGGGGTCGATTAGCCAGTTCTACTAGTAGTATCAAACTAGCAGATTTTATCGTACCTCTGAAGCTAATCTCGTCCCCTTATTGATAATGATCGCTCGGTTACACATTGCTAGTTTCACTTTCATGTTTTTTTTTCTGCGAAGTATTTGACTGGTCATCGATATTTCATTCATAAAACTGGAGTTTTACAGCGCCCACACTAATAAAAGAATCAATACCATGCTGGCATTTATGTATTACCCAAATCGAAAAATGGTACGCAATGATATCGCATGTAATTGCATACCGATCTGCAGAATTGCTTTTCGGTATGCATGCATTTAATTTTAATTGCTTTTTTTATGATTTTAATTGTGTATTTAAGCAAATACGCTGTATCTGTACTGCTCAACTCCCGCGAAAAGCAACGAGCCAGTCAACGCTGGAGGCCTTCCAGATCCAGCTGGCCGCCCTCACACTTTTACCAGCCACAGATGTTTTTAACCTACTGACTTTAACAGACCTATTTTACTTGTACATAACCTGTTTTAAGCCCTGGAGCATGAGCAAACTCTGCACATTGCAAGAATATTCAGTTCTGAGGGATGCAATTACTGAAGATGATGAAGGACATTCTAGGCAATGAAAACACACCAGGCTGGTTTGACCAGGGGCCAACTGGACTTCAGACTGAGTTGATGGCTATATACATTGAAATATTGTTGTTGTTATTGGCGGGTCCATTGGAACACCCCAAACCACCTCCAAACATCCTCACGCCATATGTTAAACCACTTTAAAACATATTTTATACTTCTTTATCACAACACCAGGGGTCAAATACTGCATGAATCGATCTATACTGGAAAGAATGTAATGGGTCGACAGTTAAACATGGCCCCCAAACCACACAATACTACACCAAACCATCCCCGACCATCTACATACCATATGCCAAGCCACTTAAAAACTTATTTTAAACGTTCTTATTTACCATAAAACGCATCAAGCCAAATAAGTATAAAATGTCTTACTATATTGTTCATACGGGAGAGAAGCCTAACACTATTCCCTTTTTTGTAATTGAATTCAATCTATAGGTCACTGGTGCATGTTATTTAAGTCAGGATTTTACAATCATGTTTTGCTATCCATTCATCCATCCATCCGCCCTGATGCGTTCTTCACTTGTAAATAAACCATCTATCTATCCATCGCATGGATAGTCCAGCCACCAAGGGGAAAGGAGAATTAAAAGAGAATATACTGTTTCTTCTATATTATTTCAGATACAGCACAGTGGATTCCATTAACTAATCAAAAAGTTCTTATAGTTCTCTTAATATGAACTAATGTATAGCATCATAGCTCCAGATAAGGCTGCGTATTGCGTATTTACGCAATTTCGTGAACGTGAAAACGCAATTAAATTAATTTTTGTGCGTACAAAAACGCAATAAAAATCCTTGATACTCAATTCCGAACTTTTTCGTAGTGTATGTCGCTATAGTATTCAGTTTCCGAGTTTCGTTTTTTCGCATCTCAAGCTGTTGTTGGGTACAAATTTATAGACGATGTGGCGCCGAATCTAGTTTATTAAATTGCAAATCAGTCCAGGAACATTCTTGGCGCTGTTTAGCTATACCCAATATTTACACGATTATGACATTCGTCTCACTTTACAGTAACAATGGTGTAACGTGGGCGAAGAGCAATTGAATAATATCATATCGTAATTAACCCTTATACCACATTGGTGGTTCGAAGAATCAAAGATTACTTGATAGATACGTTGGTTTTTCAAAATAAGCATGAAATAGCGATCTCAGATATACTTATATTGCCAGTGTGCTTTCTGAAAGTGAAACCGAAAGTAAACAAAAAAATCAAGAGAAACAAGGCCCGCTTTCATTGCTTATTTGCTTTCAGATGGATACCCAATAAAAAAACCTGAAATACCCAATTTAAAATTTGAAATACCCAATTTAGCCAAAAGGAGGTTGGTAAATACCCAATTGCCTCCAATCCTTATCTGGAGCTATGAGTATTGACAGGCCTTTGTCGTCCCTTCGGGGTAAACACACTCACTTCTCCCTAGGATCAGCAAACTTCTCCCTAAAATTCTTGGAGGGAGAAGTCACTTGTCCCTAAAATTCTTGGCCAGCTTGGTCCATGAGGTGCATGTTATTTGAATCAGGGAAATTATACTATGATATGGATGATGCCCCTGCACCTTCAGTCCTGCACGTTAATCAAAAATACAATTATGAAATGATGATGATGATACCCACGAAATGGTAGTACAATAATATAGTTAATAATCTCAAAAGTTGGTAGATTCTTTGACAGCACATTAACGAAAGAATAGCTGGTGGGAAGCAAAAAGGGGAAAATAAATGCTGTGGTTGTCATGGTCCCGAGAGAGTGTGTGGGATAGGCCTGGGTGTTAGGTGTGCTCGTACATCCTGGGAAGCTGGTCTGATGTGGTTTGGGAGCTTTCGTGGCGGTTTGGGGTATTTCAATGGACAGGTTATTGGCCATTTAGCCAAAGGATCTCGCAGGTATGTTGATTTCCCCAGTACTATAGCCTCCCCTAGAAGAATCCCTCAGGTATAGACCAGTCCAATGTTATTGTTTTCATCCGGGCTTTTTGACCATGTGATAACAATTTTGACTGGACTTTTTAACGTGGTTGGCAAAAAATCTTCTGCTCCATTCAATGTCCATTGAAAAGGGTCAACATTTACCTCAGAAAAAAGCATCTTTAATGATGTTTAGCTCTATACAGAGTTCTCGGAAACGCCGAATCAGGGTATTTTTATGCCAACTTTTTGTTTTGTAGGCGTATATTTCCTGCTGGGGATTCTAATTTACGCCATTTTTTTTCTGCTGACGCGTCTCAAACTTCTTAAAAGCACCTGAAGACAACAGCGGGAGTTCAAATTTGGCTTCCGCCACAAAGATCAGAAGATCACCGCTAATCCGATGCCCGAGGGTTTTTCATAAAAGATCGCAGTAGGGGATATCTTATTTAGCTCTTGGCCAATCAGAATGTCGCACAGCGACTGCGTCTTTATTGACAGGTCAATAATTATGCCAACGAAAATCTGAGAAGCACGTGGTTGATGGTTTTAATCTTTTCCGAGTGCGTGTAAAGACAAATGATAGTCGTGCATTCGTGACTGTCTGTCTCAATCAAGTCTTGAAATGTGTATATTTTTGAACACATGAAATTGTTTCCAAAGATCTTTGATAAAATAAAAATAAGATTTGCTGAAGCAGGGCTCGAAAATTGTACACGTCCGCTCGTATTTACGAGTGGAAGTTCGGTTAGGGCGAGTGGAAATTGCCATCTGCTAGCCCGACAGGACGAGTAGATTTTTTTGGTTTTGTAATTATTTTTGAGGAAAAAAAAGAACTAACTAGCATGTTTTACAGCCTGCAAAAGCAACGCATTCACAGTGAAGAAAGATCGTTCTGTAGGATTAAAATGTCACTAAAATGTGACCGGATGTTTACACTAGTCGGCAGTTAATGCAACCCGGTAAAATCTGGTTGATCTTTGAACTAAATACCGGGACACATTGGAAAATTCAATTCGGCCTAAGGGTTTTGAAAGTATAAAGCCGACATTTCGGATTTTATCTCTGTATACGAAAACGGGGGTCAGTCTGATTACCGCAGGATACCACAGGCTACCACACAGGATACCGCAGGATCCCCTGATATTGGCGTTTTCAATGGAATTTACCATATTATTACATGGAATAGGCATTATATAATATATAACAGTAAATATCTTCACTTGTTTTGTTGGTAAAAATAGCCATGCAATAAACCAACTGATTAAAAAGACACCCTGTAACATTAGCCTAAGGATAACACAATTTGGTGTTATTAATTTGACAAATTATATGATTATTTTCTATTTTTATATTTGATATATTTTTCGTGCCTTTAAATCATGATTTAAGGTTTTCCTACATTAAGATGATATTTGAATTTTTTTTGATGAATCCGTGCAATATCACATGTGTGACAATATGAAATAGGTTCATCCATGATATCTTTAGTTAAGAGTTATATTCTTGTTGGCATATATTACTAGTCAGTTGATGTCACATGTCACCTAAAACTAATTGTAAATAAGTTACTGAATTATGTGTTTTGTCTCTTTTAAAATACCAGACATAAGGACGAGTTCAACTGGAGTAAGGACGAGTGAAAAATTTAGACCACTTGCCCCACAGGACGAGTAGGTCCAACAAATTTTTTCGAGCCCTGCTGAAGATATCGGTACATCGACAAACCAAATAGGATAACGTCTGATAAGGCAAACATTCCGAATGATGCGTCATCAGCAACAAATGAGTGATGCAATCATTATCAGCGTTTGTTTCCATCGAATAAACTATTCTTAGGGTATTAAATGCAAACAACTGACTTTCAGCAAGAAAACCCGTTCATTTTAAACCATTGAAATCATCTCGCACGTAGGTAAAAAATCAAAATAATCATCTTAATTTTGGAACAATCGCCGTAGACTAGTTAGACTAGGTGCGCAAAAAAGCACTTGCATGCAAATAATTAAATGATTAAACTAGACATATACATCTACAAGATATATCCATTTGTCTGTCCGTTCGTCTGTCTGGTTGTAAATGAATAAAACAACTACATGTATCAATAGTATAAGCTTTTCATTTTTAAGGCCAAACACAAAAATATGTGTTTCATGATACATGAAATTTTAAAATATGACTTTTTTTTTATTTTATGGGGAAGATGGGAAAACAATATAGCCAAACCCCTTTGAAATCCCCCAACAATGTTTAGAAAATATTGTGTAGGGTTTGGGGAAGAGGGGATTTAAGTTTGTTACGGTAACCTGATACAAGCTTTTATTTTTGGTCTAAAATCTTTTTTGTTCACAGCTAGTCCTCACAAGGATTTTGAAATTGCCATTTTGCAGGATAAAAGACATTACATCCGTAAATAAAACTTTTCATATTTCGACTAAAACTAAAAGCTCCAACTTTTCCAGGTCAAACTTCAACTTTTCAATTTTGACTCTAACTTTTTCCAGGGATGGATTCTATGAATCCTGTTTTCAAAATCCTAGTGAGAGCTCTGCTATATTTAACTTGGATATGAAAAATATTAGTTGGACACTGTTTTACAATATTTTTCTTGTAGAAAAAAGATGGTTATTATTTGTTTTTATTTCATTTTTGACGGGCGCCTGCTGCAGTGTTTTGGCCCGATGACAGTGGTTTCAATCGCCGATATTTTCGTTAAAAAATGATAAACTTTGTATTAAAACACATCATTTTATAGTCAATTACTGAAGTATGGAACGCAGTTGTTGGAATTATTTTATTATTGACAGAAAGTTCTTTTTATCGTTCTAAACTATGTGCTGTTTCCGCGTCAAATACAGGTAAACAACTGTTTTTTGCCAACCAGGGATTTTATTGACTTTTGGATAAGGACGGTAGCGTGCCGGATGATATTGATCAGTGACGTAATATAAGCCTTGAAAAAAGCCAAGCCTCGAAGTTATAAAACTTAAGTTCATTCTCAAACTCAAAATGAAGTGCTATGATTGGCTGCTTGCGGACACATGTCCGCATGCAGCCAATCATTGCTCTTTATTTTGAGTCTGAGACTGTACTCAAAGACCTGGTCATTTAATTACCCCACCGGTTTCTAGTCAACTCGTACCTAAGTCAACTCGTACCTAAGTCAACTCGTACCCTTTTTTGGTCAACTCGTACCTGACTTTTGGTCAACTCGTACCTACCCCAAGTCAACTCGTACTGGAGTCAAAAAACGGGGTAGGGTAGAGCATGATAGAGGGGGGTTGGTAAGTCTAGGTCCCAACAAGCCTTTTCAAACACTTAAATATCACAATTTACTATCTGCGCTGAGGTTAGGTTCGTGCCAGCTTGTTCAAAGATTCCAACTCTTACGCCTATGGGACAGCCTTCTGGGAGCTTGTTAGATCATACATCGTCATTATAATTTAGTATTTGCGATCGGACGAGGTTCAGGCCAGCTGTGGCAAGTTCCCTATGCGGAGGTGTTCGGAATATCCTGCTTAAACGACCAAATCAACACAGTTTTGCTATCTGCGATAAGGCGAGATTTTATCTAGCCTGTTCAAATATTAAAAAAAACAACATATAAATTACGACCTGTGAGGCTACGATAAGGGGAGTTTTAGATCTGCCTGTTCCAATATCCTGGACCTTTATGTATAATGACGGCTCCGCAGGGTCTTCGCTGGTCGTGTGTATACAAAAAGCTTTAAATTTTGAACATACCGATATTATATAATAGGTCTACCAGTATGATAGCACGTAGTATGTTTTTAACTAGCACTTAATATTAGAAGGTAATTTGAACTACTTATTTCAAAATAAGTCAGCAGACGACAAAACAAAATGCATGCAAATTTTGAGTCATTTAAGTAGCAAGTAGCGAAGGCTCAGATGTGAGACTGCATGATGAGAGACTCACCTGGACTTTCTAAATTAAAAAACCAAACCCTCTGATGTGATGTGAGCTGGCACTATTTTAAAAATGTTTTTTATCAATTATAAACCTGAAGTTTATTACATTGCAATTGCTGAATTTTCTTTAATAAGATTGTTCTGTTTTTTTAATTATTTAAGTTTTACATTGTCAGACAATGTTAATTTCTAATTACAGCTTAATCCAATCACATATTCATCAATGATTAGGTACCAAATACTAATTTTCACACCCTACCAATCACCAGCACGTGGCTGTAAAGCGACTTTATGTACACAAAACCCGTGTCACGAGAAAACATATCTTCAGGGATTAGCTACACTATACGGACACATCCTGCATGCTCAGTTACAAAGACTAGGTTTCAATTTGAATTATGCGCAAAGAAAGTTTAGCTATTTTAGAGAGTGAATAACAAATGCGCTGATCAGACTGCTTGGATGCTCAGATCGGTCTGTACCATCGAGTCGGTACCTTTATTGTTAGCATGCAACAAAACCAGATTGTATGTTTTTCTATGGGACCAGTGCTATTTGCGATGATAAGTTTGCAATGTGCTTTTCCCGTCAGTTAACACCAAAAGAGGTGGCTGCGTAGTTGCCACCCATTTAGATACACTTTAATACTAAGACAACAATACAGTACCAGAGGCTAACATTTATCCCTGTTATTACAATACAGCTCAGAGTTTTAATACATCAAGACCAGTGGCAGTCTGACTGCCACCAAATGGGTGTTTAATTACACTTATTATTTTATTTCTCGTACAGTGTAGAGCCTAGCTATTTCCCCATCTACTGTAATTTGTAATAGCAAGCATTACCTGGGCAGTAAACTATATTTACCCATTTGAAATTGAACGCTCCTCCTATGGTAATTTTTTATGTGCATAATTCGCCTAAGTCGTTACAAAACTTATCATTTTGTTTTTGTTATGATTACGTACTTAGATAACGGCTTAAAACTATCCCATATACTATTATATATAAACTAAGGTACGAGTTGACTTAGGTACGAGTTGACTAAGGTACAAATTGACCAAAAATGGGTACGAGTTGACTAAGGTACGAGTTGACTTAGGTACGAGTTGACCAGTACCCACCCCACCCACTAAAAAGACTTGGCCATTTAATTATCACACACACAAGTTGACACAACAAAATGCCACTCTAAAGATTTGCAATAACACATAAATGCTAATAAGCATATTCAAAAGATAAGGCAATGTCAGAATAAACTCTTTTTGATAAATATCAATGTCAGACTGAGGAATACATTCAGCAAAAAACTAGCAAATCAATCGAAGACAAAAGATAAAGAGAAGCCGGTGTTTCGTCCTGAATAAATTGTAGCTTTATTTTAAACCACATGTCATTTGCCTGCCAGCTTAAATTGAAATATAACACCAAACTCAGTTTACCTAATGGCAATTAGACACGAGCAGTACTGTCACTTTTCTCAAAGTAAAAATTGCTTTCAGTCTCAACTCCAGTGAAAAATGGCTGAAAACGTCAATGACGTCACAGGAAATACTGGAAGACTGTTACTTCCGGTGGAGTGACTAAGTGCATGTGCACTAATATGGTCCGTGATGCAGGGTTTTTTTTTCCTGTTACTCAATATTGCATTTGTTCCCTGTTCCCCTCATTTTGGTCCCATGTAATGTCCAAATGTTCCCCCAAAACATGACCATCAGGTGTGGTGCTCGATTGTATCGATTCCTGATCTTTGCCCTCTTTCTTACTTTTTCTATATCTTTCTTTCTTTAGATTCTGCAACACCCCCTCGCGAGGATTACGTGCAGGTTGATTACGCCTTACAGTCACGGTACAAAGTTTAAGAAAAAGAAAAATGGTAGAAGATAGTTGTTAAAAGTACATGTACAGGAAGAGCTAAAAACAGGATAAAAACAGTTTATGTTGATTTATTGGATGTGATGATTATGAGCCCGTACTGCCGCACTGAACTGGTCCAGAGTGGGCAGAAGTACGATCTGGGCTGGGAGCTGATTCCAATAAACAACTGTTGAGGGGAAAAAGGCAAATTTGTAATAATTTGCTGTTGTATGAATCTGACGTAATGCAAGGGGGTGGCTATGTCGTGTCGATCTCATTGGTTGTTCGAAGTATGGTGGCACAGGTATATCCTTTCTTAATTCGTGCAAAAATAAAAGCTGTTGAAAATTCCAAAAGGTCTCCAATACGCTGTACATGTAGGCCTACAGTATGTACCAATATTCCAAGATAAGAAAAAAATTATGCAGTCAAAAACATAGAACCATAACTGACTGTGAAAGAAAACATATAAAACATAGATCTACATTGTTGCAGACAGAGTGTAGCGTACAATAGATCTACAATCAAAAGACACATAAACAAACACTGTCAAAATACCTTTATACTTTAAATCATAACAAAATAACAAGTAACAGATGATTACAATTATTCAGTTCCCTGGGAATATATCTACATTATTGTATCTATCTTCCTTAACCTCCTTAACCTTAAGGACTTTGAACAGAAGGACATTCCGTTTACCGAGTGCTAGAGGGAGTTAGCTGAAATAAAAGATAAGCAAAATGTGTGGGATGCGTTTGTACAGTGTTCTCTTGCTCTGATATTCAGTTCCATGTAGCTTACCCTTGAGTCCTTATCTTTGTTTTATCTCCTTTTGATATCTTGATTAGTATGTACAGGGACTTTCTATACCAGAGAAATAAATAGAGAGTCAGTGGTATGTACTAGGAGATGATGCATTGATAAGTTAGTGATCTTTCATGCGAACCAAACAAAGTCACCTATGTGTCTTGATCCACATCAGAATTATGGGTGAAGTTGGTACTGTTAAACATGTTTAGGCCCTACAGTAATTTTTTACTGACCGTTCCAAGGCGGTATTTCTTTTGTTTTTTGTGTTTCGTGTTTGTTATACAGTCTTGTCTGTTGGGAAAGGGCTGACCTCTTGGCTCTCTTGTGTGTGGTGTTGTGGTGCTTGATTGTATCGATCCCTGATCTTTGCCTTGTTCCTTACTTTTAATATAGTTAAAAGAGTGATTAGGGGGATGCATGTACCATCTGGCAAACTGTGCCACGGTAGGAAGCAAGACAGTGAAGGTTAGACCTCATAGACATAGAAGAAGATTTATTTACAAAAGGGGTACTTTCATCTGTGCCCACGCATGGGTTTTCTTCAAACTTTGCATATTAATAACATATTATATACGAACTATGAAAATGTATTTATCGAATTAGATAGTTAAGAATAAGGCTTATGAAGCAACCCTGACGTACTCCACCTTTGAGGTGGTACCTGTCTCTAAATTTCTATGTCCTAAACCTATAGTTTTGTTTATTTCTATGATTTGTCATCTAGATTCAATCCAAAATACCACAGACATTATTTTAATACTACGAAACCATTTGGATAAATTATGCTTTACGTTTTCAGAAGAATTGATTGTAAAATTTCAATATTTTTTTTTCAAAAATTTACAAAACATTTAACATTCAATTCAAAAGATGGATATATTCTAGTCTTCGTCAAGATATCATATTATCACAAAAACATGCCATATATAAACTGCTGATCTGAGCCAAATATCATGAAAATCCAAAACCGGTAACTTTGTCATTTCCTACCTCTTATGGGTACAGGTCAGTTTTAGAAAAAAATAATTATTTAGTTCAGATGAATCAATAACTCGACATAAGGAGGTTATTTTTAAGTCTACTTCCACTTTTCTTAAAGAAAGACATGTTTAGATAATTTTAAATGATTCAATGGTCAGAAATGCCGAAGGTCATGGCCCTGTGTCATGGCACTATGGGGCCAAGACAATGTGTATCACTTCCTCAAGTCCTGAATGATATTGTTTAAGAAACATCATATCCTTACAATAAACATGTGAAAACAAGAAGACTAAATATTTCTTTTACATCCCAACTGAACTAGAGGAACCACATTTTGGTGCCGTGACCGGGATAACGTGTAACAGAGTCTTATCAAAGATATCATAAAACAGTGTTCTACATGAATAAGTGAGGTCCAGAAACGAAACTGTATGCCTAGAATATACAGCCAGCTAAAGTAAAAATGTTGCTATTTGATGGAAATCAGCATCAGTTTCACAAAACAGAATGAACAGAGAAGATTTAAGCATTAAATTAGCAATACGTTTGAAGCCAAGAGTTATCTGTGACCAAAATGGTTAATTTTAACCAATAATTTTGACAGGGGGGTATTTTTGTTAAGCAGGTTTATTAATGAGTCTTACAATTATAAAATCATAGATATAAGGTTCTTCTCCTGTACGAACTGACTTGACATAAGGTTTCTCTTCTGTATGAATTAAAATTCTTAATAATGTTAAATATTATGTGTCACATTGGCTAGATGTAGTTTTAATGTTAGAAACTAGATGTGGTAAGTACAGGTGTCAACATATTGTATCATTTTGGCTAATATTATTGTGCAAGCACTTCATTAAATAAGAATTGTGGCACTTAATATCAAAGAATATTGTTTTTTTCTTTTTCCAATCCATGATAGGGGAAAACACTGAACATATCAACTTCTACCAATAAACGTACTAGCATGATGGTTCAAACTAAGCAAGTTTTCAGCTATGTTTTACACTGAAACATAATTATTGTATTTCTTACATTTCGATGAATAAGGGCCATGTGTTTACATCAAGTTGAAAAAATATGTTACCGGTCCTTGAATTTCATGAAATTTGGTCTACATATTCTCAACATATATGGATAGTTTATATGTTGAAATGGTATCTTGTCTTGACAAAGACCGCAACCTGTAAAAATGTTAATTCCAAATTTGACTGAATACAAAATATACAATCGAAAACTGGGGTGCTATGCTATTAAAATAAATGCCCACCCAATATCGTAATACATACAAAGCCATTTTAAGTGACAAAGAACTTATCAATGATATAGCCATTAAATAAAGCATTTCTCCGCCCGTTACATGATATGTCAATTACTTTAGAAATGATTATAACTGGGTACCCTAAGCTATTATAGTGATATCATTCATGACGTCATTTATTAGCAATGGAATTGCATAAAAACTCAAACGCACCATAAATATTAAAGTTATACCCCAGACAATTAAATAACATAATATTATCAAAATCCAAGCGTGGGCAGACTCCCATGTTAATTTCCCATACCATGCAAGGGCCCCTTTATTGTCAAATACATACAACATATAACCAGCCCTGTAGTATGGCTTTTACTTCGACAAACAAGAGTATAACAACATAAAAATATCACAGTGCATGCATAATAGTTATGTACATATCTACATGGATTATAAGAGAAACACAGAGGGCTTTTTAAGATTAGTAAAAATGTAAGTGAGTATGATCAGGAAATACCACAATCACACACCGCAGACCAACCCACGGCACCGTGAGGAAGAGCCACAGAACATTTACAGTAACAAGACATCCGTAAGACAATAAAAGCAAATCTGAATAGGGCAAAACATTGGTAGTGTCACGTGAATTACAGAAACCTTGTGACATGTTTTTTTTCGACTTTTGAAGCTGCGAAAAACAAAAATCTGGGAAACAGATATTAAAACCATTCAAAATGTCATATGATGATGTCAAATGAAGTAAAAAGATTGTTGTTTTGATGTGTTTAAATAGATATTATATATTCAGCCCCATTTCCAAATTTTCTATACACAGATTGTGACAAGGCTTTCCTAGGGGGTCACACATTATTCGCTGGTATCTGGACTCATGAGAACCATAGTTCGTAGTAGTCACAGCTAGGAGAATAGAACAGGTCACTGAGTGTAGTTCCCTATATATTCTATATAAAGCCGCCATCTTGGATTGAGGGAAAAATCGAGAGCGTAACAGTATCGATCAAGGTCTACTGATAAATTATAATAGAGCAGACGATAAATTTATTTTTGTATAATACTTTATTCATACCTGTTTGACCTTGTTAAAAGTACAGAGTATAAAAATATGATGTTTCCGATATTTCATCAGTTATTCTACAAACAGCGACCAGTCAAGTTCTGCATCACTGTCCATATAACAGATACAGGTTAAGCAGACGATATATTTTTCTCAAATATTTCACAATCAGGTGAAAATCTATAGGTGGGTGTTTAACTCTTTGCCTGCTAATGGCGATTATTGTCGTCTGCTGATAAATTTTGCAAAAAGTTTGGTCCCTGATCAGGCCTGACAAAACATCATACAATTGTGTATTACTGATTTTTTTTTTTTTTTTGAAAGTTGAGTTTGATGCCATATGACAAAAACATGTAAAATTACCTTGCATGCAAAGAGTTAAACTTTTTCGCCAAGACTATTTAAGTACTTTACACCAGGGAAATGGGTAAATACTGCAAAGCTTCTGTACTTTGGGATTGATAAGATCAGAGTGGACAACGCACGGACATGGAACAGACAGCTTTTAGTCAGTGCGCTTGAATATTAACGCAATCTGTGTTTCTTTGAAACGACAAGCTGGCGCACATCGCTATATGGTAAGTGTGATTACAGAATGGCTAATAAAGGTTTTTTCCCACTGTGCAGCTCTTTCTGTACACTTCTTTTGTATAATTTAGATCAAGTTGAGACATGTCTTGCTAAATATACTGATTACAACACTTTTCATCTATAAAAGTAATACTTTTTTATCAATACGCTCATTCATCGAAAAAGAATCCAAACCAGACGAATTTTCTTTCCATACAGGTAAATTGTTGATAAATTGTTCTCTAACGTCGTACAGGTATTATTCATTCAAGATGGGTTTAATTCCCTTCCCCTGTTGAATGTAAAATTAAACAGAAAATCGTTTTTTTCTTCTTGGATCAGACAGTTTTTGAATGTGTAAAAAGGATTTATCTACAAGATGATATTAATTTTATACACAATAAACATGTCGCTTTAACTCTTAGCTGCTGATAATCTGTGCAAACAGCTTGGACCCAGATAAGGCCTAACAAAAGTGTCAACCTGTTATACCTTGGTGTAAAACTGTCAGTTTTCCGATATTTTTCATTTATCCATATACATTTTCATTAACAGACGATTTTTTCACAAATATTTATGTTTTACTCGACCTTAACTTGAAACCTGCTTATGGCGACGTGTGCCATCTGCTAATAAACTTTGCAAACAGTTTGGATCCAGATCAGGTTCTACAAACCAGTTTGAAGCAAACCTGTTTGAGAAGATAGTATTTCTAAAGGAAATTTACAAAGTTGATCTTAAAATACTCGTCAAACGACAAAATCACAGACAAAGAGTTCGCATCTTTCGCCTATAACGCTGTAAATACTATTGTATTTTATTTAAACCTTATGAAGTCAGGGCCAGTTCGCTGTTAAAAAGGGTGAAAAAATATAAAACTTCTGTGCATAGTGTCAGATAGTTCTGAACCTGTTTGACCTTGTTAAAAGTGGTGGCGGTGGCATAACTCCCTGTGGCAGTGGTATGCCTCCTTGTGGCGGCGGCGGCGGCGGCGGCGGCGGTGGTGGTGGTGGTGGTGGTGGTGGTGGCGGCGGTGGCGGCGGCGGCGGCGGTGGCGGCGGCGGCGGCGGCGGCGGCGGCGGCGGCGGCGGCGGTGGTGGCGGTGGTGGTGGTGGTGGTGGCGGCGGTGGTGGCGGCCTGTGACATCACACAAGTGAAAAAACGGTGGGAATGTTCAATTGGCGAAAATACATTCTTGGCGAAATTAGCTTACTCCACTATATCTAGTTGTATTATCTAAGCCATGTGAAAGCCATCATATTCAGCCAATCCCAAGCCCCTAGCTGTTATAGAGTCACCCCTCGAGCCTGGTTCTCCATTAGGCAATCTGTTCTAATGCATTCCAGTGAAATAAATTGACCCTCCCCCCATGCGCGGAACCAGGAAATTTCGTCAGGGGCGGGAGGGGGTTTAGATCTAGATCTACCCATATAACGTGTGATTTTCCGATAAGGTCCAGAGCCCCTGCCCCCCCCCCCCCCCCCCCCCCCCGCCCGGATCCGCGCATGCCCACCCAATCCCTTGCTCCCCATAGCGTATTGTAGTTAGGCACTGGAAGCCAATAGGCACTTTGAAATAATAATGTTAATCATTTGAATGCTCGTTTTTAGCCGTTTTTAAGATTATGATTACTAATTTTCAGTGAATTACAAAATGGCTGCAAATCATGGAAATGCACATGTACAGCAGTGAAATCCATACTTAATGACAGCTTTAAAGTACCTCCTGAGGTACTTTAGTTAATGACAGCTTTAACGGGAGCTTAACGCCGACTTAAAGTTAATGGACTTTTATGCAACAGAGTTAAAGTCGGCATTAAGTTAACAGCGACTTAATGACGACTTAACTGGCAGTTAACTTTTAATGATGGTTTATGCAACAGGCCCCAGGAATATTTGAAATTTGTTTTGGGAAACTGGAAAACAAGTTACAATTAATTTCAGGGGAACAAGAGAACAGGTACCTCTTTGGAGGCCCTATAAGTTTGAAGAAACTCCGTCAAACTGCTCAAGTGAATGAGCAGAAATGAGGCGTGGACGGGCGGGTACTGAGTACCCAAATGGTCAAAGGGATGCAACTTAAAGAAAGCGTCGTCTTCAAGACGTAAAAAGTACTAGAACCTGTATAATCAAGGGGATGGTGTATTTGCTTTTCAATTCTATAAATGTCCAGTCTGCGTTTAAAGAACATGAACTGAGAAAGTATTGTCAACTCTGTAGTTTATAACTGTAATGATATATTGACTGATGCAGCAAGTAATATGATGAAAGCTAGTGTAGAAAGCACTGCCACTGGCGAATAAAGGGTGCTGAAATGTATATGTAGGCAAAATTTAACAAGAGTTAGACATAGAAAAATGTGTATAAAAAGAAATAAATAAACAATTCCATCCGTATGTATAGGAATGAGCTGTATTTTATTTACGAAATGTATGTACACGTGCATATGTCCAAATAAGTAAATTTTTTAGCATATAATTGTAATTATTTGCTTATACATGTCGTCGGATTTGGGCGATCAAAAGAACCGACCCAATGAGACGGTTCTTTTGAACACCCAAATTGAGACGGTTCTTTTGAACACATTTGGTTGAGAAACAATAAAAAAAATTAATACGCGCTTTTATCTGGAGGGCTGACGTGCCATATTGTCCTACTGTGCTCTTTAGAATAATTCAAACAATCAGAGTATGTAGGTTTCCGGAACATCCTTTTTAGGAAACGGAACAGACTACCCATACCCAAGATGGCGGATCAGATAACACAGGCTAGGTAGGTGTTTCGATTGATCCAAATATTTTAATACATATCGTATGCATCGGCCAAATGAGCTATATTAGCGAATAAAACAGCCATTGGCGTAGCTTCCATTAGGCAGTTACGCACGTGCGTAATGAAAATTGTACCCATTCAAGGAAAATCGCCTAATGTTGTAATAGTGTTTTTTTCCCGCGAAACTTCTCTTAAAGGAAAGAATTCGCTCCCTCTGGGAGTAAATTCTTCACTCCCTGTGGGAGCAAATTCTTTCCTATTAGAGAAGTTCCCATTTTGAAAGTGGACGCAATTCAAGAAAATCACTGCCCAAATATTTTCTTTGCATTCCTTTGAAACATTTATTTTTTTTTCTTATTATTTCTATTAAATAAGATGCTCAACTCAATTTGGCTCCAGACCCTGAATACCGTATTGAAATCTCTTTTTGTCATGTGTGTTATTTATATTGTAACTTGCATTTGTCACTGGAACAACACAAATGCAGAATAATATCAATGGAGTGTCTCGAATAAAAAAAATCATGAAAATGTCAACGGATTGGACCAAACATTAATTTTTACAGAAAATTGACTAAACCCTATCCCTGCTATATAGTGTGGTCTTCTGAAAATATTTTCAAACGGTTTGGACACAGGTCAGGCCCAACAACATGGCAGGACTGACCACGATACAAACTGTTTGACACCCTGTTGGTGTTCCTTAAGGCTGATTTGAAAACAATTATTTTTTGGGAAAATCTCAATTCAGGCATTAAGGGCATGAAACGCTACCTGGTTTGATGACTTTTCACTCCTAAGCATTTGCCCATTGTTTTCCTCTCTCACAAACCCAGTGGCTTAAACATGGTTGTGATTTAGTGATGAAACCAAATAAACTAATGGCATCAAGATGGTTTATAGATTTTGTAACGTTACGTAATGACGTCAATTATAACGTTGCGTAAAAGGTAACAAAATCTGAACGCTTTTACGCCAAAAATGAAAATTTTAGTTAATTATAATGTCATGTGATAAATATAATCTAACATTTGTGCTCTTGTATTTTTGAATGTATTAAACTTGTTGCGAAAAAGAGATAAAATGGTCGACAAGCCTAACATTTCATCTTTTCATCAACTCATTTAATAAATTCAATAATACATGAGCACTCATGTAAGATCCTCTATGTAAAGTCATTAGTGGTGCCTAAATGACCCCACAAGACTATAGGATAGAATAGACATGCAGCAATAAGCTAAAGCAACAAACACCCTTGTTCTGGTTAAGATTATATTACATGGAGGTAATCTGTCCCCTTCTCTTGACCTAAAATGTATTGGATAAAAATCATTACAATTTGCAATTTTTATGTGTGTAGTATGTTTAGCGCCCGCTGTGTGTGTGTGTGTGTGTGTGTGTGTGTGTGTGTGTGTGTGTGTGTGTGTGTGTGTGTGTGTGTGTGTGTGTGTGTGTGTGTGTGTGTGTGTGTGTGTGTGTGTGTGTGTGTGTGTGTGTGGATATCATCTTGGCATTGATTTTGGTACAGGTTGGGAGCTGGGATTTTTCATATCCAACCTATTCATGTATACCAAATTTTTAGATATGTATATACTATTCATATATAATTCCTATGAATTTGCTACCTATAAATGTACATTATTTGGCAATTGTTGAAACATCATTAATATAATTATTATTTCCAATAGGTAGAATTCATCAAATACTGACCTATCTGATTTGAGCAGTCTGAAATTTACCCAATTAATGCGACTAACGTCATATTCAAAAATTGATAGAACTTATGAAAACATTGTTATGAGTACAGTAAATCTATTGAGACGATGTATAGCCAGATTTGTAAAATATTTTCATTTTAATCAAAACAATGCTTTGCTCTGAGTGGGTGTTGAAGATATCCCTCGCTCTACATATTTGACTAAATGCAATAAATACCAGGTCAAACTTATTCAAATGCAACCACCACAGGTACCCAAGATAATGCTATAATTTGCGTAGGTCTCATACTAATGCCAGCAGGACCAAGTGGACTTCGAACGTAGCCTATCTGTTGTATCAGTATGATTTGGGTTTATGTGTGGGAAGCAAATATTATAGGCGATGATATGCTATTTGCATTTAGTCAGAGGATAAAAGATTTAGTCAGAGGATACCAGCTTGTGTAATCCAACTGTTGCATTCGAAGATTGAAGACTGTCCTAAATCAATGCATTATAAATCATTTAAGGTAATGCTTGAAGCAGAAAATTATCTGAAATAGATTTACCTTTTTGTATAAACTACATATATTAGCTAATTCTACGTGTTAATGATTGAAATGGGCAGACATTTTAACATAGATTGCCATGTAAGGTTTTGTCAGTTATGTTTACAGAGATATATATGTAATTGAAGATGAGCTTCATTTTTCTAATACATGTATATATGTCATTCATATACAGAACTATAAAACCCCGGGTATGAAACACATACTCTAAATCTGAATTGACTAAATATACCAGTCAAAAGTTTTAACCTGCCATGTGTGTTTTATCAATTTTCTGAAAAGCTATATCAATTTCATTTGTATTCTTGAATAGACCAGCCTATCTGCAAACGATACCAGAAAACGGCTAAGCAAAATTCATAAAATTGTATCCGAGAGGCTTTGCTGAATACACGTACAATCAATTTAAGAAATAAGAAGAATTTGCATTGGGTGGTGGGGTAATTTTTGACACTTTGGCCAACAGCAACGAGTCTCATGCAGACGGAGTGTTCATTTTAGCACTTTAGTGATCAATATAAGCATTGCCTTTGAAATGAAAATATTTAGCATGTGAAACTGGGTTCTATCACAAAATGTGCCAAAGTGCGAATTTTGAAAATGGGGTTACCACTATTCAAATGGAAATCTTTATGTACTGTTGAACATTTTGTCAATATCATTACTGTCTAGGGTATATGATGCGTCTTGCTGTTTCAAGATGCAGTAAGAGTAGTCATGTCATTTTATGTTTTGAAGAAAATGAATAAAATGCAGGTGGCCCTTTTGAACTTTCGGCTAGTGTATATTGCTACACCTCAAATTTATACTTGATCAATCTCTTCCATTTTCCCAATTGCTAAATATGTACTAAGCACATTTGCATATGAAATAACTTTTAGAAGCTTTAAGGGTTCTTGCTGGCAATGAAGGACCTATCAGTAGCATGACTCATAACATGATTTGAGCCGTGACATGAGATTCCCAACAATGTGGTATGTGCGCCCAGCAAAGGCTCAGACCAGCCTGCACATACGCATAGTCTGATCAGAGCCTTTGCTAGTCGCTTGAATATTCTATGAATGTTAAGCTACTGACTGAACATCATTTGTAGTTTCTAAGCTTAAAAGGCTCATCTGAGTCTACACTTGTCAAAATACCACATGTTGGAAATCACAAGTCACGGCTCATTTGTGGTAGCCCATTGGAAGTACCTTTAAGAGGTAGTTCATCTGAACAATTTCTTTAATATCATTTTTAGTACTTGCCCATTCGACTATGGGTACTAACCTACCTGTGCCTGACCAATATGCTAATCATAATTCGCCATACATTATAATGCACTGGTTTACTAATTGACAAATTTACAGCGTTGTGTCGTTAAACTCTTCATCTGTAAAACATGCACGTTTGGCGCCTTCTGTGCTGTTGTGCATCACCAGTGGCGCGGTGGTCGCTGTTGTTATGTGCTGTTGATGAGCTATGTATGAATTATTGGTTATTGTCACTTTCCCATGTGGTGTCCTGGATCAGGTGTGGTGCTTGATTGTATCGATTCCTGATCTTTGCCACCTTTCTTACTTAAACCTGTATCGCAAATTAGCTTTACAGCACAAATACTGAGAAACTGAGAACTGATTCTTTGCTACGAGCTACGAAGGTAATTGTAGTCTATCACTCTTTTGTTGTTTTAAGGTTTATTGTGTTATGGGCCGTGGTCTAGATTATGAAATAAACTTTTGTATTGTATTGTTGATTCATTGTTTTTTGTTGCTACAATATTTTTGTGGTGGCTTAGTGTTTGGTTCTTTAATTGTTTGTCCTTTGTAGTTTTGATATCATCTCGCTGAGGAAGAGAGAGCTAATTGCTTATTTTTAATTGGTTCCTTGCTATGGTGTTGCTGTTAGTGTTCTGTGTCTCTTCCTTGCTGTGGCATGGGTTTTTATGTGGTATGTGACTGTGGCATTTCCTGGTCATACTCACATGCTTTAGGCTTAAATATGTTTCAATGAACTCTATCTTCGCACGCAGAGTGCCTGTTTGTCTGGTACCCTGCCTCTTAGACTCTGTCTATTGTGGGAACCTAGATTGTGCTGGGGTACCAGGTTAAGTGTCAGTAGCCATCAATCGGTATGCGGTGACCTATATGTATCTTTCAATGTACCAATGTGTTACGACTTGAGTTAGTCAAGACAGAACAAGGGATTTTCTGTCTCAGACAGCTAAGTGCTTCAAAAGGAATTAAAAAGGTAATCAAACACAATACATTTATTTTCCAATGCTATATAGAAATGAACATAACATGCGCCAATCCAGAGGGGATGGGTGGGTAGGGGGTCCGGACCCCCTGAAAAAATCACAAAGCTATAGGGTGTCTTAGCAATACTGGAAAGCCAGCATTCAATGTTGGACCATCATCAGCCCACCAGGGAAACACCATTTAAATGTTGGGCCATCATCAGCCCGCCAGTAAAACACCATTAAAATGGCATTTCACCTTCGGGCTGATAATGGTCCACTTTAAGTGGTATTTGGATCTTCTCTGCCCTCATCAACTAATAAAAAAAAAGAGTTGGACCCGCTCTGACAAAATTTTCTGGATCCACACATAATTGAGCGGCATATGCAAAAGGCACACGTTGGCATGTGCATCTATCGAAGACTCATATCAGCCTGCACATTGGCGCAATCTGATTAGTCTTCAATGGCGCTCTATGGGTAGCCAAGGCATGTGCGGATCCAGAGCTGGGGGGCAGGGGGTCCGGACCCCCCTGAAAAATCACAAAAATATAGGGTTTTCTTGCAATACAGGTCCGGATCCCCTGAAAAATTGCAGCTACCAATCCAGCATTCAATGTCGGGCCATCATCGGCATGCCAGCGAAACGCCATTTAATGGCGTTTTGCTGGCGGGCCAATGATGGTCCACTTATAGTGGTACATATACTTGGATCCTCCCTCCCCTCATCAACAACAACAAAAAAAACCTTGTCAAAGTTGGAACCCTCTGACAAAACTTTCTGGATCCGTGCATGCAAGGAACCAAAGTTTCTTCAGGCGGATAACTAAGACTGTGACCTGACTGTGCTGATGCACAGACCGATTTGAATCTTCTCTGTATGTATGTATGTCAATTGGATACCGGCTCATTTATTACATTATACTTTGATTTTGCCCTGTTTGGTAATCAACAAAATATAGGAAATCGAAAGGTGATCAAAAGGTTGTTACAACTAAATGGAGCGAAATGAACGTTTAACACCGAAGAAAAAGAATAAAAGGTAGGGGTCAAACAGGGTATGGTACTCGTACGAAAGTGCACCCAAGTTCAAATTTTATTCAAGACCACTGACTAAGGCATGTGAAATAAACATGTATTAAACATGAATTAAACATGTACATATAATAAACATGATGAAAGTGATGAAGTTAAAGATAAAAATATCAACAAATGAGTTCTCCCTTCCAACACCAATCACAATGAATATTTCTGTTCGGTCATCCTCAGTAGTATAGGATCCATTTAGCTCCAATGACGACACGAGATCAAAATCCAAATAAGGGCACAAAATCCAAGATGGCCTCCATCTGACTAAGGGCATGACCCTTGTGACCTATCCAACTCAGATGTTCCTGTTACGCATTCAGTTACACCTCAGAGGGTGAGTCAATGCTCTTGACCATGGGAAGGTTTGTCCAAGAGCATCTCCTTCTCTCCTCCTCCTCAACTCCTCCTCCCTCCAGCTCCTCCTACTCATTCTCGTCTCCTCCTCCTCTTTCTCTTGTGCCATTGCATTTTTAGATAAATAAATTGAACCGCGACATGTGATTGCAAACAATGTGGCTTTTTGACAAGTGTAGAATCAGACGAGCCTGTGCAGCCTCCTTTTAAGCTGAGAAACTCCAAATTATGTTCAGTCAGTAGCTTAACTATCATAGAATATTCTAGCGACTAGCAAAGGCTCTGATCAGACTGTGCGTATGGGCAGGCTGATCTTAGGCTTTGCTGGTCGCACATACCACATTGTCGGAAATCTCATGCATGGGCTCAATTACCTTTGATGTAAACACCATCAAGGCGAGGAGGAGGGGAGGGGATCCTCTAGGACGTGACGCTTCCTTCCTATGGTCTAGAGCATTGACATACCCTCTGAGGTGTACACGAACGCATCACAGGGCCATCCTAGTCAGGGAGGTCACATGGGTCATGTCCTTAGTCAGATGGTGGCCATCTTGGATTTCGTGCCATTATTTGGATTTGGATTTGAGTCGTCATTGGGGCTAAAAGGGGGCCCATACTACTGACCTCCAAAACCTTTAGAGGCTTGTTTGACAAAACCGTGTAAATCCAGATCAGATAGCACTTATAGGCGCAGCCTCATCTGGATCAACACTGTTTGCATCTATACTAAATGAATTGACAATGCCTGAAGACATAAAAATTAAATGACTTATCATATGACAATATCAAACATATATTAGGTGCTTTTAAAAAGGTTAAGATAGTGGGAGTAGTATTAGTTTAACAATGTTATAATGATCTTGCAAAAGTTTGCAATCTTTGATAAAATGTGATATTCTGTAGTGCTAAACAGATCATTGTATTTTTGAGCATTGTGCTTTTTGTAATATTCAGCAGGGATAAAGAATTTCCTTTCCTTTTTCAAAAATGAGCATTCAAAAATATAATGGTATTCATCACCCAAGTTTGCAATGTTTTATAAATTGCAAATTCAATCATCCCTGGCAAAGCCAGCAAATCTTGCTTTTTCAATAGGTAATTCATGATTGATACATATAAATTTACTATAAACGATCCAAAGATCATCAGGTAAAGTGGACAAGTAACCTTCAAAACCATAGGTTTTCTAAAAAATTCTATAGTTTGAACATTTTGGCAAATCGAGGACTGAATTATTTTAATTTCGTATAAACCGATCTATCAATTGTGTTTTAACCCATATAAGCATAGCGTCCTTTTTGTGGGCATATGCAAACAGAGAATACCCAGATCAGATGCCACAGAGTGCGGCATCTGATCAGGGTCTCCACTGTTTGCTTAGGATTTTTTTTATCAAAATTTTAATAAAAATGAAAAATACCACCCAGCAACCCTTAAAACTAAAAATTTTAATGGACTGGTCTTATTGATAAGAAAGGGAAATTCCATTCGGCTTAAATTGGTTGATCATTCTAGACAATGCACAATGTTCAGAAACAACTTGATGTATCTAAAATTCTGGAAAAAACCCCAATTATTAAGGGTGAAGGCTATAGACTCAGCGTCGATGAAAAGCTACCAGTAAGTCCCATACATTTAAGATAGGACAATATTTAGTTCATTCTGATCGAAGGAACAGCGGCTACTTCAGCACTCAATTTTATGGCATATAAGCCCATGCATCACCACTATGGAGAAACGTTATCAATCACATCCGAATGCATTATACCCATTCCTTGATGGACCCCAGTAGTTTCCATTGCATTGTATAGTAAAATGCAAAGTTTTGGGCTACCTTAAAGTTAAATCCTCATTTTTTGTGTTTAAAGGGATAATTCAAACCCCTTTGGTCGCGTTTTCAATGAAAATCTTCTGGGGCATGTACTGGCATGTAGTCTTCTGAAAATGATGATTTCAAATTCTTAAAAACTGCGTAAAAAGACATAAAAATCACGTGCACCATAGTTCCAAGGCTCATGGAATTGTTTTATCTCTCCAAAACAGTCTGTCATTGACCAGAAACGTGAACGTAAAAGTAGCTATAGAGCTGTATTATATATTTTCAAAAATATCTAAATAGATACTGGTAACTTTCACTGAAGCTGGGTATATTTTTTACATATTCTAACCATTTTGAATAAGAGAGATTGCTAGTATACATTTTATAAGTCAAATAATACAAAATGCTTTCTCACCACACAGTATTCTTTTCTAGAACCCAATCATTCTTGATTTAATTAGTATCAATAGACTTTTCTCTTACTGTAAAGGCAGCAACTTTAATATTCATATCTGGGAATGGTTTGGCTATTTCATCTGCTAAGGAAGGAAAATCAGGTTTTGAATATAATTTGGTAAGGAGTTAATAAGATTTTTGGACTGCAAAGGTGCGTGCATTTCATGAAAATCCTAACCGTAAACACACTGAACTCATAATTATTAACCCTTAAAGCGCATAATCACAAATTGTATGTTTTTGTCGTCCACTCAAATATTTGAAGACTCATAGACAAACAGTGTGGACCAAGATCAGACTACTCCTGTTTGCCTCTATGCTTATGTTAAATAGACATTTTCAGATGCAGTTATTTTGCTGGCGTTTTAAGGACTAAATAATGTGTTTTGCGTCTATACTGAGATAATGGCGCAAGATGACACAGTTACTTTTGAATGAACCACGCCTCATTTTCAGCTTTTACCTACGTCTAAGGTTGACCAGTTCTAATTACGCATTCATGAGGCACCGCCTTTACAGTAAGTGAAAAGTCAAAGAATATCTCGGCAGTAGGAGCACTCATTTTGAAGCGTAAAAGAATCCTTAACAACTGCAACATTAAAATAGGAGCAGTCAAATGCTTTTAACTGAATATCGACTGGTATATTTAAAAACGTTTTGCCGAAAGTTCCAAATTCCACCTCGCACATACAGAATGATAGAAAAAGGGGTTAATTATATCCGAAAAATACTAATGTAGTATAGCCCTTCAAATGGAACACTGTTTTTTGGCAATAACATTAAATCTAAAATGGGGATTTTATATTTATTTGGAAATATATATTTAAACCAAAACACCCTAATCAAAAATATTTTTTTAAGTTTGCATGCATTTTCATAAATGCTGTGATAGGAGGGAATTTTAACATTCTAAATGTATTAGGCCAAATAATAGTCCCCTCTAGTACCTTGAGCGAAGCGGATCAATGACTGTCAGTTGAACATAAAACCACCTAAATACTTATAGAAGACAATTTACAACAATGCTTCAGTGGTTTTAAATGTAGCTACATAATGTTTATCAGCCTAGTCAACAATATTTCAGTTATTATATCCAACCTTGTCACAAAAATGGCGACCCAAAAGAAAGGCAATTATTCGTAGACCTATAAAAGCAGCTTGGATTGCATCGTAAGCCACACAATTTGATGCCTTCAGCAAAATGATCGTCTGTCGTCTGCTGTAATCTCTAAGGGACATTTTATAGATGAGCAAAAACTAGTATATCTACACCACGTGGTTTGCACCAACAGTACAAAAATAGGTACTGAAAGGGTATTCTCATGCTAACAAAAACTAAGTTATTTATTTTTACAAGATATCAGAGCCATAAAATTGATATCAGTCTCCGCCAAAATTTTAAATCTAGCTAGGGTTTTACTATTTCTATGCGCATGCAAACTTTCAATGTGAAGTAACTTTTATGTAAAATTATAAAAACGAAAAACTGTGTTCCATTTGAGGTGCAATATATCAGTAGCTTATGCCTAGGGTCTAGGGTTATTTAGAGACTGTATAAATTTATTTTTCAGTCTCTATCTAGCGTTAGTTGGTCCTTTCTATACAACAGTCTAAAATTTGAGGATTTATTCACTTTTGAGTGAAAAAAAGCACATTCCCAGACCTGAAACAGGAATATAGGTTGGGGTCATTCCTAATTTACGTATGTATCTACCAAGCAACCCCTTCCTGTCTTCTTGTCTGCTTCCATTAACTTTCTGGCATACAAGAAGTTAATTCTAGATGAGCCATGACATGAGATTTCCAACAATGTGGTATGTGCGACCAGCAAAAGCTCAGACCAGCCTGTGAATACGCGCAGACTCATCAGAGCCTTTGCTGGTCGCTTGAATATTCGTTGACTGCCAAGCTACTGACCGAACAAATTTTGGAGTTTCTAAGCTTAACAAGGGGCTACACTGGCTCGTCTGAGTCTACACTTGTCAAAATGCCACATTGTTGGAAATCACATGTCGTGGCTCACTGATGATTTTTGTCTTGAAATGAATTGAATTTGAAATACAAGCCCTTCTCAAAGTCGTCTGCTTTTCTCGTCTGCTGAAATGTTTAAGAAGCCTCTACGGCAAACAGTGTGGACCCAGACAAGACTGCTCCTATAGGAACAGTCTGTTCGGGGTCCACGCTGTTTGCTCTATACTTAATTCGCCAGTAATGTTTGGCAGTTACTTGCAGCAGACGACCTTAGCAAACGACATTTTCAGATGATTTTTTTGCATGGCGCTTTAAGGGTTAAAACATGCAGTCTGCCGCGAACTACATCAAAAAGTAACATATGAGCCGTGACATGTGATTTCCAACACTGTGGTATTTTGACAAGTGTAGACTCAGAGGAGCCTGTGCAGCCTCCTTTTAAACTTAGAAACTCCAAATGATGTTCAGTCAGTAGCTTAACACTCATAGAATATTCAAGTGACTAGCAAAGGCTCTGATCAGACTGCGCGTATGCGCAGGTTGGTCTGAGTCTTTGTTTATCGCACATAACACATTGTTCGAAATCTCATGTGGCGGCTCAAATGTCCAATAAGAAAGTAACATATATTTCTATAGTTTAGAATGGGAAGTAGTGGAAGGCAGCCATTTAAGGTTGTGTGACGTCACACTGCCCTAATTAGATATGTTTAAACAGAATAGCTAATTGCCTGCAATTCATTTGATCTATTTTGCAATTTTAAGAGATTCTTCTGTTTTGAAAAAAACATCTTTTACAGTTTGCAGTAATTTTATTGGACTTTCAAAATAAACAGGAAATTAATTAAATATTCAAAATGGCGGCCTCAATTGGCTTATTAGAACTCAGGTTTTAGACGTTTAAATTACAATTACTTTCTTATTTTATGTCGGATTTTGATCAAATTTGCATTAAATGCACGCTCTGACAAAGCCTTGTACATTATATATGAATGTTGCTTTTCCCTATTTCAAGCAAGTCACAACTCTCTCAGTTGCTTATAAGGTACTTTGGCAGTCTAAATTGCATGCAATATTGGTCCAGATTAGACTGCTCTCGTATGAACAGGGTACATAGTATTTGCTTCCATGGCAAAGGTATTCTGGCTTGTATCTTGAACATATATAAGGGTTTATACAAATATAACAAAGATAAACGCTAATTAAAAGCTAGAATTGAAAACTCATCCAACACTATGTACACTGGTAAAGGTAAATGCACTGGAAGTTACTACAACGACCAAGTGCAGGCTCAATTCCGCACTGGAGTAGGAGTAAAATGGCGGAAAGGATAACAAAAATCTATACCTGTTGACTTTATGCTTTCTTTATAAGCTTGCATTTATTTTATTTGTGATGACAGCGGACGTACATACCGTTGGTAAGATTGCAGTGAAGATGCGAGCAGCGAAGTCAGCAAAAGCACATTTGCACATTCGTCACAGATCCAATATTCATATGGTTCTGGCTTAAATGGCGATTGTGGCGTGATTTGTGTGAGCAGCGAAGGCTCTGGCGAATCTACATATTTGGTCAGACTTCACAGTACCAAAATCTTATGAGCTGGCTAAAATGTCAATTTTTGTGCCATTTATGTGAGTAGCGTAGGTTCTGGTGAATCTGCACCAGCAATCACAGCAAATGCGTGCAAGTATCGGTGCGTTGTATCGGTGATTAAAAGAATATATACTCCCTGTGCATTGTAATAAAATCCCTCAATAAAACATTTGCTAAATTACCAAGAAAAACAATTGAGAGTGGCAATCGTTTTTAAATTTTATTTTATGAGCTTTGACATGCATATTTCCCTAAATTTAGGCAGTCACAATAGAAAAGCACACCTGTCACAGTCAAAATCCAGAACTGTGTTGGATTTGCTGGCAAATCCATCAAATAAATTACTAATTGCGGGACAAAGCCATAAACAGCAATGTTACACATGGTATGTGCGCTCGATGTCATCACAAATAGAATAAATGCAAGCTTATAAAGAATGCATAAAGTCAACAGGTATAGATTTTGGTTATCATTTCCGTCCTTTTCCGTCTACTGCAGTGCGGAATTTTAATAACCAGCACCAGTTCGTTGTAGTAGCATCCAGTGCTTTAACATTGACCAGTGTGCTATAAATAATAATAATATAAAAAAAACTATAAACACTAAAATAAAATTTAAAAAAAATAGGCAAAATTATATAAAATCAAAGCCCAAAAAACATGAAGAAGGCATTCTTAATAACTGCAAGGTAAAGGCAATAAGTAACATTTTACAACACTGTACCATTTACTTTTGGCTTTGCTAGCGGCGACTTTTGTCATCTGCTTATAACCTTTGAAAACAGTTCAGATCCAGATCAGGACCGACGTTCTCTGATCTGGATCCAAACAATTTAACACTCTGATATTCAAGCCGTTGGAAGTACAAACTAAGCTCTCTCTAAACGTTGTTCAGGCTGGCTAACAAGTGAGTATGACCAGGAAATGATACAATCACCATCAAACCAACCCATGGCACTGTGAGAAGAGACACAGAACACAGATACTCACATATAAGCAAAGCATCCAGCTATCTCCTCCACAGTTTAAACGGCGATTACAAAACCTACAGAGTCACAAGGAACTATGCCACTGAGGACTCCATGTCAGCATGCTATATCAGGCCACCATCGGCCAGCAAATAAAACACCATTTAAATGGTGTTTTGCTGACGGGTTGAAAGTGGCCAACTTTTATGTGTTTACTGGGTAAAATACTAAATCCACACATACACACACATAACCAGCAAACAATAAACTCTGTTGTTAATTGTTAAAACATAAAAAATAGCTCGCATGGAGGCTTCCTAACTTATGCAATGTATCTTTGTATAAAAAATTACAATCAAATTAATTTGCTGTGGGAAAACAAAGAAAATGGTTCTTAACTTACAGACAGTCAGGCTAAAAAAAGCTCCTAACTCAGCAAAAGACAAGCATCACGCAATAAACCAACGATGAGGATTTTAGGTCAGAATTCGTCATTCATTCAAAGGTCTGAATAATCGTTGTGAATTAAAGAAGAAACCATACCTAAACACTGTGAATGAGTATATAACCAAGCATGCAGACTGTGTTAGATCCCATTCGTTTATAATGTTTATCTCTTTTAGAATTGATCAGCTAAGATATTTTAGTGTATGAACTTAACTGCCATAAAAAATGGCTCTGATAGGCCCTGTTGCATAAAGGCTCAAAAGAAAAGGTCATTATTCAAGTAAGTACCCATCAGACATGGAACGTTAATACAGCGTCGCATCGACGTTCATGCGACTTTATTCTAACGTTATGTATCTGCTGGTTAGTAAGGGAGCCAGGCGAAAACAAAATGACATAACAAATCAAATGCGAAAATATGATGACTTACAGTACTTTATTATACCGTTTCAAGCACATGGGATTTTTGATGTTTATCACATTGTTTTAAAGCAGCGATGGCTCAGATGAGTCTGCGATTAATAAAAGTAAGAAAGGTGCAAAGATCAGGAATCAATACGATCAAGTACCACACATACAGCAAGTACAATCAAGTCGCATATTCATGGGCTTGCCATAGCCTTGGCTGTTTGCACACACAAAGTACAAATGTAGGTATTAAAAAAGTGGCGTAGCAAGAATGCTGAAAAAGTTACACACATCAAAGGGAGATCAAGCAGTGATTCTCTTCAATTGAGTCACTTTTTCAAAATGGGAACTTCTCTTATAGGAAAGAATTTGCTCCCAGAGAGAACGATTTTTTTTCTTTTAAGAGCAGTTCCTTATCCTATGGAAAACCACTTTTACCACATTAGGTGACCTCCTTTGAATGCTACTATTTTATTACCCACATGTGTAACTGCATAATGGGAGCTACGCCAAATTTTTAATCATACCAAAAGTTTAGACCTCTAGTCCTGACGGATACGTCAGCATGGGTGTTGTAAGAGACGCTTGCCTATATGTAATAAGTACCAAAATCTCATATGCTCTTGCTGGTAGAAGTAGATCTGGTGACAATTTCAGATTTATTCCGATGACATGCTTTATTACAATGCAATATTTCTTTGAGGTTCTGGCGGAAACGGCTACCACTGATAACGTACAAGAAAAAATTGATTCCATTGTTAATATAACCCATAAGTCTGGTGATGTTATAAACTAGAATCTCCATCTTGGTGCGAGATAAATAGTTAGTTTTCCCACTTATAATCAGAAAAATGGGAAAAGGGCTTGTCAGGATAAGGAAGGCACTGCTTACAAGTACAGCAACTAGCATCAATTCCCAATTTCTCCTGGCTGCTTTATCTGAGATGGAACCTCTGATCTTCGCAGATGAAAATACTGCTTTAACCATTACTGTGTTACACAGAATTATAACGGTACCTGGCAGCAACGAGTTAAATATCAGCGTTATAAAAGGGGAGAAGTATCTCCAAAGTGCTGAGTAAGGTCCAGGAACTGTATAACACCAGATAACCTTGCCATCTGTTTTACCTGTAAATCCATACAAAAGATGGCTTTGAACAATTAATACAATGATAACAATTAGTGATAAAGTCTTAATGCCAAAACTTTGGCTACTGATACGTGCTACGTGATGGGGTATTTTGGTGGAAATGGTTCTCTCCAGGGCAAGAGCAGCAACAAGCCAACTTGTAATGGATTGGGCAGAGTCAAAAATGTATCCAGTTAATTTACAGTAAACTTCAGGAGGGCCCCATGAAAAGCTTGGCACGTAGTTTAGAATTGGTACTAGAAAGTGTAGACTTGAGATTGTATCAGCGATGGCCAAGGCGGCTAAATACAACATAAAGGATCTGTTCCTGTTGGTCTTCATCATACAAATGCGAAATGTCAAAGAATTTCCAATCAGTGCAATAGCTAAGATTATGATATGTACTGTATGCCAGTCATTCCATACAAGGTGAAGCCAATCCAAATTCCATGGGGTTGTCGCTGTTGTGTTATAAAAAGGGAACGTTGTATTGTGAGCTGGACTGGAATTTTCGTCATTTCCCATGTCTTGTCTTCCTGTGGTGTTGTATCCTCCTGTGGTGTTGTATCCTCCCGTGGTGTTGAATCCTCCTGTGGTGTTGTATCCTCCTGTGGTGTTGTATCCTACAGTGTTGTTGTATCCTCCTGTGGTGTTGTATCCTCCTGTGGTGTATCCGCCAGTGTTGATGTATCCTACAGTGGTGTTGTATCCACCATTGGCGCTGTATCTTCCTGTGGTGTTAGTATCCATGTTGAAATCTGTAATAATTTAATAATCCATGTAACCCTTAAAGTGTCAACAGAAAAAATATTCTGAAATGTCATCTGCTGAAGTCGTCTGCTGCATATACATGTTAACATTATTGACTAATGTTAGTATGGAGGCAAACAACGTGGACATAGATCAGTCTTTTCATACAGGAACAGTCTGAGCTAGGTCTTGACTTTTTGTTTAAAAGGCTTGACTCGTTGGTGTAAGTGTTTACAAGTTTGGTTGAGGATTTATAGTCTTTAAAACGTTAATTCATAGAGGATCTTACATGAGTGCTTATGTTTTATTGAATTTATTCAACAAGTTGAGGAAAATAGATAGAATGCGAGGCTTGCCGAACATTTTATCGCATTTTTGCAACGAATATAATACATTCAATAATATAGGAGCACGAATTTGTCATATGACATTAAGATAATTTTGAAATCTCATTTCTGGCAGAAAAAGTCATTATGATGGCACCGTTGTTATGGATGACATTTCATACATGTGTAACCCGAAAATCTGTAAACCACTAGTGTTTTATCCATTTTAATGCATGGCGTTATTTCACTCCCACACACGACGTCATGTGATAAACATGAATGATACACCCGTTATAGTTACAGAACACTCATCCATAGCTCGCCCAAGCTCTAGTGGTTATGTTGTGCTGCTTTATTCAGTTTGACTGGACAAAAGAAATTATTTTTATCGTATTTCTAAAAGTAAAACTGTTTCGTAACTACTGTTCATTTACTATATCTTGGCAGTGATACCATATAGCACGTTCTTTATTGCTTGAAAGTTGCATTGGCCAAGCTCATCTGTAAGTAGTATAGAGCGTTTGTTTTTAGTCTAGCTGATGGCTAATGCCTGTTCCCTGTTCCAAGATGGCGGCCCCCATGTAAACGATTGCACAACATCTGGAAATGATGCAACGGCTATAACGGGAGATGACGCAATATTTAGTGACAGGTTTTCCCATTTTCTGTCGTTGTACTTACGTTTGCTGGTATTTCACCATCGTTGTGCAATGCTATAATTTATATATACGTAGAGACCCTAATGCGCCGCATAACAGCAACTGATCAGATTTTATGATTTATAAGTATTATATATATGAGCATCGTCACAAAAAATCCAGTTTAATGTCATTGCAAAGAATTAAGAATAAAGGCGCTGATCAGCTTGCGAATTTTAGCACCTTGATCGTTTGCTACTTAGATAGTATAATACCTATGGTTTCTCTTTTTAATGTAAACCATGTGTTATATTCAGCAGGCTGGTTTGAGTCTTTAATCAGTCCGAAACACCCGAGACGGTTTTCTTGCTACACTGCTGTCATTGTTGTTGAAATACTGTACACCTGAATGAACTTTAACTCATTTTAACCTTGTCTCGGATGTCATGATAATTGATGCTATCAACGAGATTGTATTTTTATCGAAAACCTTCATGTTTTGACAGTGGGGACTTTGATCAGGCTAAATATTATTATACACTGAAGAACCATTTTAAGCCCCCTTAACCATATTGCAGGCTAGCAGAGCGGGTTACAAGAGTATTTTACTATAAAAGAAAGAAAGAGGGGCAAAAATTTGTCTTGTTTGTCTATATACAGTGACTGATACTTTTCCTTTCATCAGCATATCAATTACACAGGGTAGATACCATTGCACTATGGTTTATGACTCTTTCAACAATATTTGAGTTGTATTGGGGTGGTGATGCATGTGTATATTTGGCAGATTATGTTGGTCAGACTGCATTTTAGTGAAAATTTTTGTACAAACTCTTACGAGCCTTCGCTGCTCGCTGACACAAAGTATGGATGTAGATAAAGACTCGGTCAAAAAGTCAGACCTATAGCCCCACTAGATAGCTTCGCGTAGCATGACTATACGGATACGCGATAAGTACCGTGGTTCTTTCATGATCTGGTCCCAGAAATGCTTAGGCGAGCCTACGCAAATGCGCTATCGCCCTCAGACCCTTCGCTGCTGGCATACACAAAAAATGTATGTAGATAAAGACTAGTCAGAAAACTAGTCCCCACTAGATAGCTGCGCATACACGTTTTTGTTATCGGGTTTGAAATACTGCCAACTATTGTATTGAAAGTTTATTTATATCGTTGTGCAATATTTCAATTGAAAAAAAAATTGTCTTGTGTCAATAATAGGGCTCTCAAGTAACATGATATGGCTGTTTTGTTACTAAATATAGAATGACTCATCAAAATGGCCGCCAAAAGACAAAAGATCTAAGCATGACGTAGGATATCCGGTTTTTTACAAATATAAAGCAAATGAAAACGCTTTCATACTAATTTCAGTAACGTAACTGTAAAGACTACGAAAAATTATCCGCTTTATTATGGATAGAAAGGATAGCTGTGCCACACTTCTTAGACTGCCGCTCGCGCAGAATAATAAAAGAAAAATAGCAGACGTTGATGAAAACGCCAGCGATGGATACGACCAGCCTGGTCGTCTTGTGATAGACACTAGTAACAACTGTTCGGAGAACATGCCTGCTAATGACTGGTCAGAACATTGGATGAAAACTGTTAGTGGCCGAAAAGGAGACCAACAAGAACAATTGTGCCAAATAGATCTCGGGAATCAGTGTTATGTTGTTGGTAAATTGTTTAAGGGGCAAATGTTCATACATGTAAGAAGGTATGACAGAAGAGACGATGGGACATTATTTCCAACTAAAAAGGGGATCGCTTTAAATCTTGAAAAGTGGAAGAAACTTCAATATTGTTTCTTAGAAAATGTTGACAGTGCTGTTGGCCAATACCAGGATTCTAAACCGGTGGACTTGTTTATACACTTGGGTGGAAATTATCACGTTTCTGTGAAAAGTGGATATCCCCTGGTAAACATCAGACGCTGGTTTGTTCCAGAGGGCCAGGAGACACTAACCCCAACAAAAGCTGGCATAGCCCTAACGTTTCTACAGTGGGAGAAACTAAAATTGGCTATGCTGTTAGTAGAAGAACTTTTGAACGGTGAACTGGACAATGTAAATTTCTGTGAGGAATCTCATCAGAATCAAATAGGGGCTCTGGCATGTTCAAACTGCAACCCCAATGACTTTATGAACCATTGAGAAAGAGTGACAATATATCAGCATTTACAAACATATGTCTGTTTTTCATATGTTTTAACCCATATAAGCATTGCGTCCTTTTGGCGGACATAGACAAACAGTGCAGACTCAAATCAGACACTACAGAAAGTGGCGTCTGATCAGGGTCTCAAATGGTTGCTTTCAGAAGGTTCTATTAATATTTGGATAAAATTAAAACTACCTACTGGAAAACCCATAAAATGAAAATGGACTAGTCCAAAAATGTGAAGAGTATGAAATTCTATTTTGGCTTAAATGAGTTAGAATGATGATCAATTTAACCTGTATTTTATTGTCGTATATATGCTTACAAAAGTTACATGTAAATTGTATATATGCAAAATTGAATTAATGATATCTTATATTTTTGTTGATGTCTTATTTAGCTTGCAATAATGTAACAAGAACACGAACTCTCGAAAAGAAAATACGAATATGCGCGTTTTAATTAGTTATGACACTCACGATTTTAATGCGCAGTAAGATTCTTTTCGATATATCATGTTTTTGTTACAAAATATCCCCCACCCCCAAGAAATCGCTGGTCTGGCCATCACACATCACAAAATCATACTGATTATTTAACACAACAAAAACACCTTGAATAGCTTAACTCTTGGTATCAGATTGGGAACATGTATATCCGAAATAATGATGAGAGGTCATAGAATGCATTCAGACCATCTCAATCTTTTAGTCAAATATTATGCATACATCACTTTCCCAATGTAACTGAAAAAACTGTTGAAATGGTCATAAAACCACATTGAAAGAAAAAAGTCACTGCATACTTTTGAAAGGGTCATTAACATAAGAATGAAGTCCAGAAGATCCATAATTCTGGCCTGTAAATTTATTCAGTTATTCTCATTCGAACATTAGTAAATGGAATTTCATGTTGTGCGCTCTATAAGTTAAAAATCGTTAAAGCCATTTGAAAAAAAACTTTGTATACTTGTAAACAACGATGAGACCATGTGTCATGCATAAGAAACATATCTCTGGCTTATATATTTTAGATTTATACCCCTTTGATTATTTTAATACAATTCTATGTCTACACAGAAGATATTTGATGAAATTTGATAATTTGTAAAGAATTATGAGAAGACATGTCATGCAAAAGAATTATAACTCTGACTTGTATCTTTTTTCGAGTTATTTCCCTTTGATCAGTTTAAACGCAATTTCGCGTCTTGTCTATAATTTGAAAATCGTTCAACGATACTTTGGTGAAACTCAATACATTTTATAGGCGCGCGAGTCAACTGGTCATGCGCAATATCTATAACCCTGGTTTGTACATTTTGGGTTATGTCCCATTGATCATTTTAATTGCAATTCAATGTCCTCTCTAAAATTTGAAAACAGTTGCTGTGCAGATATGTTGATGAAACTTCATCCATATTGGAAGCATTATGTGATGATATATGATGTAGAAGAACTATTACTCTGCCTAAGATATTTCTATCCTTCCAACAACAAAATGGAGAAACATCTTATTTTCTTAATTTGGAGGAAAAAAGCAAGTTCTAATTTCACTTACATCTGGTATATACCTCATGTTCTGTTTTTAACGGCCATCTCAAGAGCATTACATTTTTATGAGGGAATCTGGCTGCAATATATTGTTTTAGGTTCTTTTAAACGTATTTTGATTACCTTTTCAGCCCTCTCAACAGTGTTTTAGTTGAATGGCACTAGTACTGGGCACGTTCATGTTATGATTAGAGGTGGTGGAGGCTATGCTGTAGTGCTTACAGCCAAAAATCTCTATGTTTTGTCCTTGAGCAAGACATTTATCGGCTACATAATACTTATTCAACCCAGGAAGACAAGAAACCGTCCAGACATGACAGAAAAATTGTTAAATAGGACGTTAATAAACATAAAAAAACGAACATATAATACATATCAAGATTTTTATCAAAACTAAAATATTATTTTTCCAGAATGAAAAATACTTCTTTAAAAAGCGAAATTAGTTACTTTACATATGAAAGTTATTTTCTTCAAAAATAAATACTTTTTATTTTGACAATGAAAAACAACAAAATCGTTTGTTTGAAACGAACTGCCATATGATAAAAAACATGCAAAATTAAATTGCATGCAAAGAGTTAACCCTTTAAGCCAAGACTGTTTAAGTATTTTACACCAGGGAAAGGGGCAAATACTGTAAAGCTTCTGCACTGGCTGGAGTGGACAGCGCACAGACATGGAACAGGCTGCTTCTAGTAGGTGCGCTTGAATATTAACGCAATATGTTTGTTTATCTTCGAAAAAGCTATCATTTGCCAAGTTGGGCACATGATATATGGTAAGTGTGATTACAGAATGGCTATAAAGGTTGTTTTCCCATTGTGCAGCTCTTTCTTTACACTTCTTTTGTATAATTTAGATCAAGTTGAGACATGATTTGCTAAATATACCAATTACAACACTTTCTCACCTATAAAAGTAATATATTTTTTCAATACTTGAATCCAAAGCAGACGAATTTTCTTTCTATACAGGTAAATCTTTGGTACCCTGTTCTCTAACGTCGCACAGGTATTATCATAAAAGATGGGGTATCAAAGTCAAAGAAACAGTTTCGCTTTCCCCTATTGAATATAACATTTAACAGAAAAAATAGTTTTTTTTCTTGGATCAGACAGCTTTAGAATGTGTAAAATAGATTTGCCTGCAAAATTTTGTTAATTTTATACAATAAACGTGTTGCTTGAACTCTTAGCGTCGCCTGCTGATAATGTTTGCAAACAGTTTGGATCCAGATTAGACTGAACAGAATGTCAAGCCTGATCTAGACCCGAACTGTTTGACACTTGAAAAAACATCAGCAGAAGACAAAAAGGCTTGAAACATTTCCTAGGGGCAATCGTTTAAGTGGGGGAATCCCAATATTCTAAAAATAAAACATTTGTAAAAAGAGAATTTTCATTTGTGAAAAAACTAATTTTCATTTGTAAAAAAAGTATTTTCGTTTGTAAAAAAGCATATTTATTTGTAAAAAAAGAATTTTTATTTGTGAAAAAACTAATTTTTATTTGTAAAAAAAGTATTTTCATTTGTGAAAAATTAATTTTTATTTGTAAAAAAAGTATTTTCGTTTGTAAAAAAGTATTTTTATTTGTAAAAAAAGAATTTTTATTTGTGAAAAAACTAATTTTTATTTGTAAAAAAAGTATTTTCGTTTGTAAAAAGGTATTTTCATTTGTGAAAAAGCTATTTCAAGCATATCCGGAGTATATCTCCTATATTATATGTATTATATTTAATGGATACCACAAGATGAAATGGATTGGTTTGACCATAGTTATGTGACAGAATCGAGCTTCTACCCCATCTACTACTAAAAACATCATTTTAAAAGGGTTATAAGCATCAGAGCATAGCCACCACCACCTCTGGTCATAAAATGAACATGTCCTCCCAATTTTGTGTTGTCAGAAAGATCGCATTTTAGCCAGAGATATAGTTCTTCTGCACATATAATGGTTATAATATGGATGAGGTTTAGCCAAACAATCTGCTACAGTGTTTCAACATTTATAACATAACTGCACTTTAATCAACGAACGTCAGTTCCTATATTATGGAGCATATGTTAACAGAAATTACTCAAATCTGCCTACACTGTTGAGAAGTCAAAGCTTTCGCTTGCTTTGCTCTAAATAGATAAGACACTTAAATGCATAGGCACACAGCGAATTATTACACAGATTATATGGATTAAACCCATGACCCTTCCACTTTTGTTTTCAGCAAATCAGATCCTAAGAAAAAAAGCATATGCATTTGCCCCGCCCACTTCCTTTTGTTTTCAGCCAATCAGGTGCAAGAAAGAAAATTGTATTGTATAAAACAAAAGGAAGTGGGCGGGGCAAATGCATATGCTTTTTTTCTTAGGATCTGATTTGCTGAAAACAAAAGTGGAAGGGTCATGGGTTTAATCCATATAATCTGTGTAATAATTCGCTGTGTGCCTATGCATTTAAGTGTCTTATCTATTTAGAGCAAAGCAAGCGAAAGCTTTGACTTCTCAACAGTGTAGGCAGATTTGAGTAATTTCTGTTAACATATGCTCCATAATATAGGAACTGACGTTCGTTGATTAAAGTGCAGTTATGTTATAAATGTTGAAACACTGTAGCAGATTGTTTGGCTAAACCTCATCCATATTATAACCATTATATGTGCAGAAGAACTATATCTCTGGCTAAAATGCGATCTTTCTGACAACACAAAATTGGGAGGACATGTTCATTTTATGACCAGAGGTGGTGGTGGCTATGCTCTGATGCTTATAACCCTTTTAAAATGATGTTTTTAGTAGTAGATGGGGTAGAAGCTCGATTCTGTCACATAACTATGGTCAAACCAATCCATTTCATCTTGTGGTATCCACTAAATATAATACATATAATATAGGAGATATACTCCGGATATGCTTGAAATAGCTTTTTCACAAATGAAAATACCTTTTTACAAACGAAAATACTTTTTTTACAAATAAAAATTAGTTTTTTCACAAATAAAAATTCTTTTTTTACAAATAAAAATACTTTTTTACAAACGAAAATACTTTTTTTACAAATAAAAATTAATTTTTCACAAATGAAAATACTTTTTTTACAAATAAAAATTAGTTTTTTCACAAATAAAAATTCTTTTTTTACAAATAAAAATGCTTTTTTACAAACGAAAATACTTTTTTTACAAATGAAAATTAGTTTTTTCACAAATGAAAATTCTCTTTTTACAAATGTTTTATTTTTAGAATATTGGGATTCCCCCACTTAAACGATTGCCCCTAGGAAATGTTTCAAGCCTTTTTGTCTTCTGCTGATGTTTTTTCAAGTGTCAAACAGTTCGGGTCTAGATCAGGCTTGACATTCTGTTCAGTCTAATCTGGATCCAAACTGTTTGCAAACATTATCAGCAGGCGATGCTAAGAGTTCAAGCAACACGTTTATTGTATAAAATTAACAAAATTTTGCAGGCAAATCTATTTTACACATTCTAAAGCTGTCTGATCCAAGAAAAAAAACTATTTTTTCTGTTAAATGTTATATTCAATAGGGGAAAGCGAAACTGTTTCTTTGACTTTGATACCCCATCTTTTATGATAATACCTGTGCGACGTTAGAGAACAGGGTACCAAAGATTTACCTGTATAGAAAGAAAATTCGTCTGCTTTGGATTCAAGTATTGAAAAAATATATTACTTTTATAGGTGAGAAAGTGTTGTAATTGGTATATTTAGCAAATCATGTCTCAACTTGATCTAAATTATACAAAAGAAGTGTAAAGAAAGAGCTGCACAATGGGAAAACAACCTTTATAGCCATTCTGTAATCACACTTACCATATATCATGTGCCCAACTTGGCAAATGATAGCTTTTTCGAAGATAAACAAACATATTGCGTTAATATTCAAGCGCACCTACTAGAAGCAGCCTGTTCCATGTCTGTGCGCTGTCCACTCCAGCCAGTGCAGAAGCTTTACAGTATTTGCCCCTTTCCCTGGTGTAAAATACTTAAACAGTCTTGGCTTAAAGGGTTAACTCTTTGCATGCAATTTAATTTTGCATGTTTTTTATCATATGGCAGTTCGTTTCAAACAAACGATTTTGTTGTTTTTCATTGTCAAAATAAAAAGTATTTATTTTTGAAGAAAATAACTTTCATATGTAAAGTAACTAATTTCGCTTTTTAAAGAAGTATTTTTCATTCTGGAAAAATAATATTTTAGTTTTGATAAAAATCTTGATATGTATTATATGTTCGTTTTTTTATGTTTATTAACGTCCTATTTAACAATTTTTCAGTCATGTCTGGACGGTTTCTTGTCTTCCTGGGTTGAATAAGTATTATGTAGCCGATAAATGTCTTGCTCAAGGACAAAACATAGAGATTTTTGGCTGTAAGCACTACAGCATAGCCTCCACCACCTCTAATCATAACATGAACGTGCCCAGTACTAGTGCCATTCAACTAAAACACTGTTGAGAGGGCTGAAAAGGTAATCAAAATACGTTTAAAAGAACCTAAAACAATATATTGCAGCCAGATTCCCTCATAAAAATGTAATGCTCTTGAGATGGCCGTTAAAAACAGAACATGAGGTATATACCAGATGTAAGTGAAATTAGAACTTGCTTTTTTCCTCCAAATTAAGAAAATAAGATGTTTCTCCATTTTGTTGTTGGAAGGATAGAAATATCTTAGGCAGAGTAATAGTTCTTCTACATCATATATCATCACATAATGCTTCCAATATGGATGAAGTTTCATCAACATATCTGCACAGCAACTGTTTTCAAATTTTAGAGAGGACATTGAATTGCAATTAAAATGATCAATGGGACATAACCCAAAATGTACAAACCAGGGTTATAGATATTGCGCATGACCAGTTGACTCGCGCGCCTATAAAATGTATTGAGTTTCACCAAAGTATCGTTGAACGATTTTCAAATTATAGACAAGACGCGAAATTGCGTTTAAACTGATCAAAGGGAAATAACTCGAAAAAAGATACAAGTCAGAGTTATAATTCTTTTGCATGACATGTCTTCTCATAATTCTTTACAAATTATCAAATTTCATCAAATATCTTCTGTGTAGACATAGAATTGTATTAAAATAATCAAAGGGGTATAAATCTAAAATATATAAGCCAGAGATATGTTTCTTATGCATGACACATGGTCTCATCGTTGTTTACAAGTATACAAAGTTTTTTTTCAAATGGCTTTAACGATTTTTAACTTATAGAGCGCACAACATGAAATTCCATTTACTAATGTTCGAATGAGAATAACTGAATAAATTTACAGGCCAGAATTATGGATCTTCTGGACTTCATTCTTATGTTAATGACCCTTTCAAAAGTATGCAGTGACTTTTTTCTTTCAATGTGGTTTTATGACCATTTCAACAGTTTTTTCAGTTACATTGGGAAAGTGATGTATGCATAATATTTGACTAAAAGATTGAGATGGTCTGAATGCATTCTATGACCTCTCATCATTATTTCGGATATACATGTTCCCAATCTGATACCAAGAGTTAAGCTATTCAAGGTGTTTTTGTTGTGTTAAATAATCAGTATGATTTTGTGATGTGTGATGGCCAGACCAGCGATTTCTTGGGGGTGGGGGATATTTTGTAACAAAAACATGATATATCGAAAAGAATCTTACTGCGCATTAAAATCGTGAGTGTCATAACTAATTAAAACGCGCATATTCGTATTTTCTTTTCGAGAGTTCGTGTTCTTGTTACATTATTGCAAGCTAAATAAGACATCAACAAAAATATAAGATATCATTAATTCAATTTTGCATATATACAATTTACATGTAACTTTTGTAAGCATATATACGACAATAAAATACAGGTTAAATTGATCATCATTCTAACTCATTTAAGCCAAAATAGAATTTCATACTCTTCACATTTTTGGACTAGTCCATTTTCATTTTATGGGTTTTCCAGTAGGTAGTTTTAATTTTATCCAAATATTAATAGAACCTTCTGAAAGCAACCATTTGAGACCCTGATCAGACGCCACTTTCTGTAGTGTCTGATTTGAGTCTGCACTGTTTGTCTATGTCCGCCAAAAGGACGCAATGCTTATATGGGTTAAAACATATGAAAAACAGACATATGTTTGTAAATGCTGATATATTGTCACTCTTTCTCAATGGTTCATAAAGTCATTGGGGTTGCAGTTTGAACATGCCAGAGCCCCTATTTGATTCTGATGAGATTCCTCACAGAAATTTACATTGTCCAGTTCACCGTTCAAAAGTTCTTCTACTAACAGCATAGCCGATTTTAGTTTCTCCCACTGTAGAAACGTTAGGGCTATGCCAGCTTTTGTTGGGGTTAGTGTCTCCTGGCCCTCTGGAACAAACCAGCGTCTGATGTTTACCAGGGGATATCCACTTTTCACAGAAACGTGATAATTTCCACCCAAGTGTATAAACAAGTCCACCGGTTTAGAATCCTGGTATTGGCCAACAGCACTGTCAACATTTTCTAAGAAACAATATTGAAGTTTCTTCCACTTTTCAAGATTTAAAGCGATCCCCTTTTTAGTTGGAAATAATGTCCCATCGTCTCTTCTGTCATACCTTCTTACATGTATGAACATTTGCCCCTTAAACAATTTACCAACAACATAACACTGATTCCCGAGATCTATTTGGCACAATTGTTCTTGTTGGTCTCCTTTTCGGCCACTAACAGTTTTCATCCAATGTTCTGACCAGTCATTAGCAGGCATGTTCTCCGAACAGTTGTTACTAGTGTCTATCACAAGACGACCAGGCTGGTCGTATCCATCGCTGGCGTTTTCATCAACGTCTGCTATTTTTCTTTTATTATTCTGCGCGAGCGGCAGTCTAAGAAGTGTGGCACAGCTATCCTTTCTATCCATAATAAAGCGGATAATTTTTCGTAGTCTTTACAGTTACGTTACTGAAATTAGTATGAAAGCGTTTTCATTTGCTTTATATTTGTAAAAAACCGGATATCCTACGTCATGCTTAGATCTTTTGTCTTTTGGCGGCCATTTTGATGAGTCATTCTATATTTAGTAACAAAACAGCCATATCATGTTACTTGAGAGCCCTATTATTGACACAAGACAATTTTTTTTTCAATTGAAATATTGCACAACGATATAAATAAACTTTCAATACAATAGTTGGCAGTATTTCAAACCCGATAACAAAAACGTGTATGCGCAGCTATCTAGTGGGGACTAGTTTTCTGACTAGTCTTTATCTACATACATTTTTTGTGTATGCCAGCAGCGAAGGGTCTGAGGGCGATAGCGCATTTGCGTAGGCTCGCCTAAGCATTTCTGGGACCAGATCATGAAAGAACCACGGTACTTATCGCGTATCCGTATAGTCATGCTACGCGAAGCTATCTAGTGGGGCTATAGGTCTGACTTTTTGACCGAGTCTTTATCTACATCCATACTTTGTGTCAGCGAGCAGCGAAGGCTCGTAAGAGTTTGTACAAAAATTTTCACTAAAATGCAGTCTGACCAACATAATCTGCCAAATATACACATGCATCACCACCCCAATACAACTCAAATATTGTTGAAAGAGTCATAAACCATAGTGCAATGGTATCTACCCTGTGTAATTGATATGCTGATGAAAGGAAAAGTATCAGTCACTGTATATAGACAAACAAGACAAATTTTTGCCCCTCTTTCTTTCTTTTATAGTAAAATACTCTTGCAACCCGCTCTGCTAGCCTGCAATATGGTTAAGGGGGCTTAAAATGGTTCTTCAGTGTATAATAATATTTAGCCTGATCAAAGTCCCCACTGTCAAAACATGAAGGTTTTCGATAAAAATACAATCTCGTTGATAGCATCAATTATCATGACATCCGAGACAAGGTTAAAATGAGTTAAAGTTCATTCAGGTGTACAGTATTTCAACAACAATGACAGCAGTGTAGCAAGAAAACCGTCTCGGGTGTTTCGGACTGATTAAAGACTCAAACCAGCCTGCTGAATATAACACATGGTTTACATTAAAAAGAGAAACCATAGGTATTATACTATCTAAGTAGCAAACGATCAAGGTGCTAAAATTCGCAAGCTGATCAGCGCCTTTATTCTTAATTCTTTGCAATGACATTAAACTGGATTTTTTGTGACGATGCTCATATATATAATACTTATAAATCATAAAATCTGATCAGTTGCTGTTATGCGGCGCATTAGGGTCTCTACGTATATATAAATTATAGCATTGCACAACGATGGTGAAATACCAGCAAACGTAAGTACAACGACAGAAAATGGGAAAACCTGTCACTAAATATTGCGTCATCTCCCGTTATAGCCGTTGCATCATTTCCAGATGTTGTGCAATCGTTTACATGGGGGCCGCCATCTTGGAACAGGGAACAGGCATTAGCCATCAGCTAGACTAAAAACAAACGCTCTATACTACTTCTGTACTAGCCGAGTTAGTCTTTATTGACCTGTGGTTCAGTATCTACTGTATAGCTATTATATTAGTTAATAATTTATAGTTTACTCCGCCCCTAAGACTTTCATGTGCTTCACAACCAATCAGTTTGCACAGAAATTATTTTTTGGCCAACTTAGTCACATGTTTTGTCGATATTTGTAATATCTATTTAGTAAATCATTTAGAAAATCCGTTAAGTGGTCTATGCCACCATTTCCGAAGGCGCAGTCATGAAAAAGGAGGAGAAAACTATAAGTAGGTCATAGATCATATATTACAATCATATTTTTTCAGGTACATTCTATACGGTAGTGTTTCCCACAGCCTGAAAAAAGGGTAGGGTTCTGGCCAGAAAAAGGGCACTTTTGATGCGTGAAATTCACCCAAAAGGGCACTTTTGTTAGAACAGACTTTTCAAATGTGAGTTAGATAAAGGATTTTATGTCTGTTAAAAGGTTAGAATAGCTTCTAGTAGAGCATAGGATTCATTGGGGTAACAAAAAAGTTATTTCATACAGTAAAAATTAAAATATGATTATTTTTTATATCAAAATGAAAATAATGGCAGGAGGGGGGCTTTAGGGCAGCAGGGGGAGCTTTAGGGCAGCAGGGTGCTCCCCCTGCTATTCCTCTTTATGGGAAACACTATACGGTTTCGAGGCTCGCCGGCGTCACTGCGTTGTGTCCTTGAGCAAGACGTATTTTAAAATCGTTCAACCCAGGAAGACCCGTCCCTACATAACTGAAATATTGTGGATGGGACGTAAAGAATCAAATCAAACAAACAAAATCAGGAACATTTTGAAACTTTATACTCACAATGGACAGACATTGAACATTTATATGAAGATATTTGATACGAGAAAAGTATTTAAATATTTTGACAAAATGATAGCATTTGGAACCTAGCTATCTCTTCACGTCTCTTTATCAAAAGGTTTTTGTTATCAGATAGTGCATACACGAAGAATTCATCTTGTACCAGACTTTTTTCTTTTGGCATCTGATACTATGTGGAAACCTGTCTTCGAGGGTTTGCGAAAAAACAAAGGCGCAGACCAGCCTGCGCATCCGCGCAGACTGATCAGCGCCTTTGTTATTCGCTTACTGGAAAGTATAATATCTAGACTTGCTTCAAGCGAAATTTCAATATTCTAGCTAGACTCTGAAGCTGAGGAGAAAGGTTTGAGTCACGCTTTGACGGAAACCCTGAAGACAGGGTTTCTCGCGACGAGGCCCATGTACATATAATGTAGACACATTGTACATTTGCATAAAGAAGTCTGATGCATATAAATAATTACTTGACAAAATGGCAGCTTTAATTAACTTAGCATTGTAACAACTTGTCTCAAGTGCTTAAACAGTGCATACACGGGGAATTCAACTTGTACCAAAGCTCTTACTTTTGTCATCTGATACTTTATACACATAATGTAGAATTTTAACATTTTGCATAAAGAAGTTTGATGCCATAATATTATTTTGACAAAATGGCAGCTTATTGAACTTGGCATTTTCTTTCTCTTTCTGTGTCTTCATATGAATTTAACTCTTCAATGCTCAGACAGTGCATGCATGGGGAATTAAACTTATACCTGAGCTTTTGCTATTGGCATCTGATAGTTTGTATGTATACACGGTAGTGACACATTTTAAAAGCATTTGCATAATGACATTTGATGCCTTGTTTTTCCTCTATATATTTTGAAAAAATGGCAGCTTCTTGAACTTGGTATTTTCTCTTTCTGCGTCTTCATATGAATTTAACTACTGAGTGCTCAGACAGTGCATGCATGGGAAAATTAAACTTATACCTGAGCTTTTGCTATTGGCATCTGATAGTTTGTATGTATACACGGGAGTGACACATTTTAAAAGCATATGCATAAAGACGTTTGATGCCTTGTTTATGTTGTCATTTTTTTGTTGTTTTTTTCCTATATATATTTTGACAAAATGGCAGCTTCTAGAACTTGGCTTTTTTCGCTTACTGTGTCTTCATATGAATTTGACTTTTGAGTGCTAAGCTACATGCACGTATGGGGAATTAAACTTTTACCTGATCTTTTGCTATTGGCATCTGACAGTTTGTATGTATACACGGTAGTGACACATTTTAAAAGCATTTGCATAATGACGTTTTATGCCTTGTTTTTGTTGTCATTTTTTTTCATATATATTTTGACAAAATGGCAGCTTCTTGAAGTTGGCTTTCTCTCTTACTGTGTCTTGATATGAATTTAACTTTTGAGTGCTAAGCTACATGCACGTATGGGGAATTAAACTTATACCTGAGCATTTGCTATTGGCATCTGATAGTTTGTATACACAGTGTTGACACATTAGGCATTTGCATAAAGACGCTTGATGCCTTATTTTTTATATTTTCATTTATTTATTTTTTGATAAAATAGCAGCTTTTTGAACGTGCACCCCTTGATATAAGCTTAGTCTGATATATTCAAATAACTTTCATGTGTGATATTTTCTATACAGTCTATCTTAACAGGCACACAACCTTAACATAACGTTGTATCAACGTCGATACGACGTCATGACGTCGCATCGACGTTGAGACATCGCTGTTTCGACGTCATGTACCTGCTGCGATGTTACCAAATGTTACAGATTCACAACTTAACCCCTTGCCTGCCAGCTGCGAATTTTGTCGTTTGCTGATGATATTCCTGAAAGAGTTTTTCAAAAAAGTTGATTTTGAAAAAAAAAGATGACAAAAAACATGTAAAAAATACCAAGCAAGGTCATTTGAACAGTTCTCATTAAAGTCTTTTTCACTGACTTTAATGTGCCGGTGGTATCTAATAAGCATAGCTAATTGGCACTTTTTTCACTTTCCATGCTTTCGTTGCCGTCTGCTGACTTTTTTTTCAAAATAAACGTTTGTAAAATATCATTCAGAAACACTATCAGAGTGTCAAACGTTTTTCATCCAGATCAGGGCGGACGCTCTGTCGGCCCTTATATGGATCCAAACTGTTTGCAAAGGTTATTATCAGCAGACGACACTGAAAAAGTCGCCGCTAGCAAGGAAAGAGCTACAATTTATTATCCTACCTTCTATACCCAACTGCTCCTACGATTGAATTAAGCTGTAATCAGCGTAAATGCTATTTAAATACGATGACTTGGGCTCGAAAATCACATGGTTTCATGCGCGCGCATACACTTTCATATTGGCTGATCACATTTAAAGGTACTTATCGCATTGGCAACCAGCGAATGCTCAGATGGGCATGCACTTCCACACGGTGTCCCAATGATTAAAGTATGCGAATCTAGACCGCAGCAAAAACTGCGCATGCATGGAGGAGGTGGTGGGGGGGGGGGACTAGAATTCTTGCTCTTATATTATCATTAAAATTAAACTACATTATTTTCTTCTTTTTTTCAAAAATAGTTTTTCTTCAGCGTTTTACAAACACACCTTAAAACCGGTTCCTTTGATGAAAAATAACTAACATTGATAACAGATTCAAATAAATTTTAGGTCGCATTAAGGGTAGGTTATAAATTTCAGTTTGCAAAGTTCGAATAAAAGCCCTCTGTTATTCTGTTGTGGATGAAAAAAATTGTTGGTGTTGAACGATCCTTGACGTAGTATCTCTCGCAAGTCAAGCCACTATTGATCATCATTTCAGAGCTTTCCCAAAGAAAAGCCACAACAATTTGTTCTTTGTTCAGGATTTGCATCTCTAAGTCAAAGTCTGCTGTTTTCACTTATAAACCAGAAAATACTTCTTTTCAGCTAAATTTCTGCCAACTTTGTATCCACAGTTCAAGTTTATAAAGGTACTGGATTCCCTCAAAGATGACAGGTAGATGAACCCAACGGATCAGAATATGAAAAAATATCAACACTATATCGATGCATGGGGAGGAGTTTTACCAACTCATCTGGATTTAGACTGTTTCCTATGTCATATATTATTCAGCCAAAAGATAGATGGAATGACTGTGGTTTTAAGGTGGAAAAGAAGATTTTTGCTATCGATCTAGACCAAAAGCAGTAGAAATTTGTTAGTTTCAAGTAGTTTTCTAAATTTTTCATCTGTTATCGACATTAGCCACTAAAATTCCTAATCTGTCATCAAAGAGAGCCACTTCAAAATCATTATGTGGGTAAACCTAGTAACCTCTACATGGCGTTTTAGGGAATCCAGTAGGCATATGTTTATAAAATCGAACAGCTGGTTCAAATTTGGCAGAAATATAGCTGAATTATAGTATTTTTATTTTATCACATGACGTCGCGCCTGGGAGTGATATAACGCTATGCAATAAAATCTGTAAACCACTAGTGGTTTATAGATTAACGGGAAACGTTATGACGTCCATAACAAAGTTGCGTACATAATGACAAAATTATAACGTTTTTATGTCAGAAATGAGATTTCAGTATTTGTCATATGATAAATAGAATCTAACATTCGTGCTCTTGTATTATTGAATTTATTAAACTCGTTGCGAAAAAGAGATAAAATGCTCGGCAAGCCTCCCATTTTATCTCTTTTCCCCAACTCGTTTAATAAATTCAATAAAACATGAGCACTCATGTAAGATCCTCTATGTATATAAGTGAAGACACTAGACTGCACAGAGAGACGCACAGCCTGAACAGATAATAATGTTGTGCCTTTTCTTGGGAAAGCTTTGAAATGATGATAAATTGTAGCTTTAATTTCTAGCGCTGTTAGGTCAAATTGTTTCAGTAGGATATCTCGACATCGGCCAGTTTAAATACCAGTGGACTTCTCTTCGAATTTTGCAAACAGAAACGTATTACCCAACCTTCGTACGACCTCAAAAGTTGAATCTGTCATCAACGTTATTGATCTGTCTTGAAAGGAGCCGCTTGTACGGTGTGATTAAAAAAACTAGAAATGGTGTTTATGAAACAATGTGCCCCAACCCTTTGCTTGTCCATAAGAATGGTACTATTTTATAAGGCAATGGTCATCTTAAGTTTGAAGCTTCTAGCTACATTTTGTACACTACACATCATCGTCTTTCAGCTGACCGAATTTGATCTTCAAAGCTGTAATATTTTAGAGATATCTTGATTGCAAGTTTTCAATGGCCAAATATGCGAAGGGCAATAACTCAAAAGATAAAATATTTTTTTTAAAAAAAAACCACCCAGTAAACACTCAATATCCTCTATCAGCTGGCCAAGTTTGAAGCTGCTAGCTATAAAATGTTTCGAGATATTTTTATTACAAGTGTTAAATGCCAAAATTTGCAAAGGGCAATCACTAAAAAAATGAAATCACTTTTTTTTCAATTATCATCAGGTAATCTGCCCATTATCATGTATCAGCCGACCAAGTTTGAAGCTCCTAGCTGTAATAGTTTTTGACATATCTTGATTACAAAATTTCATTATGACCCTTTAAAAGGGGCATAACTCCACAGAAAGAGAAAATTCTGATTAAAAAATACGGCTCAGTTATTTTTGATAACGAATCCTTTTAAAAGAATTAAAAAAACGTAACTTTTTTTTAACGGAGGCACGCACGCATGGACGGACGAACATGCCCAAAGCAATATGCCGCCTTAACTTTTTCAAAAGTTGTGGGCATAATAAAACCTTTTAAAAGGTCGCTATTGTAAACGACTCATACACTATCCACATGAGTACATGGAATTGTCACCCCTTGATTTCATATTACCCACCAGTAGGGAAAACACAATCGTGCAAAAATATCAATATTCTAGCGAGTCTCTGTAGTTGAGCATGAGCAGCTTGGTTTTAGCTTATCTATTCGCCAATCCCAATGACAACGAGACCCTACCTAAGGTGGAGCATAGGCCTCCAGCTTATCTATTTCATCTTTTTGTCAAGTATTTGCTATGATATTATATGCCGAATTGTGAAAAAGTAAGTGGGTATGATCAGAATATACCACAATCACACACTGCAGACCAACCCACGGCACTGTGAGGAAGAGCCACAGAAGATTAACAGTTACATGACATATGAAAGACAATTAAAGCAAGCAACCAGCTCTCTCTTCCTCGTCAAGATGATTGCAAAACTATAAAGGACAATGATGAGAAGATCGATTTAAAGGCCCTGTCACACTATAACGTTTTAGCCAACGTATGCCGACGTATGAAAAGTATATCCAGTACGCTGGCATACGCTGAAATCGAATTAAAAAATCAGAGAGAGCCTCTCTCTGAAGTTATACAAAGCGTATGCTAAACGAACATAGAACGTGTGTCCAACGTATGAGTAACTTATTCATAACTTATTCCTGGCGCAACATAACTTATACTTGTACTAGTGTGTAACAGCGTATGCCCAGCGCATCACTAGCGCTCTTGACTTATGAGAAACTTAAGCATAACGATAGAATAACTTATGCTGAATTGTGCATATAACGTTCTTTAACGTATGCATAACTTACATGTAGCGTACACCCAACGTTTGCCTAACTTATGTCTAACGTATAAAAATGTACAAAATTGCGGGACCTCTTCGCCGTATGACAATGTATACCACCGTACTGTAGCGTGTTCGTAACGTAATGAAAACGTATCTCTAACTTATGCAGCGTACACCAACGTACTTGCTTAATTTCTCATACGTCGGCATACGTTGGTGCTATACGTCGTAGTGAGACAGGGCCTTAAAGGGATACATCAGAGTGAAATGTCCAAAATAGTACCAGATTTCTAAGAAAAGCCAATTATGATTTTCTAGGAGGGGGTCCGGACCCACTGCCCCCTCTGGATCCGCGCATGGAGTTACTTGAAATGTCAAAATATCAGTAATATTCCTTTCAAAACTAGTTAATTCTTTTTTACTGTAGTTTAACATTAAACAATAAAATATGATCATCTATAATATGCATATCTTATTATTATTACTGTAACTGAGAACAAGAGTGCATGGTAAGTGTGCTACATATAGTATTTCCAGGCTTAACGAGTGATGTAATGCATACGATATGTGCCGGCTCATAATGCTATATAATACGAATGTTTATAATTTAATTGTTTGTAATTATTGTTTGTAGTGCGCTGAAAATAAGCCTATATGAGTGGATAAATCATCATCAATACTTTCACATTAATCCCCGGTTCACAATAAATGAAAACAAAATTGCAAAATATGCATTGTCATTATAATCACTAGATTGAGCATTCATTTTGAAAGTACATTATGAAATATACTTGCCATAATAACGATACCTATGATACTAAGCCCGCTTCAAGACTAAACCAGCCAAATGGCATGCTTCGAAGGTTATAAAGCTTTTTTCATGCTCAGCTCACGTGATAATTTTGGGGTTATAAATTTTAAAATGCCAACTATCGTTGGCATTTTAAAATTTATTACCTCAACAAACGACATTGTCTGCTGATCTGGGCCCAAAATTACAATGCCTATTCATAAGGAATACTTAAGTTAAGTATTGATTTTTTAGGACGCGAAAAATAACGTTTTGAACTTATTAAAAACAAAATAGTATCATTTTTTTTCTGTAGACCACAATGATATCTTTGACCATAAGTACTGCATCGATCCTGGCAATTTATTTAACATTTACTGGAACATGTTGAAATATCAATACTTAACTTAAGTTGTCCTTAACTTTAATGAAGCATTGTAAATTTGGGCCCCGAGCAAGAAATGTGCCTCAATTGTTAGTATTTTTGAATAATTATTAACCCTTTGTATACTGGAAAACCCGAAAGGGGTACTTTGGCAAACAGTGAAGATCCAGATGAAATGCAGCATAATTTGGGGTGTCGGTGTGCCTACAAAAGTACTCATATTTTAGCTGTTACTTAAATAAACATAGACTAGTAAACTTAATGCTTAAATTAAAGCTTAGACATATGCCTTTATCCATTTGTCCCTTGCAAATCTACTTTGCATATTGATAAATATTCATGAAAAATGAAAACATCAAATAGTGAATGAATAGTCAAGAATGGGGGCATACCTACAAAATAAATATCTCAGCTGCTACTATAATTGGTACCAAATAAAAGCTCAGACACAGGTCTATCATTCCATGGTGCATAATGCATAATTTGCGTATTCACGATAAATATTACCTTTATATCAGCTACTTACTATCTTAGACTACCAAAATTAGTACTAAATTAATGCTAGGACAAAACACAATTACCCATTGGTCCCATATTCAAATTACCTAATTTGCATATTCATGAATATGAATGAAAATATATTTGAAAGGAAAAATTGCGGAAAAATAAGGGGATATACCTACAAAATATCTCGGTGGCTAATTGTTCTAGAGAACTTAACCTGGCACCAAATTTATGATAAGTCATAGCCGTTTACCCAATAGCCTGATATGCAAATGATCTAATTATTATATTCATGAGTATTAATGAAATCAAAAGAAATAAGAGAAAAATGTAGTAAAATTTAAAGGGTGTCCATACAAAATTTCTTAAACTGCAGTTGCTCATTGCCCTAGAGTACCACACTTGGTACAAAAAAAGTGCTAAGATATAGCCCTTTCACGTAATGATAAGATAAGCAAATTATCTAATTATAATATTCATGAATACATGTTTTAATGAATACATTAGAAATTATAAAAAAAATTGTAGAAACATTAATGGGGTGTATCTAAAAACTTCTCATATCTCAGCTGCCATTTATCATAAACTTCAAAACTTGGTGCCTAATCAAACCCAGATAGTTTACTCTTATCCTGTTATTTGATAGGCAAGTTATCTCATTTAAATATTCATACATATTTATGAAAGCATTAAAATGAGGAAAATATAAGGTGTGTACCTAAAAATTACTATTATCTCAGCTGCTAATTGTCCTAGTGTATTAAACTTGGCACCAAATTAATGCAAAATAATAGTCAATTTGCCCAACGGTCAAATATGCAAATGATCTAATTTGAATATTCATAAATATTAATAAAAACATGAGAAATTAGAGAAAAATCGTAGAAAAAATAGGAAGTGTACCTATAAAATTTCTTATTTCAGTTGCGCATTGCCCTAGGGTACCAAACGTGGTGGTGTCAAATTAATGTTTAAATACAACCCTTTTAACTAACGATAAGATATTAAAATTATCTAATTATCATATTCATGAATATTAATGAAAACATTAGAGATGAGAGAAAATCGTAGAAAAAATAATGGAGCAGTACCTACAAAACTACACATATCTCAGCTGCCACTTATCATAAACTTAAAACGTTGGTACGTAATTAAAGCCTAGTGAATGCTCTTTATTTTAACTATCTATTTAATTATTCATACAGTTAATTAAAACTTAAGAATGTTGCTAATTTTGTTGGTAGACCCCTTTATTATTATTTTTCTGTCTTATCTCTCATGTCTTCATTAATATTCATGAATATGCAAATAAGATTACATGCATATCAATACTTACTGAAAAGTGCCATCAATTTTGTACCAAGTTTTGTTGTATAGGACAATGAGGAGCTGATATATAGGTACATGTAATTTTGTAAGTACACCCTCTTAACGTTCTCTTATTTCTTTTGTTTTCATTAATATTCATAAATATGCAAATTATACAAAAAAAGATAAATTGCATAAATGACCATTGGATGACAGGCATGTGTCTAAGCTTCACCTTGGTGTCACGTTTAGTAGTCTGGGATAAGTAGCAACTGAGATATGGTTGATTTTGTATGTACACCCCAATATTTGAGAATCACATAATGGGTTGCCATGGAAACAATGCATTTTCACAAAGCCCAAACATGTTTATTTCTTAGGCCAACTTCATGGCAAAGCGTTCAGGTGAGCGTTACAGGGCAACCATGACCCTCTTGTTTAATGTTTTCATAAATGTTTATGAATAAGCAAATTATAAATATGCATGAAAACAGATAATTTGCATATGCAACAAATGGACAAAAGGCGTATGTCTAAGCTTTAAGTTGGTTCTAACTTCAGTAGTCTAGGATAAGTAACATCCAAGATATGAGATATTATAAGCACATCCTATCATCATGGAAACCATGCATTTTCACACAGCCCAAATAGGTCAGTTTTTAGGACGGCCCATTTTCACATCTAGGTGGTCCTAATGAACAATTTGGCACCCATGAAAAATTGTCCTTGGGGTGCACGGTAAGCTAAATTGGCTATAGTAGAGGATCACTAGGTGATGCTACAATATGTACATACCAAATACCAAGGCTCTAGGCCTTATGCATTCAGACAAGAAGATTTATTAATGTTTCCATTATATACATATACTAGCTAAAAGTTCCAACCAACCATCTGCATTTTATTAATTTTCTTCTAAGCATAAAATGACATGACTATTCAGTTGTTCATGAATAACGTTGAAAAAACGTCAAACTGCATTTTTAAGTCTGGAAGATTATCATTACGATATTTTTAATATGTAAACACACTATTCGGTAGTCTTTCGAGTCAGAACATCAAAAATCAACAAATAACGTCTCCAAAGTATACTGTACTAATGCTACATGTACGTCAAAATGAGCATAAGAAGGCGTTTGGCAGGTCGCCGCCATACTAAGAGTAATACCCGTGGCATAGATGTTTGGTTGCTCTCGGGTTATTGCTCAAAGACTCGTGAGACGGTTTGAGCAGACAGGAATATCTATCGATGCACAGGATCGACATGACATAAGAAAACAACGCCAAAACAAGACCGTTAATTTACACTCATGCATTGACGTAAGTGGTTCTAGCTGGCAACTTTAGATGCTACACACCTCAACGTTCTATTTTGACCCCTTACTCATTCCCAGTGCTACCAGTCAAACACACGATGTTGCAGCTGTGTTTCAATTACACAGATCTACAGAGAATTTAACACCCATTTTGATATTTGTTTTTACATAGGATAGGTATTGGCGGAGATATTACTGATTAAACAAATGTAAAGTTTCTATTTTTGTTCAGTATATAAATAAAATTTGGTAACATTCTATCAATTTGTTCTCAAAATATTGAGCCGAAACTAAATTATGGACTGAATAACAGATAACCCAAATCCAGTATAGCCCCACTTTTTCAAAGCTGGGCTATAAATATGCTACCCCTGGGTAGAGAACCACTATGTGATGCTACATATCAAATAGCAATGCTTTAGATCGATATTTATAATGGGCGGGCCATTTGACCAAATGGCCATAATTTGAAAACACCTTGGTAGAGATCCACTACGAGATAGATGTTCTAAAACAAGTGGGCCTCGCAGCGACAAAACCTGTCTTCGGGGTTTCCTATAAAGTGACTCCTCAACTACAGAGACTAGCTAGAAAATTAAAAATTCTCTTGTAGCAAGTTAAGATATGATACTTTCCAGTAAGTGAATAACAAAGGCGCTGACCACAATGCACGGATGCGCAGGCTGGTCTGCGCTTTTGTTGTTCCCAAACCCACGTAGACTTCGAGGCCCAAGTAACAAGGCTCTATACATTTTGTTTTCTGACAAGAAGCCTTTTCTTTGTTTTTCCTATGTTAGCCGATGTAAAAACCTGTAACCACCTTGGGTTGGACCAGCTTTGGCCCAAATGTCTTTGTTTGAAAGAATTACGACAATATATTTTAAGCTCATTTGACCTCGTTTTGCAATGTACTGGAACCATTTAAACAATTATTGAAGGACATATAAAGATTATTCCTGCATTTATTTTTATAAAAATCATACCCCTCAAGTTAAGAATATGTGCTTTGAAGCAATAGACGTTTCAGAACAACATTTACAATGTCACTCAAAAGTCATCTGATAGTGAATGACCAATAGTGAATAACTGACCAATTAGCATGTGACATAGTCCCACAAACCAATTCACACATGTTCAATCTCCCACAATTAATTTGAGGTTTACCCTACAGTTAGTGGATGAATGCATACCTCTTTAACTCCTTGCATGCTGGGTAATTTTTCATGCTTTTTATCATGAGCTGATTTTTTTCCAAAATCATCTTTTTCAAAAAATCCTCAGTTGTCACGACACACAGTTTGGATCCCAATCAGTCCAACATTTTATATGGCCTGATCTGGGTCCAAACTGTTTTCAAAGGTTATCAGCAGACAACACTAAAAGACCTAAGATTTAAAAGTAGGCATGGTTTTCATAAAGGTGAATTGCTGACAACGTCGATGGACAGCCGATGATCACAAAAGGTCAAGCTCAAGCGAGCTAACAACAAATACATAGTATGGTAAATGATCTAAAATTTCAAAAACTTCTGTGCTGTCAGCCAGTTCACAAAGTTATCAGGGATTTACCTTTCAGGATAGGATTAATATACAAGTGATCTATTCTTCTACAACGACCTCTAAGTAATCACCCTCGATTCAATCAATGCATTTACCGTTACAGTCACGCCTCAAAGCATTTTGTGGAAATATAGCTCAAGCAGTAGCGCGGAGGATTAGTAAACGCGGAGTGTATATTTAACGGATAGCAATGCACAATATAAGTAGCAATTAATAGATTTTTAAACAAACTATTATGTAACTGTCACTCTTGGTTGGCACTACAGTGGTTGTATGCTAAAAAGGCCAATACAAACAGTGCAGATACAGATCTGAAGAAGCCTGCCAAAAAGGCCTACATAAACATTGCAGACCCATATCAGACTGCTTCTGAAGAAGCCTTCAGAAGCAGTCTGATATGGGTCTTCCCTGTGTGTTATTCTGGCAAGCATTTTGCGAGTTCCAGTCTTGATAACCAGCGCTGTATTTTAGTAAGAACACAAAAAGTGTTCAAAATTTAGATCATTTATCCCTTGCACAGATATTCATAATGAAAGAATAACAGGAACAAAAGGTCATTACTTGTGAGAATTTAATAACTATGATAATTCAATATTATCCAATAACTGACTCATAAAATTTCTCTTAATGTTAAATGAAATAAACACTATCATAATGAAGGACAAATATTGATCACATGATAAATGACTAATTGTACAGATGAACGGTGAGAAATGTATGGAGGTTTTCCCATTAATTCACCATAACGACATTAATTGCAGGTTCCCGGTGTACAGGTGATCAATATTGGAAAACAGGTAATCAGTACCCCCCAATACCTAGCATTGGGGGGTACTGATTACCTGTTTTTTCCAGTATTGACCCCCACTAGTGTAAGCCCGAACCAGCAATTAATGTAGAGATCGGGAATACAGATGGGAACATGGTTTTCCCAACAACACATATGGAAATGAGCGATGATGCGACAAAACCTGTCTTCAGGTTTTTCGATAAAGAGAGACTCAAACTAGTCTCCTCAGCTACAGAGACTAGCTAGAAAATTTAACTTTCACCTGTTGCAAGTTTAGATGTACTACTTTCCAGAGAGAGAAAAACAAAAGCGCCGATCAGTTTGCACTGATGCTCACAAATCCCTGAAGACAGGTTTCCTTACGTTGAGGCCCAAATGTATTTTTTCATGAAATGAGCTAATGAGTCCGGACTCCCAAAACACTGTCATGAACCCAATGTGTATCTTATGAAAATGTGAAGCTGGCAATAAAAAAATTAACTAGCAGTCATGTGATTTTGGCAATCATCGCAAATGAGACCAGGAAAGGTTCAGATGAGCCTGCGCCTTTGCAATCTCATCAGAACCGCCACTGCTCAAATACACACAAAGTATGCATGTAGATGAAGGCTTATGCCAAAATGTAGGGCTTTAGCCCACTAGATAGCTCTGCTTGTACAATAAGAAAATGATCAGTGGCGGATCCAGTGGGGGTTCGCTTGAACACCTCCCCACCCTCAATTTTTAAATATCCTCTGAAAATGAAATAATTTGGTCTCAGTGAGACCAATTTATTTCATTTTCATGGGATATTTATTTTTTTTTGTTGATAAAACCAGCAAAGCAACCCCCCACACCTTTATACATATGAACCCCCTTTCCAGAAATCCTGGATCCACCCCCAAATGCCTTTAGGCATATGGGATAAGTACAAAAATCTCCTAGGCTGCCAAAAATCTCCTATAATTCACTTTTTGATTACTGTCGAGTGTTGGCTCATGGTACCTTTAGTTTAATAGGTGACCTGGCCCGAGGTTATAAAACCTTTTCCATGCTCAACTCAACTGAGCTTGGAATTTCAAATGCTCAAAGAATTTAAAAAGCTTAAAATAAAGACTTTCTTTGCTTTCAGATGCTTAGATGTTGTATTTATCATGCTCATAAATATTAAAATGCCAACAATTGTTGACATTTTAACATTATGAGCATGATAAATTTCATGCTCAGTTGAGTTGAGCCCAAGGAGACAACAGTAAACAAAACTCAAACTATAAAACAATGATGTTTGTTTGCTTTACATCACATTTAACAATTTTTCAGTCATGTCAGGATGAGTTCCTGTTTTCCATGGTTGAACCAGTACTAAGCAGAGGATAAAGTGTTTTGCTCAAGGACACAACACAGTGCCTTCAGTAGTCTCTAACTCACGACCCTTCCCTGACAATGTTGTACGGACATGAAAATGAGATTCATACAATATTTAATGACATGTGCAGAGTAACCTATTTGTACAAAACCAAACTTTTCCACAATACTTAATATCGATTGCATAAGTTCATTAAGACAATGTTAAAAGTGAATTCATGTCTTATTAGGCCATAATTAAACCCTTTAACCTGTTATAGTTGAGCCGCAACATGAGATTTCCAACAATGTGGTATGTGCGACCAGCAAAGCCTCAGATCAGCCTGCGCATATGCACAGTCTGATCAGAGGCTTTGCTAGTCGCTTGAATATTCTATGACTATGAACATTTTTCGAAAAAAAATATTTTCCTTTTAAATCATTTGTAAAAGTAGAATAAAGTTATGTCGTCACAATTAATCTAATTTTTACAGCTGAAAACTGCATGGAAAAAACAATTATCTTATAAAAACAGGTGTTTTTTCTCTTGTTTGTAATTATTTGCGTCCCTCCAATACTTCTAGACAGTTGATTTTAACATAAATGCTGTTGTTTTGGCACTAATAGTTTGTTAATTATAACGAAAAAGGTAAAATGTATACCTGAATTTTAGTATTTTACCATGTTCTTGAAAAATAGAAAAAAATTATTTCTAAAATGAAAAGATCAAAAGTTACAGACAATGCAGCTTTAAGCATGTAAGAATCTATCATGAGTGTAAGGGTGGGATAGAAAAATCTTGCCGATCGCGAATGATGACAAAAGGGGATCCCAAGGGACAGATTTTTCTCACCCACTTAACGCTCAAGACAAGCTGTTTCATAGGCAAAACGCTGTGTGGGATTTCCTTATCCCATCCATGTGACCTGCATATCCCATCCACATGACCTGCTTATCCCATTCACGTGACCTGCTTATTCCATCCACATGACCTGCTTATCCCGTCCATGTGACTTCAAATTATAACAATGTAGTCGGTTTACATGGCAATTTAGGCCAAAATATTATGCAGGAATATCAAAACTACAATATTTAGTGTGTCCGATATTTTCTCCTCGTTCAATGACGTAAAAATCCTTTCAAATATTGTAACGAACGTTAATAACGCTGTTTGGTGCCACAACGTCTTAGTCAATAGATAGTGCTACAGATGTTTTTTTCAAACCCAATAAAAACAAAACTGACTATTTTGCTTGCGTTTTTATGTGCTATTTTTATGCAAATTTGACAGAATTCATATATCTTTAAAAATCACAAAGTGGGTGAGAAAAAGTATCCATGATGATGTATTGTTGTGGGACAATTAAAACCCACCCTTGGATTTGTCAGAAACTCGAAAGAGCCTCTTTCCTGGTGAATTATTCTTTTTCCTTGTCCCACAACAATACAAATGAAAGATTCTCTTATTCTAGCCCATCCTCACACAAATAATGAATTCTTTTTCATGCTCACCATTAAATTCCCCATTTTCATTTAAAAAAGGCTCACAGAATTCCTTTTATAACCCGAGATGTGACATAAAATGGGCCTCGACACGAGATATCCTGTCTTCTGAGGGTTGCGAACAATACAATCTGATTAGCGCCTTTGTTTTTCTCTTTTTGGAAAGTATCACATCCAAACTTGCAACAAGAGAAATTTCAACTTTCTAGCTAGTCTCTGTAGCTGAGCTGACTGGTGTTTGAATCTCACTATGTCGGAAATCCCAAAGCCAGGTTTTCAGGTTCCTGAAGCCAGGTTTTCTCGCATCGCAGCCCAAATGTACAAAGGGTTAAGCCAAGTCTGCTTGATTCAAGCAAAAATCCTTTGCTTCTGTGCAAACATTTATCATAAACACCGCCCTAAACATGCAGATATTGCAATTAACCAAAAAAGCAAAATTTGCTTAGTTTACTCATCTATGACAATACTTATCATAAACAGTGTGTATTAAACAGAAATATATACATACAAACTTCATAAACACAAATTTACAAAACAGTATTGCTATAATTGATTGTAAGAAATAGATGTGAATATAAATAATTGTAAACACAAAGATTTTTCAGACATGGAATTTACAGGAGTAAAGTTAAAAATTACCAAAATCTGAACTTTAGAACTTCAAACTTGCAGTATGCCCAGAGGTTCAGATAAACAAAAAAATGAGAGTAAAATTGTGCATATTTTCTTACCCATCAGTTTAAACAGATGCTTTGGGAGCTCAAAAGAACCGTCTCATTGAGACGGTTCTTTTGAGTACCCACAACATATGTTTTGGTTGAGAAATAAGAAAATGATTTTCTATTACGCACTCTTATCCGGAGGCCTGGAAACAAAAAGTCTCTACTCGCTTTTGTAGATCTCAAATTTTATATTTAAAGGTAAAATCCAGATTAAAAAAATCTTGTGCTCACAATGAATGATTCAATGGTAATTGTTTTATCCTCACCCTACACACATTTCATATCGAGTTTATAAAACTATGTAATGAAGAATGAAAATTTTACAAAATCCCTTTTGCACCCTGAGTTGCCAAATGGGCTACTCCGGGTGCAACTGGGTTACCCAGCCACATATAAAGTTGCGGCCACCTTGGGCCCGCCAGCGAAGGGCCATTTAACCCTTTACTCCATATGCTATTTTTAGATCATGACATCGTTTTCTATTTTTAGATAACATTGAAAAAAATCAAGAAAAATTTAAGTTAGTTTTGAAAACTTTTGAAAATATTATGGAAAATGGTGCATTTGCTCCAAAAGAGCAAATGCTCCATTTTCCATAATATTTTCAAATGGATGATATTTCAAAGGTGTCAAAAGAGGCTAGTATGGAGTTAACAGTTGAATGTCATTTCGCTGGGGGCCAATGGTGGCCCGTATTTAGAGGTTAGCTGGGTTAATCAGTGCATAAATTCATTTATACATGTATAAAAAAATCAATGTTATAATGAATAATGAAAGATATCAAAAATTCATGACCCCTTAATGAAGTGGAAATGGTACATATAGTACTCTAAAAAAATGTACATGTACAGTAAGTAGTGATATAAAATGGGACTTGATAACAGAGAAAAATAAAAATATTTTCCGAGAACTATGTACAAAGTAATGAATGCTGGTAGGCCATTTTTCATCAAACTCTGAATAAAGTACAGTGCCGTCTCTTTACAATACACCTCATTATGAAGGGACGCCACTGTGGCGAGTCCAAAGGACCATTCAATTTCTCCAACTCAAATTATCAATTAACATTTGAAAATACATAAATTTCATTATTAATGATATCTCATGTTTTTGATCATTTGTACGGGGAAATAATGGTCGCTTGGGTCCACAGATATGACTCCAATAGGGGGCCTTATGATGAATTTACAAGATGAGATGACTTTAGCACTAGTTTCTTAAAGTCCTGCGAAAATTTACATCTTCCCTTCAGCAGCCTCCTGGCATTTTAACATGGAACACTAAAATAGCCTCTATCTACAAATGGAGTATTCAAGGGCAGGAACTCTCCCCTGTAGTCAATACTAGTTATCTCCCTGTTGCTGCCTCAGTTCCTTGAGATCATAGTCTGGAAAATGCTACAAAAACCTTCTACAAACTCCTACACAAACACAATATACATAAACAACATTAAACCAAACCCACTACAGGACTAGCCCATTATAGGACTAACCTATTACAGGACTAAGCTATTACAGGACTGATCCATTATAGGATTAACCCATTACCAGGCCTCCAGATAAGTGTGTAATTGAAAAATATATATTGATTTAATTCTCAACCAAAACATATGTTGTGGGTACTCAAAAGAACTGTCTCAATGAGACGGTTCTTTTGAGAACCCAAAACACATGTTTTAAGGGTTAAACATGGCGACTTAATCAGGAAGCTGAGAAAATAAATTCTTGCATATTTTGAACCAATGAGATTGCTTGTTAAATTGATACAACTCTAACCAATGGGATTGCTTATTACAATTCATCTAATCCACTTCCAACAGCAGTGATAACTTCTGACCAATTTGATTGTTTGTTACAATCTAATTTATCCACTTCTAATAGTAGAACACTTTTGACTAATGAGATTGCTTGTTACAAAAAATTAGTTTGTCTACTTGTCACAGCAGTGAGCACATCTGACCAATGAACTTGCTTGTTACATTTCCGTTTGTCTAATTCCAACAGCAGTGAGCACATTTTACCAATTGGATTCCTCATTTCAGTTAAGCTTGTCCATCTCTTCTCTTACCAATGTGACTGCTAATTACAAATTAGCTTGTCTATTTCCAACAGCAGTGAGCACTTTTGACCAATAGGATTGCGTTACAATTTAACTTGTTCATTTCCAACAGCAGTGCTTGTTACAATTCAGTTTGGCCATTTCCAACAGTAGTGTGTACTTCTAACCTTTATAATTCAGTTTGGCAATTTCTAACAATGTTCGTACTTCTGACCAATGGGTTGCTTGTTACAATTTAGTTTGGCCATCTCCAACAGTAGTATTTACTTCTGACCAATGGGATTGTTTGTTACAATTTATTTCTGCCATCTCAAACAGTAGTTGGTACCTCTGACCAATGGGATTGCTCTTTACAATACAGGTTGGCCATTTACAACAGCAATGAGCAGCTTTGACCAATGGGATTGCTTGTTACAATTAATTCATCCACTTCCTACAGCAATGAGCACCACATGTACAAGGAATCTTGTGTTGATCATCCTCAAAGTCAAACTGATAGTCATATGTCAACTGCAAACAAGAAACAAACATGATAAATTCAAAAATGACCAAAACAATAATAACTTTGACACCAGAGTTTTCCTACTGTATTAAGCCTTAGCATGCTGAATATTTTGTGTACTGCACACTATCCCATTAACCCATTTATGCCTAATGCAATTTCCCACCATTATCAATTGGATGAATCCATTTGGAATTTAAGGGTTGTTGGGTAGTAATTTACAATTTCGTTCAAATTAAAAAAAAGTACATTTTGTAAGCAAAAGGTGCAGAACCTGATCGCGGTGTCTGATCTGGTTCTACACTGTTTGCCTATGTCCCATAAAAAGGACGCTAGGCTTATATGGGTTAACCTACACCATTCCAATTATAGGCATGTATTTAAAAGCAGAGCTGAAAACAGTGTGGATCTTTATTAGATGGCTTTATCGGAAGCCAGCTGATCTGGATCTGCAATGTTTTCAAATAAGATAAATAAAGGTTCAGCAAAAGAACCGACTCAATGAGACGTTTCTTTTGAGCACTCAAAACATATGTCAACCAAAACATATGTAGTGGGTACTCAAAAGAACGGTCTCAATGAGACGGTTCTTTTGAGCACTCAAACATATGCTAAAATCATGGGTAAGAAAATATTGACAATTTTAGGCTGAAAAAGTTAAGAACATTTGCGGTAACTTGAATACTGTAAAAACAAGGAAAACAACTAACCTCTTCGCCTTTAGTTGCTTGCCAAAAAGCCCTAGACAAACCGTGCAGGCCCAGATCAGACTGCTTCAGAAGAAGCAGTCTGATCAGGGTCTGCCCTGTTTGCTATTCTGACATGCATTTTGTGAGTTCCAGCCTTGGTATCATACATTCTCTTGGAGAACCGAAAAAGAAAAAAATGTGCGAATTTTTTTGAACATTTACTGTTACTTGCATACTGTAAAAGCTTGGAAATTAACTTCCATGTTTACTATTCTGACAAGCATTTTGTGAATTCCAGCCTTGGTAACATACATTCTATTGGAGAACAGAAGGAGAAAAGTGTGTGAAATTTTTGAACATTTACCGTAACTTACATACTGTAAAAGTTAGGAAACCAACTAACCTCTTCGCCTTTAGAAATCCTTCTGTTAGTGATAATGATGATCTTGCTGCCTTTGTCCAGCTCCACGACCTCCGCCTGACAGTTCGGGTCACAGGAGTGGTTGATATATCGGGCAGGACCGCCAGACATGGTTGCATCGACTACTGTGTAGTCGTCAATTCGGAACATGTATATACCACGATTCTGCAAGAGTCAATGTCTCTCATTAAGTAAACATTTTGATGTGAGTACATTATTTGACCTAATAAGCACACAATCAAGCCCCAAGGTAAGGTAAAAAAGTCTCATTTTTGGAAACTCAACCAACCCTACTTTTTTGGGCCTGCTCTAAATTTTTGGGGGCCATCTAAGATTTTTTTTCTATTTTTATGGTATTTTGAATTCTTTTCAAGGTTTTCATATAGTAAAAAATCCCCCCCACCCCCAAATTACCTACATTGTATCTACTGACTCTAAAATATTTAGACATTTTCAGAACTGAAACATTTATATTTTTTTGACCTAAGAGTGCATAATTAAGAACTCATTTTCTTATTTTTTTAAGAAAACATTAACAATTTAATGCTCAATAATTGTCTTTATCTGGACCCTATAACACTATGAATTTCTGATTTTCAAGTCACTCTAGTAGTGCAATTTCATCTTTACTATAGATTCAGTGAGTGGATGAAAAAAGGTGGATCCTGATCAACTGGCTTCATTAGAAGCCAGCTGATCTGAATCTACACTTTTTTCAAAAGAGGGTATAGAATTTCTATGATTTGCCCTCAGTGCACTTATAAAGTTATTGTGGTATTTTCTAACCAAATACATGCAGCTTAAATTGTCACACAGGCCAAGATTCAATTTCATTTAACATTCATTTCAAGACATATGAGCCATATCTTTTGCGCAAAAATGATCATCAGAGAATCAAATTAATTTAAAAACATTTAATTTTCTATTCTTTCAGATACTTTTTAATTTTCTATTCTTGTTGACATTTTTTCTCTGACAGTTAATCATGATCAGCAATTTTTAACAATGGCGTAGCCAGAACACTGGAAAAGCTAAACACATCAAAGGGAGACTACTGTATCAAGCAATGATTCTCTACAATTACATCCCTTTTCAAAATGAGAACTTCTCTTAAAGGAAAGATTTGATCCCAGAGGAAGCGAATTATTTCCTTTAAGAGCAGTTCCTTAAGGTATAAAAATCACTTTTACCACATTAAGTGACCTCCCTTGAGTGATACTATTTTTTATCATGCATGTGCGTATACTGCTTCATGGGCGCTACACCAATGCTTAATAGTTTACATTAATTTATCACATCATCTTCAATAGAGCTCTATGATTAAGACAGAGGATTTCAAATGATCAGCCATAGTTATCATTTGTTCCACCTTGGACAATACCATTATGCTTATCAGGGGCAATAACTGACTACTATCTCCCATTTACTTACAGTTTCCTCATAGATTTTCTCCCTTCTGTTGGCCACTTCATTTCTGATCAGCTCTCCAATATACTCTATCACCATGGTGTGAACATCCAAGTCCCTGGCCGCAAACAGACCAAGACCCTAAAAGAAATAACAAGCCAAAGCATGAGATTTTGATACGACCAAATAAAAAAATAAGTGTGTTTTGGGTAACTGGTCTGAAAATTTTAGTTAGGGTAGGCACGCATATTTTTATTTCAATTATTTCTTTTTCTTGAAAAAAATATATAATTTTATGCATTTTGAAAGGCATTTCGCCTTTCAAAATGCATAAAATTGTATTTTTTCCAGAAAATCTGAAAAACATTCTAGGTGAAAAAATCAGCTCTCCAATATACTCTATCACCATCGTGTGAACATCCAAGTCCCTGGCCGCAAACAGACCAAGACCCTAAAAGAAATAACAAGCATGAGTATAAGATTTTGGTAATTATTGCCAATGTGACTCAAGGTTCATACAGGCAAGTTTGTGTAACATTCAAGGACTTTCCAAGGACTTCTAAAAGACCGTCTTACTGTTTTCAAGGACTGAAAACTTATGAAAAATACTGATTTACACATTAAAATTATACTTTTGAATTGCTTATTACTAAATACATACATTTTAGAAAATGAGTATAGAATTGTGGTGCCTTTATTTGGTGCAGCATACTAATGCTGCACCAAATAAAGGCACCACAATTTTATACTGATTTAGGTCTCTAAAGACAGTATTGAATCCTCTTGAAAGTGGTAAAATTCAAGGACTTTTCAAAGCTTTGAGTGTTTTCTAGTACTTTTCAAGGCAAATTTAATTTTCAAAGACTTTTCAAGACAAACCTGTATATTCAAGTACTTTTCAAGCCTATGTGAACCCTGTGACTAGTGAAGGCTCTAATGAGAATGTTCAAATGTAAGTGAGTACTTCTATATCATAATATCAGGTAAAACTGTAATATCAGACATGTTAAATGTCAGTAGCAGTCACTTTTTAGATGTTATCAAATTTCACATGGAAACCTCTATTTTATACACTGTGCCTCTAATTATGTAAAAGTCCTTTTGCAAACTGTGACACCAGGTCGTGAAAAGGAATCATTCTAACATGTACCAGGCCTCCTGATGTGAGTGCATAATTGAAAAATTATTTTTCGCATTTCTCACCCAAACAAATGTTGCAGGTACTCAAAAGAACCGTCTCAATGAGACTTTTGAGCACACAAAATAAAAGTTCAAACTGATGGATATTAAGAAAATATTCACAATGTTATGCTGAATTTCTTTTTGCCTATCTAGACCTATAAAAAAAGACTATCAGTTCTCCAATAATGCTGAGACTTTGATTTGAATGTACAAATTCTTTCATGCAAGGGGAGTTAACTCACTTGGATACAAGATCTTCCAAGGTAGACTAGGTTTTTTTCCACTCAGTTTTAAGTCTCTGATACTGATGAGACTTAGACTGTATGAAGTGTCTTATGTAAGGGGAGTTAACTCACCTGGATACGAGATCTGCCGAGGTAGACAAGGTTTTTCCACTCAGTTTTAAGTCTCCTATACTGCTGAGACTTGGAATGTACGAAGTGTTTCATGTAAGGTGAGTTGAGGTCTCCTGATAAGCCAGTTACAGAGGACGGTAGTGAATGAGTGGTGGAACTTGTATGAAGGGTGATATGTGGTCTGAAATTACAAAGAAACACAAGATCTTACACGAGTGCTAATATTTCATTGAATTTATTAAACGAGTTGGGGATAAGCCATAAATTGGGAGGCTTACAGAAGCAGGAATGTTAGATTCTATTTATCACATGACATTAAAAATGTCTTAAAAAATGCTTTTTTGTGTGAAGATTCTGCCATCTTTTACGCACCCTTAAAATGAACATCACTACGCAACATTTATTAAATCTGTAAACCACTATTGGTTTATCGATTTTATTGCATGGCTTTATTTCACTCCCAGACAGGATGTCATGTGATAAACAATAGTAGAATCTCTTTCACTCTTTGCCTGCTAGTGCTGCTTGCTGATAATTTTTACAAACAGTTTAGGCCAGATCAGGCCTGACAAAATGTAGGGCCTGAGCTGAACCCAAATTGTTTGACATACTAATAGTATTCCTGAAGAAAACAAATTGATTTTGAAAAAATCTGGGAAAAAATCAGCAGAAGTCAAAACAAATGGAAAAATTACCCAGCATGTGAGTTAACTCAAATTCCATTGAAGCAGAATTTTCACTTTTAGTTAGCTGTAGCTTTGTTAAAAGAAGTAATATATAATGCAAATGTTGATGGGAAGAAGTCAGACAAGTTGCGCATGGTATTTCCACAACCTGGACTTTCTCTCTGAAATGAGTTCCTGGCAGCTGTGGAAACAAGAGCAGGTTCAGATTAGACAAAGTGCACAGAAATTTGTTTGATTGACTTACTTTCTGAAATGAGTTCTCATCTTTGGTTCAGCTCTGGCACAGCCAGTTGGGTTAATTGTCAATGGTAGATCAATCAACTGTCGTCGACCAAACTTGAATATATAGTCCTTCAACAAGTCGGTTCCCGGCAGCTGTGAAAACAAGCAACACAAATTAAAACAAAATCAGTTCCAGATTTCCTCACACTTCATATGCCTCATAGCAAAGAGTTTCATAAGAAAATATCTTTTAGCCAAAACCACAGGTTTAGAAAAACAAAATTTTTGATCATAGAATTGTCAATATTTTCTTACCCATCAGTTTTAACAAATGTTTTGGGTGCTCAAAAGAACTGTCTCATCGAGACATTTTTTTTGAGTAGCCACAACATATGTTTTGGTGGAGAAATAAGATTTTTTTTTTTAAACTCTAAACTTAAGTCCTGCAAAACTGATGAGAAATTATATACTTCAGCGAGAATTTTTGCAAAAGTTTTGGCTAAATAACATTTCTTTAAGAGATTTTTCTACCCATTCAGTTAATTTCAATGAGAATTTTGGCAAAAAATAAGCAAATCTGTCAATATCACCCCCAAATTAATCCCTCCTCATAGTGGAAGATTCTAAAGGTATACAAATGCATGCAAAGTGTAAAACATGACACATGCACAATTTTGCACAGATTTCATGTTTTGTACCTTTCCTGGAATAGAACGATCACATGCATTTTGAGAAGTTTATTATTTTCAAATAACATGTTTCTTTTAGAGCACACAAAATACAATTTAACTTACTCTCATTTTTTTTTTCACCAATTGATGAAAAGAGTTAAGATCTGACATTGAATTTTATAGCAATGATAGGAATATGATACAAGTTTTTGGAATTGGTAATTTTCCTAAGTTTTTGTAAAATCTGAATTCTATGCGCCAAGATATTAGCATTATCGAATCTGCATTATTACAAATCAAATTCTAATGCAGCTGCCCTGGAAACAAGGGAGTGCTTATGTATACATGTACAAACCATAATATTAGATAAAGAGTAACCGCATTCCTACTTTATTTATTTCTCAATCAAACCATTTGTTGTGGGTGCTCATTGGAAGCGTCCCAATGAGCACACACATCATATGTTTCCATATATCTCTATTTTTAAATATCCCCAGTTTCCATTGAAAAAGCTTACTTTCTGGGGTTATGAAAGCATTAGAATTTTGAGAAATTTACAACAGTTGTCATCAAACTCAAAAACAGGACACCATGTCAATATTTGGCAAAAGAAGAAGTAAAAACAAAATTTCTTACCGATTCAATTAATCTGACAATATTTGGATCATTCAACCCGTAGAACTCCTCACCCGATGTAAAGTTTGGGAAAACTTTCACAAGATCAGCCTCTTTATGCATTTTCTCTATTGGTTCCAAGATTGTCTTCCAAACACCTTTACACGTATTGCTACTCAAACACACTTCCTCGTGACCTTGTTCAACGACCTTCACCTTGAACTCGGGTCGACCCTCTTTGTCATGGATACTACAGATATAGCTGCACCGTCGATACAACGTCCTCATACTCCAGTAAAACCTTGTGGATTTATAACTCACTGGATAAATGTGGTCTCTCGTATTGAATTTCCCTGAGCCAATTTGATGTGGTAATAATTGTCCTATACTGTTTAGTACTACAGATCCGAGCTTCATCGTACAATTACCGTCCTCTTGCAGTAACATATTGGCTACCTGAGTGTCTTCATCTCGATTGATATAAACTCTACGATACACTACTAATGATTTCAACACTTGTTCCAGAGGTATTTTACTATGTGGCGGACATAAGATTGTCTTATCCTCGAAGAATACACAGCCTACTAACAGAGCACACTCAACGTGGTAAATATTCGTACACCTCTGCTTAAAACATGTCAATGTTGCACCGGTTTCCACACACACGACACATTTCTGTTTAAGACCGCGAGTGTGGGCTTGCTGAACGTTCATAAGTGCTCCATTAAGAGTCTCGTACACCTCGTAGGACCAGAGAGCACAGTTGAGATGCGCCCACTTGTCAATGTCCATATTTAGGAGCCTGCCGGTACCCTCCGAGGGACCGTCCCCTTGCCCCTTACAGAATTCACACATTCTTGAGTCTTTAGGTCTATCTTCACTGTCCATGTCTAAGTATGTAATAGCCTGATTTAATCTCTTCCAAAGCTGAAATATAAATAGAGAATTCTAGGTGAGTTTTTTTCATGTTTACCAAGAAAGGCTTCGAGGATGCTTCTTGAATTACAAAGCTTGCCGGGCAATTAAGTATGCATTCTTAAAGCCAAGCCTGGAAAACTTTTTATTAAAAGGCACAAACCTGGTATTCTTATTATCAGTTTACCTATTGGTTCACTCTTCAAACTGGAGATTATGACCAAATTATAAATTTTCGCGTCGCTTTAAAGTTATGAATGTCATTCAAAAAGTACAACGTCACATTGACCTGATAAAGATAACTGCTGTGACAAAGTTTATCAGGTCAAGGTGCAACAAGAGGTAACTGATAAATAGAGAATACTAGGTGAGTGTCTTTTGATATCAAGTTTACCAGGCAAGGCTTCCAGAACGCTTGTTGACATTGCGAGGCTTGCCGAGCGATTCAACATGCATTCTCCAAGCCGATGCGAACCTGGTATTCTATTTATCAGCTTACCAAGTTGATTCACTCTTCAAACCAGCCAATATGAGGTAATGATTGTTTTTTGTATCGATTCAGCATCATTGGCGATGTCATTCAAAAAGTGCAACAACATCATGACCTGATAAAGGCACATGCTGTGATATAAACAACGCTTCAAAGGCAACATGCAACACTGCAATTAATACGAGAGGTAACTGATAAAAATTGGTACTGCATTTATCCTTAAAAATTTGGACCCTTTAGCTCCTTGTTTACTTGTCCTTAACTCTTTTCATATTGGGTAATTTTGCAAGCTTTTGTTGCTGTCTGCTGAAATTTTTCAAAATCAACATTTTCATAAAATTCTTTCAGGGTGTCGAACGATTTGGATCCAAGTAAGTAAGGGTGCAAAGATTAGGACTACATGTCAGTCCTGATCTGGGTCACCCATACTTATTCTAAAATTGCAATAGTCTACCCTAAATCAGGGGTGTGGAAATAGCAATGTTTGATACTTGCCCAGGGACAAGTAAAATGGAGGGAGAACAGTGGCTCAGTGGTAGAGTGCTTGACTTGATACCGAGGGGCCGCAGGTTCTAGCCTCATGGGCGCCACTGCCTTGTGTCCTTGAGCAAGACACATTAATCCTAGCTTAGTACTGGTTCAACCCAGGAAGACCCATCCCTTTATAACTGAAAGATTGTTGATGGGATGAAAAGAATCAAATCAAACAAAACAAAACAAGTTAAATGGCCATAATGTTCTTACCCGAATACAATTTTACTTGTCCAAAAGAACAGATAATGCACAAAAGAGCTTAGCATAGCACATACTGTGGAGAACCCTTGAAAACAGTATGAAACCAGATATATGGTCTATTGAAATCAGTGTGAATCCAGATCAGCTGACTTGTTAAAATGAGATTTTTAAAGTTTAGGAGATGATGCATGGATAAGTTATGGGTTTTTCATGCAAACCAAACATCTATGTGCACTGATCCTCATCTGAACTAAGTGTGAGGTTGGTGCACCGTTAAACTGGTTTAAGCCCTCCAGTAAAATATTTTTACTGACCGTTCCAAGGCGGTTCTTCTTTTGTGGATCATTTGTGTTATTTATGTCTTGTGTTTGTCATGCTTTTGTGTCTGTTCATTGCTGCCTTGTGGTCATCTGAAGGGAAGGTCCAACCTCTTGGCTCTTGTTTGTGATTTTGTTACTTTCCCATTTGGGCAGGTGTGGTACTTGATTGTATCGATTCCTGATCCTTGCTGTCTTTCTTACTTTTCACAATTGCTCATCTTGAGCCTATGTCTCAGGTGAACTAAAAAGGATATACAGTAAAACCGGTTTTAAGCGACCACTCAAAAATAGACAAAACAAAGATCTTAATGACAAATGGTAGCTTATTGAAGGTCCAAAGTATTGCAGAATGCTCCAAGGGGAGCATTCTGCAATACTTTTGACCTCAAATCCTAGAAACATTGTATGTATGTATATATCAAAATATGTAAATCTTTATGAATAAAATATTGTTTAAACCAATACTTTTGACCTGCATTTAGCGATAATCTGTCTTGAAAACTAATTTTGGTCTTCTTTTTGTATGGCTGCTTAAGACAGGTTTTACTGTATAATTTTGTAAAAGGTATGCCTGTCACAGTGGGCTTTAGCTAATAAGATTGACTAAGTTTGGGCTTTAGCTAATAAGATTGACTAAGTTTGGGCTTTAGCTAATAAGATTGACTAAGTTTGGGCTTTAGCTAATAAGATTGACTAAGTTTGGGCTTTAGCTAATAAGATTGACTAAGTTTGGGCTTTAGCTAATAAGATTGACTAAGGTGTATCATACCTGACTCTCAGAGATAGATAGGTAGATAGCTAATAAGATTGACTAAGGTGTATTATACCTGACTCTCAGAGACAGATGGATAGATAGATAGCTAATAAGATTGACTAAGGTGTATTATACCTGACTTTCATCCTCATCCTTTCTCTGGGTCTGCAGAACTTCGGGGAACAATGACAGCTCAAACTTCTTATAGCGCACACCCTTCCACTTCTTAATCAAGCTCTAATCAAACACAATATAATGTATATGATTATACTTAAGAAATAGATCAGCTCTAGCAGTGAATCAGCGAGTAATAATTTACTGTTTGGAGGTCAGTTGTAAAGATCAAATCAGGAGCAGATGGCGCAAGTGATTTATCTTCGTACAACTGACTGACGAACAGTAAATTATTACTCAAAAATTCATGCAATAGAGTGATCTATTTCGATTCTAACACGCAATAAACGACAACAATGCATTTGAAGTCTTCAGCTTCTTCAAACTTTCCGCCATTTGCACTGAGGAAATCCCGCATATAGTTGGATTGAGTCACATACATTAACATGTATTTGTAACGTCTTTCCAGCGTAAAAACAACATTACATCGTCTAACACCATGACTGACGTCATTTTGCAGTAACAAATGACGTCAGGTAGCGGGAGTTTTCCTCACGCTTTCAAAACTGAGAATTATTGCTTGATTTATCATGTTTTTTTAGCATTGGCTCTATAGGCAACGTGTGTCAGAATCTTTTTTGTTTGGTAAAATGTATTTCTGTCCCAATCTGGTGTCAAACCTCAACCCTCTTCTGTGCAATCTAGATGTATTGATGCACCACAAACTCACAGTTATGAACTTTAGATCATTCTATTTCAAAGGTTGATGCCTAACTGTTAAAATGAGCCAGTCAGGCTGGAACATCTATATGTGTCAAAATATTATAGAAAATGTAAGTAAACCCACGAAATCCCTTTTGCTAGATCCGTATTTGCAATATTGTTAATATGGTCACGCTTCAAAGCTTTTGTTCATCTATACTTTAATCATCTTAATTCTTTAAAATCTTAAACAAAATGGAAAAGGTGATAGATTTTTTATGAATCATGGTGCAATGGCCTTGATAGTAACAGTATCATTTGATTGTTTGTTTGCTTTAAGTCCCATGTCAACAGCTATGGTCATGGCGGGATGGTCAGTTCACCTAACCACACTTTTTCCTGGGCAAGCTTGAACAAGCAGTTAACTAGTACTTCGTGGACATACTTTCGCTTGTAACTGACAACAACCCCTCTTGGATGACTCAGCAGAAGAGAGGAGAATGACAGTAGAAATTATTTTATGATCAATCTCCACGAAAGTATGGGACCAGGCTGCAGAGTTGATTCTAGGATTTTTCCAGAAGGGGCCAACTCCCCCCTTGTGTTCCCAAAAGGGGGCCAACCTGCAAATCAAATGGGTAATTTTGTTTTTCTTAAAAAAAAACACTGCCGACCACCCCTTCAAACACTGCCGACCACCCCTTCATCCCTTAAAAACACTGCTGACCAACCCTGAACCCCTTAAAAAAACTTAAGTCCACACCTAAGAAAAAATCGAGCAGGGGTCGTCCTTAGGCCCTGGCCTGTTCTGTTCACCCCCAACCACAATAACTCTGGCCTTCAAAAGTGTTGGGAAAAGACAGAGTATGGAGAAGTGTGGGAGGGGTATCTGATTTGAATATAAACAAATGGAATCAGAGCACCCTCTTCTCCAGAATGATAGATTTTTGAAAGTTTGGTCGAAGACAATTTAATATTCCTCAGAAATGGTCATTTTCCTGCCAGGCCATTCATCCTCTTTGAAGATCATGATAGACTCAAACTTTTTTGCTGTGGGTCAAACGTGGTACAGCTGTAGTTTCAGGTTCCTGGGCGCAGGTTTGCACACTGTCATTAGATTTCTGCATCTCATTTCGCAAAAACGAGACAGCCATTTTGTTAAAAACGAAAGTAGAAATTCCCAATTCAGTATCAACCAATAGAAATCAAGTCTTGCCAGAGGACAAGATCGGCGGAAATCAACGGAATTAGACAAATAGATTAAAGGGACCGAAATGTAAACAGAATGACCAGAAATACGCACAAGATTACCGGAAATGCGCCAAATCTCGGCACAGTGCGGAAATAGCTACGCAGAGAACTTGAAATTTTGGGCCAATATTGCAAAAAAGCGTAATTATCACACTCCTGCAGCCTAGAATCAACTCTGAGGCTGGGATCGAACTCGTGACCCCTGGAACTGCAATTAGACTCGCATCTGTTGCCAGACATTTTACCGACTGCGCTACGCTGCCCGGTGTAATGCCCTTGATAGTAACAGTATCATGATAGGAGCTTTAACGCAGTCTCGTCTGAGCCTCTGCTTCTCGTATACTAAAAGTATGGAAGTAAAGGAAGGCCTTGAACAAAACTTAACATGCCTTTTGTTAAGAGTGCATACCAAAAAAATAATTTTCTTATTTCTCAACCAAAACATATGTTGTGGGTACTCAAAAGAACCGTCTCAATGAGACGGTTCTTTTGAGCACCCAAAATATATGTTACAACTGATGAGTAAGAAAATATTTACAATTTTACACTAAAAAATTTTTTTGATCTAAACCTACAACTTACATGAAAGACTAACACCTCTAGATAGCTGCACATGCATGCTTAAAGAATGACTAAGAGCGAAAACCTGGCCCTGAGGTTATATAACTTTTTTCATGCTCAACTCTACTGAGAATGACATTTCCAAATGTTCATGCCTCGGGTTTTAAAACTTTTTCATGCTCAACTCTACTGAGCATGAACTTCCAAATGCTCATAAAAACTAAAATGCTGAAAAATAAAAGACATTTCTTGCTTTTAAACTCTTAGATGTGGTATTCACCATGCTAATAAATATTAAAATGCCAACAATTGTTGGCATTTTAACATTTCTTGGCATTTCAAAATTAATGAGTATGATAAATTGAGTTGAGCATGAAATAAGTTTTATAACCTTGGAGCCTGATGAACTGCCTCATTTTTTTTATACCTTTGAATGTTCGGCAAAACCAGCTTTCACTCGCTTCCCAAGTTTCTCAACCAGCGATGTCTGCCTCATCAGGGTCGGGCTACTCAGCATTGGAGTTGGTGGTCCAGACTTTGTGGGGGTTATCTCCCCTAGTATCATCGAATCTGTCCCAGTAGAAGATGGCGTCATGACCGGGGTCACCTGACCACTAGACGTGGGAGTAATCTCCCTTGGACTGAACAAGCTTGGCTCCTTGGAGAATGTGGTTGCTAGCGGGCCCTTTGGTTCTAGGGGTGGGAGGTCTTTAGGGTCCAGTTTCTGTGTCATCTGTCTTGTGATTGAGAAATTGGTGAAACAGTTCATGCTGCAGAATCTAATGTAATCTTCCACTCCATCCTGTAAAGTATACATTTTGTTTTAACTTTGCCTACTGGATAATTTTACATGCTTTTTTGTCATCTGCTGATTTTTTTCAAAATCAAATTTTTTTCGAAAAAATCTTTCTGGAATACCATCACTGTGTCAAACAATTTAGATCGAGATCAGACTCTTTGCCAACAGGGTTATTTTGCATGCTTTTTTGTCGTCTTTCAAAAACACCGTCAGAGTGTCAAAAAGATAGGATCCAGATCAGGCCCTTATTTTGTTCTCGGTCCAAACTGTTTGTAATGGTTGACAGCAGACAATCACTATCAGGTAGTTTTAATTCAACACGCCCCCTCCAATCCACAAGAAACTGTTAATCCTACTGGTCCCACTTTTGACAATTACAGGTATTCATCCAAATATGTCAAGTTGTAAAATGTGCATAATGTTATGGCACCTAAATATTGATCATTCCTCAGGCAAAGAGTTAGGCTACTATGTCGCTATGTTCATGGGTACACATGACCCTAATATTTACATTTTCAAAGCAAGCCTTTCATGAATGTTTAGATTTTTGAAACCGTTCATAGCCTCATGAACGAAACAAAATTTGATAGACAGCTGCCAAGCTCACTTGCCTGTGCAATTCGCTTCGAACACAGAATTCATTTGGCAGATGTGACACTTGTTTTGTGATTGACAGTGAGCCACACCTGAGTCCCACATGCAAAATAAGCTTCTTGTTTGCTCCATTGGCTGTCCGTGTTCACATTTGCTGTTCCGCTTTTCCGTTTTACAATCCAACAAAACCATTTATACGATTAATTATTTAATACAAAATTGTTAAAGTTCATGGAATCATGAATACTTCGGGTCTCTTGCAAAGTTGATTCCATGAACTTTCCAAAAATTGAATTCATTTCTTAAGTATTACCTGCTCTTCTTTAGTGAGGAAAGGTATTTCTGACTTCTTTTTCTGTATGCCTGCATGAAGTAGTGCGGTATCACAATGTCGACAAAACATGTGTACATGCTTCGACCTTGCTAGACTGTGTATGTTCAGTGGCTCCTCTTTGTCTACAAAATAAAACATTTCTGAGAAAATGGCTCTTCATGTAGACAGGCTAGTGGTTCACAGCTGTTTTGGGCCCAGCAATGTTTTGTGTGATCTTCACTGGCTTGGCTCTTTTTCTCAGTGAAGTAAAGCTTCTTAAACTAAATTTTATAAGAAATTCAACAATATGACGCCTGCACATTTGTGGTGATGCTTTACATCTCAGGCAACAATTTTTCAGTCATGTCAGGGAGATTTCCTAACTTCCGGGGTTGGACCAGTACTAAGCAGTGGTTAAAGTGTCTTGATCGCCTGAACATTTAATGTTAGCATTCACAGATATATTTTGTAGCAATGCAGGGAAGTGTTATCCCCATAGGGAATGGGTCCAATATTCAGCCACTGAGGCATCCCCAAAACAATTCCTGCAATATCAGATATTAACTTAGTACTAATATTCCCTTATGGATTGGATATCATATGGGCCTCGATGCGAGAAAACCTGCCTTTGAGGGTTTGTGAACAACAAAGGCGCAGACCAGCCTGTGCATTCCCTCAGTCTGATCAGCACCTTTGTTATTAGCTTATTGAAAAGTATCATATCTAAATAAGCTACAAGCAAAATTTCATAGTCTCTGTAGCTGAGGAGACTGGTCTACACGCTTTGTCAGAAACCCTGAAGACAGGTTTTGTCGCATTGCGGGCCCATATCATATACCATACATGTATATTTATTGTCAATAATTGCATTATTTTATAAGATAAGCACAAATTTTTAGTGCATTTTCTTATTCATCACTTAAAAAATGTGTTTTAGTTGCTCAAAAGAACCGTCTCATGGAGACAGTTCTTTTGAGTACCCACAGCATATATTTTGGTTGAGTAATCAGAAAATAATTTTTTCAATTATACACTCTTAAGCCTGATATATACTCACGTTTCTCCCCAATCCTATGCTGTGTTGGTGATGGACTCCTACTGACCTCGTAAGTTGGTGGGGCTGCAATTTTCAACAAGTCTGCTATAGCTGACAGAACTCCCCCAATGTCTTCTGCAGCCTTTGCCGACAAGGTCAAGGTCACTGATACTTCCTGGTCTGACTTGGGATCCTTTGCACCCCTTACGAGGCCTGTAAGAGGGTCAATTTCCCCTGCACGAACAGTTTCTTTCCCAGCAAGTGCTGACAGTGCAGAATCTAGTTCCTCTTTGCCTTGTTGTGCAGTGATTGGCGCCTCTGGGGGTTTCACTTCGGCCGGTTTCCTCTCCACGGTTGGCTGATTCTCCTGCTTTATCATGAATGGCGGGATTCTGACTGGTACCGGCTGTAGCAATGGTACTGCGGGTGACGTGCGAGTGTCCTCGTCAGACGCTGCCGGTTCTATTGGGCGCAGCATGGGGTAGTCGAGGAGTTCTGGATCACAGAAGCCCGTCTCTGGGGAGGATGAGGAGATCATGGAGTCTGGACTGTCAGTCACACTGAAAATACAAAATAACTTTGCATGCTGGGTAATTTTTTCCTGATTTTTTTGTTGTCTGCAGATATTTTTTTTCATTGCTTATTTTAAAATATTCTTTAAAGAATAATATCAGAGTCTCAAACAGCTTGGATCCAGGTCAGGCTTGAGGTTATTTAACGGATGTCACTATGAGGTTACATTTACCATAGGTCAAGATAAACAAAATAATTGAGCTTAAAATAGTGATCTTATCCATCAGTTTAAACATTTGTTTTGGGTGTTCAAAGAACTGTCTCATTGAGACGGTTCTTTTGAGTACCCACAACATATGTTGTGGTTGAGGAATAAGAAAATTAATTCATAAATATGTACTCTTATCTAGGGGCCTGATTCATGCAGAAAACAGTTATAAAACTTTCTGTAATATCACCTTTTATGACAAAACATATTACAATATTTACATTTCCACTGCAAGTCTTTAAATGAACCTTTACATTTGAGATGTCGTTCATACCTTCATGAACAGATCTGTTTAAGCCACACCCACATATGCGCCATTTGGACGGACCAACATCAAGGCCGTCCAATAGCGTCGTTTGTTTACTGACGTTTGCGTGATGTTGAACGTGTATCACCATGACGTTAAGCGCGGAAACTTGGCGTTTTGGCTATTCCTAAACGATTTAATTCAAATAACCGGAAAACTAGCTAAGTTAGGTGAAACTTGAAAATTGATACTTGACTGATAATATAAAATATAAGTAATAAATTCCATTTTAGGTCTGTTCACCTTAACTTTGCAAGAGACTCGAAGTATTCATGATTCCATGAACCTTCCAAAAATCAATTTCATTTCTTAAATGAAAAAACATATTTCACATTATATAGGTTTAGTTATCAATTTTACCAAAATTATTAGGACTACTTTACACACAATTTAACAAATTTCATATTTCCAAATTCCTGAACTTTTGAAATTCATACCTTAAAACTTGTCATTGTGACACAGATACCTCTCTGCCCATTGTATGAGAGAAAAGCCTTTGTAAGGAACTGGACCTACACAAAAGGGTGATGATATATGCCCCAATTGAAAATGACGGGGCATATGAAATCAGAGAAGCTATTATTTTCTGCCTAATTAAGCATTTTGAGGCTGACTTTCTATGGAAAGTTGGCCTCAAAATCCTGAATTCAGGAATTATCCTGAAAACTTTCACTCATGCATACCCTTAAGACTGCCTAATGAGGATACAAAAGTGTAATTTTGGATAATTGTAAACAGGGATGAGCTCAGAAGCAAGCTGATCTGCGTTTGCGATATTTAATCGGGTCAGAGGGTTAAATAAACTTACTTCAGAACATTGACTCGTGGCTCCACTCTGGGGGATGGTGGCATGGCAAGTGGAGCGCTTTTGCACAGACCAGCCTGCAGCTTTGTTGCGCCTAAACCCGGAAGACAGGTTTTCTCGCATTGAGGCTCTTATACGTTCAGCTACCAAAATTATTTAAGGGTTTTAAGTAAACTTACTTCGGAACATTGACGCGTGGCTCCACTCTGGGGGGTGGAGGCATGGCAAGTGGAGCGCTTTTAGGCAGGCCCAGAAGCTGAGAGCCCAGTCCAAATGGAGAGGTTGAACCTTGACCCTCATTTCTTATACTGTCCATCATCATAAGATAGCGCTGTTGATCTGAAAAGAATAACATATTCCAGGACCTTAGTAAAGAGTGCGTAACGAAAATCTATTTTTCTTATATCGAAACCAAAACATATGTTGTGGGTACTCAAAAGAACCGTCTCAATGAGACGGTTCTTTTGAGCACCCAAAACATATGTTAAAACTGATGGGTAAGAAAACATTTACAATTTTACGCTAAAATTGATTGTCTATCTAAACCTGTGATATTCACATGTAAACTTCCCTATTCTCAAAGACAAGATATTCCATATTCAACCTAATAAACACACATGCTCTTTTAAGCACACACTGAGTACTTAAACCTAATTACGGTAAATGTTCTAAAATTTTGAACACTTTTCGTTTTCATTTCACAAATAAAAATGTTGGTTATAAGGGCTGGAATTGACAGAATACTTGTCATAATAGCGAATGGGGAAGACCCTGATCAGACTGCTTCTTCAGATCTGGGTCTGCCCTGTTTGTCTAGGCTATTTTTGACAAGCAATTAGTGTTTGAAATTTTAGAACATTTACCGTATGTTGAATGGACTTGCCTACCCTAATCAGTAGGATGAGACTATTTCCAATTTTAGCGGTGTTACGTGGTACCAAATTTCAATAGAGCATTCTGTAAGCAAACAGTAGAGATCTCGATCAGACACAGCATTATGTGGTGTCTGATCTGGGTCTGCATTTTTTGCCTATGTCCCATAAAAAGGACTCTAGGCTTATATGGGTTGAAGATCTTTTACACTCTTTGAACAAATGATTTCCAGTCATTCAGCGGTATAATTTCATCATAACTCTGGACTCTTTGGGTGGATCAATAAAGGATCGAGTTGGATCGGCTGGCTTTATTAGATACCAGCTTATCTCAATTGACACTATTATTGAAAAGACAGTAGAGAATTTGGAAAGTCATGCACACATGCCACTTATTTTTATGTACAACACTCTTCCCCAATTTTCATCCTATTAACTTGTAAGCATGTATTTTTTCAATCAGAGTGGAAACAGTGTTTGTTTATTTTGTTTTGATCTCTTTATGTTCCTATTTTTCAGTCATGTCAGGACAGGTCTTCCTTGGTTAAACCAGTACTAAGCAGCAGATAAAGTGTCTTGCTCAAGGATAAAACACAGTGACTCTAACTGAGTCTTGGACAAGCAAACCTTGCTATCCCCAGTCTAACGCTCTACCAACTAAGACACTGCGCTCATCCTGATCCGACTGTTTCTACAGGAGAAAGCTGATCCCGGTTTATGCTGTATGATTAGGCTTTTCTTCCTTAAATGTTAAAATTCTTTGCAAGCACATATACACACAGACCAAGAACAATGTTTCTAACTCTTTGCTTGCTGGGTAATCAATTATTCACGCTTTTGTTGTCATCTGCTGACATTTTTTCATATTATTTTTTTTTCAAGAAATTCTTTCAGTGACATTACCAGAGTGTCAAACAGTTTGAATCTAGATCAGGACCGACAATATGTCGGTCCTTATCTGGGTCCAAACTGTTTGCAAAGATTATCAGCAAACAAGACCAAACCCTGCTCTGGACCTGCGTCGCGGGTGTATATTGGTGTGTGAACAGTCGATATGCAAAGTTCAAACATACAGGAATGAAATCAGATTACACCTTATTACACAATGTAATCTACAGTAGGTGAATTAACAATTTCTAAGTTAAACACTCAAAATTATATTATCAAATGTGCATAAATATAGGGTGTCCATGTTCAATGTGTGAACAATCATACTACAAAGTTTGAATATAAAGGAATGAAAAATGCTTGAGTTACAGATTACACAAACAAGACACCCCCTAAGCATTTCTGATGGAAAAAAATGCCTAAGTTCAACAGCCCTAAAAACAAGAAAATATTTATTAAATGTGCACAAAATGGGAGGTGCACATCATCAATGTGTGAACAATCATTACGCAAAGTTTGAATATAAAGGAATGAATACTGTTGGGAGTAACAGATTACACAAACAAGGCACCTCCTAAGCATTACAGATGGAAAAAATGTCTAAGTTCAACGCCCGTCAAAAATGGAAAAAGATTTATTAAATGTGCACCAAATGGTTGGTGCACATCTTCAATGTGTGAACAATCATTATGCAAAGTTTGAATATACAGTAATGCATACTATTTGAGTTACAGGTTACACAAACTAGGCACCCTCTAAGCATTACGGATGGAAAAAACGTCTAAGTTCAACACCCGTCAAAAAAGTAAAAAAAATATATGAAACGTGCACAAAATAGGAGGTGCACATCTTCAAAGTGTGAACAATCATTATGCAAAGTTTGAATATAAAGGATTGAATACTATTCGAGTTTCAGATTACACAAACTAGGCACCCCCTTAGCATTTCTGAAGGAAAAAATGTCTAAGTTCAACATCCGTCAAAAAAGTGAAAAAAATTATGAAATGTGCACAAAATAGGAGGTGCACATCTTCAATGTGTGAACAATCATTATTTAAAGTATGAATATAAAGGAATGAAAACTGTTGGAGTTACAGATTACACAAGCTACGCACCCCCTAAGCATTTCGGATGAAAAAAATGTCTAAGTTCAACACCCCTCAAAATGAAAAAAAAATTATGAAATGTGCACAAAATAGAAGGTGCACATCTTCAATATGTGTACAATCATTAGGCAAAGTTTGAATGAAAAGGAATGAAAACTTTTGGAGTTACAGATTACACAAACTTGGTACCCCTAAAGTGTTGCGGACGGACAGACAGACGGACGTACTGACGGACGGACAGACAGACGGAGTGGACCCACTACTAGACCTGCTTTCGCTAAAGCGATGCAAGTAACAACAGAAGTCACCCCTAGCAAGGAAAGAGATAAATATAAGGAAGAGGGGGGAAGAGGGGCATAATAAAACTACATACCTGATATATCAGGCTTATCACTGATGAGCTTGCGCCTTTCCGCAATGTCTCGTGGTTTATTCAGCCCTAACAGCGGGATAAAACTGCCATTAGAGTCACCATAATAGTCTGGTTCCCCATCAAACTTCAATTTACCAAAGATGCCTGGCTGGGGGTCAGCTGAAAGAAAATGAAATGTGTTATAGAAACCTATATATAGAACACTATATAATGAAGCATAAAAGAAGCTATATGTAAAACCTGTCTTAAGAGGCCACTCAAAAAGAAGACCAAAATTGTTTTTCAAGATCCATTATCGCTTAATATAGGTCAAAAGTATTGCAGAATGCTCCCCTTGAGCATTCTGCAATACTTTGGACCTTCATTAAGCTACTATTTGTCATTAAGATCTTTGTTTTGTCTATTTTTGAGTGGCCACTTAAGACAGGCTTTACTGTATATATAGAACACTATATAACGAATCATAAAGGAAACTATAAATAGTAATCTATAATCACAAATTACCAGATGGGAAAAAACAGATTATGATATTTTTGTGTGTCAGTTTTAACCTTGAAGCACAGCCTATCATTCACAAACATTCCAAAGTATGATATTCCATGTGAATTGTCTGCCAAAAGACGATCCAAATAAAATACCAAGCCTTTTTTGCAAGACCTAATTAATCCTGAAAACGGACAAGCAAGCAAGCAAGCAAATTAAACTAGAAGTCCTTTTTAGATGTGTTTGTGAAGGAATATATGCAAATCCAAATATAAGCTATATTGACATTTTATTAATTATTTTCTAAAGTAGGTCAAAGGTCTGGTCAAGCTCATATATTTTGATATATTTAAAGGATACCCCCCACCCCAATTTAACACGTGAAATATCAAGTCTCAATGTTCAGTAGTTCAGGTCATGTCCACTTTTAAAGGTTGTTCTTTTACACACAGACAGACAGACAGACACATACATAGCCAGTCAGGTCTAAAACATAGCACCCCCGATATTCGACACCTCAACCCTTTACTCCATAAGCTATTTTTAGATCATGACATAATTTCCTAATTTTAGATAACATTGAACAAGAATCAAGAAAATTTAAGTAAAGTTTCAAATACATTTGAAAATAACATGAAAAATGGAGCATTTGCTCCATTTTCCATAAAATTTTCAAAAGTTGTATTTCAAAGGCGTCAAAAGGCATAATTATGGAGTAAGCATAAATACTTACTATTGGTAGTAGAAGACAATCCTGGTAGAGAACAGATGGCATACATGTGGCTCACAAGTGGCTCCATCAGAGGAACAGGTGCTAATTGCCGCAACTGATTCATGAACAGATCAAACGCTCCATCCAGATTCCCCTCTTCCGCAAGCAATTTCTCCTTCTTTGTTTTCCTAATCCTTTTCTTAACCAGTTTTTCCGGTGAAAGACTCATGTCAACCTGTTGACCTTTATCACCAGTTGCCAGAGGGTCAAGGCCAAGTGGGAGACCTTGAAGATGTATCTGACCTTGAACTTGACCTTCAAGTTGATTTTTCTTCTTCCGTTTTCTAGGCGGTCCCTCCCCTTTTCCTCTCTTCTGCTTTCTCACTTCCTCCATTTCTTTTCTTCTTCTTTCAAACTCCTGACGCTTTGCTTCTGAAATATGACAGTCAATTATCCCCGTTGCATACTATCTCACAACATTGGGGTCTAAAAGCTTTGGGTTTATTTGTAGTAACACAAATATTGGAAACATTTTCCTATAAATACGACCATAAGCTTATCAGATCATTTTAATTATCTGAATTGAATTTCTAAAATGGAATATTTTGGATTATAATTTGGACTAATCCAATCTATTACACAATAAATTATTTTCAGAAGATAAAGCCTGATTAGACTGCTCCTCTGGTAGTCTGATCTGAAACTACTTTGTTTGCACATACTTTTCCAGTACAAGTTATTTGTTTCTGTCTCAACTGGCGTGTAATCTTTTGAGCGTATCATCTTAATTATTTTCTTACCTCTCAAGTTATTCAGGTGTTTTTGGTGCTCAGAAGAACCGTCTCATTGAGACGGTTCTTTGGGTTACCCACAACATGTTTTGGTTGAAAAATATTTTTCAATAAGGCACTCTTATCCGGAGGCCTGCAATTCAAATAGAGCCCAGTGTGCACTTATTAAACACTGTAATTGACATACCTATATCAGGGTCCCCTAATTCTGGAGTAACAAATGGTGCCGTCTCACCAGGATGAGTCTCCTTCAATAATGGCATTTTCTCAATCAGCTCCAACTGCCTCTGCTGTTCTGGTGTTAGCTGAATGTTGCTGAAGTCATTAGAATCCTGCAAGAATAATGGCTCATAAGAATCCTGCAACAATAATGACTCGTTACAATCATGCAATAATAATGACTCATCAGAATCATGTAACAATAATGACCCAAATAACATGTTTGTCTCTCTGAATTTTAGATCAATCTCAAAAATTGTTCAGTTATAGAATGTCTATCCTATCACACCCGAGCCATTAGCCAGAGTGTGTAACGAAAAATATTTTCTTATTTCTTAACCAAAACATATGTTGTGGGTACTCAAAAGAACAACATTTGTTAAAACCAAGTGGTAAGAAAATATTTACAATATTACGCTCAAAAAATGTGTTTATCTAAACCAGTGCCACAACTTTTGAGCATAATACTTCTGTCAGTAACTGACATATGATGGGGTTTTTTTTAATAAAGGAAGGGAGAGATGAATCTACAAAAGATTTTGCTGGACCAAGGCTCAAGTCAGATTACAGAAGTTTAAAAAGCTTGAACTTATAAATATTTTAAATAATTTTTCATGATATTTTGTTGTCTGCTGTCTTTTTTTTTTCAAAAATAATTTTTCAAAAAAACTCTTTCAGGAACACTGTCAGAGCCTCAAACAAGTTTGGATCCATATCATGATCGACATTTCGTCTGTCCTAATCTGTCTCCAAACTGTTATCAGCAGACAACAAAAGATGCCAATAGAAAAAAAGAGTTAATCCAAATGCATGTTGTGGGCAATCTAAATAACCATTGGTTCTTTAGATTATTCACTTGGAAAAATCTCTGCAGACTAAGAATCTAATATACTTACCTCTGATTGGTCAGTTGTCTGTCTACCAATATTGTATACTTACCTCTAAATCGTCAGTTGTCTACCATGGTTAATACTCATTTCTGATTGGCCAGTTGACTATCTACTTATCTTATATACTCACCTCTGATTGGTCAGTTGACTGTCTACTTATCTTATATACTCACCTCTGATTGGTCAGTTGACTGTGGTGTACTCTGTCCTGAGATAGCAGCTCTAGCAGCAGCGGCAGCTTGAGCATTACTCTTGGCCAACAGTTTCTTATATACTTACCTCTGATTGGTCAGTTGACTGTCTACTTATCATATATACTTATCTCTGATTGGTCAGTTGACTGTCTACTTATCTTATATACTCACCTCTGATTGGTCAGTTGACTGTCTACTTATCTGAAATACTCACCTCTGATTGGTCAGTTGACTGTGGTGTACTCTGTCCTGAGATAGCAGCTCTAGCAGCGGCGGCAGCTTGAGCATTACTCTTGGCCAACAGTTTCTTATATACTTACCTCTGATTGGTCAGTTGACTGTCTACTTATCTGGATACTCACCTCTGATTGGACAGTTGACTGTCTACTTATCTGAAATACTCACCTCTGATTGGTCAGTTGACTGTGGTGTACTCTGTCCTGAAATAGCAGCACTAGCAGCGGCCGCAGCTTGAGCATTACTCTTGGCCAACAGTTTCTTAAGAAGCGCATTCTGGCTCGCCAGATTTGGATCTAGTCCAAATGGTGTATCTGTAATAGATTTATATAGAGTTTTCTCACAATCATTAGACCTTTAAGCACCTGCAAAAATTCATCTAAAATGTTGTCTGCTTAGGTCATTATTTGACATATGTAAGTTTGGCGGCAAACGGTATTGTCCCAGATAAGACTGCTCCAACAGGAGAAGTCTGATCAGGGTCCACAGTCTGTCAAATAACTCCAAAAACATTTCAGCAGATGACGAAAGACGACTTTTCTTGTGATTGGTGCTTTAAGGGTTTAATCATTAGTTACAGTGTATGATTACAACCAACTTTCGCATTACAGCTTATTTTGCACATTTTTATCATCTACAGATAATTTTCTTTTTTAAAACTAAAGTTTATTTTTAAAAAATCTTTCAGCGGTACCATCAGTGTCTAACAGTTTGGATCCAGATCAGGCCCGACAAAATGTCGGGCCTGATCAGGATTCAAACTGTTTGCAAAGGTTATCAGCATGCGACAAATGTTACCACTATCGGGAAGAATGTTGAATATCCAGATACGAGTCCATATGAGGTGTCTTTGTTGATGTGACTGAATGTTTGCTTAGTCTGTCCAAATATTTAGGTAATAAAATACCTACTTATGTAAAAATGATTAAACACAGTTTTTAAAATAATTCAGATCATATTCAGTTCCAAGTATTTTATTATGGTCATTTCTACAATGGAGCACAGTTACAATGCTTTCAGCTACAACACTGTTAAGTGTACCTCTAAAATGCAGTCTCGGTGAGTACTCCAGTTTTTACCCCTGACATTTTGAATTAATATCTGTTGAAACACTTGCCTGCTGGTACATGTATCTAGAGCCATGAATGATTTTGTTTTGTTTGATTTGATTCTTTACGCCCCAGTCAACAATTTTTCAGTTATGTCAGGACAGGTCTTGCAAGAATAAATGTGTTTTGCTCAAGGGCACAACACAGTGACGCTGGTGAGGCTCGAACCCGCGGCCCCTCTGTCTCCAGTCAAGCACTCTACCCCTGAGCCCCCGTGCTCCCTCCCATGAATGATTTAATAAGCTGTCCTGTCTCAATGTTTTAATATACATCTAATAAATATCAGTTTAGTGTTATCATGGGAAGATGTGATCACATATATCTATTTTTAAAAATGTTTCTTGTGGCTCTGTTGTTGTTCATAAATCCTTACTGCTGCTTAATGTGTCGTATATCATTTACACCCTTGTGTAAGAAAACCTTATTTTGTTGCATTCCACCAAGGAAGGCACATTAGCCTGCACATATGTACAGTCTGATCAGATTCTTTGTTGTTCACTTACTCGAGTAATAGCCAAACTAGAAGGAGCATGTGTACTCACAAGGAATGAAATGTAATGTTCTATTTTAGTCAAAAAAATGGGCCTCAACGCAAGAAAACCTGACTGTTGTATGCAAACAACAAAGGCGCAGATCAGCCTGCTCATTTGAGTAGACTGATCAGCACCTTTGTTATTCACTTTATGGAAAGTATTATGACTCCACCTCTTATGAACAACATTACAAAATACTAGCTACACATGTAGTCTCTTTAGCTGAGCAGGATGGGTTGAGTCTTGTGCGAACAAGAAAGGCGCAGATCAGCATGCTCATTCGAGCAGTCTGATCAGCACCTTTGTTATTCGTTTTATGGAAGTATAAGGACTCCATTTCCTAAGCACAACATTACAATATACTAGCTTATCTCTGTAGCTGAGCATGATGGATTGATCTTACTTTTTCAGAAAGGTTTTCTCGTGTCGAGACCAAAATTTAAATGGTATACTGTACCTAGATTCTGTTCCTGCTTGATGTTCACCATAGGACTTGGAGGGGTGGTGCTGGCTGACGTCGTCTCGGAGCCCGCTGGAGGAGTCACACTTTTCATCCCAGTCTGTGATGGGGTGGGAGATGGACCTGGCTTACCGGCACTCATTCTTCTTAAGGCTTCATCCATAGACCCAGACGGTGACTGAGGAGCTTCTTGTGGTCCGGGCCGGTTCCCTGGCATTCCCGGCATTTGGAAATCTGGCGGAAACCCTTGCATCTTCTGTGCGGCTTCCATGCCTGGTCTTGGCGGCATCTGCATGTTTGGATCAAAAGGCATTCTCCCATCATAGGGCATTCTCATAACCATTCGCTGACCAGGGAACCGGTGTCTTTGAAGCATTTCTGCTGGCATTCCTGGAGCCATGGATGGTGCTCCCGTTGATACAGGCATCATGCCAGGGTGGAAGGAGGTCGGTGATGGTGTGGTTGGCATGGAGCCAGGTGTCGGAGGCCTCTGGGGCATCATCTGGGTTGGCGATGGCGTCTCCTTGGGCGAGGGATGCGACGGCTGTGGCATACCCGGTGGTCCCATCAAAGGTCCTGCTGACGTAGCTGGGTGCATCATACGCTGGTGCATATGTGGTGGTGGTGCTCCGTGATGACCAGTTGGTGACATCTGACTGGGATGTGGAGGCTGCATCGAGTGGGGCACCATCATGGGGCCACCTGGTCCTGCCATTCTCATACCTCTCATTGCCATGGCCTGTTGCATCATTCCAGGATGTCTAGGAACCCCCACCGCTCCCTGCATCTGACCCACTGATTGTGGAACAGACATAGGTGTGCCATCCTGAGACACAGGCATTCTGTAACCCCCTGGTCCTCCAGGGGCCATAGGTATCATCATTCCTTGAGTGTTGGGAGGAAATCTCATTGGACCCATTGGAGGCATACCTGGATGTCTCTCTTGCGGGTACATATGTCTCGGTGGCATTGGACCTCTCATATTGTTCAACATTCCAGCTAAGTGTGGAGGAAGATTACTAGGAATCCTGGGAAATCTCGCCATAGCTGCGGCTTGGTTAGGGTGCTGCTGTTGCTGTGCCGACTGCCGTGGTCCCCTAGGTCGAGGTCCAGTTCCATGTGCAGCGGTGGTTGTTGTTGCTATATGTGAAGGCACTGGCATTCTGGGCCCATGAGTTCCTGCCATACCTGGAGCTCCAGGTGGACCCAGCATTTCTGGATATGGAAACCCTGGTCTCATAACTTGCGTTGGTGGACCTTGTGGTCCTGTTACTATGGGTTTGACATCAACTTGAGCCTGCTCTGCTGTGACTGTCCCAGGTGTGGTCTGTCCAGCCACCATAGCTTGATGGGCACCTGCTGGTGTGGTCTGTCCAGCCAACATTGCTTGATGGGCACCTACTTTATGATGAACAGGAGTCTGTGTTGAAGCGGAAGCTCCTGATGAAACAGCATCTGAAGAAATTCCTGTGGATGGTGGGAGTGATACCTCGGCTGGTGGCACTGTAGATGGTATATGGTGTTGAGCAGGTTGGCCGCTGAGAGTTGGGAATGAGACTGAGGACACTGACTGTACTATAGAGGAGACAGATGAAAATCCAGGTCCGTGACCAGGCATAGCTGCTGAAGGATGAACACCTCTATAATGTCCCTGACTATATGGTGGCATGCCTTCTCCATATCTCATCATACCAGCGGCAGCAAAGGTTGCTGAAACAGAAGGCAGTGTCAGCTCTGATGATTGACCGGAGCTTTCTAGTCCAGCCTGATTATGTCCTGGAGATTGTCTATGACCAGAGAGTGGTCGAGGCGGTGCTGGAATGTGCTGCTGCTGATCAGTTGTTGCACCAGATGAACTTGCTGGTGCTTGAGCATTCATGAAGGTACCTTGAGCGATTGGTGGCGTGCTACCACTTGATTGCCGACCCTGAACTGGTGGAGTTCTAGCTGGTGGTCTAGTATCTGGTAGTTGTGTAGTGGACTGTGCCAAGTTTGTAGTAACTGGAACTCTTGAATCTGTTGGTAAAGGTCCACCAGAAGTGCTGGAATCACCAGTCACTTTCACAACTACGCCGGAACCAGTTGTCTCTATAGTCGCAGTTGAGGTGTCTTTTTCTCCTGTCTTTTGACCATTCCCTGTCTGTTCCATAGTTTTGTCTTGCCGATCCGGATCTTCCATAGGTTGATACTCAATGGGTTCTTGTTTGATCAAAGTTTGGGAAGTAGCAGGGCTGTTTACTGAACTCTGGCTGACATTTGGAATGGATGCTGGTTTAGGTGGTGTAGATGCCATAGCACCTGGTTTATCTAATGGTTTAGGAGCACCTGTATCTGCTGTAGTGACAGAACCAGTATCTAAACCCATACATGCACCAGAATCTGGCGCATGTATGGGTTTAGATACTGGTGGCAAATGTGATTCTGTATTAGCTACGGGAATGCCTGGTCCTGGATGCCTGGGGTGTCCTGGCGGCAGTGAATGAGGCAATGCCATTCTTGGAATATTCTGTGCTTTAGGAGAAGTGGACTGACCCTGACTAACTGGCATCGGACTTGTCACAGTTCCTGCTTGAGCGCCTGGGTGCTGAGGCCGAGTGCCACCCAGTGCAGTTCCTAGGCCACCCGGTGCAGTTCCTGCTTGAGCACCTGGGTGCTGTGGCCGAGGGCCACCCGGTGGAATCATATGCTGCTGATAGAAATGTGGAGGAAAACCTGGCTGGCCTGGCACCGGACCTCTGTACCCAGGTGGTAGTTGGTATTGTTGATGTTCTTGTAGCTGCTGTAGAGCCGCCTGATGAGCAGCCTGCGGTCTCGCTCCCTGTGAAATCTGGTGCTGGTACATCTGCTGCATAAAGCGTAATTGTGACTCATGGAAGTGTGCCGGCTGGGGGTGTCTAGCCTGTTGACTGACAGGAGGATGTCCCGGCTGCTGCTGAAAGTCTGTCGGCATATGGCCCGGATGTCTGGGTTGAACTTGACCTGGATAAGGAAGCCTACCACCCATATGGCCAGGAAACCTCTGTCTTATCATCTCTTCTGGCATACCAACTGGTCTAAAGTGTCTAGGTCTCGGCACAGCTGTGAGATGCGAAGGTACTGGTGTTGTCTGAGGTTCTGTCTTGATCTCTGACATAGCTACTAATTTTGCTCCTACCTCACTTTGACCAGCTGTCTTTGGTGGCTCAGATATACTGTTGGTTGCATTCTGAGCTTCACACGTATGTGGTAAGTTTTCAGAGATATTAACACTTGATTTCTCATGCATACAGGTCGTTGACTGTTCTGTGTTTACTTCAGTTTTGATAACTACTTGCTGATCACTTGGCGCTTTAGGTAAGCCCTCTTGTTGTTGTTCAAGTGATTTGTCACCAGACTTCTCAATTAGACTAGTCTGCTGTGTAGTCTGTTTGTCCTCTTCAGTATCATTAAGAGAAGCAGAACTTGTCTGTGAATCATTTACAGCAGTTTTGTTCTGTGCATCCTGAGCATCTGTCTGCTCAGTCTGTATAGGATTCAGTTCCTTCATAGCTGAGTTATCTCCTTGCTGTTGTGAAGAAGAGATACTTTCCTGATTGTCCTGAGCCTTTGCTACTGTGACAGGTTGCTCTTTAGATGTATGTGATGACTGTGACACAGTAGCACCGGTAGTCACCCCACATTGTGGGGTGACTACCGGTGCTCTTGTGTCACTATCAGTAGTGACTACTTTAGAATGACTAGTTTCTTGCTGCATAGGACTATGTCTTGCATTCTCAGAATGACCTTGAGTTAAAAGCTCTGAAGGGCTTTGTCGTTGTATGGGCTGGAAAGGACTGTTTCTAATGGACTCTACAGGACTCCGTCTTAAAGGCTGTTCTGCAACATCTTGCTTTTCGATTTCTGGTTTTGGTTCTTGACTAGATGTCACTGTTCTTACTTCTGATGGCTGAACACAATCTGTTTTCACATTCTGTGAAGGACTCTGACTACTTTGATACGATGGAGTTGGCAAGATGTCTGGACTTTGAGTGGATGAAGATGATGAAACTACTTTTTGATCTAATGGTTCCTTAGCAGTGGAATGTGATGGAACTAGGATGGGTGGTTGAGATACATTTATATACTGATGGTCAGCTTGTACAGCCATCTGTTGGGGTGATAGCATAGCAGGTTGTAATGAGGGTGGTGCATCGTGGGAAACACTGACTGTGAGACTACTGTCTTCACCAGAGGATGTCTGTTGTTCTGATGATGTTGGAGGTTGAGATGAGGGCTGAGATTCATTGTCTGTTTGATTCTGAGGAGGGGGAGTTCCACAGTGGAGGCCATCAGTACACTCTTGAGGAGGTGGGGTTCCACAGTGAAGGCCATCTGTACACTCTTGAGGTGGTGGTGTTCCACAGTGAAGGCCATCAGTACACTCTTGAGGTGGTGGTGTGCCACAGTGAAGGCCATCAGTACACTCTTGAGGTGGTGGTGTTCCACAATGAAGGCCATCAGTACACTCTTGAGGAGGTGGTGTTCCACAGTGAAGGCCATCTGTACACTCTTGAGGTGGTGGGGTTCCACAGTGAAGGCCATCTGTACACTCTTGAGGTGGTGGTGTGCCACAGTGAAGGCCATCAGTACACTCTTGAGGAGGTGGAGTTCCACAGTGGAGGCCATCAGTGCACTCTTGAGGAGGTGGTGTTCCACAATGGAGGCCATCAGTACACTCTTGAGGTGGTGGTGTTCCACAGTGGAGGCCATCAGTACACTCTTGAGGTGGTGGTGTTCCACAATGGAGGCCATCAGTACACTCCTGAGGTGGTGGAGTTCCACAATGGAGGCCATCTGTACACTCTTGAGGTGGTGGTGTGCCACAATGGAGGCCATCTGTACACTCTTGAGGTGATGGTGTTCCACAATGGAGGCCATCTGTACACTCTTGAGGTGGTGGTGTTCCACAATGGAGGCCATCTGTACACTCTTGAGGTGGGGGTGTTCCACAATGGAGGCCATCAGTACAGTCTTGAGGTGGTGGTGTTCCACAATGGAGGCCATCTGTACACTCTTGAGGAGGTGGAGTTCCACAGTGGAGGCCATCAGTACACTCTTGAGGTGGTGGTGTTCCACAATGGAGGCCATCAGTACACTCTTGAGGTGGTGGTGTTTCACAATGGAGGCCATCAGTACACTCTTGAAGAGGTGGAGTTCCACAATGGAGGCCATCAGAACACTCTTGAGGTGGTGGAGTTTCACAGTGGAGGCCATCAGTACACTCTTGAGGTGGTGGAGTTCCGCAATGAATGCCATCAGTACACTTCTGAGGTGGTGGTGTTCCACAATGGAGGCCATCAGTACACTCCTGAGGAGGTGGTGTTCTGCAGTGCTCACCATCTAAACACTCCTGAGGTGGTGGTGTTCCACAATGGAGGCCATCTGTACACTCTTGAGGAGGTGGTGTTCCACAATGGAGGCCATCAGTACACTCTTGAGGTGGTGGTGTTCCACAATGGAGGCCATCAGTACACTCTTGAGGTGGTGGTGTTCCACAATGGAGGCCATCAGTACACTCCTGAGGTGGTGGAGTTCCACAATGAATACCATCTGTACACTCCTGAGGTGGGGGAGTTCCACAATGAATACCATCTGTACACTCCTGAGGTGGGGGAGTTCCACAATGAATACCATCAGTACACTCCTGAGGTGGGGGAGTTCCACAGTGCTCACCATCTGAACACTCTTTTGACTGATTGCTATCTTTTGACACCTCTGTTTCCTCTTGTTCACCTTTATCTGCAGAATTCTCTGGGTTTTCTGTTTCAGTGTTACTCTGCATTGCTTTAGCCTCCTCTTCCTCACTGTCTTTGCCTGTAGCTGACGACTGTGACTCTTCCTCGATGGCTTGGTCATGGTCAGTCTTGTCAAGAGCAGGACTAGCAGTAGCAGTTCCCATAGTAACGTCACCTGCTGGATCTGGGACAACTGTAACCATGGTTACAGTTGTCCCAGATCCAGCTGGTGATGCTGTTTGCCCAGAACCATTAGTTCCTGCAGGACCGGATGATTGAGTTGCTGGAACAGGCTGGAAGGGAGAGGCAGCAGGACTTGATCGTGGTATACCTGCTGGTATTGTTGTCTGACCGGGATCATCTTGAGGGGACCGTGATGGTGCCGAGACCTGCATCTGCTCACTGACTGCTGGAGGCATAGCTACGGTACCTTGTGGGTAAGGACCAGCTGGTAAATGAGGAACACCCTGTCTCATACTAAGATGAGGAAGTCCCATCCTTGCCATTGAATTCATACCAGGTAGAGCTGGCCGAGGAGATCGTCTTGCCTGCCCGCCCGTGGGGAATTCTTGCCTGGGGGCAGCCCAGTGAGGTAACATTGGTGGCCTGCTCATCAGACTGGGCATGTGTTCCATGGGTGGGAAACCGGGTCGTTGCATCATTGGGATCCCTTGCTCTGGTCTTTGAGGTACCATCCCGGGCAGAAGGTGCCGTGGAAAATTTGGATGAGGTGACATAGCATGTCCTGGTGCCGCCCCTGGATGATTGACTGGCATCCCTGGTGGTGCCTGTTGCATAGTTGGTGGTCCCTGTACAGATGTTGGTGGTCTGACATGTGGCGCCACCTGTAGACTCGGTGGTCCTGTGATGGTGGTGGCGGAAGATGGAGGATGAGATGATGGGGCATGTTGTAGACTTGGTGGTGCTGGGTGGAGACTGGGTGGTACTGCCGTGGACGACACTGGCGCAGGTGATAGTCCACCTGTAACAAAAGAGAATAAACATGTCATCTTAACTCATTTAACCTTAATGCGCCAATCGCAACAAACGTTGTCTGCTTTTTCTCGTCTGCTGAAATGCTTAAGAAGCCCCTATGGCAAACAGTGTGGACCCAGATCAGACTGCTACTATAGGAGCAGTCTGTTCTGGGTCCACACTGTCTGCTTCTATACTTAATTCGTCAGTAAGGCTAGGCAATTATTTGCAGCAGACAACTTCAGCAGTGGACAGTTTCAGATGCATTTTTTTCTTGGCGCTTTAAGGGTTAACACATTTAAGCCAAATGGAATTTCCCATTCTTATAAATTGGACCAGTCCACTTCCATTTTAAGGTTTGTTGGGTGGAATTTTTTAATTTTTTATTCAAATTTTAACTGAACATTCTGTAAGCAAACAGTGGAGACCCTGATCAGACACCCTTTTTGCCTATGTCCCACAAGAAGGATGCTAGCTTATATTGCTGAATTCTTTGCATGCTGTTTTTTTTTTCATGCATTTTTTTTTCGTCTGCTGACTTTTTTCAGAATTAAATTTTCAAAAATTTCTTTCATGAAAACTATACAAATGTCAAACGGTTTGGATCCAGACCAGGACCGACATGTCGGTCCAGATCTGGATCCAAACTGTTTGCAAAGGTTATCAGCAGATTACAAAAGTTGCTGCTAGCAAACGAAGAGTTAAGTGAAATCATCCTTCACACTCTTTTAAGTCTTTGTAAAATGGAAACCTCTAAATGGGTACTTTGGCTAATAGTGAAGATCCAGATGAAATGCCACAGAATGTGGCATTTCATCAGGGTCATCACTGTTTGCTAAGATAAAACCAATCTAGAGAGACTGAAACGCATCTTAATTTGGGATTCTAACATGTGACCCTTTCATTTGTATAGATGTACCACAACCTCTGATTAATGACCTTTGGGTCTTTCTACTTCAAAAGATTGATGCAGAACGCATAAAGGAGCAGGTCAGGCAGGAACATCTGTGTTTGTCAAATATTTTATAGTAACAAGACTAAACTCTGCTCTGGACCTGCGTCGCGGGAGCAAATCATCAATGTGTAAACAGTCAATATGCAAAGTTCAAATAAACAGGAAATTTTACAATGTAATCTACAGTAAGCATTTCAGATGAAAAAAATGTCTAAGTTCAACACCCGTCAAAAATGAGAAAAAAATTATGAAACATGCAAAATATAGATTGTGCATATCTTCAATATGTGAACAATCATTAGGCAAAAAAAGAATGAAAACTTTTGGAGTTACAGATTACACACACTTGACAACCCTAAAATGTTGCCGACAGACTGACAGATGGGAAAAATGTCTAGGTTCAACACCCATCAAAAATGAGAAAAAACAATAAAACAATCTCACAAAATAGAGGGTGCACATCTTCAATGTGTGAACAATCATTATGCAAAGTTTGAATATAAAGGAATGAATACTGTTGGAGTTGCAGATTACACAAACTAGGCACCCCCTAAGCATTTCAGATGGATAAAATGTCTAAGTTCAACACCCCTCAAAAATGAGAAAAAATTATGAAACCTGCACAATATAGGATGTGCACATCTTCAATGTGTGAACTATCATTGTGCAAAGTTTGAATATAAAGGAATGAATACTGTTGGAGTTACAGATTACACAAACTAGGCACCCCCTAAGCATTTCAGATGGAAAAAATGTCTAAGTTCAACACCCCTCAAAAATGAGAAAAAATTTATGAAACATGCACAAAACAGGAGGTGCACATCTTCAATATGTGAACAATCATTAGGCAAAGTTTGAATAAAAAAGAATGAAAACTTTTGGAGTTACAGATTACACACACTTGGCAACCCTAAAATGTTGCGGACGGACTGACAGATGGGAAAAATGTCTAGGTTCAACACCCATCAAAAATGAGAAAAAACAATAAAACAATCTCACAAAATAGGAGGTGCACATCTTCAATGTGTGAACAATCATTATGCAAAGTTTGAATATAAAGGAATGAATACTGTTGGAGTTGCAGATTACACAAACTAGGCACCCGCTAAGCATTTCAGGTGGAAAAAATGTCTAAGTTCATCACCCGTCAAAAATGAGAAAAAATTTATGAAACCTGCACAATATAGGATGTGCACATCTTCAATGTGTGAACTATCATTGTGCAAAGTTTGAATATAAAGGAATGAATACTGTTGGAGTTACAGATTACACAAACTAGGAACCCCCTAAGCATTTCAGATGGAAAAAATGTCTAAGTTCAACACCCTTCAAAAATGAGAAAAAAATTTATGAAACATGCACAAAACAGGAGGTGCACATCTTCAATATGTGAACAATCATTAGGCAAAGTTTGAATAAAAAAGAATGAAAACTTTTGGAGTTACAGATTACACAAACTAGGCATCCCCTAAGCATTGCGGATGGAAAAAAATGTCTAAGTTCAACACCCCTCAAAAATGAGAAAAAATTTATGAAACATGCACAAAATAGGAGGTGCACATCTTCAATATGTGAACAGTCATTAGGCAAAGTTTGAATAAAAAAGAATGAAAACTTTTGGAGTTATAGATTACACAAACTTAGCACCCTAAAGTGTTTCGGACGGACAGACAGACAGATGGAGCTGACCCACTACTAGACCTGCTTTCGCTAAAGCGACGCAGGTAAAAAAGCTGGAACTGTATTAATTATTGTCACAGTCATTACATGCTTCAAGGCTTTTTGTTTATCTATACAATGAGCCTTCCCAGGTATCATACAGAATGAAAAATTTCATAAGTATACATGTAGATCTATGATTGTTTGTTTTGTGGTTTTACATCTCAGTCAACAGCTATGGTCATGTTGAGATGGCCAGATAACCTAACCACACATTTTCCTGGGCAAGCTTGACTCAGCAGTAAACCAGTACTTCCTGCACATACATTTGGCTTGAAACTGACACCAACCCCAAGGAAGAGAAAGACGGACCGTAGAAATATTTCAAGATGAATCTCCATGAAAGATTGGAACTGGGCTGGGATCAAACTCACTACTACTGGATGTGAAACTGGACTCACTACCAATTGCAGTACAGGGCCCAGTATGAGATCTATGTAAAGGATTAATAAAATGCATTTTCATGACGAGACTTCATAATGGATATCGTAAATCCAATTGAGATGCCAAAAAACATTGAGCCACCTTATATGAATGTATATTGTCTTCCTAACAGATTTTGAGCATTAACCTTTTTTTCGTTGGTCATGACTTTTGTTTTCTGCTTTCCTGCTTATTTTGCCTATAGTGCAAACAATATGGACTCAGGTCAGGGTTCATATTATTTGTTTCAATGAAAAAATCTAGTCTGAAGTGCATTTTGAATATATGCAGTAGCCGTAAAAATCAGACAACATATTCAGGGGAAACCAGAATTGTCTAGAATCTGACTATAGCCCCCCAGCAGGGCTTTTCATGCAAGAAAAAGGCCAAGTTCTAATGATATTTAGCACGAAAATGTAAAGATATTGAGCAGGAACAAGTTCTGACATCAATCTAGGGCCATAGCTCTGTTACAAACTAGATCTTGTCAATATGAATGCATATATAAAATTTGGTGATATTCTGTCAATTTGTTCTCAAGTTTTTGAGCGGAAACAAAATTTTGACTTAAATCAAGGGCCATAACTCTGATACAAATATGCAAAAATTGGCGTGTAACAATCCAAAGCTAGATCTTGTCAATATGAATGCATATATAAAATTTGGTGAAATTCTGTCAATTTGTTCTCAAGATATTGAGCGGAAATGGAATTATGATGGACGGAATTACAGATGGCCGGACTGCCGGACAGCTCAAATCCAATATAGCTCCACTTTTTCAACGGGGGGCTATAAAAAGTGGTGGGATGAGAACTAAGAAGCACAATACTGACCTGGGGTATTGGGAGCTCCATCCGGTAGCTGAGAATGTGGTGGTGGCGCGGCCCCTGGTGGCCCCGTCACTGGGATCCCTCCTGACCCTGGCGCCTGACCACCCTGTTGGGCTGCTGGTGAGAGTGCCGAAGGTGGGTGTCCTACTGCTAGGCGATTCTGCACTGGTGGTGTCTGCAAAACAAAAATGGTATGTGGTGATTCTTTGATTGTGCACGATTCCAAACTCTTTGCATACTGGGTAATTTTTCATGCGTTTGTTGTCATCTTTTTTTTTTAACACAATGCAGTGCCTCCCCTACCACTGAGCCCCATCTGACCAAATAATACACTGCTGCAGCCATTAGTCTGATAATTACACTGACATCAAACTAAGAAAACATGCAAGGATATTGTTGACAGATGAATGATCGACAAGAACAGGCATCTAAGGCTTTTTGCAAGTATTGGCACTTCCTTCTCTAAAATCATACAGAAGCACAATGCGGCATATTATAAAACAAGCTTTACTGTAAATGTTCAAAATTTTCGAACACTAGTTCCCCGCCATAAAAGCCATTACAAACAGCACACACCCAGATCAGACTGCTTCTGATGAAGCAGTCTGATCAGGGTCTTCCCTGTTTGCTATTCTGACAATCATTTTGTAACTTCCAGCCTCGAAAACTCACGTTTCATTTGAGAACAGAAAGAGAGAACTGTTTAATAATTTAGAGCCTTTACCTTATGTAGGGCGCAAGGCTGTTCATGACATACCTTTGATGATGGAGCCATGCCTGGTGTGCCTGGAGGCTGACCTTCACCTTGTACTTGACCTTGACCTGTAGCTTGACCAGTAGCTATGTCAGCTGATTGTCCGTTTGCACTTGTGGTAATGACAGATGGACTGGGACTCTCAGCCTTGATTGACCCTGGGCTCTGTCCCTGATTAAACAAGAATGAATATGATATGAATAATTACAAGGTAACGCAGACGTCCTAGCAGACACAATATGCAAATGACAATAACCAGATTCAAGTATATATCAGACTGAATGAAATATTAGCCCTTAATACGCCAATCACAACAAAAGTCGTCTGCTTTTCTGGTCTGCTGAAATGTTTTAGAAGTCTCTATAGCAAAAAGTGTGGGCCAAGATCAGACTGCTCCTTTAGGACCAGTCTGTTCTGGGTCCACACTGTTTGCTTCTATACTCAATTCGTCCGTAATGTTAGGCAATTATTTGCAGCAGACGACTTCAGCAGACAATATTTTCAGATGCATTTTTTTCTTGGTGCTTTAAGGATATAGACTTGTGCCTCATCTCCTTTCATTGTCTGCCTACTTTTTTCAAAATTAACCTTTTCAAAAAATTCTTTCAGGAACACTATCAGTGTCAAACAGTTAAGATCCAGATCAGGACTGACATTCTGTCAGTCCTGATCTGGGTCCAAGCTGTTTACAAAGGTAAGCAGCAGATGACAGGAATAGTAATTCTTCTCACCTGGGATACTTGTGGTGCTGAGGATGCTGGGGCCAAGGCACCTCCAGGGGACTGACCCCTCTGTAGGTTAGCTGTACTGTGCAGGATTTCCATTATACGTCTCTCTGTCTCATCATGTGGTTTGAACTGTAAGGGCGGCGGCTTACCAGGTGGAGGCTGACTCGTGGGCGGAGTCTGAGCATCTAAAAATAGACATAAAGCAATTTTATTCACTTGATGTTTAAACACCTTAAGCATGCTGCTTGAATGAAGACCAGCTCACAAACTCAAACCAAAGGATATCTTGATTTATCTCTTTTTGGACTCAGTATGGACAAAACTCAAATGAAGCTGCAGCCATTCTGAGTGTGATACAGTTGACATTTTCTTGCCTGAAGGAATCTCAGTTTTATACCACATAGTTTGGATGGATGGCCATTTTATAATATCAAATCCATAAATCTGTACCTAAAGCATGCTTTATGTTAGGAAACAGTGCTGACCAAAATGAGAAGCAGCAAGTTGTGGCAAGGGTTTTAAATTTCTTTCCTAACCTAAATAATTTAATTCAATTTATTTAATCTAATGGTACATGTATATATAATTTCAAAACTTGGATCCTCAACTAAACTGGGTAGTATTTTTTCTGAAAATGCACCATATAAGGACTACAATGATATTCATAGCTAAGAGTGCTAACCCAAAAGCAATTTTCTTATTTTGAAACTCTTTGTTGAGTAATTTTTCATGCTCTTGTGGTCATCCGATGACTTTTTACATAATAAACTTTTTCGAAAAATTCTTCCAAGAACACTATGAGAGTGTCAAACAGTTTGGATCCAGATAGGGACCAACATTTTGTTGGTCCCGATCTGGTTCCAAACTGTTTGCAAAGGTTATCAGCAGGCCTCAATAGTTGCTGCCAGCAAGGAAAGAGTAAAGAAAATCTTTTTTTGTGGGACTTAAAATGTTTTCATGAGTAAATAAGAGAATATCATCATCTTTGAGGCAAAAATGGAGCATCTTCTCCAAGGCTAGGCAATAATATTGTTTGTTTGGTTTGAGGTTTACGTCCCAGTCAGCAGCTATGGGCTATGGTCATGTCGAGACAATCAGTTCACGTAACCACACTTTTTTCCTGGGCAAGCTTGACTAAGGGGTTAACCAGTACTTTGTGCACAAATTTTCGCTTGTGACTGACAACAACCCTTCTCGAATCAGCTGAAGGAGGAGAATGACTGTAGAAGTTATTTCATGATCAATCCCCACTAAAGTATGGGACCAGGCTGGAATCGAACTCGCAGACCCCTGGATCTGCAGTCGGACTCGTTACCAACTGCACTATGGGGCTCGGTTATATAAAGGCTATATATTTCAATACCTATATAAAGGTACATATAAGCAAATTTTCTAAGAGTTATTGTCTAATGGAACAGTTTAAACATGTGTTTTGGCTGCTCAAAAGAACCGTCTCAATGAGACGGCTCTTTTGAGCACCCACAACATGCTTTTGTTGAGAAATAAGAATATGTTTTATTAAGCTACACACTCTTATCTGGATGTCTGCTGATATACAGTGAATGTTGTATGTACATGTAGTTAATCTATCATACATGTGAATCCTCCCTGATCATCAGGGAGGATTCCTGAAATGAGTCCTTAAAATTACTTCCGAAACCTACCACTTTTTACCAAAAGCTAGAAATCTCCTTGATCTGAATTGTGATATATTTTTTTGTTTGTTTGTTTGATTTGATTCTTTAGCTCCCAGTCAACAATTTTTCAGTTATGTCGGGATGGGTATTCCTTGGTTGAACCAGTACTAAGCAAGGGTAAATGTGTCTTGCGCAAGGACACAACACAGTGACATTGGTGAGGCTCGAACCTATATGCTCTATCCAGTCATGTTTTAAAAACCTCCCTGAAATAATAAGAAAATCTCCACGATTCTCATTTTCAACATATCACATGTATGATCTATTCTAAAAGTTAATCAAACTATATGTGAAGCTATCCATCAGTATTAAATGCTATGTAAGAAGTGGTTATAATGTGAATAGCTACAACAGTATGTGTTTTTAATAGAAGGCAAATTCCACATTTGGCAAATCTTATTGTGGGTACTCATAGAAGCATCTCAGTGAGACTCATCAAATATTAGGTGGAAAAACAAGCAGCTCATCTAGAGTCCTATTATAGTCAAACTTTTTCCTAAAATCTGCAACGCATTTTCCCTCGTTTATTTCTTAAGTACTGAATTTCTAAAAAGCTGATGATCTTCCTGTTGATTTGGCTGATCCTTATTTTCAATATTAAATAATTTGATGAAGAAAGCAAACAGATAGTCCCTGAGTCTGATCTGGGACTATTTTGTTTGTACACATTTTTTCTGTCCAGAGTAATCTGGTTCTTACACTCAAAGCATTATCATTTATGATAACCAAAATGTCATTGACATTGACAAGGTTATTCAAAAACTTCTTACGATCTTGATTCCAATGCCTCTTTTTCTGAAACCCCTTTCCCACCCCCCAAAACACCATTTTTCTCATGCAATAAATCAATCAAATATACATATACAAATTCCTACACACTGTTGGTGTTAATAAATAAACTACATGCGGAAGTTACTACAACGAAGAAGTGCAAAATACCATGATAATAGTTTACTTAATAAGCCCACAGTGCACATGATTTTTTCTAAAAATTCTCATCTCTCCTCTGAAAACGGAGTTGACCAAGATCAGCTGGCTTCAGCTGATTAGGATCCATCCTGTTTTTCGTCCAGATGATGAATACATAGGAATAATTTGACCTATTTAAGAGCACATTACAAAATTCTTTTTCCAAAGTTCTATACAGTAAATCTTTCTTAAGCGGCCACTCAAAAAGAAGACCAAAACATGGTTTTCAAGACCGATTATTGCATAATGCAGGCCAAAAGTATTGCTGAATGCTCCCCTTGGAGCATTCTGCAATACTTTTAACCTTCATTAAACAACCATTTGTCATCAAGATCTTTTTGTCTATTTTTGAGTGGCTGCTTAAGACAGGGTTTTACTGTACTCTCCTTTGAAAACAGAGTAGATCCAGATCAGCTGGCTTCTGAAGAAGCCAACTGATCAGGGTCCACCCTGTTTATCATCCAGACATTAAATACACTTTAATAATGAAAATACTGGATTGACTGGGCATCAGAGGTTTAGATTGTGTAAATAACTCATGAAATATGCAGTGTGTGCTTATAAGAAAAAGTGAACTTAATAGGTTGAATAAGGTAAAATGAAGAAAAGTCTTTTTAAGTATGGAAGGTTACTGTAAATCAGGATATGTTTGCAATGATTTTATTTCCGGGAATAGCGTTAAAAGACATATTTGCAACGTAAAAATTCACGATTTGGGCATGATGTACCCATATCAGTAAACAAAAGAGTGATCTGCCATTTCGCTAGGGTTTATTTTCACAAAACTTCACATCTGTGAAGTTTCATGAAAATAAAATCCTTGTGAAAATTTCAGAATTTACAGTATACTAAGGAACCAATTATTTGCAATTCTGCTTTTACACAACTATTCAACCCCTCATTCTTACCCCATACCACCAACAAAATATTTGAATTATTTTGTTACTTTGTGTAACATACATCTATTTTTCATGTCACATGTAGGGATGGAGACAAAAACTGACCTGCACACAATTACCCATGTCCTTGTGATTCACAAAGGGGGAGTTCCACCCTATATGGAATTTACATAGGGTTCTGCCCACGAACAGAATTTTATAAAATTTTGTAGAAAGATTGTCTATTACACGTGTGTTCTATCTTTGAGATATTTACCCATTCATCTATTTCAGTTGTTAAATTTAAATAATTTTAAATTTTTAAATTAAAAAAATGAACACCTTAATCAAAAGTGGCCCTAGGCGGCAAGCTCTTTCGATTTTTCAGCCTAATTTATTCTCAACATGATGCCTAATTATTTGTAATAATGTATGTACCATACATGTATTTCAATGTATAAAATAAACACGTTCACATCAAATTTTTTTGAAGGTACACCTAAATTTAACATTTTGAAAATATTTTCAACAAATTAAATTGTCAATTTTGCCTAGTTGCTGTTCTTGTCAACCTATGAAATTTATATCAAATTTGTCCACACATGTGTTTGCTATAATCATAAAATCTCAAGAAAAAATAAAACCGGTAAAATGGAGTTTTCTGAATTTCAATCTTAATGGTCAAAAATTTGCAGAATGTCAAAATCAAGATTTTATGTAAACTTCCAGCAGTATGCTCAATTTACATAGAATTCTGTTCTGCACAGGCATAGATCTTAATGATATTATGCAAATTGACTGTTTAGCTTATAAGTATTTTGTTTTCAATCGCTTTTCATTGGTTGGTTACAACATTTGGTATTGTGTAGTATGTGATTATAGGGGTACCCCCTAAATCAGCCCAATTTGCATCTATCCGAAATCAGAATGTCTATAAATGATAATTATTAGAATAATCTGTGAGTTCTAGCTTATGTGTGCGGTGCACACATTACCATATCTATCACATAAATTGTTTATAATAATGTTTCTTTTAGAATATAATACTCAAATTCAGCAGTACAAATTATATCAACAATGTTTGGGTTTTAATTATGGTGTGTTACAGTTCTTGTCAACCTTTCCCATCTATATTTAATTTGACTATATGTATAAGGATAATATTCACAAGATTTGAAGCCCGGAAATATATTTTGTTTGAATGGTGAGTCACCACTTTTGTTAAATGAATAAATATTATTGAATTCATCATAATTATTTATGCCCAGTTTTACTGAATTGTTTAGTATGTCAGCATTATGATTATGAGGTCTTTAACCATGATGGAAATAACAGCACAAAGACTGTTTCACCTCGTTTAATGCCAGATGTTCAGTATGTATACATTCAAAAATTCGCTAAGTGTTTCTTAATATTTGAAAATCCATTTATAATCTTAAAAAGTATCATTTTTATTTTCATCAACTCCATTTCTATTTATTGGAGCTATTTAGAGCTTTTGTTGGGAGTATTAATGATTTTAAATGGGGTTTATGATAAGTATTTTGGATACGCTTTTGAAATGTTTTGGCGGATAAAAGTTAATGCAGGAGAAATAACCACAATCAATACCAATTAAGATACAATGCAATTTAAATAAGATTCTGTAAACCATTCATTAAAACTTACACATTGAGTGACTAAGGGACTGCAAAATAAGGGTAAGATTTAAATAATGTAGGAAAACGGATCATTCCATAATAGAAATATACGAGGGGGGTTCAATATGTAATGAAAACCCATACAGAACTCCATCCAAAAACGCGTTAGGGTTTAATGCCATATGCCAAGCGAAAGATCAAAGCGTCGCCGTTCTAATGGTGCATGAAACATTATTTTATCTTTCCAAATTCAATATGTTACAGGCTTTTTAAAAAGCACACTAATATACACTGCATATATTTTCCTCCGAATTGTAAAGACTCATTTTAACAAAGGTAGAAAGGCATGCTGTATTTTCTAAAACAAACATTTAACATGCATGAATCGCATATCCATAGTTTTCTGACTCATTTTCCCTTTAACTGCTATAACGATACAAACTTTGACCGGTACCAATGTCTCGTGCAAACGGTCTTAATACGTTACCCCCTCTTACGTTGGCGTCAATTAAAGCAATGGACATAACACTTGAAAATTGGAAATGTGGCTGTGTACAAGGAAAGGATAATTTTGATTGTATCGAAGTTTCAGTAAACACAGTGCATAGGCAGCAGACCAGTTAAACTGAAACCAATATCTAGGGGTATCTCATCTGATTGGTATACCATTTTCGTTTCCAATAATTTTATTGTCTGAAATTAGCCAGCCAGATTATGTACATGTAAATACGTGTAAAAATGTCCAAATAATGCATCCGGATGCAAACATTGATGAAACGCGGTATTTTGTCTGATCCATTTCAGTGTTAGCCAATGATGGCATTCTTTTAAGTGATTTTCTTATTTCAAATGACGTACTTGAGGGTACTTTATGAGTGAGATTAAATATGGAAAATTCAAAATCGGCTTTATTACTTGCAAATTAACATCGAAGCGACCAGAAAAAATGTTACAAATACTTTTCATATGAATTTTCGCTATGTATTCGTTCACGCAAAAACGACTCTGTCAATGGAATGCCAGAAAATGTAGCATCAAGGAGGATTTTAACCAAAATGACAGCCTCAGTATTTCATAGATTATGAAGCAACATCAACATTTTTTGCAGGTATAAATCTCCAATATATGGATATTTACCACACGAAGAAGCAGACTGAAAACATCCCTCGCTCATGTAGATATCTGCTTTTGAAAATATTGTTTTATTTCATATCGCAGTGTACTTCAGCACCCTATCTTGAAAGTGGCTTGTGTAAATTAGATAATGAGCTGGACAACTGCAATTTTACATGTATTTAGCCAAGAAACAGACCTTTAAATTAAAGTTATTACGAAGTGTGTAAATATAAAACTTTGGTATATACTGGGCTGTTTTCATTACATATTGAACGCCCCTCGTAAAGTTTTAAAACTTAAGACTCAGTTTCACTTAGTCTCTGCATGACACTAAATGGAAAGTGCTGCAGTTCTCATGCCTTCTAGCACCAGCTTAAATTGTCTTCTACTTTCTACTGAAACTAAATACTTCAGAAGAAACAGAATATGAAAATACAACACTTTATCCGTGTACGGGGAAAGTTTAACCCAATACAAAGACAGCTGATGTGATATCCAAGTTCTCTGAAAAAAGAACCTACCATAATAGTGAGAACATACACAATTTCTTATACACTTGGCCTGGTTTCACTCAGTTTATAAGAGTTAATGAGAAGTATGCACATAGTCCTGAACCAATTTACCCTCAATATTTGATTCGGAGGGACATAAGATTGAGGCAATTCTAGGTGCAACAGGAACATAGAATGTAGATGCAGCCGATGAATTACCCAGCATAAATCCTTATCTGTTTGATTTTTTCAATGGCTGAAAGACATTAAGAGCATAACCACCTGTTGGCTTCAGTCCAAAAATAATTTGGAAACCAGTGGAAGATCAATTCTCAAATGATACCTGCTGGACATCCACCCGTTCAACTAAGTTCTAGACGGAGTGCTACTTATCAAGTGCTGCTTACAAAAATGCCAGTTTTATGCTATTTAATTAGCTAAAACTTCTGACACCAAAAATATTTTGGACCTAATTTGGATGAAGATACTAAATAGTGATAGTCAATGCGTTTTTAGAACAATACTGGTGGAAAAACTGCGGTTTGTAAGACCTAACTGGAATATTTTATTTGAAATCACTTCAGAATCAAAACTGACTTAACTCTTTTCATGCAAATTATAAAACTTTTACCGTGTCCGAATTTTATGAAAATTTACATGCATAAAGAGGATGTATTTGACCTACTTTTCTGAAAATATTATGGGTTGACAAAAACTGGAACATGGTAAATATAAGGACAGAATCCCTTATAGACACTAGCTTCAGTGGTCATTATGGGGATAATTCAAATTTTGATGAGTCAGAAAAAATTATCTAGATGTATTCATATACATTAATGGTAGTAAGGTATACCCTGGGAAGTCTTCTTTCATATTCCATTCAAAGAATGTAGCAGTCAATATTGTTAATGATTTGAGACTGATATTTAATAGGCTATATATTAGTACAAAGAGGGTGTACATCAAGGTGTACCCCTGTGGCCTAACAGCCTTCGAGGAATAAAATAATTTCATTTTTGTAGTGTTAAAACGTAGGTATTTAACATACAAAATATTATCGAAATCCATGCTTTGGCAGATTTGGAACTCCCCCTTTCATATCAAACGGTAATTTGAGGCAGCACATGACATTTCCGTACTTATGGCATAGAGCTTTTATTCGAGGGCTGATAATGGTAATGGGTTAATACTTAGATAATCCGTTTATCACATATTCCAACTCACTGTTTTAACGTGTTTGACGTACACAAATGTAAGTAAAACATAGGACTGACGTAAACTTTGCGCTATGTCAAGCCACTTGTTTACATCTGGTGTCATCTAATGATCAACGTCTCATGCCGGGCATGATAGCCTCTCTCCATTCAAAATACATGACTTCCGATAATCATCATTGCAGGCTGATAACCAATTGATGGGAACGAGCTTATCACATATGCAGAATTTAGGTTATCGCAGCAAATAGTGTCCCAAATTTGTGATAATGATTCTTATCCTATAAGTGTATGTACTCTATAAATATGCATGCACAGCTATCTAGTGGGCTAAATTTTGAAGTATAGGTTCTGGTGAGGCTGTGTTTATGCAGGCTGCCTATGTTTGTTTGATTTGATTCTTTACGTCCCATCAACAATCTTTCAGTTATAAAGGGACAGGTCTTCCTGGGTTGAACCAGTACTAAGCTAGGATTAATGTTCTTGCTCAAGGACACAACACAGTGGTGCCGGTGAGGCAACTTGCCTATGCGATAAATATCTAGATATTACTAGAAATTGTGCTCTGTGTGAATTTTTTTATGAAATTCATTCAAATGTTAATCAGATAATCTACTTCCCAGTCCCAATCAGTACACCACATATCAATGCTGTTGCCTCAATGTTTCTCCTGATATCCTGCTCTCATTTTAATCAAAGGGAGATGATGCGGAAAAATCAAAATAATAAATTTCAAGACCCAAATGCAGGGGCATGATATTTAAGGAATAAATTGTGTTGTGGACAGACAAACAGACAATCAAGCAAACTTTTTATAGTTATTCTGATAGATTCCAATGAGAGAATAAGTGAACTAAACTAAAGGGTCTCTAATCAGACTGAGTAGAATAGGTATAATGCCTGATCTGCCTCTTCACTGGACATACTATAAATTCAGAAATTTTCGCGAGAAAACTTCGTGTATAAAATCCTCATGAAATAGTGAAATCACTCTGTCCTTTACTGATATAGGTGAATTGTGCTTTAGTCGCGATTTTTTAACGTCGCAAATATATCTTTAACCCCAAATCTCGCAAAAATTTCTGAATTTACAGTACATGTGCACTCATAAATCAAAAACAAATTTGAGAGTAAAATTGTCATTGTTTTCTCATTTTTTAGCCTAAACCAGTGCTTTGGGGTACTATTTTTTACCTCAATGAGACGGTTCTTTTGAGTAGTACCCCTTGACAACTATTTAGGTTGAGAAATAAGAACATTTATTAAGGTGAAAGGATACATTTCCATGTAGGCTGTTGCCTTGTAAGATTAGTTGTCTCCCTTCTTACTTTAAATTTACTAGAGGTAAAATGTTATTTACCTTTCTTTTATTCTAATTGCAATTGTTCTGCTTCTTTCCATTTTTCCTACTCCAGACTTTAATGTCGCGCCTGATCTGGGTCCCTTTGCAAAGGTTATCAGCAGACGACACTAACAGACAAAGATTTGAAAGCCTATCTTCCTTAGAAAAAATGGTGGCTATCTTAAAGTATCCATTCACCTTGAAGTAACATTAGTGATATTTTCCTATAGCAAAGAAAAGACTAACACAACAGACTAGAAAGTATCGCCAACCAAATATTACTGATACTTCATGTATAAATATTTACATTCTTTGTGCATTTGGAGAAAAGCCTTATAGACTATCACAGTAAACTATCAGGACCCTTGCTCAGGCTTCCAGATAAGACAGTGTAATAAAAAATTAATTTTCTTATTTCTAATCAAACAAATGTTGTGGGTACTAAAAAGAACCATCTCAATGAGCACCCAAAACACTCGTTTAAATTAATGAATAAGTAAATATTCACAATTTTACCAAAGAAAATCATCATCTAGACATATGGTTGCTTCTTCTTTCCAATAATTACACTGACATATAATTCAAAGGTTTAGATTAACAAGACTTTTTTAGCGTAAAATTGTAAATATTTTCTTCCCCATTGATTTTAACATATGTTTTGTGTGCTCAAAAGAACAGTCTCAATGAGATGGGTCTTGTGAGCACCCACAACATATGTTTTGGTTGAGAAATAAGAAAATTATTTTTTTGCTACACACTCTTAACTAAAAGCCTGATATTTTAAATTCAGCATCAAAACATATCATGACCTCACAGTCGGACCCTCTACGTTTAATAGTAAGTCCAAAACAGCACAAAAAATGTAAACATAAGCAATAAGCTCAATTTCCTGATGTTCATCGAAACATAACAATTTTGGGCCACTAACAAAGTTTAAAATTATTGAACTCTTTGAAATTCACTTTACTCTGAACATGACTCAATGCCGTTATATACTGAAACAATAAAGTTATGTCCGCTTGACGTTTATGTCTGCCAGTTCCAAATGTATGAACGCATTTCATTCAAATTTTCCCATTACCAACTGTGATCATTTTGAAACGTTTTGCAACTCAGATAAATTCATTCGATAATCAGTAGAGCCGCTGACAAAGCAGCGAACACGAGTACCCTTAAAATCAAAAGTCACAACATCAATAGCATGTGTGTCCGTCATAATCTGGATTTTTTGAAGCACATTTAAACACCACTGAGCAAACTCTAGAGATGTTATGCTTGCTAGCTGTATGCATTGCTTTTACGACCACAGCCATTAATCTGTAACATGCTCTGACGTAATAAAATATCGATCACGAGCGTGCGTGAAAACACTCAGAAATGCATTTTTGGTCTAGTATTTTTATAATCAACAGAATCGGACAAATTTGATTTTTTTTCGTCATCACAAGCATTTCAACATTAATTAAGACTAATCAGCATCAAACCAATTGAAAATGGAAATTTTCTGATGATTTTGCAGTAAGGGGTGGGGTATAAAACACAGATTTAGTAAACTTTTGATGCCCGACATCAGCCATAGATTTTGTTGTTCTCTTTTGTGTAATTGTTGTCATAAGCAAACGCAACACATTAAACCAAAAACGGTCTCAAAATAATGTCAGGTTAAGGAGATTTGGAATTTCTTAAATTGTTATTAGTTTAATTCAAAGGGAGGTAATTTCAGTTTATTTCGCAAATTACAGTTTTTGAACTGCACTGTCGCTCGTTCAATAAGCAGAATTGGAATTTTTAGATGTTTTTTCATCGTCGGACGTTTCTGGCTGCCATTTAACGTAAAATGTGTTACGTTTTGATGATTAACTTCCTGATTATAATGAAAAAAGCTGTGTGCACATTAGGTTCAATAACCCTTCATGATAAGAAGATAAACTCAAATAATTACCAATTTTTGTGTGTCCTACGTTTGATAAACATTTTGGTTTTATTTTTGTTGCGACATCTTAACTGGATTGATAGATACTGTACCATGAAAATCGGACGTAACTTTTTTGTTTGAGTATATTTCCATGACATCAGAAAAATGAAATAAATTCCTTAAAGATTGTGATAATGAGCTGTATAATGCAACTGAATAGAAGTGACAACAAAAAGTAACACACACACACACGCACAATATTCATCTACCAGAGAGACTGAACATCCAGGTATAATATCTCATTATTTGAAGCTTCTCTATATTTTCCACCCCACAATCATGTTTTACAAAAATTGGCCAAGAAAACTTAAAGATACAGTGAGGATTCAAGGCCTGCAGCCCCCTCAGCAGCATTTCAAGAAAATAAGAAATCAAGGGCATTATAGCAAGCCTAGGTGTCTATATATTATTCGTTATAGCCGGGCAAGACTGTGCCAATGCGTCTGTGATTCTCTTTTTGTCACATAATGACCGAATAAAAGCGCCCAAATATTCATCTATAAAACAAAGGGTTTTCACCTTCTATGAGTCAAAACTTGAAAATCAGACTTGTGTAATTTATCTAGAAGGTGGATATTTCCTTCAAAAACAAAGTCCAAACATCTGGATCCATTTTAAGGATCTAATTCTTGAATGTTAAATTTTTTGAAGGGAAAAATCCTGTTCTTATCGCTGAAAATACGTTATTATCCATTTACAGTTTTCTGTTAAAACAAAATGATTCTCAAATCCTAGATGTTCAGTCACTCTAGCATAAGCAGACTACGAGTTAATAACAATATCTTATTATTACTCTCAACTTTCTTTTTCTTCTTCCGTTTTTTAGTTTTCTCTTTTGAATCGGTTACCACAGCACTGTCCAGAGGCTGACTAACAGAGGGAGGATGACTCAACTCTGGAACAGCCAGTTATAAATAAACAAGCTACCTTAACCAAAACCTTGCCCAATCAAATCTATCTATGCAAAATCCAACTGCCAATCAGATTAAGTGTTATCTGTCACCAAAAGAGAATGTGCAAAAGTGCATTGTTCCAAAACAGTGCTTCATAAAATTTCAATTAATGTATTATTTCTAATGTATTTGTTAGTGCAAATTATTATTTTATAATTTGTTCATGTGCAGATCCAGTCCAGCTACTTTTTCTCCAGGGGCAAGGAGGGGTCTATGAAAAGAGGGGTATGCAGCTTTATTTTTCGTTAGTTCTCAAGGTTAACATGTTTTGGGTACTCACTGGAAACGTCACCGAGATGCTTCCGATGATTATCGTAACATGCTTATATGGAGAATTAACAATTTGCATGCATGCAGGGTAAATTTGCATGCTGGGTATTTTGCATGCTTTTTTGTTTTTGTCGTCTGTCGAACCCTTTCAGGAATACCATCAGTTAAACAGTTTGAATCCAGATCAGGACAGATCAAATAGTTTGAATCCAGATCAGGCCCGACATTTTGTCAGGCCTGGTCTGGATCCAAACTGTTTGCAAATGTTATCAGCAGATGACAAAAATCACCATTAACAGGGAGATTTAAGAAATATATTAGCATTTTTGTATGAAAAGGGCTAGGGCTATCTATATGCAGGTCAACATAAAATTTCTCAATTTATACAATTGTTTTTAAATTTTCATCAGCTTCCTAAAGTCTCTACATATACTTTTGAGCCAAAATTGGCGGTGGAAATTTCTTCACAAAGTATTCAGTCAGTCAGTTACTAATTAACTTTCATGCATCAATATCTCACATAACTCTTTCCTTGCTAGTAGCGACTTTTGTGGTCTGTTGATAACCTTTGCAAACAGTTTGGACCCAGATCAGGACTGACACAATGTCGGCCCTGAACTGGATCCAAACCGTTTGACACCCTGATAGTGTTCCAGAATGAATTTTTGTAAGAAAAATTAATTATGAAATAAGTCAGCAGACCACAAAAAAAGCTTAGGAAATTACCCAGCATGCAAAGAGTTAACAAAATGCAGAGTTTAGTAGTAGTCAAGGGGAGATTACTGTAAAATGTTATATTATATATCAAAATGCAGAGTTCAGTAATTCAATCAAGCCAGGGAAGATAACTATAAACCCTACGGAACCCAATTTGATCCAATTAGAACATCTGTGGCAAAGTATTTTGTTTGTTTTGTTGCTTTACGTCCCAAGTCAACAGCTATGGTCATTGCGGGACGGTCAGTTCACCTAACCACACTTTTTCCTGGGCAAGCTTGAACAAGCAGTTAACCAGTACTTCGCTTGTAACTGACAACAACCCTTCTTGAATGATTCAGCGGAAGGAAGGAGAATGACAGTAGAAATTATTTCATGATCAATCTCCACGAAAGTATGGGACCGGGCCGGGATCGAACTCGCGACCCCTGGATCTGCAGTCAGACTTGCATCTGTTGCCAGACATGTTACAGACTGCGCTACGCGGCTCGGTTCAAAGTATTTTAAAATTCAGGAAAAACAACTTTATTATTCAGGAATGCATCTAAACAGTGGAGCTAACAGTATAAACACCCCCACTCTCCTTATATACCAGTTTTAGTGTTCAAATATAACAAAGGATTTTGAGGCAGAATTTTCCATCTCAAAAGGTATGTGCTTGTCAAGTATAACCAAGAAACAAATTTCAAGCCATACCGTACCAGCTGCGAAACATCTTGCTTATCTTGTCAGGCATGCAATGAACAATTAAATTGCAAGTACACTTCATAATTTTGGCATGCTAGCTAACTGAGTTAGTTGTTTCAATGTCATTTCAAAACACAAGCATCTCTAGCAAGCAATTACCCGTAATATATCATGGAAATTTACACACTAAATTTTAAAGTATTTGGTAAGGACTATCTGTATATATATTTGGTGAAATATGGGCCTCGACGCGAGAAAACCTGTCTTCGGAGGTTTGTGAACAACAAAGACACAGACCAGCCTGCGCATCCGGGCAGTCTGATCAGCGCCTTTGTTATTGGCTTATTGGAAAGTATCAGATCTTGACTTGCTATGAGCGAAATTTCAATTCACTAGCTAGTCTCTGTAGCTGAGCAGGCTGGTTTGAATCTCACTTTGTCAGAAAGCCTGAAGACAGGTTTTCTCGCGGCGAGCCCATATGGTAACGAGAGTAAAGCACTAGCTTTATTTTTGACTTTTTGTGTTATAGAATCTCATCCTCTGTACTATTAATGCAATGAGAAAAAAGTAAAATAAATCTGAAATTATTCATTTTGTTCTGAAAAATCCTAATTTTCTAGAAGAGGGCATAGGCAAACAGTGTACACCCTGATAAGACTGATCCACAAGCAGCAGACTGATTAGGATCTATACTGTATTCCAAAAAGCATTAACAATCAAAAGCAAAGGTTTCATAGACAAAATTTTAGATGAGCACAAAAAAGATAGGAGTTCCAAATGTTAAAGAGTATAAACTATACCTGTAGGATAGCCAGGACCCTGTACAGGTCCTGGCCCCGGCCCAGGTCCAGGACCGGGCCCTGATGTCGGCAAAGGCATCTGTCCCGGGGGACCAGGTGGATATGGGCCAGCAAATCTGGGGTCACCCGGACCTGGCAGTCTTTGCCCTGTTGCTGGATCATACGGAAATCTTGCCGGCATCCAGGTCTGTTGTTCATGAGGGCCCGGGAATCTTGGGGGCTGGCCTGTGGGCCCTGCGGGACCTTGAAATCTAGGGTCAGCAAAGTGTGGCATAGGGGGTCTAGGTACTGGAGCTTCCTGGCTATCATCTGTAATATACCACATAGGTCCAAATAAACAAACATTTTCAGCGTAAAATTGTGAATATTTTTTATCCATCAGTTTTGACATTTGTTTTGGATGGTCAAAAGAACCGTCTCGGTGAGTACCCATAACCCACCAGATATGTTTGGTCGAGAAATGCTGCTGCTCAGATGTTAAAAATTTTGATATCTATTCTTTAATATTTGAGGGTCCATGTTTGTACATTAAATGAGACAAATCATATTAGAACCATCCAACTGAGATGCACTTTTTCTTGGAATCAGCTCCTAGTCTGTCAGATGTTTACCCCCAGCTTAGATGTTAATAACCTTGCTGTCTACCTATCCTTTAACATTTGAGGGTTCATGTTTGTATATTTACTGAGAAAAATCATATTAGAACCATTCTACTGAGATGTACTTTTCTTGGAATCGGTTTATATCCAACCTCTCCTAGTCGGTCAGATGTTTACCTGCCTGCTTAGATGTTAACGACCTTGCTGTCTACCTATTCTTTAACATTTGACACTTCATATTCTTATATTTACCGAGAATAATCATATTAAAACCATCTTTTTATGAGATACACGCTTTCTTGAAATCAGTGCCATTCGACAAACTGATGAGGCATGTATAATGTAGTGACAAAATGAAAGAGTCCATTCTGATCTGATTGAGTTTATAAACAACAGTTGATTTAACAGAAGTTTTCAGTGGCAGACAGCATTATGAAATCATTTGATTAACCCATAAAAGCCTAGCATCCTTTTTGTGGGACATCGGCAAACAGTGCAAAACCAGATCAGACACCGCAAAACGCGGCATCTGATCAGGTTCTCTACTGTTTGCTTACAGAAGTTTCTTTCAAAATTTGAATAAAAATTAAAAATACCAGCCTACAATCATTAAAACGGAAATGGACTGGTCCAATTGATAGGAGTCGGAAATTTCATTCGGCTCAAATGGATTAATAACACAATAATACAAACCAGTTTTCTCGAGGGGCCCTCCGGGGGGGATCTGTTTTCCGTGGGATTCTCTCATCTTCTCCATCTGTTCTCTTTCCTGATACTCCTCACTGAACGGGTTATTGTCCTGCAACATAAAACATATAATTGAGCTGCAACATGAAATTTCCAAAAATGTGGTATGTGCGACCAGCAAAGCTTCAGATCAGCCTGCGCATACACGCAGTCTGATCAGACCCTTTGCTGGTCACTTGAATATTCTATGACTGTTAAGCTACTGACCCATCAAACTTTAGAGTTTCTAAGCTTAACAAGAGGCTGCACAGGCTCGTCTGAGTCTACACTTGTCAAGATGCCACATTGTTGGAAATCACATGTTGCGGCTCATATGAGCTAGCACTTGAAATTTTGTTAACACAAATCATATTTTTGAAAAAGGGCAATAGCTAAAAAATACATTGAAGTAAGAGATATGGTTCTTGTGTGCTGCACTTCCTCCTATGCTGTTTTACATGCATGCTTAGCTACACATGAGTAGATGTTCTACTTCTCTAGAGAAAACAGCTTAAGAAGCTTTAAATGGGGAACTGTTTTTAATGAAAAGGGGAGTAACTTGAAATATAGTGAAGCTAGAGTTATGGCCTCTGTGCACTGCACTTCCCCGATGTTGCTTTATATGTCAATGCTAAGATACTTTGAGAAAATTTCTCAGAAACCATCTGATCAAGATCCACACTGTTTTCCACTCTGCTTGTAAACAGTTAGGCACATCCATTCGAATGAGATATAATATGTCGATTTAGATATGCCCACTTTTAATATATCTAGAACGAAATATGTTAGGTCAATCGACATATCCCATATATTTCGATCGAAATATTGTTTTTTCTCCATCCGCACATGTGGTCTTTCTTGCTTCATGCGCAGTCTCGTATCGATTTGCGCATAGCGCGAAATTTTGAATTCGAAAGAAACAATTCATACCTACAAAATAAAAGCACCGCAAGCACTGCATAATACCCCGCCACTGCTGGGGGCACCAAAAGTTATTTTGTGAGATATATAATGCCTAAATAGCAACAGAACTGAGATAGACAGTGATATGATGTCCTTAGTCACAATATGTAACCTTTGATGGTCAACATATCTGTGAAGTTTCATTCAGATATTTCATATAGTAAAGGAACTACAGGTCAAAAACATTTTCCAGATTAATCAAGGGTGGATAACTCATGAACTGGAAAGGTAAGAGTGACGGTCCTTCGTTGTAATATGTAACCTTTGCTGTTCAACATATCTGTGAAGTTTCATTCAGATATCATAAACAGTAAAAGAATAACAGGTCAGAAACCATTTTTTAAAGGGAGAAAGGGCATTAACTCCATCGAAAATGGTCGGATTTTGCCCATTAACAATCCCATACCACTCATCCCCAATAACAATATGTATGCAAAATTTGAAAAAATTCTGTGCATAAATACTCAAGTTATCGATCGGAAACAGTGAGCACGGACGGATGAAATGAACTACAGGTCAAAAACCAATTCTCAGATCAATCAAGGGTGGATAACTCACAATCTGGAAAGGTAAGAGTGACGATCCTTACCCACAATATGTAACCTTTGATGGTCAACATATCTGTGAAGTTTCATTCAGATACTCCATATAGTAAATGAACTACAGGTCAAAAACCATTTTCCAGATCAATCAAGGGCGGATAACTCATGAACTGGAAAGGTAAGGGTGACGGTCCTTACTAAAAATATGTAACCTTTGATGTTCAACATATCTGTGAAGTTTCATTCAGATATTCCATATAGTAAAAGAAACTACAGGCCAAAAACCAATTCTCAGATCAATCAAGGGTGGATAACTCACAATCTGGAAAGGTAAGAGTGACGATTTTTAGTCACAATATGTAACCTTTGATGATCAACATATCTGTGAAGTTTCATTCAGATATTCCATATAGTAAATGAACTACAGGTCAAAAACCATTTTTCAGATCAATCAAGGGCAGATAACTCATGAACTGGAAAGGTAAGAGTGATGGTTCTTTGTCACATTATGTAACCTTTGATGTGAAACATATCTGTAAAGTTTCATTTAAATATTCCACATAGTAAAGGAACTACGGGTAAAAAACATTTTTTAATTCAATCAAGGGCGGATAACTCACAAACGGGAAAGGTAAGAGTGACGGTTCTTAGTCACAATATGTTACCTTTGATGTGAAACATATCTGTGAATTTATATTCAGATATTCCATATAGTAAAGGAACAATAGGTCAAAAACCTTTTTTCAGACCTATCAAGGGCGGATAACTCATAAACTGGGAAGGTCAGAGTGACGGTCCTTAGTCACAATATGTAACCTTTGATGTGCAACATATCTGTGAAGTTTCATTCAGATATCATGAACAGTAAAGGAATAACAGGCCAGAAACCATTTTTCCAACACGAAAAAGGGCAGTAACTCCGTTAAAAAATGGACGGATTTTGCCCATTAACAATCCCATATCACTCATCGCCGATAACAATATGTATGCAAAATTTGAAAAAAATCCGTGAATAAAAACTCAAGTTATCGATCGGAAATGGTGAGCACGGACGGACGGAGGGACGGACAGACAGACGGACAGACACCGAAAGGTATAACATAATACCCCGACACTAAAGTGTGGCGGGGTATAAAAACCAGCGTCATGGGTAAGTTCACCAGGGAAATTTTATACAAAAAGTGTCGAAAGTTCTTGTCCTCCAATGTTGAAGTAAATTCAAGTAACGTTTCAAATATTCCACCAGACACATTGTTTGTCACGTTGTTAGAAACTTAGATACATCACCCTGGTCCGTCTTTACATTACAGACACTGAATAAGTACCAAAATCTCATGTGCTGGCTGATTTTTTTAGTTTTGAATTATTGTCCCCCCCCCTCCCCCGCTCATCGCTAACACATGTTGCGATGGAGAGGCAATTTGTGTAAACCCTGGTTAGACTGCTTTCAGGAGCAGGCTGATCTGGGTCTACGCTGATTGATTAGGCATATCATTTCATTTATCTAGTCAAATAGCGCACACACAAAAACTTCCACGCCACTAAAGTATTTTAGTATTAATTCGAACACACCTCGCCTATAGCCAATATAATGTTATGAAAGTCGCAGTTTTGAAAGCACGAGGAAAGCGCGCGCTAGCTGACGTCAATGTCCATTGCAAAATGACGTCAGTCATTACGTTAGACGGTGTTAAACATGAAAGACTTTACAAATACATGTCAACGTACATGCAAAACAGTTCAACTATTGCAGGATTTCTTCAGTGCACTGGCAGTCCGGAAAGTTGGAAGATGCTGAAGACTTGAATGTGTTTTTGTCGTTTATTGCGTGTTCGAATCGAAATAGATCAGCTCTAGCAAGATCGTGATTTTATCTTCTTTACAACTGACCTCCAAACAATAAATTCACTGCTAGAGCTGATCTATCTCTTAAATACGATTTAGCTTAACGTTGTTATCGATGATACAAAAGGGCTTATGTTTTAAGCAAAGGCCAAGGTAGTTTTGTTACAGACAAACAAACAGACAAGCAAGCAGGCAGACAGACATATAGATTTTGCTGCTCGAGCGCACAGAGCTCGCATCACTGTATGTCGGTGAACTGTCTTCAAATCTGTCGGTGAACTGTCCTCAAAATGTATGTCAGCGAACTATCTTGTCGCATCTGATATAAACGCCTTAAAAATATCAAGTTAATTGAAATAGCCTAAACATATATGTCGTTTTAGATATAATATTTCAAATGAAATATAGATATCCGGATGTAGTGTTATATGTATCTCGAATGAGATATTATATCTAAGTTGAAATAAAGTATTTTATATCTCGATTAAGATATGTTATTTCGAATTAGATACTATATTTGGACCGACATAATATATCTCGTTCGAACGGATGTTTGTTTTGTTTGTTTTGTTGCTTTACGTCCCAAGTCAACAGCTATGGTCATTGCGGGACGGTCAGTTCACCTAACCACACTTTTTCCTGGGCAAGCTTGAACAAGCAGGTAACCAGTACTTCGTGCACATACTTTCGCTTGTAACTGACAACAACCCTTCTTGAAAAATCAGCGGAAGGGAGGAGAATGACCGTAGAAATTATTTCATGGTCAATCTCCACGAAAGTATGGGACCGGGCCGGGATCAACTCGCGACCCCTGGATCTGCAGTCAGATTCGAACGGATGTGCCTAACTGGTAAATGCAATCGTACCAGGATAAATATGTGTAGATAATGTGTTACATAAAAATACCCAGCATGATAATGGTTAGAATTAAGTCTTACCACAATAGCCATTCTTGGTTGAGCTGCAGGAATCACACCTGGAGGGGGACCTGGCATCCTCGGACCTCCTGGCATACCCTGAGGTCCTCTCATTCGTAATCTGCTCTGAACATAGGCTTCATACTCCTGTCTTGCACTTGCTGTGAGACGAACCGAGCCCTGGGCTCCTGGCATACGGGGCTGAGGAGGCTGCATTGCAACAGATACTGGAGTGCCGATTGATGTCATAGGGGATCCTGAGGTTGGAGGTCCTACCATCTGAGGAGGTGGGCCCTGGGCAGCCATCTGCTGGGCAAAATGTTCCTGAAAAATGGAGAAATGAACCAGTGCAAGACAAAACCAACAAAATAACCTGTGCGTCTAACGAAGACTGTCTTTGCTGGCCACATATAGAAACCATGATCCCTCAATATACTAATTCAAAGTACAGTGAAGTCTCTGACCTGACCAGGTAAATACCTATTCTGATATGAACACATGATAGGCACCAAGGTCCAGATGGTATAAACAATAATTGCACTCAATTCAACTGAGCATGAAATTTCAATTTCACAAAAAATAAAATGAAAATTATAGAATTTTCTAGCTTTAAAACTTTTAGATGTTGTACTTATCCTGCTAAGAAATATTAAAATGCTAACAACAAATGTTGACATTTTAACATTTATGAGCCTGTTATCTTTCATGTTAGATTGAGCTGAGCATGAAAAAGGTTTTATAGCCTTGGGCCCAGGTTATTTTGTGGTTCATTTTAGCCATGTGTCATACAGTAGGTGCTGAAGAGTCTTCATAAAGACGAAACCATGGTCGGGTTATCGTTATTGCTAAGAGCAAGACCACAGCCTTGTTTAAACTGTCTGGGTTTACGCAGCCATTTAACTTATTTCATTTAAGAGTTAGTTTAAATATTTTTATTGCCAAATCTGATACACTAATGGGGTTGGGTTACATGTTCTCACAACAATAGTTTTATACCCTTCCCAGTCAACACAAATGGTTTGGACCGAGATCAGACCCAACAGTATGTCAGGCCTGATCTGGATCACTGGACTGGACATGTAGGGTTGAAAGATTGGGTTTTTTTTTTTTTATCTTTTTTTTTTAATCTTTTTTTTTTAAATGGAAGACCATGAAAAGCATACATCAAAGAGTTAAAGAAAGGTGTACTCTTAATGTCATGATACCTGTTGTTTACCGCGGTACTCCTGCGTTAACATCTGATGTTGTCTGTTCTGTTTGCGGGCCTGATCAAGTTGTTTCTGAAATATTGCCAATTCCTGTGTGGCTCTCTCAAACTCCATAGCATCTTGTGGGGGCGGCTCTTGACCACTTTTCTTGGCCTGTAGAACACAAATAAGAGAGGGTCAAAAAAGTACTCACATACATATGACCAACATATGGTGAATGGTCTAAAATTTCAAACACTAGTTGCTTGTCAAAAAGGCCTTGACAAACAGGGTAGACCCAGAGCAGTCTGCTCAGGGTATTCCCTGTTTGCTATTCTGACATCCATTTTTATAAATTCCAGCCTTGAAAATTTATTTAATTTGATAAAAATTGGTTTGGTTTGATTCTTTACGTCCCAGTCAACAGCTATGGACATGTCTAGACAGTCAGTTCACCTAACCACACTTTTTTCCTGGGCAAGCCTGACAAAGCCGTTAACCAGTACGTCATGTACTTACTTTTGCTTGTAACTGACAAAACACTTCTTAAATCAGCTGAAGGAGGAGAATGACCTAAAAATTAATTTCATGATTGCCACGAAAATATGGGACCAGTCCGGGATCAAACTCGCAACCCCTGGATATGCAGTCAGACTCGCTACCGACTTCGCTACGGGGCCCAGCTTCAGGCCCTACCGACTGTGCTACGGGGCCTGAAACTGTGGCTTTGTTTATTTCGGATAAAAGTGAACATTTCTGACATAGGGCAATGAATATTTTGGGCAATACAACACTCAGTGTAAATACCTGTCTATTCCTTGCATTGATGGCCTTCTTGGTTCTCTTCTGTTTCTGTATCTGTTGTTCTAGGTACTTTACTTGACCCTCGAGGAAATCTCCCTGTCCCACCAGCCATGTGTCATACAGTCTGTGTTGCTGCTCCGCCTCTGGCCCAGTCTCACCTTAACATACATAGGAAGATAAATTAATGTGTTATATTTCTGTATCTGTTGTTCTAGGTACTTTACTTGACCCTCGAGGAAATCTCCCTGTCCCACCAGCCACGTGTCATACAGTCGATGCTGCTGCTCCGCTTCTGGTCCAGTCTCACCTAAACATACATAGGAAGATAAATTAATGTGTTATATTTCTGTATCTGTTGTTCTAGGTACTTTACTTGGCCCTCGAGGAAATCTCCCTGACCCACCAGCCATGTGTCATACAGTCTGTGTTGCTGTTCAGCTTCTGGTCCAGTCTCACCTAAACATATATAAGAAGATAAATTAATCTGTTATATTTCTGTATCTGTTGTTCTAGGTACTTTACTTGGCCCTCCAGGAAATCTCCCTGTCCCACCAGCCATGTGTCATACAGTCTGTGTTGCTGTTCAGCTTCTGGTCCAGTCTCACCTAAACATATATAAGAAGATAAATTAATCTGTTATATTTCTGTATCTGTTGTTCTAGGTACTTTACTTGGCCCTCCAGGAAATCTCCCTGTCCCACCAGCCATGTGTCATACAGTCTGTGTTGCTGTTCAGCTTCTGGTCCAGTCTCACCTAAACATATATAAGAAGATAAATTAATCTGTTATATTTCTGTATCTGTTGTTCTAGGTACTTTACTTGGCCCTCGAGGAAATCTCCCTGTCCCACCAGCCATGTGTCATACAGTCTGTGTTGCTGTTCAGCTTCTGGTCCAGTCTCACCTAAACATACATAAGAAGATAAATTAATCTGTTATATTTCTGTATCTGTTGTTCCAGGGTCTTTACTTGACCCTCGAGGAAATCTCCCTGACCCACCAGCCATGTGTCATACAGTCTGTGTTGCTGCTCTGCTTCTGGTCCAGTCTCACCTAAACATACATAAGAAGATAAATTAATGTGTTATATTTCTGTATCTGTTGTTCCAGGGTCTTTACTTGACCCTCCAGGAAATCTCCCTGTCCCACCAGCCATGTGTCATACAGTCTGTGTTGCTGTTCCGCTTCTGGCCCAGTCTCACCTAAACATACATAAGAAGATAAATTAATGTGTTATATTTCTGTATTTGTTGTTCTAGGTACTTTACTTGATCTTCCAGAAAATCTCCCTGTCCCACCAGCCATGTGTCATATAGTCGGTGCTGCTGCTCGGCTCCTGGCCCAGTCTCACCTAAACATAGTTGAGATGATGATTGCTATACTTAGATGTTCTAAAATTTCAAACAGCATGTGTGCAAGTTTCCAAAATCCTGAACTTTTGCGACTCCAATCTTAAAACATGCAGTATGCCCACTAAATACTCACAATTTCAAGTTTAAATGGTCAATTGTCTATAGACAGACTGAAATGAATCAGAAAAGTTATTATTTTCTCCCTTATTCAGCATATTGAGGCTGACTTTCTATGAAAAGTCAGCCTCAAAATCCTGAATTCAGGAATAATCTTGAAAACTTTCACCCATGAAACAGTAGTTGAATGCAAATAGGTTTAAACAAACAGAGCAGACCCAGATCAGACTGCTTCTGAAGAAGCAGTTTGATCAGGGTCTTACCTGTTGCTATATGTGATGCATTTTGTGAACTTCAGCCTTATAACCCACATGTAATTTGAGAACAGAAAGAATTGTTTATTTTTTTTAGAACATTGGCCATACTCTTAGTTCTTTTGAGTACCCACAACATATGTTTTGGTTGAGAAATAAGTAAATTAATTTTCAATTACGCACTCTTTTCTAGGGCATGTAGATTTTAAAAACCCACACCGATCACTAAAAATTTCAGCATAAAATGCTCTTCTAAAATAAAATTCTAAAACAATCCAACTAATATCATATGCCCAATTCAGGAATTTGAGGATAAAATTGCAAAAATTAGGCATTATCTAAAATTTTATTTTTCTATTCGCAACCCATTACACTGAAAAATTCTTAGAGCAATTACCTAGCAAAAATCTCACAATGACTTATATTATCAAGCGTGCAAAAATATTCCTCCTGAATCTCAGCACTCCTTCATCCAATGTGCAGGAATATTCCTACTGACTGCGCCCTACCTGGGGTTGGTGGTTTTGGTGGCTGTGGCATAGGTCCTCCTGGCATCCTCATAGCGCCTGGCTGCATTGGCATCATTCCTGACTGGGGTCCTGGAGGTCTAGGGCTCAGCTGGCCAGGTACTCTGGGGCGGTAGGCTGCCATCTCTGGTGGTATAAACATGCCGGGTTGACCAGGGTGCCTGAAGACAAAGATCAAATATGTAATATCATAAGTTCTGTGAAATAAAAATTTTGAGGGTAAAATTGTGAACATTTCTTTAGCCATCAGTTTTAACATTTGTTTTGGGTGCTCAAAAGAAACGTCTCATTTAGATGTATTCTATATGCAGCAGATGTAATAAGTAAACATTTTGAGGACAACTAATACATAAGGCTAACTGGTAAATGAAGAAAAAAATTTAGAAAGTTTTCATTGCAAGCACGTGAAAATAGTTATTTTGTTTAAAAAAAAAAGCTGCTCACTTAAGATAGGTGCACCTTGACATGACAGCTTTAATACATTATAATTCTGTACTAGTTTTCCATACTTCAATAAAATACAGTATTTAGTTTTTGGGGGGCTGACAACATACACACAGAACATAAAAATCTTACCTCACTGGTCCCTCCATCCTTGGCACCATGCCTGGCGGTGGTGGCATTCCTGGTCGAGGGCCCACCATCATGCCCTCTGGTCCAGGTCGAACCCCTGCCTCATGTCTATGCATCATTGCCCTCTGCTCTGCCTGCCTCTTCTGTTGCTCTTGTTTCTCCTGAGAAAAAATATCACTTTTCTTTATGGAACATAGGTTTAGATAAACAAAATTTTAGAGCAATAAAATTGTTAGTATTTTCTTACCCATCAATTTCAACATATGTTTTGGTGCTCAAAAGAACTCATTAAGCAATATTTTGTTTTTATTTTGTATCATTTTGTTTAGATTTTTCAAATTGACTATTTTAACAGATTTAGGTTTCGAAATATGAGTGATGTACTTTTCAGTCAGGCTGCTAGATAAGAGTGTGTAATTAAAAATGGATTTTCTTTTTTCTCAACCCAAACATAAATTTGCGATTTTAAAAGACTGACATATTGGCCTAGTTTATTTTTGATGGTTTCTCAATTTTAGGTCCTTTAAAGTTATTATGTATTCTCATAGGGCCTACTTTTAAAGGAAAGAATATTCTCCCTAATACCAGACGAAAATTTCAGGACAAAACCTATAGACCCACCTGTTCGAGAAGATCTTGTATCAGTAATGGCTGGTCCTCCAGGAGTAACCTTTGACCTGTTGCCGTAGTAACTGTAGCACCTGCAGGTAAGGAGGTCGGCGGTCGCGTCATAAGCTGTGGATTCATATACTGAGGCATCTGTTGCCCTGGTACACCTGGTCTCTGACCTGGCATCATACCTTGTGGGTACATGGCGACCTGTTGTCCAGGTGATAGAGCTGGCCCAGCAGCATGAGGAGGGAAAGGTGGCCTAACACCGGTCATGTGAGGTCTCAGTCCGGGAGATGGCATTCCAGATCCTGGCATCATCTGCTGTCCCGGGCTCTGCTGCTGAGAAACTGGTGCTGTTGCAGGGGGTTGGAGACTGGGAGATGACCCCGGAGGTCCTTGTGGTCTCATCCCCGGCTGTCCATAAGGTACTGGTCCCCGTGTTGGGGCCAGAGTGCCTCTCGGCGGTACTCCCGGACCAAAGGGGGGCTGGGGAAACGTTCCCGGTACATACTGGTTACCTGGGACCATCGTTGCTCTAGGTGATCTTTGCATGGGAAATGCTGTGGGTGGGGTATGGCCAGGGCTGTATGATGTTGGCAATGGTGAGCCCTGGTTAATATGGGGAGGTAACTGTTGCTGAGCTCCACTGGTTCCTGGTACAGCGAAAGGAGACTGAGGTCGGATTCCAGCAAAAGGTGACTGTGGGGCAGATGTAGGAGTTCCTGCGTATGGTGATTGTCCAGCTGTAGCACTTGGAGAAAAAGGTGACTGAATAGAATGTTGAGAAAATGGAGAATGTTGTTGACCTTGAACTGTAGAGTCCCCTGGTGTCCTTGGTGACGGCTGGCTTTTCGGAGAGGGCTGTACCTTTGGAGAAGGCAGACCAGAGGTTGGTTGCCCAAACCCTGAACCTGCAGGGGATGGCTGAGTACTTGTCTGTCCTGGATATAAACCTGGATGTGCAGGGGACTGTACACCAAACTGACCTTGACCCCTGGCTGCCATGACAGCACTTGGATCCTGCCCTGTGGGAGTCATGGGTGTCCCTGGTGTTGTAGGGGTTTGTGATTCCGTCTCTCCACCTTCACTCTTAACAGAATGTGGCCTGCCGGCATGCTCCGCATTTTGTAACATGGCAGCAATATGGCTCACACCAGCTTCGTGTTTCTTTAGATCAGACTTGGCTTCGTCTTCGCTCGCCTGTTTGCGCTGGCTAAACTCAAGAAACTTTGCCTGGAACTCGCTAACGGATCCTGGTTTCTCCCCGTCTTCAGTTTTTACATCTGTCTCCTCACCAAGTGGCTTTTCTTCTCTCTTAACTTCCTGTTGAGTATAACACAGGTCCATAGTTAAATAAATTTATCAAACAAGTTGGCAAAAAGCGATAAAATGCAAGGCTTGCTGAGCATTTAATCGCTTTTAGCAATGAGTAAACACAGGTCCAGATAAAATTAGATAGAGGATCTTCCATGAGTTCTCATGTTTATTAAATTTATTAAACTCGTTGAAAAAAAAGTGATAAAATGCTCAGCTTCAATAAATTCAATTATTCCGGAGCACAAATGATAGAGTCGAGTCTATTTATCACTTGACATTAAAATAACTTAAAAATCACATTTTTTGTGTGAAAACGTCATTTAATCGCTTTTTCGCAACGAGTTTAATAAATTCAACATTACAGGAGCACAAATGTTAGATTCTGTCTTTCACATGACATAAATTTACTTAAAAATCACCTTTTTTTTGCGTGAAACATTAAGATTTTGCCATCTTTTTGCAACGCAATAATGGACTTAAATACGTTATATTACTAGATCAATAACCACCAACGGTTTATTGATTTTATTGCATGGCATTATATCACTCCCAGATGCAACGTCAAATGACAAACAAAAATTTGAGAGTAAAATTCTAAATAGTTTCTTATCCATCTGTTTAAACATTTGTTTTGGCTGCTCAATAGAGCCTTCTCATTGAGACAGTTCTATTGAGTACCAAGAACATATGTTTTGGATGAAAAACAAGATAATTAACTTATTAATTACGTACTGAAGGCCTGCATACAGGCCATCTTGGTAAATAAAACTTGAGACTTCAGAGAAGATATTATAATCTGCCTAATTCAGGGTTTTGAGGGTAACAACTTTCTATGGAAAGTAAGCCTCAGAATCCTGAATTCAGGAATATTCCTGAAAACTTTCACCCATGTCTGCAAATGTTTTGCAATATGGCATTATTTGTAATCTTGGATAAAACCAATAGACACATAGTCTTACGACATGATAGCCGTAACCAAGTAAAGCATAGCTGAAAAATATCTTGTGCCTTTGCTGGTAATCGATCCTGGGTTGCCCCTATACACGACCAATGCTCTAACCACTGAGCCAAAAAGTGACGCAGTTATCAGAGATTGATTATATACTAGAAGCTATGCGAAATCTACCTTATGTAGATATATAGGTGTGTGTGCCAGGCCCATAACAATAGGCCCTGTTCAACAAACATTTTGAGCGTAAAATGTCATCCACATCATCATCGTATATCTCTCACCTTATTTTCACCCCCTTCCTTCTTTTCTTCTGGTTCCTTAGAGTCATCAACGAGATCATCGAAGATTGTTTTATTATCAGATCCAAGGAGGTCAAGATCAGGGTCAGCGTACTTCAGAATATCAAACGTTCCATCTTCACCTGTTCAAAAAAGAACATACAGTTAAACCTGTCTAAAACGGCCACTCTCAAAAAGACCGAAATTTGGTTTTCAAGACCAATTACCGCTTAATGCAGGTCAAAAGTATTGCAGAATGCTCCTCTTAGAGCATTCTGCAATACTTTCGAACTACATTAAGCTACTGTTTGTCACTGAATTTTCAAACTATTCATATGAAATAGCAAGCCTCATTTGATTCATTATTTTTCTTTTTTTTTTCTTTTTCAAAATGTCATCTGCTGAAGGTTAAAGTAGGCATTTTAACTATGTTACACTTGAAGTGGGAAAAACATGACTAGTTTTGCCCACTTTGAGTGTAACACTAATGCACTCTAGACTTCTCTTATCATGAAAGCAAACACCAATCTGAAAATGGAGCAGTCTGATCTTGGTCCATAGGTTCCCTAAGTATGGAACAGACCAAAAGGTAGACAACATTTGTCATATTGACGTCAAAATGGTTAACACTCCTGCACTCAAAGTGGCTAAAATTTCATGTAGTTTTGGTCATTCAAGGTGCAATGGGATCTAGCTTGTACTGAAAAACAATCTTAGGAGATGACTCCTATAAGCTTACGCTTACTGTCAAATCTTTTTTATTCACATGCCTTGTTATATCATTGTGCTTTTTATGCTGTATTCAAGAGAATAAATAAAATTTTGTTTTTGTTTGTTTGATTTGATTCTTTACGTCCAATCAACAATCTTTCAGTTACTCAGTCAATCTTTCAGGGTCTTCCTGGGTTGAACCAGTACTAAGCTAGGATAAATGTGTCTTGCTCAAGGACCACAAGGAAGAAGGAATGAAATATGTTTAAACCAAATACAGTCTTACCGAGAAAGTCTCCAAGTTCATCTGCATCATCAGTCTTCTCTTCCTCCGAGGAAACTGAAGGCTTCGGTATCCGCCCTTCAATCTTCACTCCAGGAGGTCTCTTCTTTGTTTCCTTACCAGCAGCATCACCGAGAGGGGTACCAGTCTCAGCTACAGAAGTGGGCGGGACAGGGTGAGCACCAGGATGTTGTTGGCCGGTAAGCTCTGGAGGAGGCATCGGTATTGGTGGCCGTAAGTTTGGAGGAATGTGACCAAACTGTGCAGCTTGCTCTTTCACTTTCTGCTGAAAGTATTCCAGAACTTTCTTTCTCTCATCTGGGGTCAACTCCTTAAAGATAAACCAGGGCATGAGGTTACTCAACTGAGCATGACATTTATCCTGCTTACAAATGTTAAAATGCCAACAATTGTTGGCATTTTAGCATTTCTATGCAGGATAAATACGCCATCTGAGAGTAGTATCTAGTATGTAGTGAAAAAATCTTTATTTTTCAGTTTATTAGTTTTTATGTCAATGAGCAGTTGAAATTTCATGCTCAATTGAGTCGAGCATGAAAACAGTTATATAACCTCTGGGCCAGACAAACATACAGACCTGTATGCTAAATTACATTGTAAGCAGGAGACTTTAGTGTGGATCAGTGCTGGCAAGGAAGGCAGGACAGATGGTTGATCAACTACAAGAGGCCAAGTCACACTGGATCGATCACCTGAGTTTTGTTTAAAGCTTCTTACAATATATAGGTATCGATTAGAAATTGGCCACTGCCCTTGAGAAAGGACAATGCGCGATTGACAGCCGAACGATCAAATTGGCTCAGGAGAGCTAAAAAGAAATATACCTTCAGGCATGTGTGACAGATGAAATTAAAAGATGAAAGCAATATACCCAATCAACATTGAGAATGGCAGTTTTCAGTTATGTCTACATGTCTTACTGTTTTTTGTTTTGGAAACCTCAGTCTATCGAGGATCTAAGCAATAAATTGGCCTTGTTCCAATAAAACCTGCTTTTACTGCACTCCATTTACTGCTTGATTCTAGTATATAGTTTAAATAGGAATTTCCAAATTATGATACATTTTTGTCCCTGTAGAAAACTGTAGACCTTGATGAAAACTCCATTCTGCAGTATTTCATCTAGGCCTTAACTGTATGCCAAAGTACCTGTTATATAATTAGTTTCCAGTATCAGAAAGGTTACCTCTTTGCATGCTGGGTAATTTTTCATGCTTTTGTTGTCGTCTGCTGACTTTTTTCAAAATTAACTTTTTCAAAAAATTCTTTCAGGAACACTATCAGAGTGTCAAACAGTTTGGATCCAGATCAGGACCGACGTTTAGTCGGTCCTGATCTGGGTCCAAACTGTTTGCAAAGGTTATCGGATGACAATTTGCCGCTAGCAAGGAAAGAGTGTGTTATATTACTAGTTTTCAGTATCAGAAAGGTTAACTCTTTGCATGCTGGGTAATTTTACATGTTTTTGTTGTCATCTGCTGACTTTTTTCAAAATTAACTTTAAAAAAAAAAAAAAAAACTTTCAAGAACACTTTCAGAGTGTCAAACAGTTTGGATCCAGATCAGGACCGACATTAAGTCGGTCCTGATCTGGGTCCAAACTGTTGGCAAAGGTTATCAATCGTTCATACAGGCAAGTTCATGTAAAATTCAAGGACTTGTTAAAGACTTTCCTACTGTTGTCAAGGACTGAAAACGTATGAAAAATGCTGATTTACATGTCAAAATTCTACTACTGAAATGCTAGAGTCCAATACTAAAGATATTAGTTTCAAAAAATCTGTGTAAAATTGCGGTGCCTTTATTTGGTGCAGCATCAAGTAAAGGCACCACAATTTTATACTGATTTAGGCCTCCAAAAAACAATGTTGAATTCTCTTGCAAATGGTTAAATTCAAGGACTTTTCAAGGCCTTTGAGTGTTTTTCAAGTACTTTTAATGGAAATTTTATTTTCAAGGACTTTTCTAGACAGTCCTGTATATTCAAGTACTTTTCAAGCCTGTGCGAACCCTGTTATCAGCAGATGACAAAAGTCGCCGCTAGCAAGGAAAGAGTAAATTAACTGCCACTTACCCCTGGTGGCCTCATATGTTCCAGTGGTGGCCTCATTCCCGATGGAAACATCATATGTAATGGTGGATGCCCAGGACCTGCTGAGGTTGGTGTACCGGAACTGGCTGGCATCGGCATCCGAACTCCTGGCGGGAATCCTGGTGGGCGGGGCTCTGTAAATCCCCCTTCTGAAAGACAAAAAGTGTCAATAGATATTACCTTACCCCGTTCATATCAAAAGAAACCATTCTTACAGTTTTATCATGTTGGATCAATCTATTATTCATTATAAGGGAGTGAAGGTTGAAATTTTCTAATTATTTTAATGGCTGAAAATATACTTTATCAGTTACCTCTCATATTAACTGCATTGTCCCACGTTACCTGATAAACTTTCAATCTCACAGCATGCTCCTTCATCAGGCTATGATGACGTTGCACTTTTTGAATGACGTTGTTAATGACGCTGAATCAACACAAAAATCGAAAATTACTTCATAATCGCTAGTTTGAAGAGAGAAACAATAAGTAAACTGATAAATAGAATACCAGGTCCCCGTCTTTTCAGATCAAGTTTACCAGGCTCGGCTTTGAGAGCGCATGTTGAATTGCTTGGCAAGCCTCACGATGTCAACACGCTTTCTCAAAGCCTTGTCTGGTAAACTTGATATCAAATGACACTCACCTCGTATTCTCTATTTATATGGTACCACAGTTGGTAAAAGTTCAAAATTTCCTAAATCCTGAATTTCTGAAATTTTAAAATCTTAAATCTTGCAGCTTGCAATTTCAAGTTTAAATTGTCAAATGTCTTTAGATAAACTAAAGAAAAATCAGAGAAACTATTAAAATCTGCCTTATTCATTATTCTGAAGCTGACTTTCTATACATTCGTCAATTAGGGCACTGCTCTTCAATAAACAGGGGCCATGACTCCAGAACTGAGCTGCATTATTACAGGGTTTTACACCAAGTTGAATGTTTGGGGGTCCCTGGGACTCAACTTTGATTATGATGGGGGTCCCATCATTGAAAATGGGGGTCCCATCTTTTTATATAAGCGTAGAATTTTGGGAGGTAGTACATCCTTCCGTGAAGGGATTGGAACAGGCCTTAGCTGTCAAACAGGTGTCGCAAAACATCAGGTCATTTTCGCATCTCACCGGGCCGCGTAGCGCAGTCGGTAACGTGTCTGGCTACAGATGCGTGTCTGACTGCAGATCCAGGGGTCGCGAGTTCGATCCCGGCCTGGTACCATACTTTCGTGGAGATTGATCATGAAATAATTTCTACGGTCATTCTCCTCCCTTCCGCTGATTTATTCAAGAAGGGTTGTTGTCAGTTACAAGCAAAAGTATGTGCACAAATTACTGGTTAACTGCTTGTTAATCTCAACCATTTGTAGCAACCTAGCCAGCTAGATAAGAATTTTCAATCTTTTATGGGGGCTGGTTTTTTTAGAAGATTTGGACTGATCTGACTCTGAACAGTCGGTAGAGGATGGTTCTTGGTCCGTTTCTGCATTTCTTTTGCCAAAAAAATTCTCAGATCGCTCTGTTTCGACATTTAAGCAGCCGTTTTTTCTAATCATTTACACGCTTGACCATAAGAAAACCAAATAGGTTGACAAGCGTCTATGTTGATCGATAAATCAGAGCGGGTGCGAGACATGATGAGATTTCAAAGCGCCATAGCTACGCGAATTTGATTGGACTGTTTTGGACCTTCCGATATTATTGGCTAAACGACAGCACCTGTCCTATTTATTTATAGATAGGCTGTAAATATGGGAAAAACCGAATCGTTACGAAATAACTTTGGAATTTGGGATTTTAATGAACAAACACGTCTGCGTCCCAGTGGACGCAGGTAAGGTAAATTGAGGGGTCCTACCTAATGATTTATGCGTATAAGACACAGGATATTGCGTCCTGTAAAACCCTGATATTAGATTTCCAACAATGTGGTATGTGCGACCAGCAAAGCCTAAGATCAGCCTGCACATATGCGCAGTCTGATCAGAGCCTTTACTAGTCACTTGAATATTCTATGAGTGCTAAACTACTGATTGAACATCATTTGGAGTTTCTAAGCTTAAAAAGAGGCTGCATGGGCTCGTCAGATTCCACACTTGTCAAAATGCCACATTGTTTGAAATCACATGTCACAGCTCAAGTATTGTTGGGAGTTTTATGTAAATTTTATTGTTTTAGCCTTTAAAGCGCCAAGAAAAAAAATGCATCTGAAAATGTCGTCTGCTGAAGTCGTCTGTTGCAAATAATTGCCTAACATTACTGACAAATTAAGTTTAGAAGCAAACAGCATGGACCAAGAACAGACTGCTCCTATAGGAGCAGTCTGATCTGGGTCCACACTGTTTGCCATAGAGGCTTCTTAAACATTTCAGCAGATGAGAAAAGCAGACGACTTTTTGTTTCGATTGGCGCATTAAGGGTTAATTTTCACTGACTGACCTTGACCCTGTTGTTCCTTCTTCATGAGATTCTGTTTCGTCTGCTGTGCGAGAATTTCCCGTAACTGCTGTTTCTGTATGTCAGTTTGGGCACCCTGAAATAACCATAGCCATAACATTGTTGGTAATGTACATTAGGATCTTAATTCTTTGCATGCTAGGTAATTTTGTAAGCTTTTTTGACGTCTGCTAATTTTGCTGGTCCTGATCTGGATCCAAACTGTTTGCAAAGGTTATTAGCAGATAACAAGTGGCCGCTAGCAAGGAAAGAGCTTAAGCTTGTTTTATCCTAACAAACAGTGCAGAGCCTGATGAGATGCCAATACTATATGACATCTCATCTCCACTAGTCAATGTAACAGTTAACAGGTTTTGTTTTGTTTGTTTGTTTTTGTTGCTTCACATCCCATGTCAACAGCTATGGTCATTGCGGGACGGTCAGTTCACTTAACCACACTTTTTCCTGGGCAGGCTTGAGCAAGCGGTTAACCAGTAATTTGTGCACATACTTTCGCTTGTAACTGACAAAAACCCTTCTTGAATAAATCAGCGGAAGGGAGGAGAATGACCGTAGAAATTATTTCATGATCAATCTCCACGAAAGTATGGTACCGGGCCGGGATCGAACTCGCGACCATTTTTACAGGTTTCCATTCAAACAAAGTGTTAACATCATTGGAACCATGCAAACTAATTATAGTCCAGTTAGGACCAAGGATTTTTCTCCCTTTTTTAATTTTGGGCCAGGGGATTCCTTAAATAAGGAAAACTATTTTCAAACAAAAGAACTAAACATGACACTGAATTTGAGGAAAAATTTGGAGAACTCACATCACATCTTTGTAGTCAAATTAAATACAAGTATTGTCCAGCTGAACCTGAATTTATCCATTTTTGAAAACACTGTTGATCCAGATCAGCTGGCTTCTGACGAAGTCATCTGATTAGGATCCACACTGTTTTCAACTGGGATGCTGCAGGTTAACAGGATAAAAATTAGGGAAGAGTGTAGAACATAAAAATATCCAGGATGACAAGGGTTAATACACTCTGTGAATTTCAAGATGCACAGGTTTAGATAAACAAAACTTTGGGGCGAACAATTGTAAGTAATCTTACCCATCAGATTTAACATATGGTTTGGGTGCTCAAAAGAACCGTCTCATTGAGACAGTTCTTTTGAGTACCCACAACATATGTTTGGTAGAGAAATAAGAAAATTAATTTTTGGCATGCTCTCTTAACTAATGGCCTGAAGATGGTCATCATCTTTTATTGTATCATGCAGACATAGGTATAAAATTATAATGGAAGAGAAAATATATTCAAATTTGTGCACTTTATCTGCTGAATCAGTTTTTTCCCCCCGAAAAATTCTTTCAGGAATACCATCAGTGTCAAACAGTTTAGATGCAGATCAGGCCCCACAAACACAGTTTGGATGCAGATCAGGCCCAATGTTAAGTTGGGCCTGATCTGGGTCCAAACTGTTTGCAAAAATTATCAGCAGATGACACTTGTAGGCAAAGAGTAAAGTAATAGATCAGGATTTCCCCTTGAAAAATTATCCCAAAATACCGTTTTTGACCAAATATGCACACTGTGTGCATAATTTTTTTCAAAACAAGAGGGCCAAAAATATCCTTCCCTCTATGCTTCTGTATTCTTTCATCAGGTTTGATACTGTAACAAAGCACCTGTACATATCAAGGGGTCAGAGGTTAGAATTTCCAAAATAAGATGTACAGTTATACCTGTGTAAAACAGCCACTCTCAAAAAGACCGAAAATTGATTTTCAAAACCAATTATCGCTTAATGCAGATCAATAGTATTGCAGAATGCTCCAAAGGGGAGCATATTGAATCGCTTAATGCAGGTCAAAAGTATTGCAGAATGCTCTAAAGGGAGCATTCTGCAATACTTTCGACCTTGATTAAGCTACCATTTGTCATTAAGACCTTTGTTTTGTCTATTTTTGAGTGGCCGTTATACACAGGTTTTACTGTGTCTGAAATTTGCTTTTATCTAGCAAAAAGTGCAGACCTTGATGAAATACGGTGTCCTGCTGCATTTCATATAAGTCTTCACTCTTTGCCGAAGTGTTTGTTTCAGGGATTCCAATGTACACAGAGTAAATCATGACAGTGCTTTGGATGCTCAAAAGAACCATCTCAATGGAACGGTTGTTTTGAGTACCCACAACAAGTTTTTGATTGTCAGAAAATCAACTTTTGAATACGCCCTCTGCTGACTGTCACAGTTCTTCTGCTTTGTATATAGACTAATTTTAAAACCCATAAAGCGCCACCTATAATTGCAGCAGATGACAATTTCAAATTTTGCTGTTTTTTCATAAATAACAAATAAGGCATAATATTTCATGAGAATTGTCTGCCAGCAGACAATTCTCGTGAAATATCATACCTTATTTTTTTCAAAAATCAGGAAATATGTAGCAAAATTTGTAGTCTGCTGCAGTCGTGATTGGTGCTTTAAGGATTAAATGCAGGAGCAGAAAAAATCAAGACCTGGCATCAATGGAGATGTGCTAGTTTGTTTGATTTGATTCTTTACGCCCTAGTCAACAATTTTTCAGTTATGTCAGGAAGGGTCTTCCTGTGTTGAACCAGTACTAAGCCGGATTAATGTGTCTTGCTCAAGGACACAACACAATGCCGCCGATGAGGCTCGAACTTGCAATCCCTTTATCTCCAGTCAAGCACTCTACCACTGAGCCACTGTGCTCCCTAATGGAGATGTGACTTCACTACATTGTGACAAAATTGTGTGCCTACAGTGCTACTGGTGGCAAATTTGCTTGAATGTTGTGGTTAATATTAATGTGTTGTGGTTATATAGAAGCTTATTAAGTGCAATTATAGATGTCTGAATAGATTCTGAATATATACCATATCTATGATAAGAACTAGAAAATAAATGATGAAGAAGTGAGGAATGGAGGAAAAAAGGAGAAAAAGAGAAGGATTCTACACTAGGACCAACTCATACAAAAATGTTGCTTATCACAAATGTTGCTCAAACACAAATTTAAATCAATTTTTAAATGTTTATACCCAGCTACGAGGGCTGTTCAAATATGAATGCAAGTAGCATCATAACTTTCTTATCATATATGCTACAACAAAATGGTAAACGTTTCTATAAAGGACTATATGTCACCTTTAAACTGGCACCAGACCTAAAGAAAAATATAGTATACTTATCAAGCTATAGCCCTTTGAATGAGGGTCACGTTAGTATACTAACGAACTCAATGCTTCGAACATAAGCTAGTGATATAGACTAGCTATAATTCTTCGATAAAAAGGTGAAATGTCTTGAAATTTTCATTGAAGTATACCCATATTCTTATATAATGATTCTGTGAAAGTTGCGAAATTCCGACATGTTCTTGTCAAATTACAACGAATAGTCTTCACCATAGTCTCCTTATGTTTGCAAATAAATGATAAACAAACCACCACCTTTCAGTTTTCAGTTAAACTTATCTCTAACAAAATGCTAAAAGCCACATTTAAACTAATTTTAACTCAAAGACAATATGTTGATCGCTCAAACTGAGTTGTTGCTACAAATTATTGTTGGATAGTGGGTAATTTTTAAACGCTGAAAAGCATTTTATTAAGTCAAAAATGCCTTAAGTGAGGGGTTATAGAATCTATACTTATTTTTTTTTGTCAAAACATTGCGGCTTTATTCTAAATTTGAACGTAAACTTTAAGTTTGATCACTATAGGCATTATTTACAATAAAATTACTCACCTGGTCTTGAGGACAAGACAGATTGAACATATTTTAATTAATGCAAACAAACCATGAAGAGGCAGAAAAAGGCTTGAAAAATTATAGAAAATGTGATTACTCTGTAAATAGATGGCGGCGCGTGTTGAAAACTCCCTTATGACATATTTAGCATGTTTTCAGCAAAATGCAAAGAAAACGACACAGCGATGTTCATTATTACATCACCAGTAGCTAACTCAAAATGACGTTTATCATAAAATTAATGACGTCACAAACGTGCCTGTTTACTCGAGATTGAAACAGGTTTATATAAATTTTATCCTACAAACAACTTTTGGGTTGTTACTCAAACTTGCATCTCTAATTTGGTGCTATTTTGTCTAAAAGTTACAAAGATATGACTCTATATCCGCACGTGTACCAAAACGTTCATTGCACTTTGCTTCAAAAAACTTCAGTACACAGGAATGGCCTTTAAATAAAGGTCTATAACTCGAGAAATATAGTGAGTGTGTCTTTATGTTTGGTGCCATTATAAAGGCAACAAATAGTTCTTTTCAGAAAGGTATGGCATTTTGTCGTAGCATATATGTGAAAAAAGTTATGAAGCTACTTGCATTCATATTTGAACAGCCCTCGTATCTAGTGGATCAAGATGTTAAGTTTTTGTTAAGAGTCTTCATCTAATTATATACTTTGCTTGTGCAATCAGTGAAGGCTCTGTGGAAATTGCACATGTCTTGCCAGAGCCTTCGCTGGTTGCCATAGTGATAAGGATCATTTGTGCACTGAACTGGCTCAACTAACTACACAAGCAGTTAATAGACCACAATATTGAAGTTTAAACAAGAACAGTGGCCAGAATTTATTCCATTAATATAATCAAGTTCATTTGATTGGCCCAAATTTAATCCATTAATATAATCAAGTTTGTTTGATTTGTTTATCTGTTTATTACTCAAACCACAGTATGTAAACTGAAATAAACATCCTGTACTGTTCCTCCTAAACTCCAGCTAATAAGTTTTTAGACCTAATTTTTCGCAATAACTTTTTATCTTCAATTTTAGCAAAATGTGCTCGCGATGAAAAGTATTCAGGAACATCTCCGCCAACTTCTCCAAATGGTTCCAACATCCTAGATGCTGCAGGTTCCTCTGTGCTTAGATGCACTCTTTGAACATTTTAAGCAAAGCGCAAATAAACCAAGTCCAAGATGTCAGTCAAAAAGTTACATTGCACCGCCCTAATTCAATTACTAAAGCGATGGATGGCTTGTTCAAATATAATAGAAATCGCGCCTGATTCGCTCGTGCGTTAAACTAGCAGGGTCATCTCAAAACCGTCCATTTCATAGCACGTGCATCAGAGAAAAAATCACGTCATGCGATAACCCAGCCTTTGTTCTTACAAATGAGCCTGCTTTAAGTTGATTATGCTTATGCACGGTAAATTCTGAGTATGATGTTATGCACATCCTTTGAAGAATATGCACCGCTTTCGAATATTTTTGAAAATACCCCTTTTTGTCACGCCTATACGAATTATACCTGTCAATAAAATACTTAGAAATTTAGGATGAATTCAATTTATTGCAAATTTTTCATCTATATACACAAAAATCTGTTTCCGCCACAAGCACAAGACCTGTTGGAGAAGTTGGCGGAAATTCATCTCTACAACTTTCATCGCGAACACATTTTGCTTAAATTGAAGACAAAAAAGTTATTGCGAAAAATTAGGTCTAAAAACTTATCAGCTGGAGTTTAGCTCTTGCCTTATAAACATGAATAACAGCACTCGTGCGTAACCAGTAGTCGGAAAAATGTGTGTATATAGGTACATGTACACGTTTCGATTTTTATTGTTAGCGATACAGACAATACACATTCGAACAAGGTAGGAAAAGCCATTTTATCTATTTTATTCTGTTTTATTCCATGATTTTAACGGTTGTCTCCTTTGCGTTTTGCTTTGTTAAAAAGCGACTTACTCCCAACCAGAGCCGTTCTGTGTCGAAAACGAGCTTAAATGCCAGTTTGCATGGTTTTAGTGGAAATGGCAATCACATGTATACATGATTACATGGTTGTAACTGTAACAGTTTCTAAGATCTATGGAAAAATGAATTCTTATAGATGGGCCTCTCGCAATTGCAGCTGTACCAACAACTCTCACATCACGATTTCTGACAACTGGTTGCGCACGAGTGCTGTAATTCATAATGTATAAGGCGAGAGCTAGGAGGAACGGGTACAGGATGTTTATTTCAGTTTACATACTGTGAAAACATAATATGCTTGACCGAATAAAATGCAAAATGAGCAGAAAAAGATGAAAGTAAACTCGACAAAACGAAAAGAACTTAAACATCACTTAAACCATTTCCCTGCCATTGGTGACTTTGGTCCTCTGCTGGTGACCTTACCAAACACTTTGGTACCAAATCAAGCCTGACGTTTTCTGAACTGCTCTCGATCTAAACTGTACAACACTATAATCATATTCCTGAAATATTTTTTTTGCAGTTTTATTCTTAAATCTGCAGACGACGGAAAAGGGTGCAAAAATGACCCAACATGCAAAGGAAAAATATACTCATCTGCTTACCATTACATAGGGCCAGTTAAGCAAAAATATTTGCGTAAAATTGCGATTATTTTCTTATCCACCAGTTTGAACATTTGTTTTGTGTGCTCAAAAGAACAGTCTCATCAAGATGGTTCTTTTCAGTGCCCAAAAACATATGTTTTGGTTGAGAAATAGAAAAAACAATTTTCAGCTATGCACTCTTATCTGGAGGCCTGTCATTATCATGATAACGAGTATCCCTGGCTGAATTTAGGTTTATATATTTTGACTTACTCAAATTGTAATTTATTAAAATCACATTCCATATGGTGATTGTGAACAAGATTAGAAGTTATTTTCTTAGATTCTTTGAGATCATATCATTGAGTTTGGCACCTCTGAGTGCACATCATGATTATTTATGAGGCAAGGTCATGTGATTGAAAAGAAAGAAACCTACTGGATTACATGAAAGGATGATATAAATGTACACATATTTCCATAAACTGATCATGCTAGTTCGTATTTTGAGTGTGATGTTTAACCTGTAATTCTGATTTTCTTACTTATTCGTGAAAACATGCGTTGCTATTTCTTTTTAGAATGACAGAAAAAAAGTTTTAATTTTTAAAAAAAGAAACCATGGATAAGTTTTTGTGGAGAGATGAAAATGATTCACTGAGTAATATCTTAATCATGCCAACTTACCGTCGCAAGCGTTTGTGTGAGAGATAATGGCCACATTCTTGATAGAGGGGGGAAGATTTGTCGTCTGTTGGCAGCAGCGTACATCTGCTGTAACTATGGTTACGAGAGGAGAGAGAGTTAACAACACCAGATAGCAGGAAAAGCAGCCACACAATAGATAAACTCGCGTCTTACCACAAAACTTTTGTAAAAATTTGGGCTTTGAGCACCTATCTCCGTTACAGCAGAAGACAAAATGGCGACCGTTTTTCTTTGTTTTAGGGGAAAATTTGGATTAGTATTTCACGTGAAGTGTCTGCAGACACTTCATATGAAATCCAATCCAAATTTGCAATTACAAACAAACTTTTTTTTCCAAAACCATGTTGTCTGCTTAACAAGTGAATGAGTATCAAAGGGAAGCTACTCTTGTCAAAAGAGTTCCGTTTTCCAAAAGATAGCCCCCAAAATAATTTATAATTTCATAGCTCTAGTTCAAGCATATAGTAAAACCCGTCTTAAACAGCTACTAAAAAAAGAAGACCAAAATTGGTATCAAGACCAGTAATCTCTTAATACAGGCCAAAAGTATTGCAGAATGCTCCAAGAGAGCATTCTGCAATATTTTCGACCTTCATTAACCTACCATTTGTCTTTTAAACCATTGTTTTGTCTTTTTTTTTTGAGTGGTCGCTTAAGACAGGTTTTACTGTATATATTTTTCTTATTTCTGCATGAACAAAGGAGTGTCCACATCCTATGTTTTTCATTGATAAATACAGAAAAATAGCATTCTAGTGGGGCTTTGATTTTCTTTTTTACTCTTGGTCTACTAAAGGTGAAAATAGCTGTCTGCATGATCGTCTGCTCATGTATTAGCAAAATGTGTGGGCCCAGATCAGAACTGCTCCGATAGATGCAGTCCGATCTGTATCCAAACAGTTTGCCTATATAAATTTAGCCATGTGATGTCAGCAACTAAATGCAGTAGACAATGTAAGCAGACATTTTTCTAGCAGCAAAAGAGTTGGTTAATCAAAGTGTAGTGGTAAGACATTCTAAGTGTTAAAACAACATCTACTATATACAATTAAATTACATGCTAATGATTTTGCAAAAAATAAAAAAAAATGTAAAAACAAAGGAAAAAAAACTCTTAAAAAAACAGCTGCAACTGGACAGCATTTTGAGTGTATCTAAGCAATGGTTTAACACTTTCCTGGAATTTTTTTCATATTTAATTACCTTGTCTGCTGATTTCCCCCCAAATTCATGTTTTCAAAAATCCATATGCCTGTACTCATAACAGTTTAACCTTTATAAATATCAAAAAAATTTCTTTGTTTGTTTTGATTATGTACGTCCCACTAAACAATTTTACGGGACGGATCTTCCTGGGTTAAAGTGTCTTGCTGAAGGCCATGAGACTTGAACTAGAAACCCTTCGTTCCCCAGTCTAACACTCTACCAACTGAGCCACTTTGCTCTCACAGAAAACATTTTTAAATTTGGTCCCTGCTCTAAGAAACAAAATAAGACTTGATGTTTCATGTGAATCGTCTATTTCCCCCAAAACCAAAAGGCATACCACAAAACGTAGTGATAAGTGACATTTCATCAGGAACAATACTGTTTGTAGAGGTGGCTAGCACAGCACCATTACCCTGGATATCATGGTTTTCACTGGTATGGTCGGAGACAATTTCACTGGCTGCCCAGAACAGATTTCTTTTTTTGTTTTGTTTTGTGTCATAAATATAAAGCTTCTATCTAATAACATAATAGCTGATGCGACAACACTTTCTATTAAGAAAATTAAAGCACTATTTTCCCAACAATAAAACACTAGCTTATAAATATGTAGACTACTTTGTTAGAAAAAATTTAACCCATAAAGCGCCAAGAAAAAAATGCATCTGAAAATGTCATCTGGTGAAGTCGTCTGCTGCAAATAATTGCCTAACATTACTGACAAATTAATTATAGAAGCAAACAGCGTGGACCCAGAACAGACTGCTTCTATAGGAGCAGTCTGATCTGAGTCCATACTGTTCGGCAGACGAGAAAAGCAGACGACTTTTGTTGCGATTGGCGCATTAAGGGTTAAAGAAGAAATAAAATGCCAATTAGTAGTCTGCTAATTGATGACAGGTGCTCTAAGGGATTAGTATACATCTAGCAGCAAAAAATATATACATTAGAAATCTCATTCAGGGGTGTAAAAAATTCTTAAAAATTTAACCTATCATATACATCCCCATATGTTTTTGATTTGATTCTTTACCTCCCATCAACAATCTTTCAGTTAAACAGGGATGGGTATTCCTGGGTTGAACCAGTACTAAGCTAGGATAAATGTGTCTTGCTCAAGGACCACAACGCAGTGACGCCATTTAGGCTCGAACCTGCGACCTCTCGCCCTCGAGTCAAGCACTCTACCACTGAGCCACTGCCCTCCCACATCCCCATATGTGTTTATAAATTGAATAATTTACATTGTTGGATGCTTTAGTAAATTTTAAAATACGATTATTTCATGTTCTGAGGCCAAGTCGGTAAATTTGGAGGGTGGGTGAACTCTTAATCATTTCAGTTGCTGACTTTGGCCTTTATGATAATAAACAGTGCAGACCCTGATCAGATGCCACAGATGTGGCATCTCATCAGAGTATACACTGTTTGCAAATACCCCATTTATAGAGAATTAGGTATTAACCCTTATTAACCCTTTACAAATCAATGGAATCTTCCATTAAGTTTAATACAATAAGTCAGATTGGTCCGTTGTACGTATAAATATTGTATTTAGGAGTCACAGTTTATAAATTCTAAAAAAATATTGCATTTCTTTCTCTGAAAATATATTTTGCCTTAGCAAACAGTGTAGACCCTGATGCAATGCCTCATTTTGTGGCATTTCAACTGGGTCTTCTCTGTTTCCAAAAGTACACATTTACAGGTACCCAGACTACAAAGGGGTGATGGGTCAAAAATAACTACAGTAAAACCTGTGTAAAACGGCCCTCAAAAATAGACAAAACAAAGGTCTTAATGACAACTGGTAGCTTAATGAAGTTCGAAAGTATTGCAGAATGCTCCCCTTGGAGCATTCTGCAATACTTTTGACCTGCATTAAGCGATAATAGGAAAACCATTTTTTTTGTCTTTTTGAGAGCGGCCGTTTTACACAGGTTTTACTGTATATACACAAGTAATACTAAAAGCAATTTCTGGTCTATCTAGTGTTTAGTGGTATCTAGCCTTTCTTGACTGACGAATTTTTCAATCCTGTTTTATGTAATTAAGTTTGGAAACATGAGGCTTTTCAAGTAACTTCGTTCATAAAATGTTTGACCTAAATCCTTAGCAAGCAGTGCAAACCATGATTAAGTTCCACATTCTGCAGCACAATCTGGGTTTCTGTTGTTTGTCAATGTATTGATCATCTTATGGGTCACTGTCTAGCCACGCCCCCTACTGGTCCCTCTCTCTGTTAGCTTTACAAGAGACCGGGACATTGCATACCATGTGGCGATACAGTGACTGAATAGCTGTGTAATACATACATGTATAAGTTCATCGGTGACAAATCAAGAAAGGTTTATTAATAGCTATATACAGGTATAGATAAAATCTGCAGTGTAGTTCATCTAATGTTAAAAAGTATTAAAACACACTCTATAGAGGGGTAGACTAATTAGAGGAAATTGCGTGGATCAAGACAAAAACTAGCTCTGCCATTGATGAATACACTCCTCATCATCTGTTGATGTACTTTGAAAGCTTCTATATCAAACAGTGTCAACCCAGATCAGACTGCTCCATAGGGAGCAGTCTGATCTGGGTCCACACTGTTTGCATGAAGGGATCAAACATGATTATCCCTATAATAATATCTGCTGAGTCCAGAGGTTGTGTTGAAACTGGAGCATTTCAGACGAGGGCTTTAACAAATCCTGAGGAGCCCAGCAGATGCTAATGTTGTTTTTTTTTTGTTGTTTTTTTATTTGATTCTTTACGTCCCAGTCAACAATATTTCAGTTACATCGGGACAGGTCTTCCTGGGTTGAACCAGTTCTAAGCATGGATAAATGTGTCTTGCTCAAGGACACAACGCAGTGACGCCCGTGAGGCTCGAACCCGCGACCTTTCGGCCTCAAGTCAAGCACTCTACCACTGAGCCACTGCATTCCCATGCAGATGTTAATGTATCAGAAAAACATGTTTGATAGCTATTATCGCATAAAATCATTTTGTAGACAAAATGCTTCGAAAATTTCCTTTTTTCTGTACCTAAATTGATTCTTAAAAACATATTAGGTGGGTAGGTTTTAAAAAGGCCAGTTCCAGGGCAAAAACTAACATCATCCTGACATCACAATACATTGTACTAGGATGACGGCCTGTAAACAAAATCTTACCACAGAGGGCTCTGGAGGTCTTCCACCCTGCATCATCTCCGGGGGATGTTCCATTCCTGGTCTGGGGGTACCAGGCTGCTGGCTATATGGGTCGTGGGGTACTGTGGGCAGTCTCATCATGTTCGGTGTGGAGTGGGGTATAGGAGGTCTGAATGGCGGTCTGAACTGACCCATACTGCTAGTTGGCATCTGTCCCTCTCCTGAAAAGTTAGATAAAGTTAACTCATAACCCTTTATACAGTAAACCCTGTCTAAAACGGCCACTCAAAAACAGACAAATCGAAAGTCTTAAAGACAAATGGTAGCTTAATGAAGGTCGAAAGTATTGCAGAATGCTCCCTTAAGTGGTAATCAGTCTTGAAAACCAATTTTCTGTCTTCTTTTTGAGTAGCCACTTAAGACAGGTTTTACTGTACTTATGAATCTACGTACTAGATTTCTGAATCTGGTTTTATCAGTTACCTCTCATATTAAATGCATTGTTGCATGTTGATCAGGTCATCATGACGTTGCACTTCTTGAATGACGTCATCAATGACGTTGAATCAACATGAATATCAACAATTATGTCATAATCGCTAGTTTGAAGAGTGAAACCAACTGGCAAGCTGATAAACAGAATACCAGGTTTGCATCTTTTGATATCAAGTTTACTAGGCTCGGCTTCGAGAACGCTTGTTGAATCACTCGGCAAACTCGGGATTCAACAAGCATTCTGGAAGCCTTGCCTGGTAAACTCAATATCAAAAGACACTGACCTAGTTATTGATAGGATGATTTATTGCACATATAAAGGTCACAAGTTAGAGTTTCCAAATTAAGATGTACTTAAGTCGTTAGCAAACAGTGCAGACCTGATGAAATGTGCCACATTATGCGGCATTTCATCTGGCTCTTCACTGTTTGCCAGTTACCCATTTAGGCATTTCCAATATACAAGATTTAACTCTTAACCCTTTACTCCATAGGCTATTTTTAGATCATGACATCATTTTCCATTTTTAGACGTAGCATTTGCTCCAAATGAGCAAATACTCCATTTTCCTTAACATTTTGAAATACAGGATAGTTAAAAAGGGGCATCATAAGGCATTATTATGGAGTAATGGGTTAAAATGCCTATCACCACTGCTGGCAGACAATTCTCATGAAATATGAAGCCTTATTGGGTCCTGAAATTGTATACACTAAGGCAAAAGCTAACAGTTCAGACCCAGAAGCAAACTAATCAGTGTTTTCACCTTTTTCTATTCTGACAAGAGAGTAGTGGAACTAAGGCAAATCAAGTCACTAAAAATACAAGAAAAATTATCGTCAATATGGTTCGAGCAAAAACATTCTACAGTAAAACCTAAGCATCCACTCAAAAGACCAAAAACTGGTTTTAAAGACTGATTATTGCTTAATGTAGGTCAAAAGTATTGCAGAATGCTCCAAGTGAGCATTCTGCAATACTTTTGATCTGCATTAAGCTGCTATCTGTCTTATAAGGCTATTTTGTCTATTTTTGAGTGGCCGCTCAAGACAGGTTTTACTGTATCTAGAACTACACTTACCTGGCATTGACATTTGTCTCTCTGGCATTCTGGGAGGTTGTGGGGTCCCTGGTGGTACAGAGAAGGCATTCGCCACACTCATCCTTATCCCGGGATGAGGAGGACCACCCTCCATGCCCGGGGTACCAGGTGGGAAGGCATAGGGATCATCAGCCATGGGGGCACCGCCGGGTTCACTCATCTGACGCATGAATCTGAAAAAAAGATAAATGTATTGTCTTTGTTTTGTTTGGTTTGATTCTTTACACCCCAGTCAACATTATTTCAGTCATGTTGGGACAGGTCTTCCTGTGTTGAACCAGTACTAAGCAGGGGATAAGGTGTCTTGGTCAAGGACACAACACAAGTGGGTCTGCCCGTGATGAGGCTATAACCAGCAACCGTTTGATCCCAGTCTAACGCACTACCAACTGAGCCACTGCACTCCGAAAAAGTGTCATCTGCCAAGGTCTTCTGCAGCATCTATTTGCTAATATCACAGACTAATTTCAGCATACAGTGTGGACCCTGATCAGGTTGCTCCTACTGGGGCATAAAATGGTCATTTTCTTATAATTCCTTTGTAAAATTCCCTTTTTAATTCACAAATAAATTTTGGTTTGTTTGTTTGATTTGATTCTTTACGTCCAATCAACAATCTTTCAGTTATATTGTCCCTTTTTACCGTGGAACTTTGCAAAGGACAATTCCTTTGTAAAATTGTCCCTTTATACCACGAATCACTTATAACATGACAGTCCATTACAATGGACCCCAAACATTTTGTTTGTGTTGATGCTTTACATCCCAGTCAACAATTTTTCAGTCATGTTTTTTCCTGTGTTGAACCAGTACTAAGCAGTGGATTAAGCATCCTGCTCAAGGACACAACAAAGTGACTCTGTTGAGTCTTGAACTAGCAACCCTTTGATCTTCAGTCTAATGCTCTACCAACTGAACCACTGCGCTCCACAGGACCCAAAACATACAGGAAAACCTGTGTAAAACGACCACTCTCAAAAACATCGAAAATTGGTTTCGAGACCAATTATCGCTTAATGCAGGTCAAAAGTATTGCAGAATGCTCCAAGGGGAGCATTCTGCAATACTTTTGACCTTCATTAAGCTACCATTTGTCATTAAGATCTTTGTTTTGTCTATTTTTGAGTGGCCACTTTAGACAGGTTTTACTTTAGTGTTATAAATGGACTACAGAACTGTATGTATATACCTGGGATTCATAGCCATTGGAGGTCTTAATCCTTGGACGTTGGGTGGAACACCTGGTTGTGGTACCATCTGTCTCGGTGGTCCTGGAAATGGGGGTCTTTCAAAGGATTCACCTTCATGTGGCCACGTTGGATGGTGCTGTAGTTGGGGTCGAGGAACTGACTGTGGCTGGGATCTAGGTGTACCGGGTGGTTGCACAAAGGGCTCCCCGGAAGGACCAACACCGGGTGAATGCATGTACGGATCCTTGACAGGACTTCGAAACTGTTCATGTGGAGAAGTGTGATCGGCTGCTCTTGGTGTTCCTGGTGGCTGACTGTACGGATCTGGAAGTCTTCCAGTTGGAGAGTGATAGGGGTCAGGGACAGGCCCTCTTGGTGCCCCTTGGGCATATTGTTCGGCCATGGGTGTTCTGGGAGTTGGTGGAGGCATGCTGAAGGGGTCCTGAGGTCGGATAGAAGGAGACGGATGAGCAAAAGGATCACCAACAGATGGTTGTTTCTGGAATGGATGTTCTTGTCCGGAGAATCCTGGTAATGGTATTGGATGTCCAGGACTCTCAGACATCCCTGGTAAACTATGGCTAGGAGACTGTCCCTCAGGTGTGCCTGGCATCATACCAGGTCTCATCGGGCTCTGCATTCCTCCTGGGCTTGGGTGCATTGGGCTCTGCATACCTGGGGGACCTGTAAATAGAAAATAACCTTGTCAGATCTCATTAAGCCTATTAAATTCTGAACAGCTGAACTATAACGTATCTATGGCCATGCACCATAGAAATGTATCTGCAAAATTTGCAAATTATGCTTTATGGCTTTGATAGTGCACCATTTACAATAAAATTTCTGACCGGCAAACCTATAATTTACCAACCAAAATGAAAATTTTGAAAAAGCTATCCTCTAAAATTTTAAGCAAACACAACAAGATGAATATTAACCGTCAAACTCTTTTCTCGATATAAGGCACTGGGCCACAATGGTAGTCAAATGATATCTGTATCCAACTGATAGACAAGAAAGTTTTTTAGATATGAAGACAAAAAAAAACATGCACAATTACCCGGCATGCAAAGAGCTAAATAAGTGCTCTTTGATCAAATGCCTTAGGGGTGGGTATCGCCTCTGAAAACCGTATCGCGATATATCGCGATTTTTGTGTTTGTATCGAGATACGAATCACGATATACCGCACACCTAAATAACATGTGTGCTTGTAGGAGGGGAATTTTCTCAGAGCCGACTTTATTCAACATCAAGGGGCAATTGAATGTCATTTTAGCATAGATCGATCGCAAAGACAGCATGAACATTTGCAACTCCTGTTGATTCATCTAAATCCGATCCATCAAATTCGCTATCTTACGAGAAATCATTAAATAAAAAGAGAATATAAGTGTCTTCCTCATCGATCTCGATCGGGTCCACCATTTTGGTTTTGGCAAGGGAAATCCTCCTCTTAGCCAATGGTATTAACGTTTTGCAGACGGCACGTTTTGTTTATCATAGTTACCGGCTTTTCATTGGCTGTCGGACATCTCACTTCTATTAATTATCAAGTGAGGTTAAATGAAAAAAGTCAATAAGCAATGCTCATTAGATACCCCCGCACAGTAAGGGTCAGTGAAAAACTTAGTTTTGGCAAGTGATAGTTCAAACCAGCAGACCCTAGTTTTGGAAAAATAAGATTTCAGTAGAATTTGTGAAAACAAGATTTCAGACGAATCTGTGCAAATGATCTTAAAGCTTGCAATCTGGAACATTTGTTAGGATCAAATACACAAAATTATTCACACCTGAAAGCTCTATATGTCAAAGCTTATACAAGGCACCATCTATGCATATACAAAAGCCATATAAGGGAAAAATTGTCTAAGTTCTCACAGCTGTCATTTTGTCAAAAAATATTTTTTCTGAATCAAACTCCTTCATGCATATGTTCAATGTGTTTACATTGTATAGGCAAAGTATCAAATTGTTCCATCCAAAGCTGTGGTAGGAGTTGATCGGCCCGTGTATGGCCTATAACAGCATAAGCATAAAACCCTATACAAAAAGCCATTTAGAACTACAAAGGGAAATAACTCTAGAAGGCCCTAGCCCTTACTTTTTCATTTAAAGTATTTGTCTTGCATATATGAACATGTTTGCAAGGTTTGATGAAAATCCAGCAATGACTCTTCAAGATATTAAGGAAACAAAGCGTTACGGACGGACGCACGCACGCACGGATGGACAACGTGAAAACAGTATACCCACCACAAACAAAGTTTGCGGGGGTATAATAAAAATTGGCAAGCAAATAAAATACAGCTCGAAATGAAAGCAGATGAACTATGCTCCGAAAATTGACGGAGTTTGCCGAGCGTACCGGTACGTCAAAATCATATCGCGATACGTATCTCAGGACTCCTAAATCGGGATATAAAATGCCTATACTAAAATTGACCTGTTTTATTATCTAACTGCATTATGGCTTGGACTAAGATTTCATTGCATTAGCCTAATGTGTGTGTGATAGAAACAAAGGCCCTCCTTAGACTTTAACCGTAAAGCAGTCTAATATGGGCTTTTTACTATCCCTATTTGCCTTATTTAAGGTCTTTACATGGTACTATAACTACTGTTGTTTGATATTTGTTTGTTTTGATGCTTGACGTTCCAGTCAACAATTTTTCAATTATGTCCTGATGAGTTCCTGTCTTCCTGGATTGAACCAGTACTAAGCAGTGGTTAAAGCACAGGTTTAGATAAACAGAAATTTTCAGCGTAAAATTGTAAATATTTTCTTACCCATCAATTTTAACATATGTTTTGGGTACTCAAAAGAACCGTCTCAATTTTAACATATATTTTGGGTGCTCAAAAGAACCGTCTCATTACACACTCTTAACTAAAGTCCTGTAAAGTGTCATGGTCAAGGACACAACACAGTGACTCCACTTGCGGGGACTAGTTATTTGATATGAGGGACCAGTATATACCTTCAGGACTAGGGAAGACCATCTGTCCCATAGCATCTTGTTTTTTCCGTCTCTCTGGCGTTATTTTTGTCGCCTGAAGCTTAGCCTTGTATGTACCTCGATTTTTTCTGGCTTTCAGCTGAAATATAAAATGGGCTTTTAACCTTTAAAGCGCCACGAAAAAAAATGCATCTGAAAATGTTGTCTGCTTAAGACGTCTGCTGCAAATAATTGCCTAACATTACTGACGAACTAAGTATAGAAGCAAACAGCGTGGACCCAGAACAGACTGCTCCTATAGGAGCAGTCTGATCTGGGTCCACACTGTTTGCCATAGAGGCGTCTTAAATATTTCAGCAGACGAGAAAAGCAGAAGACTTTTGTTGCGATTGGCCCTTTAAGGGTTAACCTTTCTTGCAACTTAAAACCTAAAAATGTAGATCTTCAGATAAGGAGATAATATTTAAATATATTCCTGACAACTAATCCTAAATAGATTTTGTGGGTACTCAAAAGAGCCATCTCAATGAGACTCAAAAGAACCATCTGAATGTCATTCAAGGGCAGCCAATCTAGAGTTGTTTCAATAACTATACCTTGAGCTGTTTTACTGACAGAAAATCTAGAAGTTTCAATGTTGCAATGACAGCATATCAAGATACATTTTAATAACATTAAATGTGAGCTGTTGCTATAACAGCTATTGTTTGTTTTGTTGTGTTACGTCCCAAGTCAACAGCTATGGTCATGGCGGGATGGTCAGTTCACCTAACCATACTTTTTCCTCGGCAAGCTTGAACAAGCCATTAACCAGTATTTCATGCACATACTTTGGCTTGTAACTGACAACAACCCTACTTGACTGAGTCAGCGGAAGGGAGAAGAATGACCGTATAAATTATTTCATGATCAGTCTCCACGAAAGTATGGGACCAGGCTGGGATCGAACTCACGACCCCTGGATCTGCAGTCAGACAAGCATCTGTAGCCAGACAGGTTTTCAACTGCGCTACGCAGCCCGGTAATATCACAGCTATATCTCATATTGTTTGTACTGTATTGTGTATTGTTTGTGTTGAACATCCCACCAATAGCTGAGGTCATACGGAGATGGGGCCAAGGCTCATAGTCTCATCAAAACCAGGGATCAAACACAGTCTCCTGGTTTAGCAGGTGAGAGGTTTATCCACTACACCACTGCAGCTTCTCTCATATTGTTTGACAATCTAAAATAAGGTATAAATATCTTACCAGGTAAGGTTGTTTCTCATCAGAAGTCAGTTTCCGCCATATCTTAGCAATCTGTTTTGATCTTTCTGACCAGTCTGAAATCAGATATAAAATATAACTATGTTTTCAGAGTAAACAGATGTTCACAACAATCACATAGTTTAACAATGACCTTGAAAATTGGGTCAAGGTCAACAAATTGCAATCATCTCCCCATCATGCATAATTATTCCATGTTGTATACTGTAAATTCGGAAACTTTCGCGAGGATTTTATTAATTAATCAATTAAATTAATCAAAATCCAACACTTAAAATGTCCACTTTAAGGACCTATGGGGGGTGGGATGGAGAGTAAACCCTCCACCCCCCACTATCCAGTAGAGAATCCTATGCCACTAAACTACACAAGCCAGTAACTAATCAACTCCTGTGATAATTACAAAACTACAGTAAAACCTGTCTTAAACTGCCACTCAAAAAAGACCCAAAATTGACTTGTAAGACCAATTATCGCTTAAAGAGACTAAGTCTGCAACTATGAACATTTTTCTATTTTTTTTATTTTCTTTTTAAATCATTTGTAAAAGTAGAATTAAATTATGTTTTCACAATAAATCTGTTCACTATAGCTGAAAACTGCACGGAAAAGTGAATTATCTTATAAAACATGTGTGTTTTTCTCTTGTTGGTAATTATTTGCGACCCTCCAAATTATTATAGACAGGTAATTTTAACATAAATGCTGTTGTTTATAATACTGATAATTTGTTAAGATTTACGAAATTGGTAAAACGTATACCTGAATTTTAGTTTTTGTACTGTGTTCTTGAAAAATAGAACCATTAGTTCTAAAATTAAAAGATCAAAAGTTACAGACTATGCAGCTTTAATGCAAGTCAAAAGTATGCAGAATGCTCCAGGAGAGCATACTGCAATACTTTCGACCTTCATTAAGCAACCATTTGTCTTTAAGACCTTTGCTTTGTCTAGTTTTGAGTGGCCATTTTACACAGGTTTTACTGTAACTAACCTGGATATTGTTGCTTCAACTCTGGATGAATCATATTACAATATAAGATTGGTGATATGGTAGCATTTGGACCGAGGTCTTCGTCTGACTCCCACTTTTGCATATTTCTACGGCTGGAGTCTTGTCCGGCTGAATCATCTGGAAGAGCGTGGGGCCAGCTTGGCAGAAAGTTAGGATCAAATGAGGGTGGATGCTGAGCTCTGCAAAGTTAAAAGAGACAGTTAGATAAGAACGTAGAAGCATGACAAATACACACATTCAGATTGAAGAATTCATAAGTACAGTAATACATGTGTAAAACGGCCACTCAAAATAGACAAAACAAAGATCTTTATGACAAATGGTAGCTTAATGAAGGTCGAAGGTATTGCAGAATGCTCCCCTTGGGGCACTCTACAATACTTTTAGCTTAATGAAGGGCGAATGTATTGCAGAATGCTCCCCTTGGGGCATTCTGCAATACTTTTAACCTGCATTAAGAGATAATTGGTCTTGGAAACCAATTTGTGGTCACAGTTATTCATTTACAAGTAAAATATATAGAGAATACTAGGTTAGTGTCTTTTGATATCAAGTTTACCAGGCAAGGCTTTTAGAACGCTTGTTGACATCGCGAGGCTTGCCGAGCGATTCAACATGCGTTCTCAAAGCCGAGCCTGGTAAACTTGATATCAAAAGACGCGAACCTGGTATTCTATTTATCAGTTTACCCATTGTAAAACACTCTTCAAACTAGCGATTATGACGTAATTTTCGATTTTTGTGTTGATTCAGCGTCATTAGCGACGTCACTCAAAAAGTGCAATGTCATCATGACCTGATAAAGGCAACATGCCGTGAGATAGACAATGTTTATTAGGCAACGTGTGACAATGCAGTTAATATAAGAGGTAACTGATAAATGTATTTTCCCACTCCACAATATGGAATAAATGTCTTATCAATGATTAAAAATGCACTTTCTTTCTGTTTGTTTGATTCCATTTTTGTGTCACATCAACAATCTTTCAGTTATGTAGGGATGGGTCTTCCTGGGTTGAACCAATACTAAGCTAGGATAAATGTGTCTTGCTCAAGGACCACAATGCAGTGACGCCGGTGAGGCTCAAACCTGTGGCCCCTCGGTCTCGATTCAAGCACTCTACCACTGAGCCACTGCGCTCCCCTATCTTTCTGTCAAACAATTTAGAACCACACAAACAACTAAAATTAGAATTCTTGCCTCAGAACATACCCAAGTGGTCCAGGAAATGGCGGGAACTGATGATGTGGAGGTAGTGGGTGGTCCGGTGGTGCATGAGAAACTCTTGGTAGGGGACCAGGATAGGGTACTTCTGAAAGAAGAAAAATCTACGGTAAATGTTCGAAAAAAACAGGGAAGAACCTGATCAGACTGCTTCTGAAAGAAGCAGTCTGATCTGGGTCTGCCCTGTTTTGGCAGGCAAATATTGTTCGAAATTTTACATAACAATCTTTATGAGCCGGTATCCAGCCTAAGGTACAAGTTGGCATGTGCAGACAGCAAATATTGAAATCATTCAGTGCATCCACAATCTGGTGAGTCTAAGTTTTCTGCCTGAAGAAACGGTGGACCCTTGGCTACCCAATAGATTTCCCATTGAAGACTCTAATCAGACTGTGTGGTTGCACAGTCTGATCCATGCCAACTTGTACCTTTTGCTAGACATGGTTATTATAACAATCATAAGACTGAAAACTGCCAGCAAAGAAATATGCGAGTCTAGAATTACTTTTATCACATGACATCGCATCTGAGAGTGATATAACACCATGTATTAAAATAGATAAACCACCAGTTGTTTACAGATTTAGCAAGGTTATGTAATGACAGTCATATATATGTCACATATCTATGGCAATAACTTTCTGTTTATACGCTAAAAACACTATTTCAAAGTACTTTTGCATTTGGATTTATTAAACAAGTAGTTGAAAACATGTCTTTTCTAATACTATAGGCAATGGGTGAGTGTGTGTTGAAAGTTTAACTTTCCACCAACAGCTATTAGGCCACAGCTCTAAATTTCATCTGACAGACTGGAGAAACTGCAGGATCAAACCCGTGACACCTGATTTACAAGGTGAGTGGTTTATCCACTACACCATAGCGGCTCCTGAGACGAGGTTCATTTTTTGGGTGACAAATCCTAAAGTACACTAGAGTTCTTACCTGGATGAACAGATGGAGGATGCTGTGGAGGTAGAGGGTGTGAGGGCTGGGCCGGCTGTGGAGGGGCTTCTGCCTGCCCTTCAGGCCCCTGCAACACTCCTTTGAAGATATCTTCTACTGTTTTGCTGTCTATGTGTGCAAGCCCTGTCAAGAAAAAAATAACAACATGGTAATACATTTTTAACTCTGCATGCTGGGTAATTTTTCATGCTTTTTTTTCAAAATTAACTTTTTCAAAAAATTCTTTCAGGAACACTTTCACAGTGTCAAACAGTTTGTATCCAGATCAGGACCTATGTTCTGTCTATCCTGATCTGGGTCCAAACTGTTTGCAAAGGTTATTAGCAGACAACAAGTCACGGCTAGCAAGGAAAGAGATAAGAGATTTAAAGATTATACCATTCAAATCAGATTCTGAAGTAAAATACAGACAGCAAACAAAAATTTCTATTACAGTATTGCAAGGTTATGTGGAAAATGCAGTGATGTGGGCCTGTGGTAGAGTGCTACAAATGCAATTCCATGTCCCAGCCACACATTGTCCACATAATCACATTGCTTGGTACTGATTATCACCAAGGAAACTGTTCTAAAATGACCATAACTGGTTAATATAACCCAAATATTGTAAACAATAACATCAGATTCAACTCAAACAAGCAAATATTTGGAGGCAGATTTTTGCACTTAACCCTTAAAGCGCCAATCACGACTGCAGCAGACGACAAATTTTGCAACATCTTTCCTAGTTTTCGACAAAAATAAGGTATCATATTTCATGAGAATCGTCTGCCAGCAGACGATTCTCATGAAATATCATGCCTTTTTTGGTATTTTTGAAAAAACAGCAAAATTTGAAATTGTCGTCTGCTGCAAATTATAGGTGGCACTTTAAAGGGGACATATCAAGGTTTTTCATTTATCATTGCAAATTCCTTTTCTTTTATATGTCGGGTTTTATGTATTTATTAAGAACCCAGATCATTTTCCACAATGTTCAGTGATAAAATGAGTATAATCATCATTTTCTGTAGGCTTGTGCGCTTTGTCAATAAAATATCGACTCTCTTACTTCCCTTGAATTAGTTACTTCCCTTTGCTATCGGAGTGTCCTGATGACGTCACAGAGGCAGTTTATGAAGGACTGTTAATATAGAATCGTGTTGGATTTTCGATATTTTTTTTAATATTCCCGGATAAAGAAGGGTTTATGTGTTGCAAATATCTCTGCAATACGCATTCTGATCAGTGGGTCCGCTCTCAATGAAATCGTGGATAAATTTTTTAGTGTTTTAGTGAACTGACTGCCCTACGATAACCCATTTTAGCAGGCTCAGAGAAATTGTAAATCTCGGAGACAATTCAAGTGAATATGTGATTATACGCACAAAACAGTTGTGAAAAAGATTTGTAAACCTGAACATCGAGTTATCTTCCAATCAAGCAATAAAATTGGCATTTTAAGTCCACAACGAAATGGGTTACAAATATTATTTCAGTAATGCATCTGAACCTCCGTTGCGTATATGTGTTTATTTGAACTGATTCTTAGCGCCGCAGTCAACATTCTTTAAGTCATGTTAGGTTGGTTTTCCTGGGTTGAAACAGTCATTAGCAGGAATTAATGTGTAATGCTCAAGGGCACAACGCAGTGCCGCCGGTGAGGCTCGGGCCCGTCGACTCTAGATACCACTATGTCACTGCACTCCCTAACAAACTCCAATCATGGGGGATTGTTATCAGTCTGTACATAGGGCTCTTAACTTGCTCAGTTCTAGGCCGGCTCATAAAATTTTGCACCTTTACCGCATATTCTACATGCGCAGCCATCTTAAGTGGGACTAGAGCCTAGCAGAGCGGCTACATTTTGCTCTGCTCCTGCTTAATTTTGCTCTGCTCCTTCATCACTGACTATGTTCCTAAGGTTAGCCTATCTGTGTGTGAGAGTGGCAGAGTCTGTCGAGGCTGTGGGCAGATTCTGAGTTTGAGTATTTAAATCTCATGAGCTCGCTTTTCTGTGTTTATCGAAATCTTCTCGCGAGACGCTTCCAATGAACGCATAAATTAATAGTTTATATTCTTGTAGAAAACATAAAACGGGATCTATATTGAACCAGAATTTTAATTTGGCATCGAGTCTATCTACCCTTCCTGATATGACATCATTTTGCCATGTAGAATTCCCAGGTCACGTGCAGAAACAGCAACAAATGAGATTGAATAAAAAAAATCAATAGGTTGTTAATCTTCATGTACAATCATCAGGCCCACATGCGCATCATCTATATAAGCCACCATGCGCGGATCCAGAAAGTTTTGCCAAACTCTGACAACGTCTGACGTTTTTTTTTTTTTTTTTTTTTTTTTTTTTTATGAGGGGAAAGACTATTCAAATAGCACTTAAAGCGGTCCATCATTGGCCCGCCAGCGAAATGCCATTTCAATGGCGTTTCGCTGACGGGAACGGGCCGATGATGGCCCAACATTGAATGCTGGCTTGGTAGCTTTTCGATTTTTTTTCGAATCCGGACCAGTATTGCTAAGAAACCCTATATTTTTTTCATTTCAGGGGGGGGGGGGGGGGTCCGGACCCTCTGTCCCCCTCTCTGGATCCGCGCATGAGCCACGAAGTTTTGGTATTTAGGCCTATTCGTAATGGACTCCTTCTTACATTACATGGTTGAACGGCCGTCTACAGTGGGGCTAGTGGCATGAGTCGTAATTGACGTTCCCAGTAAACATATAAAATTGGGCCGATAGTGGCCCGATATTGGATGCTGGCTGAGCCTCTACTTTATGTCTATAGTCGTTGGAGGCTCGTTCGAGACTGCTTGTGCGCATGCTCGTCTGATCCTTCGGTGCAAGAATGAAAATTGAATCATAGAAAACGTCTTGTCTCAAGAAATGTGTAAAATGATCCATTAACAAGTTATCAAAAATAGAAAGAAAAAAAAATGTGCCATTATTAATTCAAAAAACTAATCGATGTTCAAGTCAGTGAACTGACTGAGAAGGCTCGTACAGACTCAACGGGTAGGCCAGGCGATCCTGATTTCAAATTCAAAACGCAAAAATGCAATCCGACAGCCAAAAAAAATGTTTTCGATATCAAAATACAATTTTTGCGATCCGCGGAATACGATCATCGTTTGAAAATCAAAAGCTTTGTTTTCGCCGATCAGGAACAAGTTTTAACCAAAGCGTTCGATATTGTCGCATGCCCAGTGTGATACGACAACGTCACCAGTTTTTTTTATAAACTTGTGTAATGAGCATTTTGCCACGTAGACAAATAAATGGGGTTATACAATTTTATTAGGCTGCTTATGTGAGCCGGCGCTATGTTTTCAACGCCTTTACGGGTCTTCAACTTTTGAAATGCATGCAGAGGAACTCGATTTAATATTGATTAGTGTGCATTGGTCCAGTTGCGTCAATGTCTACCCCGAAACATCATTTAAATCGCTATCAAGCTCGACACCCGTACTGCAATATTCACTGCGACAATACAGAGGCAATACACAGTCATTGGACGAACTGCCTTTATGACATCACAAAACCAAGGGAAGTGACTCGCCGCTACAGAAATCAAGGGAGATAAGCAGGATAATAAATTATCAGCAGCAATTAATCAACGGTCTAATTTACGAAGATATTCTTATTTTTTACCACACAAAAATTATTTGTTTTGCTGTTATAATCCCCTGCATCTCGCCTAAAATTCTGCTAGAAAGTAGGAGCACTTATCTTAATATAATCTGACAGCTTTGAGCATTCATTATTTTTACAACCTCATTGAAATCAAGTTTATCTGTACTTGTACCACTTTACACACCAGAAAGTCGACCCTTTTTTTCTTTTTAACTGATATAAGAAAGACGATTTGATCTGAGAAAAATCTCAGAACATCATTCCCAGTTTTACATGTATGATTGGTGACGGTTATTTTATGTATCCAGATCAGGTCCACATCAGTGTCAAACTGGATCTTGATCAGGACCATTGGTCGGTATCAGAGTCAAACTGTATCCAGATCAGGACCATTGGTCAGTACCAGTGTCAAACTGTTTGCATCTAGATCAGGACCATTTGTCCATATCAGTTTCGTTTCTTTGTTTGATTTGATTCTTTACGTCCCATCAACAATCTTTCAGTTATATAGGGACGGGTCTTCCTGGGTTGAACCAGTACTTAGCTAGGATTTATATTCTTGCTCAAGGACACAACGCAATGACGCCGGTGTGGCTCAAACCCGCGGCCCTTCAGTCTCATGTCAAGCACTCTACCACTGAGCTACTGCGCTCCCGGTCCATATCAGTGTCAAACTGTTCGGATCTAGATCAGGATTATTGGTCCGTATCAGTGTCAAACTGTTTGAATCAAGACCAGGACCATTGGTCCATATCAGAGTCAAACTGTTTGTATCTAGATCAGGACCATTGGTCAATACCAGAGTCAAACTGTTCGGATCTAGATCAGGACCATTGGTCAGTACCAGTGTCAAACTGTTCGGATCTAGATCAGGATTATTGGTCTGTATCAGTGTCAAACTGTTTGAATCAAGACTAGGACCGTTGGTCAGTTTCTGTGTCAAACTGTTCAGATCTAGATAGGGATTATTGGTCCATATCAGTGTCAAACTGTTTGAATCAAGACCAGGACCATTGGTCAGTACCAGTGTCAAACTGTTCGGATCTAGATCAGGACCATTGGTCTGTATCAGTGTCAAACTGTTAGAATCAAGGCCAGGACCATTGGTCCATATCAGTGTCAAACTGTTTGAATCTAGATCAGAACCATTGGTCCATATCAGAGTCAAACTGTTTGTATCAAGACCAGGACCATTGGTCCGTATCAGTGTCAAACTGTTTGAATATAGATCAGGACAATTCGTCCGTATCAGTGTCAAACTGTTTGAATCAAGACCAGGACCATTTGTCCGTATCATTGTCAAGCTGTTTGAATCTAGATCAGGACCATTGGTCCGTATCAGTGTCAAACTGTTTGAATCTAGACTTGGACCATTGGTCTGTATCAGTATCAAACTGTTCGGATCTAGATCAGGACCACTGGTCTGTTTCTGTGTCAAACTATTTTAATCTAGATCATGACCATTGGTCTGTATTATTGTCAAACTGTTTGTTTGTTTGTTTGTTGCTTTACGCCCCAAGTCAACAGCTTTGGTCATTGCGGGACGGTCAGTTCACCTAACCACACTTTTTCCTGGGCAGGCTTGAACAAGCAGTTAACCAGTAATTCGTGCACATACTTTCGCTTGTAACTGACAACAACCCTTCTTGAATAAATCAGCGGAAGGGAGGAGAATGACCGTAGAAATTATTTCATGATTAATCTCCACGAAAGTATGGGACCGGACCGGCATCGAACTCGCGATCCCTGGATTCAAACTGTTTGTATCTAGATCAGGACCATTGGTCTGTATCATTGTCAAACTGTTTGAATCTTGATTAGGACCACTGGTCTGTATCAGTATCAAACTGTTCGGAACTAGATCAGGAATATTGGTCTGTATCAGTATCAAACTGTTTGAATCAAGACCAAGACCATTGGCCCGTATCAGTGTCAAACTGTTTGGATCTTGTGATCAGGACCATTGGTCCGTATCAGTGTCAAACTGTTTGAATCAAGACCATGGCCATTGGTCCGTATCATTTGCAAACTGTTTGAATCTTGATCAGGACCACTGGTCTGTATCAGTGTCAAACTGTTTGTATCTTGATCAGGACCTTTGGTCCGTATCAGTGTCAAACAATTTGAATTAGATCCGGACCATTGGTCCGTATCAGTGTCAAACTGTTTGAATCAAGACTAGGACCGTTGGTCAGTTTCTGTGTCAAACTGTTCAGATCTAGATAGGGATTATTGGTCCATATCAGTGTCAAACTGTTTGAATCAAGACCAGGACCATTGGTCAGTACCAGTGTCAAACTGTTCGGATCTAGATCAGGACCATTGGTCTGTATCAGTGTCAAACTGTTTGAATCAAGGCCAGGACCATTGGTCCATATCAGTGTCAAACTGTTTGAATCTAGATCAGGACCATTGGTCCATATCAGAGTCAAACTGTTTGTATCAAGACCAGGACCATTGGTCCGTATCAGTGTCAAACTGTTTGAATATAGATCAGGACAATTCGTCCGTATCAGTGTCAAACTGTTTGAATCAAGACCAGGACCATTTGTCCGTATCATTGTCAAGCTGTTTGAATCTAGATCAGGACCATTGGTCCGTATCAGTGTCAAACTGTTTGAATCTAGACTTGGACCATTGGTCTGTATCAGTATCAAACTGTTCGGATCTAGATCAGGACCACTGGTCTGTTTCTGTGTCAAACTATTTTAATCTAGATCATGACCATTGGTCTGTATTATTGTCAAACTGTTTGTTTGTTTGTTTGTTGCTTTACGTCCCAAGTCAACAGCTTTGGTCATTGCGGGACGGTCAGTTCACCTAACCACACTTTTTCCTGGGCAGGCTTGAACAAGCAGTTAACCAGTAATTCGTGCACATACTTTCGCTTGTAACTGACAACAACCCTTCTTGAATAAATCAGCGGAAGGGAGGAGAATGACCGTAGAAATTATTTCATGATTAATCTCCACGAAAGTATGGGACCGGACCGGCATCGAACTCGCGATCCCTGGATTCAAACTGTTTGTATCTAGATCAGGACCATTGGTCTGTATCATTGTCAAACTGTTTGAATCTTGATTAGGACCACTGGTCTGTATCAGTATCAAACTGTTCGGAACTAGATCAGGAATATTGGTCTGTATCAGTATCAAACTGTTTGAATCAAGACCAAGACCATTGGCCCGTATCAGTGTCAAACTGTTTGGATCTTGTGATCAGGACCATTGGTCCGTATCAGTGTCAAACTGTTTGAATCAAGACCATGGCCATTGGTCCGTATCATTTGCAAACTGTTTGAATCTTGATCAGGACCACTGGTCTGTATCAGTGTCAAACTGTTTGTATCTTGATCAGGACCTTTGGTCCGTATCAGTGTCAAACAATTTGAATCTAGATCCGGACCATTGGTCCGTATCAGTGTAAAACTGTTTGAATCAAGACCAGGACCATTGGTCCGTATCATTGTCAAACTGTTTGAATCACGATCAGGACCATTGGCTGTTTCAGTGTCAAACCGTTTGAATCAAGACCAGGACCATTGGTCTGTATCAGTATCAATTTGTTCGGATCTAGATCAGGACCACTGGTCTGTTTCTGTGTCAAACTGTTTTAATCTAGATCATGACCATTGGTCCGTATCAGTGTCAAACTGTTTGAATCTAGATCTGGACCATTGGTCCGTATCAGTGTCAAACTGTTTTAATCAAGACCAGGACCACTGGTCTGTATCAGTATCAATTTGTTCGAATCTAGATCAGGACCACTGGTCTGTTTCTGTGTCAAACTGTTTTAATCTAGATCATGACCATTGGTCTGTATCATTGTCAAACTGTTTGAATCTTGATTAGGACTTCTGGTCTGTATCAGTATCAAACTGTTCGGAACTAGATCAGGAATATTGGTCTGTATCAGTATCAAACTGTTTGAATCAAGACCAAGACCATTGGTCCGCATCATTGTCAAACTGTTTGGATCTTGTGATCAGGACCATTGGTCCGTATCAGTGTCAAACTGTTTGAATCAAGACCAGGACCATTGGTCCGTATCATTGTCAAACTGTTTGAATCTTGATCAGGACCACTGGTCTGTATCAGTGTCAAACTGTTTGTATCTTGATCAGGACCTTTGGTCAGTACCAGAGTCAAACTGTTTGTATCTAGATCAGGACCATTAGTCTATATCAGTGACAAACTGTTCGGATCTAGATCAGGATCATTGGTCCGTATCAGTTTCAAACTGTTTAGATCCAGATCAGGACCATTAGTCTATATCAGTGTCAAAACTGTTTGGATTCAGATCAGGGCCATTGCATTATATCAGTGTCAGACTGTTTGGATCCAGATCAGGTCCATATCAGTGTCAAACTGGATCTTGATCAGGACCATTGGTCTGTATCAGTGTCAAACTGTTTGGATCTAGATCAGGATCATTGGTCCGTATCAGTGTCAAACTGTTTGGATCCAGATAAAAACCATTGCTCCATATAAGTGTCAGACTGTTTGGATCCAGATCAGGACCATATCAGTGTCAAACTGGATCTAGATCAGGACTGTTGGTCTGTATCAGTGTCAAAATTGTTTGAATCTAGATCAGGTACATATCAGTGTCAAACTGGATCTAGATCAGGACCATTGGTCTGTATCAGTATCAAACTAATCCGATATAGATCAGGACCATTGGTCCGTTTCAGTGTCTAACCCTTTGCATCCAGATCAGGACCATAAATCCGTATCAGTTTCAAACTGCTCAAATCTAGAGAAGGACCATTAGTCTGTATCAGTGACAATTAGGATCCAGATCAGGACCATAAGTCTGTATCAGTGACAAACTGTCCGGATCTAGAGAAGGACCATTAGTCTGTATCAGTGACAAACTGTTCGGATCTAGAGAAGGACCATTAGTCTGTATCGGTGACAAACTGTTCGGATCTAGAGAAGGACCATTAGTCTGTATCAGTGACAAACTGTTCGGCTCCAGAGAAGGACCATTAGTCTGTATCAGTGACAAACTGTTCGGATCTAGAGAAGGACCATTAGTCTATTTCAATGACAAACTGTTCGGCTCTAGAGAAGGACCATTAGTCTGTTTCAGTGACAAACTGTTCAGATCTAGAGAAGGACCATTAGTCTGTGTCAGTGACAAACTGTTCGGATCTAGAGAAGGACCATTAGTCTGTTTCAGTGACAAACTGTTCGGATCTAGAGAAGGACCATTAGTCTGTTTCAGTAACAAACTGTTCGGATCTAGAGAAGGACCATTAGTCTGTATCAGTGACAAACTGTTCGGATCTAGAGGAGGACCATTAGTCTGTTTCAGTGACAAACTGTTCGGATCTAGAGAAGGACCATTAGTCTGAATCAGTGACAAACTGTTCGGATCTAGAGAAGGACCATTAGTCTGTATCAGTGACTAACTGTTCGGATCTAGAGAAGGACCATTAGTCTGTATCAGTGACAAACTGTTCGGATCTAGAGAAGGACCATTAGTCTGTATCAGTGACAAACTGTTCGGATCTAGAGAAGGACCATTAGTCTGTTTCAGTGACAAACTGTTCGGATCTAGAAAAGGACCATTAGTCTGTATCAGTGACAAACTGTTCGGATCTAGAGAAGGACCATTAGTCTGTATCAGTGACAAACTGTTTGGATCTAGAGAAGGACCATTAGTCTGTATCAGTGACAAACTGTTCGGATCTAGAGAAGGACCATTAGTCTGTATCAGTGACAAACTGTTCGGATCTAGAGAAGGACCACTAGTCTGTTTCAGTGACAAACTGTTCGGATCTAGAGAAGGACCATTAGTCTGTTTCAGTGTCAAACTGTTTGGGTCCAGATCAGGACAGACATTCCTGATCTAGGTCTAAATTGTTAGAAGAGGTTATCAGCAGACAACAGCAGTCACTGCTAGCAAGCAAGCACGCACGCATGATAATGGTCATTATAGCTGCTAACATTACATATAAATCATTATTATTAATACGCAATAATTTGTTCCTAATGCAATACTACTTACTAGCCAATTTCATAAATTAAACTTAATGTGGACTCATTTTGTGGCTGACACGGTGTGGATACTAATACTCTGACTTCAAATGAAGCCAGCAGATCAGGTTCCACACTATTTTAAAAGAGTATACAATTTCGAGAACAAATCGTGCACTGTGCATAATTGTAGGTAAAAATCTGCAAGCCATGACATAGCACCTTGATTTTAATTCAACTCTGAAAGGTGCTAGAAAGGGTTGTTCTTCAAGCATGTATTATCAATATTGTGGAGGCAGTATGATAAAATAATTGGATCCATGTTCAGTTTGTTGTTTTAATCCTTAGAAGCTGTCAGAATAAATCAACACTATCAGAGAGGTTTACTGTTATAGAGTTTTGGTTATTTTCTGAAATCCTGGCGAAATGCAGGGAATTAGTTAGTAACATTTTCTTCCATATTTTATTGGATTTAGAACTTTAGTATGTCGCTTTAAGGGTTAAAATCAATCTTCTAATAAAACTTGCTGCTTATCTAAGCAAATATGGTAGCCATTTTATCAAAACTTTAAGCTAAATTTTTACCTTCAGAAAGCATTGAATCTATGTCCATATGTTTATCTAGGTGTGGAAGGTCGAGATTATCAGTTTCTGTCGGCTGAGTCTTCGGCTTCTCAACATCGTCAGATTCCATTTCTTCTTGAAGTAACTCATCACCTGTTGGCAAAATAACAATATATCTCTGAACAGGGATACAGATTATCATTTTTTTTAAAAAATCATTTGGGGCCCAGCCCAAAACTAAGGCGCCTAGGATTCGGCAGAAAATTGAACTCATTTCAACAAAATTTATTTGCTTTACTCATACAGGGTATATATGGTTTAAGATTGAGAAATACAGATTTTGAGGGTATGATACCCTCAAAATCTGTATTCCTCAATTATTAACCATATGCATGTAAACTGACTTTTGAATCAGCTGAATGAAGATTTGTCAACTTAACAGCTAGTGTCAGATTGACATACATACTACCCTTTTTCAGGAGCAAGCTGGGTCCCTAACCATTTAGTTTTAGGGGCCCAGCCCAAATTTCAGGGGCACTGGGCTACTGGGTACCTGTTAGTCTTTTTCCCTGCTGAATGTTGCCTTGTTACCAGTTACCTTGTGGACACTTGAGAATCATCTTGTCTATGTTCACAACTAAGCCTTTTTACGGACAGTCAAATGTAATTTTTGTTAACATATTAGCAATGTTAATCTTAAATGGCCACAATTCTGATATTAATTGTAATTTTTAATAAAGGACTTTAGTTAAGAGTGTGTAACAGAAAAATGATTTTCACATTTCTCAACCAAAACATATTATGCTATAAAAAGTGTGGGTTAGACAATATTTACAAATTTATGTTGAAATTTTTGTTTATCTAAATGTGGTTTACTGTTTGTGATGAAAGAAAAATGGTCATCTTAGACAGATACAGATATAGAGCAGGGCATGACTACACACATTTTACTATTTTAGAGTAATATTCCTACTTAAGTTTTTGTTAAACACGCTAGACAAATATTGTTTAAAGTGTCTTAACCGGTTACCTCATAGAGATGCCATTTAACATTTTTGCAAACAGAGCAGACTCAGATCAAGCAGCTCTTGTAAGAGCTGCTTGATCAGGGTCTACTCTGGTTGAATATGGGAACATGATATATCTGATCCTAGTCTAGTGGACATGGACCTTGAAAGTAATTGCTTTGTTCTTTGTATCAACGTGCAAGTTTATTTATATAAAATTCATAGTGGGTGGAGCCTAGCATGAATATTCATGAAGGAAAGGGTTAAACAGTTATCCGTCCAGTCTTCTAATGGCCATATTGGTTGTTACATGGTTGCAACTACAAATGAGCGCCGATCTGACAAAAGGGTCCTTCGGGCATTTAAGCAGTTTCTGTATCATCAAAATTTCAAAAACGTCTAAATTTTCAAGATTTTGCATGTTCTTACAATAGAGTCAAATTGCTTCTAACATGTAATACAACCAAAGGCGCAAACAGTTCTGATAAAATTAAGTGATACATACAGGGTTTTTTCTCAGCATTTTGGGAACATGACCTGACCCCTAGAATTGGGAATTTTCGCGTCGTTTTATACAAAATTGGGAAAAAAAAACACCCTATAATAAAAACAAAAATATCAAGTATTTCGTTTATTCAACTTCTTACTCTTCACTGACTCATAAGCAAATTCTGAAATCTGATTTACAATCTGATTTACCATTTGTTGTGGGTGCTCAAAAGAACCCTCTTATTAAGATGGTTCTTTTGAGTACTCACAACATATGTTTTGCTTGAGAAATATAAGAATATTTTTTCTAAACAGCACTCTTATCTAGAGGCCTGGAAAGGTTAAACTTAAAAGTAATATAGGCCTAATAATATAGGCTAATGACCATTAATGATTTAAACAAATTAAAACCACAACTGGCTTATTTTGTACTGTCTGTGCCAATCCACATCAGTCACTTTTTTGTTCATTTCTTCATTGACAGTCACTCATAAGCAAATTTTAAAATCTGCCTTACCATTTGTTGTGGGTACTCAAAAAAGCACATCTATTTTTTTACTTGACTCCGTTTTTTTAGTTTCATTCTGTAATATTTCGTATTGTGCGACATCGCGAAAATATGTTACAAGCTTTTTCTTTTTAGGTGCCCTGTTTAATCTAAATTAATACGCCAGAGTAGGGCACCAGTAAAATAAACCATGTGTGTTTATTACAAACTCCCCGGCACCTTCTCGAATAAATTCTGCTGAATTGCCGCAAAGGGATGTTACCGTTTGGGAGTTTGCAATATTTGGTTATTTCCCTTGTATCATTCGGACTGTTCGGACCCGCTCTTTCAACATCGTGAAATGGCGATATTTTGTTATTTATTCTCCCGTTTTTTTTTGTTCCTTGAATTGGGAATTTTCTTATTCAAATTGGGAAAAAAACATACTTTTTGGCATTGGGAACACGACCGAATATCGGTCGTCAAAACGGGCCAAAAAAACCCCTGACATATAATGTATGTTGCCATGGCAACGGCTGTGCATATGGACTACACACTTCCTTTAAAACAGGGTATCTAATTTCAAATGCTTTTGTAAACACAGGATGTGCGTATGTGGGCTATTTGTGCAATCTATGCAATTGCATACACATCAAATTTACAGAAACATGGAGCATTCTTGAAATATTGCTCCTAGCGTCTTTGTATTAGTGTCATATAATAACACATGGCGTTGACGTCAGAACATCATTAACAACGTAAAGTGACGTCATGTTTAAAACGCATCATCTATACGAGTTTAAACGCTCATATCTTTGTTATTTGTAAAGATAATCTCTTCAAATTTTCTGTTATTGTTCACAACAGCTAGGTCTTTCTTTCTCTGTAAATATCTCACTTTTGACTTTTATTGCCAGAAGGTCCCTTCTGTCAGATCTTGGCTCAAATGTATTTGCCTAAAGCATCAGTCTGATTTATTTTGTGTTGATGGTTTATGTCCCAGTCAACAATTTTTCAGGCAAGCAGCAGTCTGATCAGGGTTTACATTGTTTGCCATTCCCACAGGACATTTTGAACAATTTATGAGGTGTCTCATTGAATCCTGTTAAAATTTCAGATAAACATGTCAACGCTTTCCTTCATGAATATTCATGCAAGGCTCCACCCACTATGAATAATTATGTAAATAAATTTTCATGTTGGTACATAGAACAAAGAAAAAATTACTTGTGAGGTCCACTAGTGTAAAATTAGATATATCATACTTCCAGAAGCAAACAGAGAAGACCCCCATCAGGCAGCTCTTATAAGAGCTGCCTGATCAGGATCAACTCTGTTTGCAAAAGCATTAAAGGGTGTCTATATGAGGTAGAGAGTTAAGGTGTCAGAATGTTATTCTCTATACATTCCGACATCCTTAAAACATGTTTATCTGAAATAAGTAGGAAATCAATGTTTGCAAAAGTGTTAAAAGGTGTCTCTATGAGGTAAAGGGTTAAAGTGTAGTAGGAAATCAATTATTGTCAGCGCTCACTCACCAAACATATTGATAAATTCATCTTCAATATCAATATCTATATCAATGTCAAGGTCATCGTCCTCAGTGCCAGTTGTTTCCGTCGGAGCTGACGTCTGTGACACGCCCTGAGCCGCCAACTCTGTCGCTAGTTTATGCTTCTCTGAGATCTGCTGCATGAGTTGTTCGGAACTTATGGCTATCTCGCTCTCTTCTTTGACATCTAGAGATTTCGGACTTTCTAGTGGAGATTTTTCCTCATCAGATTCCATCGCTTTTAAACTTTCTATAGGTGTGTCTTTACTCCTGTCTAGAACTTCTCTACCAAAGAAGGCCTCCTACAAAACAAAAGTGACCCAATGAAAACCTCAAAATTTATTTACTTCCTTTTAAGTCTAGTAATTTATTTTTTTGTTTTTTTTTGTGTATTTTTTTTCAAGTTTATTAAGTTTTCTATGAAAATTCTCTGAAATCATTCTCCACAAGTAGGAACTTTTGATAACCTTTGCAATCAGTTGGACCCAGATCAGGCCCATCAATATTTTGGGGTTTGACGCTTGCAATTAGTTTGGACCTGATCTGTATTCAAACTGTCTGATACTGATGGTATTCCTTTTTTCCACAAAAAAGAAAATATGGAGACAACAAAATCATGCAAAATTACCCAGCATACAAATTATAGTTTGAGAGTGAAATCTTATGGTAAGATGGGCCATTCTGTCGGTCCTGATCTGGTTCCAAACTGTTTGCAAAGGTTATCAGTAGATAAAAAAGTCGCCGCTAGCAGGCACACAGTTAACTAAGCATTCAAGCCTTCAAGCCAGTACACGAGACATTGGTACCTATAGCATTGTTGACCAATGACAGCTTGGGCGAACCTGCCCATATCAGCAGACTCGCCAGAGCCTTCCTTCCTCACATATATAAAGTACAAATGAGGATATCATTAAGACTAAGACCAAATCTTTAGACATCTAGCCGTGCTAGATATGTCAGCGGCTAGGAAAGAAAGCGTTAAACGATCACCGATTGAAATTGGCACACTGTATTTAATGCATCTTATCTGGGTCTACAATATTTTAGTTGAAAGATAAGTAAATAACTTAATTTTTACACTAATAACTGTGGCTTAATTGGAACTCTGCCAGACGTGTCTTCTAAACTACATACCTGCATATAAGAGGGGAAGTTTTCTTGCAGTTGGCTTTTCCGTCTACCTTGACCGAAGCCCTGACGTCGTTTCCCTTGTTTCTTCTCCTCTGCCGCCGGCAACAGAGGAAATGGCTCTTCTCCCTCGAGTGGACGTGGAACACCTTCTTCACCCTCCAAGCCATCACTCAGCAACGAGGGCTGTCGCTTTGCTCGGGGCTTGAACCGTGGCTTCACAACAAAACCACCAACACCTGTGGAAAGTAAGTTTTACAATATTTATCCAAAATACAGTGCCGTTTCTTTAAAACACCTTGTTATTACACAGATCTGGATATAACAAGGTCATGTTGTGGCTCCCAAATTATTTAACCATGAAATTTTACAAAGGAATGATAAGAAATGGTCATTTTCCTATTATTCCATTGTAAAATTGTTCCTTTATAACATGATTCCCTCATTACATGGTTCATTCCTAAGGACGCCAAATATAAAGTTATAAATAGGAATGCACTGTACTATGATAATGTCTTTCATCATCATTTTTTTTATCAGACTTAGCGCAAAATGGCAACCCTTGTAGAGCCAAGCCATTTCCTAATTTTATGATCAAGCCTGCATTTTAGATTTACATGCAAATGCAAGGGCATCATCTCCATCAGAGGGCCCCATGTAGGTAGCTGGCTAGCTCCACGCATAGCAGATCTCACACCTGATCTCCAGGTGCTTTACTCTTAAGGATCAGCTATCGTGAGATTCCACTCATGTGACATTTTTTTTCAGATATACTGTCTCATTAAAGACAAGTTATCATATTCAGAGCTTTTGGAATGCTCCTGATATCCCACATGCCTGAAGAATATAAGGCCATGACACGAGAAAACCTGATTTTGTTGCAGGTGAACAACAAAACTGCAGACCAGCCTGCACATCTGCAGCCTGTTCAGCACCTTTACTATTCACTCTCTTGAAAATAGTAGAACTTAACCCTTAAAGTGTCATTCACAACTGCAGCAGACAAATTTTGTGATATCTTTCCAAATTTTCGACAAAAATAAGGTATGATATTACATGAGAATCGTCTGCCAGCAGACGATTCTCATAAATATTATGCCTTATTTGATATTTTTGAAAAAGCGTCAAAATTTGCTATTGTTGTCTGCTGCAAATTATATGTGGCGCTTTTAAGGGTTAACTTGCTGCAGGCAAAAATTTCACTATTCTAGCTACTCTCTATAGCCAAGCAGGTTGGTCTGAACCTTGACTGGTTGCAAACCCCATTAGACAGGGTTTCTTCGTCAAGGCCCATATAAGAATCGCTTGATTTTCTCGACAAAATGCACATTACAGTTCTAGAACTTGGTTAAAACACTATTTTATTCAAGATAGTTTATTCTCACACACCAGATCGGGATTTCCATTGTTTTTACCCATGTGAGATAATACTTTCTAACAAACCCATACCAGCCCTAGGGAAAGATAAAAACGTACAGCCATACGTCATCCGCACGCTGGCCGCCCGTCGATCCGTGACGTCATTGAAATGTTAAAATGACGTCACCATGTCGCATCTCAGCATTTTCTGGAAGCCTTTTCATGTCTTTCTAATATAAAATGAGGTATTTAGTGGTGAGCAAGAAAAAGAAAGTGGGATAGAAAAATCTGTCCCTCGCGAGCATGGATAGTCATCACTCGGCAAGCCTTGTGATGCCAATCAGTGATCCTCGGGACGGATTTTTCTATCCCATCCTCATGATGGATACTTATACTATTACATGATATGGGCCTAGCGCAACAAAAACTAGTGAGTGAGTATGATCAGGAAATACCACAATCACAAACCGCAGACAACCCCCATGGCACTGCGAGAAGAGCCGCTCAACCATCACGAGACACCAGGAAGGCAAATTAAGCAAGGCATCCAGCTCTCTCTGTTTTCGGCGTTTCGGACAAAGGGAGTTTCAAACCAGTCTCCTCAACTACAGAGACTAGCTAGAAAATTGAAATTTTGCCTGTAGCAAGTTAACATATGATACATTCCAAAAAGGGAATAACAAAGGCGCTGATCAGCCTGGGCCTGTGTTGCTCGCAAACCCCCCGAAGACAGGTTTTCTAACGTCATGGCCATATTTAAGTACTTGATATAAGTAGGCTCTGACATTAAGCTGTGAGAACTGACCTAATCTGCTGGTATTTCTCTTTTTCTTCTGTTTCTTCTCCTCAGCCAGGAGAGCCATTGCCTGAGCTTCTAGATTCTGTTTGCCTGCAGGGTCTCCCGGTGTTGGCATTATCTCATCAGGGCCACCCTCGTCGGGAGATTTGAAATCCTCCAATTCTGTAAATATAAACCTGATTAACTCTTTGTCTATTTGGCACTTTGTCATTCTTTTTTTTGTCGTCTGCAGTGTTTTTTCAAAATCAATTTTTTCAAATAATTCTGTCAGAACACCATCAGAGTGTCAAACAGTTTGGATCCTGATCTGGCCCTACGTTTTGTCGGGCCTGATCTGGGTCCAAACTGTTAGCCAAAATTATCAGCAGACAACACCAGTATGCAGAGTCAAGACATGGCTACATATTTTCTCTTAAAGTGACAATCATGACTGCAGCCATTGACGTAGCTCCCATTACGCATTTAGGCATGTGCATAATAAAAATAGTAAAATTCAAGGGAGGTCATCTAATGTGGTAAAAATGGTTTTCCATATCATAAGGAACTGCTCTTAAAGGAAAGAATTTGCTCCCTCTGGGAGCAATTCCTTTAGAGGGAGCAAATCCTTTCCTTTCAGAGAAGTTCCCATTTTGAAAAGGGACGCAATTGAAGAGAATCACCAGTAGTCTCCCTCTGATTTGCGTAACTTTTTCAGCATTCTGGCTAAGCCATTGGCAGCAGACGACAAAGAATATAATCTCCCTCTTGATTTCCTGGGAAAAATAAGTCTTGGCATTTCATGTGAATCGTTTGCTGGCACGTCCCAGTCAAAAAAATTTCAGTCATGTCCGGACAATTTCTATCTTCCTGGGTTGAACCAGTGCTGAGCAGCGGATATTGTCTTGCTCAAGGACACAACACAGTGACTCAACTAACAGTGAATCTCTAAGGCCAGATTTTTTTCATTAGTTGATTTACAGGAATTTTTTTTTCAGATATAGGGTCGGGGGGACAGAAAAAAAAGGCTCTGAAAATGACCAGTTGACTGGTCATTTTCAGAGCTTTTATTTTTTTCATTTTCAGATTATTATTTTTTTAGGAGAAAAAGGCAGTTGCTATTAACAGCCTGCTGTCAGCAGCAAATTGGCTTTTGACAACCTGTAAAATTTGTGGAAGATGCTCAAGGTTTTTACATCAAAATAGCCATTACCTTTTTTTTCAAATATTTCCAGAACAAACAATTAAACAAGGAAAGTAAACCAACAGTCTGTATTAAATCTTAAAATACTTCATAATTTTCCTGCATAGGACAATCACTTTTAACTGTGTCACTCTCAAATATATATTCTTTTTTTTCAAAAAACAAATAATATTTGGAGTCGAAGGATAATTTTTTTATTTTTTTTTTACTTTCTGGAATATTACAGTAGGAGGGTTCGTAAATCAACTAATAAAAAAATTCTTGCCTAACTAGCAAACCTTCCATCCAAAGTTAAACACTCTACCAACTAGGCCACTGTGCAATTTCATCATCAGGATGGATTTATGTTGATGAAAACAGTGTGGATCCTTTGAAGACAGGTAACCCCTAACCAGGTGCTTTGGCAGAGAAGACCCAGATGAGAATGCTGCAAAATGCTGCTTGCTAGGACAAAATTGATCTTCATTGAAAGAAATACAATATCATTTAGAAATTAAAACCTGTGACCCCTCAATATATACAACGGACCATCTTTGACGGTATCCAACTTTTTGGAAAATTTCTTGGTCTAGTAATGTATGAGCAGGGGTTGGTGAGACTGCACAGATGCCCAGGCTCATATGACCCTTCTCAGCATGACATAAAAAATCAACCATGTAGTTCAGTTCAGTGTCATGGTTTCACAAAACTCTGATTCTACCATATGACATCAGCCATGATTTAACAGTACAGTCTGGTTCTACCATGCTCTGCCTGTGGTTCAACCATAGTTTACTGATACCTAGACAAAAGTTTAAACCTAGAAATACCATAAACTTATATTTCTATTTGCCATATGATGCCGCGTCTGGGAGTGATAGAACTACATATTTGAGCTGCAACATGAGATTTCCAACAATGTGGTATATGAGACAAGCAAAGCCTCAGATCAGCCTGTGCATACACGCAGTCTAATCAGAGCCTTTGCTTCTTTTTTGGGGTTTAATTTGTTGCTTTATGTCCCAGTCAACAGCTATTGTCATTACAGGAAGGTCAGTTCACCTAACCACACTTTTTCCTGGGCAAGCTTGAAAAAGCAGTTTACCAGTACTTCGTGCACATACTTTCGCTTGTTTGATTTTCGTTTGTTTGATTTGATTCTTTACGTCCCATCAACAATCTTTCAGTTGTATAGGGACGGGTCTTCCTGGGTTGAACCAGCACTAAGCTAGGATAAATGTGTCTTGCTCAAGGACCACAATGCAGTGACACCAGTGAGGCTCGAACCCGCGGCCCTTCGGTCTCGAGTCAAGCACTCTACCACTGAGCCACTGCGCTCCCTACTTTCGCTTGTAACTGACAACAAACCTTCTTGAATGATTCAGCGGAAGGGAGGAGAATGACCATAGAAATTGTTTCATGATCAATCTCCATGAAAGTATGGGACCGGGCCAGGATCAAACTTGCGACCCCTGGATCTGCAGTCAGACACGCAGCTGTAGCCAGACACGTTACCGACTTCTCTACACCGCCTGGTAGAGCTTTTGCTAGTCGCTTGAATATTCTATGAGTGTTAAGCTACAAACTGAACATCATTTGGAGTTCCTAAGCTTAAAAAGAGGCTGCACAGGCTCGTCAGAGTCTACACTTGTCAAAATGCCACATTGTTAGAAATCACATGTCGGGGCTCATATCATAATCGATAAACTGCTAGATCTAGTGAAATACATATTTTGGTAAGTTTAGGAAATGCATGCAACTGGTGACCAGTATAGATCCTGGTTAGCGGTTTGTGAATGTGCAGTATGAACTTGGCATTCGTGAAAGAAAATCATGTTAGAAAAGTGAGAAATGTCTGTTGAGAAATGACGAAGAAAAAAACATAACCATTAATGAGATATGTTGGTGGTCTTGTTATCCAATGAATATCATTAAAGGTGTGCGATACAGGACAATATGTTTATTTTTTTAATATTTTAATCTGGCAAAAAAAAACAAGAAATAAACCATTTCATTTGATAGTCCAGGAATTTTCCGACTTTATTAAATTTTAACTCAGTCAGTGCTCTAAGATTGCTTATGAACACCTATTGGTATTAAGCAAGCACATGCAAAATCTGTTTTAAGAAATGTGCCTACTTAATGCAGGCTTTACAGTAAAACTAGTATTAAAACATTCTTAATACAGAATGCATTTTGTGAGCATTTGCTCAAGTTGGAGCAAATTACCTGCCCAATTTTTGGCCCAAAATTTGAAGAAGGAAAATCCCTGGACTCTGTTCCTAGATCTTTGGCATAAAACTCTGAATACCATATTTGCCTTCAACAGATATTGTAATCTTTATAGTCGCTCCAATAGCTCAAGATACACAATTTTCTTTCCACAGAGATTTGGCAATTCTGAGTGCAAAGGGCTAGACTGATGGTCTATGGTCATGAATTGTGCATTTAATATTCATGGCACAGTTTTGCATATAAAATGAATTTCTTAACACATTAGAGAAGGTTACAAAGCAAATATGATATTTAGAGTATGATGGTTGGTACCTTTTGACAAAGAGGGCAAATATGGGCCCTGATTCGCTCAACTAAGTTTTCCAGATTTGTTTATGTTGATATTTTAATTCTGTGTAAACAAATTGTCAGTCACGTCTGGATGTTTCCTGGATTGAACCAGTACTAAGCAGAGGATAAGGTGTCCTGTTCAAGAACACAGTACAGTGTCTCCAGTGAGGCTCTAACTAGTGACCCCCCCCCCCCCTCAATCTTCAAGGTGAGCACTCTACAACTGCTCTCCTCACCCACAGGTGAAGAAATCGTTGCAGAAGATTTATGTTATGTTTGTCAATATGAAAGTGTGCAGTTGAGTATCTTACATGTATGTAGGAATAATATGTAGGAATAAACTCAATAAAGAGTATCAAGCCCCATCCCAGGCTCAAATTTTCATTAAAAATTAGAGTTTATATTTTTGAGGAAAAATTGAAATCTTATGGGGCTTTTCAATTCAAAAGATATCTATATATTCATATAAGGGGGGTGATTAGTTTCAGAGAGAAAACATCTTAAGTTTCCATTTAATGACAAAAAGCCCAGTCCCTGATCCGCTGCTTTTTAAAGTCTTTGTCATCTCAAATGTGTTGATCACCAAATGCGCATCTCTGTCATGTTATGTTGAAATTGGCTCAGTGTTGATTAGAAGGAATTGTTATTTAATGCAACTGTTGACAAGGAACAACGGACATTTACTGATCACAATAGTTCATTTTGAGCATCATCTATGCAAGAATGAATCCTTCATGCTCAGGTGGGCTAAAAAGCAAAGATTCAGCTGAATGGCTTTAAAAAAAAATACCTTTATCGTCATCGTCAACAGACCCTATGGACAACATGCGTGAAATTATTGGTGCTGACATGCTAGGTTCGGCATCCTGGGAACCACGCCTTTCCGCCATGATTTCTTCCATTTTCTTTTCAATCTCACCTCTCTTATCGTCCCAGCCCTCGGGTTTCTTGCCCCAACGCCGGGTACGTTTTATCTTAGGCGCTTCCATTCGGATACTCTCTATCAAATTTCTACCCGATGTGGAGAGGAGGATGCCGTCAACCATGTAGAACCGTGGTGGTTCGAGGTCCTTCGGTGGCGGTGGTGGAACCGGCAATGCAAGAGGAAGATAGCGTTCTATCATGGGCGGAGATGGAGGTAGAGGGGCTGGCGGCACTGTAAAATATTTATACAATGAGTAAATTTACCATTTATAATCAGAGGCCAACAACTTTAGTTAAGCATCCATATTTCTGATAAATGTAAATGCTCTAAAATTTTGGCATTGACAAACAGTGCAGATACAGATCAGACTGCTTCTCTGTTTGCTATCCTGACAAGTATTATGTGAATTGTGATAACCAACATTTTATTTGAGAAAAGAAGGAGAAATATATTTGAAAATTTAGAACTTATTTCCTATCAAAATTATTTGTTGTGGACTCTCAAAAGAGCTGTTTTGTTGAGTAACCCCAAAAAATATGTTCATGGTGAATGGTAAAAAAAAAAAAAATTATGCTCAAATTTTCACTATATACTGGAGTTTGGACGCCAAGCTTACTTACAGTAGCCCTGTATGCTTTTTCACATGTAGGAATGAATAAATGAAATATGGATAATTAAGAGTAAGTAGCTCAGCTGGCTAAACTAGAGACCCATTGATAAATCCCCTCCATTAGAATGGAAAATTCTATGCCCAAACATGCCCCAATCATGCCATTTGGAAGCCCTAGGGACATTACCATAACAGCTACATCATTCAAGAAAACATTGATGGCATAGGCCCAGCAGGTTACCCACTCCAAAATTCCTTTCAGCATATTACTTTCTCTGAAAAGCAGCTAAAGGTTACTTTTGTCATCTGCTGATAACTTTTGATAACCTGGAACCAGATCATGCTCGTAAAATTTGGGCCTAACCTAGACTCGAATTTTTTTTATTTTTATTTTTTTTTTTTTTGGGGGGGGGGGGGGGTGGTAAATGTGTTCATAATTATAATGAAATTATATTATTATTCATTGGAAGGCTGGAAGAGCACACAGTGTGGGCTTATAAGAGCATGTGCCCTAATTAGATTGAATATGGTAGAATTCAGGATGATGTACCAGGCCCAACGCCGGGTACACCGATATGAAAGCGTATTTGAAAATTGTTTTTCTTTTTTCTTGAACAAAACATATGTTGTAGGTACACAAAATGTTTTAACTGATGGGTAAGAAAAGAATTACAATTTTACGCTAAAACTTGCTTAATTGGAACTGTGTGTACTAAAACAGACACCAATTACTTTACTTACAAGGTCCTGGCTGTCCTGTGAGAGGTCGACAGAAGATACAATGATATCCAAAGTCTGCTGCCTTCTCAGCATCTTCTTCATTATGTATTCCATCACAGAACCCATGCAACCACCTGCAGATAGAGAACAATTTGTTGAAAATATAAAAGCAGAATTGTTGCTAAAGCCAACTAAAGTACCCCACCACCTTGTATAATATTAACCCTTTTATTATCTGAAAGTGCCATCTGCTTAAGTTGTCTGTTGCATATTTTTCATAACATTATTTGACTAATGTAAGCATAGAGGCACACAGTGTGGACCCAGATCAGACTGCTCCTGTAGGAGCAGTCTGATCTGGGTCCTGGGTCTACACTGTGTGTAAAAATGGCTTCTAAAACATTGCAGCAGATCTATAACAAAACCACACATCTTTTGTTTGTGATTGGCGCTTCAAGGGTTAACAAAGGGTCATTATTGACACTGACTACTGGGTGATATTAACAGTTTTCAAACTTTAACTTAACTGAACTGTTATGGTTGATAGTATAACTTAATTACATGTTCACTACTCATTGGGAATTCATTTCATAGGTTCAAAATTACATTCAGCACTTGATGGATTACCTTTTAACATAAAGGCACAATAGATACAGCAGCTCTGTGTCCATTGTGCCTTTATGTTAAGGGATTTTGACTGAGCTTTTAATCAGTACTTCGTGCACATATTTTCGCTTGTAGCTGACAACAACCTTTCTTGGATCCGCGGAAGGAGAATGACCGTAGAAATTATATCATGATCAATTTCCAGGAAAGTATGGGACTGGTCCAGGATCGAACACCCTGGATCTGCAGTCTTATTCGCTACCGACCGACTGCACTAGGAGGCCCGGTGTCACTGTCTTAATACGGTTGACACTTGATGATAATTGGAAGGAGGATGCAGAAGTTAGGCTTGGTAAATGAAAATCTGGCTAGGGATGTGGAAGTTAAGCAAAGAGTTCAACAACTTACCTGTCACACTGAACACACTGTATGATCAATTGTTCGTCTTGGTATCTCATCCGACAGACAGGACATGATATCTTGCTGTGACAGGGACCACAGTGAGTATAGTTGCGTTGCCATTGACAACCAAAACCAGGATTTAACAACTTACCTGTCACACTGAACACACTGTATGATCAATTGTTCTTCTTGGTATCTCATCCGACAGACAGGACATGATATCTTGCTGTGACAGGGACCACAGTGAGTATAGTTCCGTTGCCATTGACAACCAAAACCAGGATTTGTTGAGCCACAGATCAGACATACCACACACCTGCAATACAAGTCAGAAAGAGGCTCAAATTAAATGTCATGCATATATTTCATTGTTCTATTCTAACACCAGGGTTCGAAATATGAGTGGGTACTCAAAGGAATTGTCTAAACAAAAACCCTAAACAAATGTTAAAATTGATGGATAAGAAAATTATCACAATTTTACGCTAAAGATTTTTGATTGCCAAGACCTATGTTACCGTAAGACTTTAAACTACTTTACAGCGGACAGCTGCTGGCTGCCATAATAAATTTGTGGTTCCACTGATGAATCATAGTAAAACAGAGTTTGCAACCATAAATCCTACAAAAAAACTCTCCAAAATTAAAAATTTAAATAATATAAGAATCTATCATGTGAGGGTAGGATAGAAAAATCCGTCCCGAGGATCGCCGTTTGGCATCATGAAGCTTGCCAAGTGATAACAAACGGTGATCCCGAGGGATGGATTTTTCTATCCTACCCTCACACAAATAATGGATTCTTTTTCTTGCTTACGACAGTTTTTATTTATTTATTTATTTATTTATTTTAAGATAAGCTTACAGAAGTCTATGAATATGCTAATATGCAATTTCACATGCTGATGTTACTCGACGACCTGGGTAAGATAGCATGGGTAAGATAAGATTTTCTATCCCAGGGTAAAATATCAGATATCCTTATCCGGTGTGCAAGAAAAGGTTATCTCCTAATCAACAATTCATGTTTGTGCAAAAATATATTTTACCTCCTGCTATTAGAACCGGGTTTGAGAATTTCTCTGCACGGAGAAATATCCAAATCCAAGCAATAACTTTAACCTGCTGGGACAGCAGTTGCAAATGCCTGGTGTATTATATGCTTGTGAGGGTGAAAAGAAATACATTCAAAAACTTGCATCATAAGCCTCAAGTTGCCTACCTACCATTTGCATTTCCATGTTCCTTTCGGTACATGGTCGAGGGGTGGATCGAGACAGTAGGTATGGTAACTGATATCACACTCGTCACACAAGAGTAATCTCCCTTCATCGTGTGGCTGACCACAACCCTCACACACGGTACAATCTAAGCATCTCCAGCCTTTCTGGATTACTATTCTTGTAACCTGCAATATATTCACAGATTATAAGGTATGGTAACTGGTATCACACTCATCACACAAGAGTAATCTCCCTTCATCATGTGGCTGTCCACAGCCCTCGCACACAGTACAATCTAAGCATCTCCAGCCTTTCTGGATGACTATTCTTGTAACCTGCAACATATTAAATGCTTTGAATGCTGAGTAAGGACCTCGGACAGTCTTATTGAAGGATTGCCCATAAAAATGACCAGAGAAAAGTTTCAAAGAAAATGATATTTTTTCTATGAAAAAGATAGTAGGTTCAACCCTCGACTTATCCACAAAAGCCGTTTTCTCATTGTATTAGTACCAATTGAAAAATATGGGTTGAAAACTACGTTTTTGCTATTCAACATATAGAAAATAGAAAACGTTTTACTGAGGTGCTTCCCCCCCCCCCAAGTGACCAAACTAATCCTTTTGCATACAGTTGTAGTTTTACATTTCACACATCATATAAAAACGGCATGTTTGGTCACGGGGGGAACGCTGTCAAAATGCTCAAAAACACTTTATTATAAAAACTTATTAGAAACTTATTTTGTAAAAACTGTAGGTAAATATCAATTTGCAATGGCATATATCAGGGCTTTAGTTATGAGTGCTTACAAAGAAATTAATTGTCTCATTTCTCAACCAAAACATTATGTTGTGGGTACTCAAAAGAACCGTCGCAATGAGACGGTTCTTTTAAGCACCAAAATTATAGGTTAAATCTGATGTGTAAGAAAATATTACGATTTTACGCTAAAAAAATTGTTTATCTAGACTATGATTTATAAGGTATACAGATATGATACACCTCAGTGCACAAGTCGAACTGGTTGAACTCAAAACATTACAGGCAATAGTCAAAAGTAATTGACAGCACACTACTTTAGACGAAACAATGAAATCTTCTCAACCTGAATTTAATGCAAACGCATCACTTTCGTCTTAAGTTTTATGCCGCAAACATTATATTAACATGTATTTAGGTGAATACTCGACGAAATTTTGACTTTCTGTGAAATAAAATTTGGTCACAAAAAATACCCCCACCCCCTAAACCCTAAAGTCCTGGCATAATTATGCAATATTTTCAAAATATTTTTTATTTTGTTAGATGCACTAAATGTAAGGGTTTCATTTAAGCACAAAACTATAGTTGTCAGTTATGCATTATGCTAGCCACAGGCTGTAAAAATTTGGGCAGATTGAATAGGAAACTGTCCGAGGTCCTTTTGCATGCTTTTTTGTTGTCTGCTTACTTTTTTTCAAAATTAACATTTTCGAAAAAAAAATTTTTTTTGGGGGGGGAATTCTATCAGAATGTCAAACAATTTGGATCCAGATGCAGATCTAATATGCATACAAATCAAAGAGTAATAATCAATAGTAAAATCTCTCATAGCTTGAGGGGTGGGTAGTATTTCCGTCCTGAGAATCACTGTTAGGCATCACAAGAGTTGATATAGTTTACACTGATAAAGTCTTTGACAAAGTTTCAAATGTGGCATCAAGGGCAATTTGAAGGCCTATAGATGGTCAAAATATCACCACCTCCTCTAATCACCCATCTGCCTATATTATTGCAAACAATATGAACCCAGATCAGATTTCTCCTAATTGCAGCAGACAACATTTTCAGTTTGAATAAAATAGTGGTGGGATAAGAGTTGTTATTAATGTCATCAAGAAAAATGATGATTTTTTCTGAACTTACCTTAATACTGGCACAATAAGGATGATAGCACTGTCCACACTGGGTACACACAATTAAACGTCCCTCGTCACCACGGCCATAGCTGCCACAACTCTTACATACATCCTGTAGAGACACCAGAATATTAACCCTAAGTATTCGGGAAACCCCTAAATGAGTACATTTGCAAACAGTGAAGACCCAGATGAAATGCAGCATCATGCTGCATTTTATCTGGGTCTACACTGTTTGCTAAGGCAAAAAAGATCTTCAGACAAAAAAATACAATATTTTCTAAAATTATAACTGGCCACCCCAAGATATGTACAATGGACTATCCCAAGTTTATTTTTGAAACCAGAAGGAAGAATCCATTAGTATACAAAGAGTTAACAAAATACAATACTCAATCTAATATTTGCATTTTATTTGGATAACAAAAAATAATTTCAATGATAACATCGTCACTGGTGAAGTGAAAGATTACTTCTATACATGCTGGGTAATTTTTCATGCTTTTGTTCTCATCTACTGACTTTTTCAAAACATCAACTCTTTCATAAAATTCTTTAAGGAGCACTATCCGATTGTCGAAGAGTTTGGATCCAGATCAGGACTGACATTCTTTCGGCCCTGATCTGAGTCCATATTGTTTGCAAAGGTTATCAGTAGACGACGAAAGTTGTTAGCAAGGTACCAGTCTAATACTGATTTTAAAATTATATATCTTTAAAAATGTAACTTGACCCCATTGTAAAATTCCATGGTAGAAAAATTTGGAAGCCACAACACAACAGTGTTATATCCAAATCTGTGTTATAACAAGATCTGTTTGTTCATGTTTTAATAGTGTCCCACCAACAGCTTAGGTCATATGGGGATTGGACCAAAACTTAGTCTCATCCTACACACTGGAGAAGTCGGGGATAAAACCTGCAACCAACGGTTTTTAAGGCGAATTGTTTATCCACTAAACCAAAGCCCCTCCTAATGAGATATGAGCCGTGACACGAGATTTCCAACAATGTGGTATGTGCAACAAGCAAAGCCTCAGATCAGCCTGCACATACGCGCAGTCTGATCAGAGTCTTTGCCAGTCGCTTGAATATTCTATGACTGTTAAGCTACTGATTGAACATCATTTGGAGTTTTTACGCTTAAAAGAAGGCTTCACATGCTTGTCTAAGTCTACACTTGTCAAAATGCCACATTGTTGGAAATCACATGTAATGGTTCAACTATGTTATAAATGGGCTGTACTGTAATAACGAGATGTGATATATAGACACTGCACTATACCTGGTCTAGAACATAGCTGTCATCTTTCCTGGCAAGAACAATTGTGTTGGGATGATCATCCTCCTCATCATCCGGGTCAACACTCTTCTTGATAGAACTCATACTGGGTAGACCCACACCAATCTAACAAAATATAAACAACAATTCTCATTATCTAGAACTCATACTGGATAGGCCCAGGAGACCTGGCAAGAACAATTGTGTTGGGATGATCATCCTCCTCATCATCCGGGTCAACACTCTTCTTGATAGAACTCATACTGGGTAGACCAACACCAATCTAGTAAAATATAAACAACACCTTTCATTATGTTGACCTGATACTGGGTAGACCCAGTAGACCTGGCAAGAACAATTGTGTTGGGATGATCATGCTCCTCATCATCCGGGTCAACACTCTTCTTGATAGAACTCATACTGGGTAGACCCACACCAATCTAACAAAATATAAACAACAATTCTCATTATCTAGAACTCATACTGGATAGGCCCAGGAGACCTGGCAAGAACAATTGTATTGGGATGATCATCCTCCTCATCATCCGGGTCAACACTCTTCTTGATAGAACTCATACTGGGTAGACCCACACCAATCTAACAAAATATAAACAACAATTCTCATTATCTAGAACTCATACTGGATAGGCCCAGGAGACCTGGCAAGAACAATTGTGTTGGGATGATCATCCTCCTCATCATCCGGGTCAACACTCTTCTTGATAGAACTCATACTGGGTAGACCAACACCAATCTAGTAAAATATAAACAACACCTTTCATTATGTTGACCTGATACTGGGTAGACCCAGTAGACCTGGCAAGAACAATTGTGTTGGGATGATCATGCTCCTCATCATCCGGGTCAACACTCTTCTTGATAGAACTCATACTGGGTAGACCCACACCAATCTAACAAAATATAAACAACAATTCTCATTATCTAGAACTCATACTGGATAGGCCCAGGAGACCTGGCAAGAACAATTGTGTTGGGATGATCATCCTCCTCATCATCCGGGTCAACACTCTTCTTGATAGAACTCATACTGGGTAGACCCACACCAATCTAACAAAATATAAACAACAATTCTCATTATCTAGAACTCATACTGGATAGGCCCAGGAGACCTGGCAAGAACAATTGTATTGGGATGATCATCCTCCTCATCATCCGGGTCAACACTCTTCTTGATAGAACTCATACTCGGTAGACCAACACCAATCTAGTAAAATATAAACAACACCTTTCATTATGTTGACCTGATACTGGGTAGACCCAGTAGACCTGGCAAGAACAATTGTGTTGGGATGATCATGCTCCTCATCATCCGGGTCAACACTCTTCTTGATAGAACTCATACTCGGTAGACCCACACCAATCTGACAAACATAAGACAACATCTTGCGTGATCTCAATGGACTAATAGCTATTACTCAAATATTATCAAAGAGAAGACAATATCAACATTTTTGGGCATGATGCCTCCAGAACATATGCAGCTCATAGAATAGCTATACTGAACTATTATCTACATGTATTTTCAAAAGTGGATCAAAGGTTAAGGTCATCAAAGGTCAAGGACATATACTTGGTTTATTTCAAAAGGTTCTCCTACAAGGTATACAGGCCTCCAAATTAGGGCTGCTGCGAGTATCCAAATACTCGGATATTCGTGGATCTAAATATAAAATCGGGTACGAATATTCGTCACTGCCAAAATCGTTGGATCGCGATCTTTTTTTTTTTTTTTTTGACAACTGAAACAAGAAGTTTTTCACAAAATAGTCGATTGAAATATTCCCTATGACTACCTATCTAATTAATAATGTCTCTCATTTAAATACCTTTGTTTCTCGCAGGTTAGTGACATGTATTTGCACTCACCATTATCGGTAATTAAGTTCCTTATTTACTAGAGTAAAGTATTCTGAATTCCGCAGATAATTATAGTTCAATCTATTTTATTGACACTTTGACTTCATCGGTACACAAGGCCAAAAGTTTCGCCGACTGTCGTTTATCAAATAGATTTCAAAGGGCTTTTTTGATGCTTTGAAGTTTAATTTGCCGACAACTTAGACAAATGATTACGTGACCCAACACATGTTGCCTGTGTGTGAAATTCAAGACTAAGGAAAAGGGCCTTATACGGAAATCAGCTTACTTCTGTCAGAATAGCTGGTTATCCAAGTTCAGTAAGGTATAAAATCTTATGAATTCTGTTGCATGCCGTGACAGACATGAGTGGAAATGCAGTTTATCTTCTTTGATAACTAAATGTATACATGTAGTACTTCTGGTTTAACAGAAAGGGCCGATTTACTTAGTAAATAGACCTAAAAACCTGTCTGTTTCATAACAGAAGTCTTATTTTTTATTAACCAGTGACTCGTAGTTCGATCCGTGAATCGTAACTCATGAATCGTGGATCAGATCGGATCGCCACTTGCCTGGCGATCCACAGCCCTACTCCAAATAGTGCTTAATTGAATTTTTTTCCCTATTTCTAAATCAAAACATATGTTGTGGGTACTCAAAAGAACTGTTTCAAGGACACGGTTCTTTTAAGCACGCAACACACTGATTATTATGGATAGATTAGGAAAGAAACACTATTTTATGCTCAAAATCTTTGCTTCCCTGGACCTATGGCGTATACCCTATGTCAAAACTGCAGGCTCAATAGTCCAAAAGTTATTGCCAGTGTATAATCTTGTGACACGCACATTACTGGATGTGATAAATAAGACTTATCCGAATGGAAAGCATAAACTATTACCCCTTTGTATACTGGAAACCCCTTTAGGGGTACTTTGGCAAACAGTGAAAACCAGGATGAAATGAAGCATGATGCTGCATATCATAAGGGTCTCCACTGTTTGCTATGAATAAAACAACCATCAGGTACTTAAGTACAACATAATTTGGAAATTTCTACCTGTGAACCATTGGTACACAATGGGCAATACCAAACTTATTGTATCAATATGTATGGAGAAATCCATCAGAATACAAAGAGTTAAAAACCTATCCAGGTAAATCAACACTTACCTTTGGTTTTGGCCCTCGACGTTTCTCCCCAAATGTCAATGGCCTCTTCCGTTTCTCCGGAGCCATCTGTCGATTCTGAAATGAACATATGGGATCCTGTCAAAATTAAATGCCAATAACTCCTACTGCTTTCCAATTAATGTTTCTTATCTATAAACTTAAAACACACACTCTGACCAATTCTTTATTAAGTATTCATGAAAAAAAAATGTTTTAAACTTTTCTAGAATAGAAAAATATATTCAAATTGCTACAAATATACAAATTGGAAGTCATACCCAAAGTAAAGTCTGCTCTGTGTGCAGCTAGCCAGTTACCTGGAGAGAGGCCCACTGATGTGGGAAATGCTCCTGTACCCTTATGTTAATCAATACCATATGATGTAATGATGATGATCATTATTATCATGAAGTACACTTGAGTATTAAGTATAGGTTTTATTTGTCTTCTCTAAGAAATATCAAAATTTGAAAATGTTGTTTGCTGCAATCGTAGGTTGCATTTCACTGGTTATTATCTAAGACTGATGTTCATCTTAAATTTCTACTTCACTACGTTCATACCTTAATCTTAGCAGCAATGGCGGCACTCATTTTCTTTCTCGCCATGGCAACCAATTTGCCTTTACCACTCACTTCACCTGAGTATGTGGGAGACATCTGTGAAAGATAACAGATAGAGAGATGTATCAACCAAAACTAAATAACTTACACTAACAGGCCTTCAGATTTATGGTGGGCCCGGGTCATCGTCCCATGATTTCATAATATGGCCCATCACTTTCCAAGGCAGTGGGCCAAGTGGACCCATCCTTTTTAATTGTGAAAAAATCTCACTTTAATAAAAATATTCATCCTACAGCGAGTCTACGAACTCCACAAAACAGAAAGTTCATGTAGATAGTCAATATAGTAAAACATGTCTTCAGCAGCCACCCCAAAAGACAAAACAAAGATCTTAATAACAAATGATAGCTCAATGAAGGTCAAAAGTATTGCAGAATGCTCCCCTTGGAGCATTCTGCAATACTGTTGACCTGCATTAAGCCATAATTGGTCTTCTTTTTTGAGTGGCCGCTTAAGACAGGTTTTACTGTATAATCAGCAGTCAATATACACATATGCATACAAGTGCCTGTGTCAGTGTGTAGGTAAAGTATACAACCCAAATGTCAACTGTGGTTAGTTTGATATGCTTGGGCCCATCATTTCAGAAAATGACCCACCATTTTTTTGCTCCATGGGTCACTTCGGCCAACCAAACTTGAAAAAATCTGAAGCCCTGCACTAACTTAAGGTGTCCAGAATTAGAGTTATTACTTTGTGGTATCCATAGTTCAGGTCAAAAGGAGATACTCTGTCAACCCTTATCCTGCCCTATTTTTTGTCCTGAAAATGTTGTCTGCTTTTTACATCTGCTGCATTGTTCAAGTGCACTTCAAACATTATGAACCCTGATCAGACTGCTCCCCTGTGAGGAGCAGTCTGATCTGGGTACATATTGTTTGCAATATAGGGTGCCTAAGAACATAAGCAGATGAGAGAGAGCAGACAACAAAAGTCATGACTAGCGGACTAAGAGTTATTCTAATTCAAAGTGCCCAGGATTAGTTATTACTTCACGGTATCCATAGTTTGGGTTCAAAGGAGCTGCTCTGTAAATTATATGTATACATAACATACTCAACCCAAGACGCGCACAGTGTGAATACAGTGAAACATGTCTTAAGTGGCCACTCAAAAATAGACAAAACAAAGGTCTTAAACCATGTGGTAGCTTAATGCAGGTCAAAAGTACTGCAAAATGCTCAATGGGAGCATTTTGCAATACTTCTGACCTGCATTAAGCGAATATTGGTCTTGAAAACCTTTTTGGGGTCTTCTTTGAGTGGCTGCTTAAGCCAGGTTTTGGTCTAACTTTTTTCAAAATTCTATGCCTTTAGTAGTATTTGTAGATCCAGATCATTTTGGCCAAATTACCTAGATCCTATAATCATATTTAGATTTGGTCTTTCAATTTCTGAAAATGAAGAAAATTTTTGCTTTTAGCATATATGGGCATAACAGCCATTTTGATTATGAAACCATATTCATGTTGTTATGTCATATTATATGAAAAGAATATTGTGCTAGTATTGGATGCAAACTGTGTACCTACTAAATTATCTATAGCAGCCAGTACACAATATGGGTAATTATAGCATAGACAATCAGCAAAGACACAGTTTCATCAGACTTCACTATTCACACTCAAAAAATAAGAAGGTAAATGTTTTACAGTTTAACCAAAAACTTACTTGATAAGTGGGCACTCAAGTTTAGAGAATGACATAGGTAAAGATAAGCAAAATGTTTTAGCTTAAAAAATTGTTATTATTTTCTTATCCATCAGTTCAAACATGTGTTTTAGGTTCACAAAAGATTAAGAAAAAAATATTCTCAAATACATACTCTTATATGGAGGCATGACAACTTTTCACATACAGAGTAATAGGTAGCAAAAATTTATCAGCTGACCATATGTCATGTTCATACCTTTTCCAACAAACTAAATTCAATATCTAAACTTGACATTGAATCTTCATTTAACAGGAAGTCAGAGGTATGCTGGGAGTCTTCACCGTAATCATCTGGAATCTCACTTCCTGTCAGACCTAGCAATAGAAGAAAACAAAACAATAGTTACGGTATTTATCCTACTGATTTGGCTAGAGGTCTGGTCAAAACATTGTAAACCCGATCAGCCTACACCTTATTAGACTTTTTAAGACAAATGGAATTTTACGTAAAGCTGCATACAATAAAGTCAAGACGGTCCCTTGTATATGCGCAAGCTGATCTGAGGCTTTGGTGGTCCTTACATACCACATTGTTGGAAATCTCACGTCACAGCTCAAATGTCTTTGACTTAGGTTTCAATGTTTCACTGAAATTTCAAACTTCTTGAATCAATGGTCATGGGCATGAGGCAGATGAGAGCATCAAATTGTTGTATCTTTACCCTTTTCACTCAAATAGAATTTTTCATAAAGCTAATGAAATAAAGCCAGGATGGTTCTTTGTATATATTTAGGGGTCACCGGTTATAATTTCCAAAACATATTGTATTTCTTTCTCAATTTATTGATTATGCCTTAGGCTATTCCAGAAAAAAAAAGACCTGGGGGGGGGGGGGGGGGGGGAGACGGCACTTTTTTTTTACCCAACCACCCATGGAATTCAAATTCCTCAGACACTAACCACCCATGGAATTAGAAAGGATCGTACACCAACTACCCATAGAAATCAATTTTCTTAAGGTCCAGTGTTGTAAAATTCCCCATCCTCTACCCAACCACCCATGGAATTCAAATTCCTCAGACACTAACCACCCATGGAATTAGAAAGGATCGTACACCAACTACCCATAGAAATCAATTTTCTTAAGGTCCAGTGTTGTAAAATTCCCCATCCTCTCCCTCGCATTGGTGAAACTTCGGGTTCGACACGTAAAATGCATTTTATCCTTTAGAGAAGAGGAAACAAAGGTAACTAGAGGACCTGAAGGTCCTGAGGCGCTCACCTGACCTCTTTAATTATGTTAAAATAGGTCAAGGTCAACTACAGCTTATAATAAAACATATTTTGTTTTACCATATATGGGGGTTGCAGCCATTTTGGTCAAGTGACTTAAAACAATCTAATGAATACTCCATCAAACAGCCCAGTGATATCTGAGAAACCAATGCTTATATAGGTATGTGGCAGTCCAAATGAATGGCATTGGATAAAAGGTCACAGGTCAGCTTGACATTTGGTATTCATATAAAGCCATTGTCTCATAAGGTTAAACATTTCTCGAAAGTATCATGATTTCCGCTTAAACAGTCATAAACAATGAACATTTCAAGACTATTCCCATATAAATGCATTAGGAATCAAATTTGACCTTGCCATAAAGTAGGTCAAGCTAGATTCATCATTTGTGCAAACCTGGTAGATGCTACATACCAAGTCCCAAGGCCATTGGCCTTTTGTTCCAGAGAATAAGATATTTCGAGGGCTTTTAACATATATGGGTGCAGTGGCCTTGACCTTGAAACTTATTTATAGCCATTGTCTCATTTGGTTTAACATATCAAGTGAGAATAATGACTTTGGCTTCAATAGTATTAAAAAATATAACTTTTCAAAAAATTTCACATTTAAATGCAATCGGAAGCAAATTTGACCTTGATGTTAAGTAGGTCAAGGTCAACCTAGGATTATCATTTGAACAAACTTGGTAGGTCCAACATCCAAAATGTTACATACCAAGTCCCAAGGTCATCAGCCTTCTGGTTCTGGAGTAGAAGATTTTTAAAGGGTTTTTACCATATATGGGCATGTCGGCCATCTTGGTCAAGTGACCAAAGCAACTTGTATAAATCTTGGTTAACTTATTGTAAGGAGTCTTCATATGAAATTTGAGTTCAATTGGCCCAATGGTTTCTGAGAAAACTGTTTTAATATATTGATGGGACTCCAATATGAGCGGCTTGGCTGAAAGGTCAAAGGTCAACCTTGACCTTTGGAACTTATTTATAGCCATTGACTCATTAGATTAAACATATCAAGTGAGAATAATGATATTGGCTTCAGTAGTTTTCAAAAAATCAACTTTTCAAAAATTTCCCCATTTAAATGCATTAGGAAGCAAATTTGACCTTGACGTTAAGTAGGTCAAGGTCAACCTAGGATCATCATTTGAACAAACTTGGTAGGCCCCACATCCCCGATGCTATATACCAAGTCCAAAGGTCATCCGCCTTCTGGTTCTGTAGAAGATTTTTAAATAGTTTTTACCATATATGGGCATGGCGGCCATCTTGGTCATGTGACCAGGACCATTTGAACAAACTTTTGTTCCCCCATCCTAAGGAGTCTCCATATGAAAGGACCGGTCTCTATAAGGCCATTTTCATGGCTAAAACCGATTTTCTTTAAACTTTGTATACTTTAACTGATATGTATTGACTGTCTTATGATGCAATACCAGCTTGTTTGGTTCACTGGTTTTCGCTGTATGCACGATTTAAGCAGGTGGGGTAATTTCAACCCATTAAAAGTATAGTTATAAAAATGCTATTTTATTATTCAAAGTCCATGCTTCAAAATGGTGGTTGCAATAGGAAAAGTACAGTTCTGGGCTTAAAAGATGGTGAAAATATTGTTCTGAAATTCACACCATAATTTATTTTATATTCGCTTGTAAAATGTACCCCAATTTCACTATTTTTTGTTCTCCGACTTTATGAAAAACCACAACACGTTTAAAGTTTTCAAGAATTTTTAATAATCTTTTGCTATTATTATGTTGATATAATAGTCATTGCAGGCATATGTCAGAATTTATTTTGTGATCATTAATATGAGAGTTATCTCCCCATGAAATTCAATTTTGTTCATTTTTCAATATCAGCATACATTTGTCATTATATGAGTACTCCAAACTCCATTTGGAAGTGAATAACACCTTTTGATGCAAATATTTGTTATTTTTGGTAGGCATTGGAGTTACTTTTGCATGCGAAGATGTCATATATTATTATTTTTGAAAAAAGGATACCTTGCATCTGGAAACTAACAAATTGCCAATGACTTACAAGCAGGGTTTACTTAGTTTTTGCAACCTCATTAAACTCATGCTAAATGCTTAAATTAAAGTCCTTATGGCCCATTCATGTTTAACGCTGGATTTTTTCATCTTTACCCTAATTGCTAGACGTACTCCATGTGTCAACAGCAGCCTCTTTTACATAATCAATGTGCACCTTGCTCGGTTTGGTTTCACTGTTTTCTGTTTTATTGTGGTAATATCCTAAATACCAAAGCACGGAAACGACATGTGCACAATACCCAACAGTGCGAGCACCACTTCTGGTCCTTGAGTGTATTCAACCCACAAGTTATATGTTTTATTTGATGTGTGACAAGAATGTATCTGTGCTTTGAGAACACCGTCATCTTCTTTTATATGATCCTTTTTTGTCAGTGATCATCCGTGTAGGATTTGGCCCGATTCTTCAAATGGGATCATTTGAGATAATGGCAAACAAAGAAAATGATGGTGTTCATAAAGCACAGATACGTTCTCGTCACACATCAAACAAGTTGCCCAATGGGCAATGATCGTTCACCTGGGAGCCAGCATAATGTTTGGAAAGACCGTAATTTATGATGCTCAATGGCATGTAACTCTAACTTGAAACAGTGACAAAATTCAAACCCATTTAAGCTTTTATAGTTCTTCTTGTAACCTGTAAGAATGGAGAAGATTCATCCAAAAAAGAAGGCACTAGAGTGGTCACAACATTTCTCCCATTATAAGCCTTTGGAATTTTTTCCTGATGCTCATGGGAAGAGAACTCCGCAGCCGGAGGTCGTCAAAACCATTTGAGATTTTTTGGTTGTCCTTGTTATCTGCAAGAATGAAGAAGATCCAATCAAAAAAAGGCACTAGAGTGGTCACAAAACTATCCTTTGATTTTTCAGACGCTCAAGGGCAGCTAACTCAGTAGTCGGTGATGGGATTTTGACAAATTTCAAACTCATTTAAGCTTTTATGGTTGTCCTTGATACCTGTAAGAATGAAGAAGATTCATCCAAAAATGAAGGCACTAAAGTGGTCACAACATTTCTCCCATTATAAGTCTATGGGGATTTTTTCGAACGGTCAGGGGCAGCTAACCACTCAGTCCCTGGTCCGATCTTGTCGAATTTCGAAGCCATTCAACATCTTATAGCTGTCTTTGTTTCCTTCAAGAATGAGGAAGATCCAATCAAAAATAAAGGCGCTATAGGGGTCACAAGACTATTTATCATTTTTTCAAATGCTCAAGGGCTGCTAACTCAGTAGTTGGTGATGAGATCTTGACAAAATTCAAACACATCCAAGCTTTTATGGTTGTCCTTATTATCTGTAAGAATAAAGAAGATTCATCCAAAAATAAAGGCACTATAACCTTTCTCCCATTATAAGTATATGGGGCTTTTTCCAAACGCCCAGAGGCAGATAACTTTGATCTTGCCGAATTTCAAACTAAATCTAGATTTTATAATTGTCCTCATTACCTGCAAAAATAAAGAAGAACCAATCAAAAATGAAGAAGCTAGAGTGGTCACAAGATTGTCCCCATTATAAACCTGTGGGAGCTATCTGTTGCCATGGAAACCAGCATTCTGATCTGATCAGGCCCCAAACCTAATACAGACAATCCCCCATCCCAATGATGCTCCAGATGAAATGTGATTATGATTAGCCAGCTGGTCTCAGAGATGTTCATGTTTTAAAATGTGAATGCACCTTCTGACGGACGCACCGATGCCGGCTCAAGTCCCATCCTATAAGCTCACCGGGAGCCTTCAGCTCAGGTGAGCTAATAAAGCATATAACTTGTGGGTTGAATACACTCAAGGACTGAATCCAATCACTGGGTGGTATTGTGGGTGCAGAAGTGGTGCTTGCACTGTTGGGTATTGTGCACATGTCGTTTCCGTGCTTTGGTATTTAGGATATTACCACAACAAAACAGAAAACAGTAAAACCAAACCGAGCAAGGTGCACATTGATTATGTAAAAGAGGCTGCTGTTGACACATGGAGTACGTCTAGCAATTAGGGTAAAGATGAATGATATACAGCGTAAAACACGATGGGCCATAAGGACTTTAATTTAAGCATTTAGCATGAGTTTAATGAGGTTGCAAAAACTAAGCAAAGCCTGCTTGTAAGTCATTGGCAATTTGTTAGTTTCCAAATGCAAGGTATCCTTTTTTCAAAAATACATAATATATGACATTGTCGCACTCAAAAGTAACTCCAATGCCTACCTAAAATAACAAATATTTGCATCAAAAGGTGTTATTCACTTCCAAATGGAGTTTGGAGTACTCATGAAATGACAAATGTATGCTGATATTGAAAAATGAATAAAATCAAATTTCGTGGGGAGATAACTCTCATATTAATGATCACAAAATAAATTCTGACATATGCCTGCAATGACTATTATATCAACATAATAATAACTAAAGATTATTAAAAAATCTTGAAAACTTTGAACGTGTTGTGGTTTTTTGTAAAGTCGGAGAACAAAAAAATAGTGAAATTAGAGTACATTTTACAAGCGAATATAAAATCAATTCTGGTATGAATTTCAGAACAATATTATCACCATCTTTTAAGCCCAGAACTGTACTTTTCCTATTGCAACCACCATTTTGAAGCATGGACTTGGAATAGAAAAAATAGCATATTTGTAAATATACTTTTAATGGGATGGAATTGCCCCACCCACTTAAATCGTTCATACGGTGAAAAACAGTGAACCAAACAAGCTGGGATTGCATCATAAGACAGTAAATACATATCAGTTAAAGTATACAAAGTTTAAAGAAAATCGGTTTTAGCCATGAAAATTGCTTTATAGAGACTGGTCCTTTGAGTTCAATTGGCCCAGTGGTTTCAGAGGAGAAGACGTTTGAAAATGTTGTCGGACGGACGACGGACGGACGGACGAAGGACGGACGACGGACGCCGCAGTCACTGCTATACTAATAGCTCACCTCGGAGCCTTCGGCTCAGGTGAGCTAAAAATACAGATGGTCGATCTTTTTCATCTCAAACCGGTTGTTTATACCAGACAGTTGCAAGTACGCATGCGCATCTCTGCAATTTACTCCCCAACTCCCCAGCGGCTTGTTCGTAGAGCCTCCCTCTGGACTCAGGGGGGGTAGACGATGGAGATCGTCCAAAATTGGCGGGCAAATTCAGAAATTGAACACATTTTTGCTTACATCAATGCTGGTCTTTGGTTCCATATTTGCTGTCCAAATTAAATGTCACAGCAAGACATTGGATCGTTTTAAGGAAAGAAAATAGGGGTAGTGGGGGTGGTGGTGGTGGGGTGGTTCATGAGAGACTGAGTGTGCCATAAAGCAAATTGAAATAATAAAGCCTCAGCAGAAAAAATATCATGAACTCAGGCACTACCTTAACTGTGGAAAGCAATCAAACAGATCAATTCACAAGTATTATGAGTGTAATCAACTGCGCATCTTTCTCAATGAAAGAAATTGTAAAACGCATAATTCCAATGTCCAGTTTCAGTCTTTATTGGTGCAGGTTTTTACAAGTATTGGCTTTTACCAGTAGCCTAACTACCCTATAGCGCTGTTTTCTTGAATGAATTCTTCTGAAAATACATGTTTCCCAAGTGAAGTAATCACCGCTACAGAAGCCACTATTGGGGAGTTTATTTGGGTACCGTTTTTTACCAATAATCGACAGAAACATCCGAGTTTTGACGATTGCGTATAAACAAAAAATGGCCATTTCCGCTGTGGTTTGCTAAGCTTTACGCTTTCTTTTGGCTAGATTTGATAAAACTTCTCTCTTTTTTGGGGCAGATAATATTCTTTCTTCCTTCCACGCAGCGAAATACCAACCACCCATGTAATTAGATTTGGTCGGACACCAATGACCCATATAATTGGAAAACTTTCCACACCAACCACCAATAGAAAAATATATCGCCTGCCGTCTTCCCCTCCCAGGTCTTTTTTTCTGGAATAGCCCAAAGTAAACAGTGCCGACCCTGAGGAAATGCACATCATTTCATATGAGTCAGCACTCTTTGCCAAATGACCCGTTTAAGGGTTTCTGGTCTGTAAGGTTATCCTACTGTTGTTGTGTTAGTGTTTAACGTCCCTCCAACAGCTAGGGACATATGGAGACAGGGCCACAGCTTAAAGTTTCATCCAACAGACTGGTGAAGCCAGGGATCGAACATGTGACCCCTGGTTTACAAAGTTTAAAAGTTAAACTATATTTTACCTTTATGGAAGCTATCTGAGGAGTCTTCAATCATACCAATACCCATAGGAAAGTCAGGCATATCCATCTGAAACAGATCACATAGTTCAATTGAAAGACTCAGTTGAAAGATAAGCAAATATTTTGAGCATAAAATTGTGATTATTTTAGAATCCATCAGATATTACATATGTTTTGGGTGCTCAAAAGAACCATCTCTTTTAAGTACCCACTATACAACATATGTTTTGGTTGAGAAATAAGAAAATTAATTTCAATTATATATTCTTATCTAGGAGTACTGATAATACCAATACAGTAAAACCTGTCTTAAGCAGCCACTCAAATATAGACAAAACAAAGATCTTAATGACAAATGGTAGCTTAATGCAGGTCGAAAGTATTGCTTAATGCTCCCCTTGTAGCATTCTACAATACTATTGACCTGCATTAAGCTATAATTGGTCTTGAAAAACAAATTTTTGTCTAGTTGAGAGTGGCCTTTTTAGACAGGTTTTAAGTACTGCATATTCAACCTAAAAAGCTTTAATGCTCTTAAAAGCTCATACAAAGTACTTTATAGGTTATAAACAGTAAATACTAGGAGTTCCAGGCAATCCAGTGCTGTTTTGTTTGTTTTTGTTTGATTTGATTCTTTACGTACCAGTCAACAATTTTTCAGTTATGTCTGGATGGGTCTTCCTGGGTTAAATCAGTACTAAGCAAGGATAAATGTTTCTTGCTTAAGGACACAACGCAGTGATACTGGTGAGGCTCGAACTCCCAACCCCTCAGTCCTGAGTCAAGCACTCTACCACTGAGCCACTCAGTGCTGTGAATTTATTATTCATAAAAATACATCCTCAATGAAAAAGCTTTGATCCTGTGTTTTTGATAATTAATATGGATTGATCTTATGTATAAAAAGCGTACCCTTATCAGCTGGGATTCAGACCAGCCATCTCCAAGTTACATGTCCGGCACTCCAGTGAGCTCCCTGGGTGATATGGTAATAGTATTACATGTAACCCGCTAGCGGCGATTTTTGTCGTCTGCTGAAAACCTCTGCAAACAGTTTGGACCAAGATCAGGACCGAAAGAATGTCGGCCCTGATCTAGATCTAAACCATTTGACACTATGATATTGTTCCTAAGGCCAAATAAAAAAAATATGTGTGGTTCAGGTTAAATCTTGAAAAAAATTAGGGTAGGTAGGTAGGCAACTTCTTTTTTTTTGGAACACTTTTTTTTTCTTAGAGTGTTTAGATCTGCTTTGAAATGTATTTTATAAGTCAAAGCTGATATAAAAGAGTCCCTCTATTTCCAATACTAATGAATGAATGCATAGAAACTTAGTTTTTCATTCAGATGAGCATTTTGATACATTCTTTTCTGATATTTGTTTTCAACTTCAAAATTTGGAGAAAAAAAGTTTAGGGTAGGGGGTAAAAAATTAGGGACGGTCGGGTAACCTGGAGACAAAATCGAGAGTGAAAAATTAACCAGCATGCAAAGAGTTAATTGTGTATACCTCTGTATCTCTATTTCTACATATGGTACACATATAATCTGTTGGTTCTTACCTCTGTATCTCTATTTCTACATATGGTACACATATAATCTGTTGGTTCTTACCTCTGTATCTCTATTTCTACATATGGTACACATATACTCTGTTGGTTCTTACCTCTGTATCTCTATTTCTACATATGGTACACATATACTCTGTTGGTTCTTACCTCTCTACTTCTACATATGGTACACATATAATCTGTTGGTTCTTACCTCTGTATCTCTATTTCTACATATGGTACACATATACTCTGTTGGTTCTTACCTCTGTATCTCTATTTCTACATATGGTACACATATAATCTGTTGGTTCTTACCTCTGTATCTCTATTTCTACATATGGTACACATATAATCTGTTGGTTCTTACCTCTGTATCTCTATTACTACATATGGTACACATATACTCTGTTGGTTCTTACCTCTGTATCTCTATTTCTACATATGGTACACATATACTCTGTTGGTTCTTACATCTGTATCTCTATTTCTACATATGGTACACATATAATCTGTTGGTTCTTACCTCTGTATCTCTATTTCTACATATGGTACACATATAATCAGTTGGTTCTTACCTCTGTATCTCTATTTCTACATATGGTACACATATACTCTGTTGGTTCTTACATCTGTATCTCTATTTCTACATATGGTACACATATAATCTGTTGGTTCTTACCTCTGTATCTCTATTTCTACATATGGTACACATATACTCTGTTGGTTCTTACCTCTGTATCTCTATTTCTACATATGGTACACATATAATCTGTTGGTTCTTACCTCTGTATCTCTATTTCTTCATATGGTACACATATACTCTGTTGGTTCTTACCTCTCTACTTCTACATATGGTTCACATATACTCTGTTGGTTCTTACCTCTGTATCTCTATTTCTACATATGGTACACATATACTCTGTTGGTTCTTACCTCTGTATCTCTATTTCTACATATGGTACACATATACTCTGTTGGTTCTTACCTCTGTATCTCTACTTCTACATATGGTACACATATAATCTGTTGGTTCTTACCTCTGTATCTCTATTTCTACATATGGTACACATATACTCTGTTGGTTCTTACCTCTGTATCTCTATTTCTACATATGTACACATATAATATGTTGGTTCTTACCTCTGTATCTCTATTTCTACATATGGTACACATATACTCTGTTGGTTCTTACCTCTGTATCTCTATTTCTACATATGGTACACATATACTCTGTTGGTTCTTACCTCTGCATCTCTATTTCTACATATGGTACACATCACATATACTCTGTTGGTTCTTACCTCTGTATCTCTATTTCTACATATGGTACACATATACTCTGTTGGTTCTTACCTCTGTATCTCTATTTCTACATATGGTACACATATACTCTGTTGGTTCTTACCTCTGTATCTCTATTTCTACATATGGTACACATATACTCTGTTGGTTCTTACCTCTGTATCTCTATTTCTACATATGGTACACATATAATCTGTTGGTTCTTACCTCTGTATCTCTATTTCTACATATGGTACACATATAATCTGTTGGTTCTTACCTCTGTATCTCTATTTCTACATATGGTACACATATACTCTGTTGGTTCGTACCTCTGTATCTCTATTTCTACATATGGTACACATATAATCTGTTGGTTCTTACCTCTGTATCTCTAATTCTACATATGGTACACATATACTCTGTTGGTTCTTACCCCTGTATCTCTATTTCAACATATGGTACACATATAATCTGTTGGTTCTTACCTCTGTATCTCTATTTCTACATATGGTACACATATACTCTGTTGGTTCTTACCTCTGTATCTCTATTTCTAAATATGGTACACATATACTCTGTTGGTTCTTACCTCTCTACTTCTACATATGGTACACATATACTCTGTTGGTTCTTACCCCTGTATCTCTACTTCTACATATGGTACACATATAATCTGTTGGTTCTTACCTCTGTATCTCTACTTCTACATATGGTACACATATACTCTGTTGGTTCTTACCTCTGTATCTCTATTTCTACATATGGTACACATATACTCTGTGGTTCTTACCTCTGTATCTCTATTTCTACATATGGTACACATATAATATGTTGGTTCTTACCTCTGTATCTCTATTTCTACATATAGTACACATATACTCTGTTGGTTCTTACCTCTGTATCTCTATTTCTACATATGATACACATATACTCTGTTGGTTCTTACCTCTGTATCTCTATTTCTACATATGGTACACATATAATCTGTTGGTTCTTACCTCTGTATCTCTATTTCTACATATGGTACACATATACTCTGTTGGTTCTTACCTCTCTACTTCTACATATGGTACACATATACTCTGTTGGTTCTTACCTCTGTATCTCTACTTCTACATATGGTACACATATACTCTGTTGGTTCTTACCTCTGTATCTCTATTTCTACATATGGTACACATATACTCTGTTGGTTCTTACCTCTGTATCTCTATTTCTACATATGGTACACATATAATATGTTGGTTCTTACCTCTGTATCTCTATTTCTACATATGGTACACATATACTCTGTTGGTTCTTACCTCTGTATCTCTATTTCTACATATGGTACACATATACTCTGTTGGTTCTTACCTCTGTATCTCTATTTCTACATATGGTACACATCACATATACTCTGTTGGTTCTTACCTCTGTATCTCTATTTCTACATATGGTACACATATAATCTGTTGGTTCTTACCTCTGTATCTCTATTTCTACATATGGTACACATATACTCTGTTGGTTATTACCTCTGTATCTCTATTTCTACACATGGTACACATATAATCTGTTGGTTCTTACCTCTGTATCTCTATTTCTACATATGGTACACATATACTCTGTTGGTTCTTACCTCTGTATCTCTATTTCTACATATGGTACACATCACATATACTCTGTTGGTTATTACCTCTGTATCTCTATTTCTACACATGGTACACATATAATCTGTTGGTTCTTACCTCTGTATCTCTACTTCTACATATGGTACACATATAATCTGTTGGTTCTTACCTCTGTATCTCTATTTCGCACATGGTACACATATAATCTGTTGGTTCTTACCTCTGTATCTCTATTTCTACATATGGTACACATATACTCTGTTGGTTCTTACCTCTGTATCTCTATTTCTACATATGGTACACATATACTCTGTTGGTTCTTACCTCTGTATCTCTATTTCTACACATGGTACACATATAATCTGTTGGTTCTTACCTCTGTATCTCTATTTCTACACATGGTACACATATAATCTGTTGGTTCTTACCTCTGTATCTCTATTTCTACATATAGTACACATATACTCTGTTGGTTCTTACCTCTGTATCTCTACTTCTACATATGGTACACATATAATCTGTTGGTTCTTACCTCTGTATCTCTATTTCTACATATGGTACACATATACTCTGTTGGTTCTTACATCTGTATCTCTATTTCTACATATAGTACACATATACTGTGTTGGTTCTTACCTCTGTATCTCTACTTCTACATATGGTACACATATAATCTGTTGGTTCTTACCTCTGTATCTCTATTTCTACATATGGTACACATATAATCTGTTGGTTCTTACCTCTGTATCTCTATTTCTACATATGGTACACATATAATCTGTTGGTTCTTACCTCAGTATCTCTATTTCTACATATGGTACACATATACTCTGTTGGTTCTTACCTCTCTACTTCTACATATGGTACACATATACTCTGTTGGTTCTTACCTCTGTATCTCTACTTCTACATATGGTACACATATACTCTGTTGGTTCTTACCTCTGTATCTCTATTTCTACATATGGTACACATATAATCTGTTGGTTCTTCATTCTTGACTTGTAGAAGTAAACCAGCGTCAATAGTATCATCACATTCTGAATGTACAAGTCTGAAAAACAAGAATATATAAAAAAATCTCAAAAGCTGTCCCAAATTATAATTCTTATATTCAGTCGAATCTTGTTAATTCAAAATCCTAGGGACTAGAGGTTTTATTTTGAAGAATTGAGACTTCAAATTATAGGGAGGTAGACATAAAAATATGTACCCCCAAAAAATTATTATTTATATAAAGGTTTTCCTATCAAAAATATGTTTTGGTGCATAAAAGAAAATCTCAGGGAGACGTTTCTTCTACGTACCAAAAACATATGTTTTTATAAACAAATATTCAAATAGTTCATAAATATGTCCTTTCATTTGAATCTTGTGCGTCCCAAATTTATTTTGAATAAGCGATGTTTCTAAAAATTCATTATTGGCGTTCAAATTTTCAAGTTTTATTGTATTCTTATTGTCACTTTGAATGTATAAGTTTGAAGAACATAATATAAAAAATCTTTATACAGGCCTCTAAACAAACCAAAATTGAGGTGTAAAATTGCTAACATATTCTTATCCATCAGTTTAGACATTCGTTTTTAGGTACTCAAAAGAACAGTCTAATTGAGACATCATGTTTTGGTTGGAAAAATTAAGTTTTAATTGTGCACTCTTATCTTGAGGCTAGACAAAGGAACTGAATTCTCTGTCAAAACCTCGTCTCACAGAGATGATTTTAAAAACTTACTTTTTACAAAGATTGCACTGAACCATGGCCTTCTGAGAGAAATGTCTGTAAGCTTTACCACACAGTGGGCAGGAGAGCCCTTTATTGCGTTGTTGATAACAGCTATCACACACCGTATAGTTGAGATGCCACCTGGAACTCTTACCACTACCAGGTGTCCGAGAACCGCAGTCTTCACACACCCGACAGTTCTGAAATATAATCATATTGTTGTTTGATATGGCCAGGACTTTAGTTAAAGAGACTAGGTCTGTAACTATGAACATTTTTCCAAAAAAAAAAATTCTTTTTAAATCATTAGTAAAAATAGAATAAAGTTATCTTTTCACAATAAATATGTCCAGTACAGCTGAAAACTGCATGGAAAAGTGGATTATCTTATAAAAAGGTGAATTTTTTGTCTTGTTAGGAATTATTTACGTCCCTCCAATAATTCTAGACAGTTGATTTTTAACATAAATGCTGTTGTTTTGATAGTGATAATTTGTTAAGATTTATGAAAATGGTAAAATGTTTACCTGAATTTGAGTATTTTAGTGTATTCTTGAAAATAGAAACTTTTTTTCCAAAATTAGAAGATCAAAAGTTACAGACTATGCAGCTTTAAGAGTGTGTATCGAAAAACTAATTTTCTTATTTCTCAACCAAAACATATGTTGTGGGTACTCAAAAGAACCGTCTCAATGAGACAGTTCTTTTGAGCACCCAAAACACATGTTAAAGTTGACATGTAAGAAAATATTTACAATTTTACACTGAATTTTTTTGTTAATCTAAGCATGTGTATATAATTAATCTTAGCAAGACCCTATTTAGACAGGAAACCCCTAAATAGGTACTTTTGCAATGCTGCAATATCAGCATTTAATCAGGGTTTGCACTGTTTGCTAAGACAAATCTGATCTTCAGAGAAAAAAATACAATATGTTTTTGGTAATAATGACTTGTAACCCCTCAATATATACAATGGAACATCTGGACTTGACTGTATCAAGCTTTATGGAAAAGTCCATTGGTCTACAAAGGGTTTAGTACTAAATTTTAAAATGATATTGTCCAGGTGATGATCTGGACTCATAAATCCTAATTATCAATCAATTAGTGTGATCCATGGTAGGATTTCAACTAATTAAATGAAATAGTTTGCCAATTTTGTTGATATATATAGGATATTTAATTTTTAGGGGTTTCCATTTACTGAAATAATTACAACAATTAGGGGATAACTGTATTAAAAATTTCCATTTGGGGAGGTATACCGTCGGATATACGGTCAGAAATTTAGTTTTACTGCGACGCGTAAGCGGAGCTGTAAAACGTGATTTCTGAACGTATATCCGACGATATACCTCAGCAAATGAAAATTTTGAATATGGTTATCCCCATTCTAATGCATTATTAACATTTTCCCCTTCAAAAAGAAAAAGTACTTTGTTGCGCCTATATGTCCAGCGGCTGCCAGCTGCATAAAACCGCTTGCCAGCTGCATATATTCACTTGTCAACCAATGAAAAGCGACGTTATGTAATGAGGTAGGGTTTGCAACAGTATATCGTAGGATATACTGTTGCAAATTTATGACGTTATCCAATCAGAGGTTGTGTTGCATTTGCAAGTGCATAAGAATATTGGTATTTACCTTGCATTTCCAGCCGTTCTTGGGAATGGTTGTCATCACAGGTTTCAGACAGAATGTGTGATAGCCCTTATCACACATATCACATACCAGCATCTTGCTGTCATCACCAGGTTGACTGAAATACATACAAATGCATCTTGGGTAATACAAGGCGTGACCTATAACGTACCAACTGGATGAATGCAGTGGGTGAGGGATGGATCACAGCTGGTGTTAATGAGGATGATACAAATGGTACTCACTATCAGGTTTTACATAGTAACATAAACAAAATTTTTGAGCGTATAATTGTACATGTTCTCTTATCCATCGGTTTAAACATATGTTTTGGGTGCTCAAAAGAACCGTCTCATTGAGACAGTTCTTTTGAATACCCACAACATGTTTTGGTTGATTTGTTTGTTTGATTAAAGTCTTAACGATTTGATTCTTCACATTTTACTTTTTCAAAATATCCTTTCAGAAACACTATCAGAGTGTCAAACATTCTGGATCCAGATCAGGATCAATGCTCTGTCGGTCCTGATCTGGGTTCAAACTGTTTGCAAAGGTTATCAGCAGACGATAAAAGTTGCTGCTAACAAGGAAAGAGTTGATGATAAGTATACACTGACAAACAGCAAACAGATGTTTTGGGTGCTAAAAAGAATTCTCTTTGAGACGGCTCTTTCGAGTATCTACAATATATCTTGTGGTTGAGAAATAAGAAAATTAATTTTTTAATTATGCACTCTTATCTAAAGGTCTAGTGTATATTGAGAATATTTTTCAGAATTTGGAAAAACACTATAGCATTTTAAGTAAAATGATTGATACTTAGCTCCTCCCTCCCCCAACCTTCCATCAACGATCAGCTATAAAAACTCCCTACGAAGCAAAATACTTACCGACACATCTGACAGATCTTGCAATCTGGACACTGCCAGCCAGCTCGCACGATTGGATTGACCTCGACAGGTGGGTGGAGACAGTTACCATGGTAATGATGACCACAACTTGTACAAAACAGCTGTTCATGTATATTTCCAACAATGTTACATACAACACAGAGAGCTTCTTCACCAGCTGCAACAGATTGACAAGCATCAAAATAAGCAAAAAATAAATGACTAAAAATTGTCATTATTTTCTTATCCATCCATTTAAACATGTGTTTTGGGTGCTCAAAAGAACCGTCTTAATGAGACGGTTCTTTTGAGTACCCACAACATATGTTTTGGTTGAGAAATAAGAAAAACAATTTTCTATTATGCACTCTTACCTGGATGCCTGGATCATGATAACCATAAGTATGCCGAATATTTTCATATACTACACTTCTCCCTAATTTATATCCAATCAACTTGCAGGATTCAATTACATAATATTTGCTTGAATTTACACAAAAAGTGGAAAACAGTGTAAATCCTAATGAGCTGGCTTCTGTTGTCCGTGCCTGATCACAGTCTAAACTGTTTGCAATGGTTATCAACAGGTACAAAAGTATCAAAAGTGATCACTAATGGCTTCCCAAGCCAATTCTCAAACAAAAATTCTTAGAATATTGACTACTGTCTTTAGAAATAAAGAGTTTTTCTTAGTACTATTATTTTTGCGGCTGAGCATTTTTGATCAAATGAATATTTCTTTTACATAACTTTTTTAACAAGAAATGTCACAAACACGTGACGAATGCCCCCAAAGGAATTGGTCTATTATAAGACACATTTGAGGAAAGTTAGCTGTAATATAGCACGAAAAACCTAGAAATGAGGCCAGAAGTCAATGTCAAGGTCAAAGTGACTCAAAATGGTATGCACCACTCCGCCATCCCAAGAGGAATCACCACCCCAAATTTGGGATTCCTACATCAAATAATATAGGAGATATGCTCTGGGCACAATAATTCTTAAAACTAGGTCAGAGATCAAGGTTACAGTGACCCAAAAATGGTTTGTGACACTCAGGCATCCCAAGATGCAGTTACATACCAAATTTGGAATTTCTATTTCAAAGAATATAGGAGATATGCACCAGTTTCTAGAAACTAGGTCAGAGGTCAAGTTCAAGGTCAGAGTGACTTAATTATGGTATGCGACACTTCGTCATCCCAAGATGCATCCACACACCAAATTTGAGATTCCTACCTCAAATAATATAAGAGATATGCTCCGGACACGATTATTCTAAATACTAGGTCAGAGGTCAAGGTCACAGTGACCCGAAAATGGTACGCAACACTCCGCCATCCCAAGATGTATCCACACACCAAATTTGGAATTCCTACCTCAAAGAATATAGGAGGTATGGACCGGACACGAAAGCGGGACGGACGGACTGACGGACAGTGCGATTACTATATGCCTCCCAAAGTTCCTTTGGGGGCATAAAAAGAAATAATAGTTCACATGCCTAATTGCATTTGCAAACATTAATGAGGATTCTTTAACATTGAGTTTAACAAGTTATTCTTTTGGCAACATGAGTTAAAGCTCAAAATGTCAAAATCAAGACCTTTGTAAATTCAATCTAAATACATGCAAAGTATATGTATATATACTTCAAATGTTCTTGGATAATCAAAATATAAACCAGAGCAGCTATTATAATCAGCCTAATTCAGCATTTTGAGATTTCAAAATCCTGAATTCAGGAAAATAAATTCTGAAAATGAACAGATTCACCCACGTGGTACAAGAAAGAGGACCCAAAGAAGCACTTGATTTTCTATGAGTAATTTTCATTTAATTATATTGACACTGATGTTCCTATATATATAGTATATTACGCTGCTCATTGCTGTGAATCTAAAGAGAACATCACATTACTGTAAACTAACCATTTCAATGAAATAATAATGGATCTGTCTAACATGTAAGGTGGAATGGTCCAGAAGACAGAAAAATGGGGGTTAATTGCAAACTTGGGCGCAGCGCGTCAACGCAAAAATCACCATCACCAATAGCTCCAGATAAGACCCTGAACCCCTTTTTATTTCAACCAAAATATGGCCGTATTTCTCTAAGTCTCAACTTAAACACAGGCCTTTAGCTAAGACTTGCGTACCAAAAAATTCATTTTCTTACCGAAACATATGTTGTGGGTATTCAAAAGAACCACCTCAATGAGATGGTTCTTTTGAGCATGCAAAACATGTAAAAGCTAATGGGTACGAAAAATATTTACAATTTTACGCTAAAAATTTTATTTATCTAAACTTACGTAAACATATGTTGTGGTACTCATTGGAAGCGTCTCACTGAGACGCTTCCAATGAGTTCCCACAACAAGGATTTTTGCCCAGAAATAGAAAAGTAGAAAAAGGATACACCCCACCCCACCCACTTCTTATCTGGGGCTATCTAACCATCAACAATATTAGCAAGCAAACCACTGGTGTTGTTAACATAGACAAACCGTGAAGAAAACATTGATCAAGGAATTTGGAAAAGGATTTTTTTTTTACTTTTTACAACAGTTGAACATTGACTGCTAGCTAAAACTAATACATTGTACTCAGGTCTTTACAAAAAGTTTCTTAAGTCAGTGAGAATAACTTTGCATCATATCATCCTAAATATTGTTCCTTTGTAATATACCATTTAATATTTACGGATTCTTAAAGAAAAAGTCTAAGATTCTCATTAAACATAATTTCCTGCACTCAAGTAACAAATAAGAAAATTATTTCCTCCTGTATAAGCCTACTATTGGAGGCTCTATCAAGCAGCAATTATTAACAATGTATTTTAAAGGAGATTTGGGCAGTGTGACACAACATATGAGCAGCGACAGGATATTTCCAACAATGTGTGAGTGCGACCAGCAAAGCCTCAGATCAGCCTGCGCATACGCAAGTCTGATCAGAGCCTTTGTTAGTCGCTAGAATATTCTATAACTGTTAAGCTACTATCCGAACAACATTTGGAGCTTCTAAGCTTTTAAGGAGGCTGCACAGGCTCGTGTGAGTCTACATTTGTCAAAATATCAAGTTGGAAATCACGTGTCATGGCTCATATGGATTTTAAAACCTTAAGCTGAATTTAATGTTATGTCATATATTATTATGCTGTTTTAGATTTCATATGCTATTAAATATTTTAACTCTGTTTCGAAGGGAAGAATTTACAGCCTCTGAGAGCAGATTCCCCCCTTAAGTGTAGTCCCCATTTTGAAAAGGGACATAATTGTAGAGAATCAATGCTGGTTTCAGAAATCTCTCTTTTGTGTACAGAAACACTAGTTAATATTTATGTGTTTTAGATATGCCTTTCTTGTTTAAGGCTTGTAATTCTCAGCCCAGATCTGTTGATCATTATTATGTGACTGTTCCACTCAAATGGAGTGTAGGGTGGGTGTTCTATTCACAAACATGTTTAAGGCAAAGGAAACAACAACCAAACAGCCCAACAACATTACCTTTGGAGTCTGTCGACCAAACTGGCAAATAATTTTTCAGAGTTAGTATCAACTTCAGTAAAAGGACATGGATCAAATTTAGCTTATTATTCTATCTTGCTAATGCTACCAATTTTCTTCATAAAGGTAGTACATGTATATAGGTCCATTCAACTTCAGAGTTTAAAGGCAGGTTTCCTGGACTGCCCAGCAGAAAAATTTGCTGCCACCTATTTACTGCCTCATACAGGCTAGCTAAGCCCCGTAACTGCCTCATTCAGACAGTAGTTTGTGTCTGCTAGGTCGAGGAATCCTGCCTTTACACCCTGAAGTTGGATGGACATGACTTCAGTTTGTAGATAAAATTAGACCACTAATATAATTTGGCTGATAAGCAGCATGGCTACTGAGCTGATAGACATCAATCTTTTCACAGGTAACTCCCCAGCACTGCAACATCCAAACAAATTAGAGATAATAGCTACGGAACTCATAAAGCTGTTTGGTGGATAACTGGCAAATTTTGCCTTTTATAGTCCACTCCTGTCTTAATTATGAGTCACTAGTATAAAAAGTGTTAACCTATTTACTAAGTTTGTAGAATGATCAAAATTTAATCTTCTATTTAATATGATTCTAAAGCATGATTTCAAAGTTTGATCTTAACATTGCGCCATCAGATATTCGGAACACCTAAGTTCCATGTCAAAACTTCACTTAACTTACTGGGAAATCTTGCATGCCTTTTTTGTTGTCTGTTGACTTTTTTTCAAAATCAACTTTTTTTAAACAATTCATTTAGGAACACAATCAGAGTGTCAAACAGTTTGGATATAGATCAGGTCCAACTTTTTGTTGGGCTTGAAAAAGTTGGGCCTGATTTGGGTACAAACTGCTCACAAAAGTAATTGGCAGACATGGGTAAAAAGTTATGACCTGACATATGATATATAAAATTAATTTACATAGCCTCTCAGATAAGATACATTTTCAATTCTAAGACTTTAATGTTTTTCTTAATCTACATAAAATTTCAAGGGACCAGATAGGCAAACTTCAGGGGTACTCACCTATAGTCTGAGCCTCCTCTGTATGCTCAGGACACAACAATGATAGTGACTTGATATCCTGGAAACAGAAAGATATTTTGAATATAACTATGGTAAATTCTCTGAACATTCCAATACTTTTTTTAACAGGACAGTGGTTTAGTAGTTCGTATTTGAGCAAAATCAAATCTTTTGTGGTGAATATAGTTTAAAATAATTGTAATGTTATCCCAAATTATTTAAATTGGAGCAAAGCTTCTGTTATTTGTTTGATTTGATTCTTTATGTCCCATCAACAATCTTTCAATTATAATGAGACAGGTCTTCCTGGGTTGAACCAGTACTAAGCTAGGATTAATGTGTCTTGCTCAAGGACACAACGCATTGACACCGGTAAAGCTCAAATCCGCGGCCCCTCGGTCTCGAGTCAAGAACTTCCACTGAGCCACTGCGCTCCCATAGCTTCTGTTAAATCAGTCTTTCATTTCTTTGTGTTGAGGCTTTACCTCACAGTCAAATACCACGTGTCCATCAAGTCAGGACAAATTCCTGTCATCCTGGGTTGAACCAGTAATAAGCAGCGGTTAAATGTGTCTTGCTCGAGGATACAACACAGTGAGTCTCGAGCTAGCAGCCCTTCAATCCCAAGTCTAACGCTCTACCAACTGAGCCACCAACTTTTTCATTTTACAATATTCTGAAAAGCATCTTAGGGTGAACTTTGAATTATTAGGCCCGGGTTTGTGCCTTGCCCTCGATGACTTGGATTATCTTATTGTAGAGATCAGGCCCCAAGGTTATATAACTTTTTTCATGCTCAACTCAGCTGAGCATGAAATTTATCCTGCTCATAAATGTTAAAAATGCCTATTAGCAGGATAAATACAGCATCTGAGAGTCTTAAACCATGAAGAAAAAAAAAACTTAATTTTTCACCATTTTACCTTTTATGAACAATTGAAATTTCATACTCAGTTGAGATGAGCGTGAAAAAAATGAAATAGTTTTTGCAGAGATCATTTGTTTGTTTGATTTGATTCTTTACAACCCATCAACAATCTTACAGTTAAACAGGTACGGGTCTTCCTGGGTTAAACCAGTATTAAGCTAGGATAAATGTGTCTTGCTCAAGGACCACAACGCAGTGACGTCGGTGAGGCACGAACCTGCTGCCCCTCAGTCTCGAGTCAAGTAATCTACCACTGAGCCACTGCGCTCCCTAGAGAGATCAGACTTACCTGGAAGCAGCCACCAGCAGAAGCACATGGATAGTGGAATATTTTATTGCATTTAGAATATCTACAGTTAATCGTAGCACCATAACGTAAACAGTAGCTGCATTTCTGAAAAACACACAAGAAATCAATCAGGTCAACTTTAATATCATGTATATAAAGTAAACTCACATTCGTTCAAAGTCCAACAATCCATTATTTTCATTTAAGTTATTAACTTATTAGTAGTTAAAACTCTATGGAATTGCTTTGTTAATAATATAAGTCAACCACGTATTTGAGGTGTTTAACCTTTGCCACGACCCAAGCTCAATGTTTATGCCAGACACGAAGCACAGGGCATTAATACTTTAACAACCTCAGGCTGCAACACCTCAAACCTGTGGTTTAATGTTATTATTACACACTCAAAATTTAACACTTGATCATTTGTTTTGTTTATTTTCATCAACTTTCAATATACTTGTGTATTTTCTCATCCCTATATAGAGACAGGAGCAAGTTATCTGTTGAAAATCTGCATCTTGGTTTTGTGTCCATTCATGTCAGTCAAAATATTGCACTTATTCCTCTAAGGATTGGTTTTGTCTTGACAAATAGTGCAGACCCTCATGAAATGTCACATCTGTTTGAAAAAGTACTTGTTTAGGGGTTTCCTGTCTACAAAGTATTAAAGCAAAATCTGAATTCCCATAATAAGTCTAAAACTGTTCAATTCACCACAATACTAGAATACCACTTTTGGGTGGAAATTTATAGTTTCGGAATATCCCAAATATGGTAAAACGTGTCTTAAGCGGCCACTCAAAAAGACCAAAATCTGTTTTCAAGACCAATTATTGCTTAATGCAGGTCAAAAGTATTGCAGAATGCTCCAAGAGAGCATTCTGCAATACTTTCGACCTTCATTAAGCTACCATTTGTCTTTAAGACCTTTGTTTTGTCTGTTTTTAGTGGCTGCTTAAGACAGGTTTTACTGTATAATGTGCCTTTTTTCTTCCCCAATCAATTGTATACACCTTACCTTAGAAAGGCCTGCAACAACAGCCTTATCGACAAACTGTAACATATATTCCTCTGTCTGTAGAACACCATCTGACCAGGCTGCACAGCAGTGATGAGCTGATGTATGACCTGCAATATCAATGCTCAACAATGGAACATGTATCAGTATGCAATATTTATAATTTCTTGTAGGATATACATATGGTCAAACAAAGAAGTATGTGTGTTTATGGTAACCTGTTGGAAAGTTCTAGGTTCAGTCCACTTATAAGGATCCAGTAAAACCTGCGAAAAATGGCCACTCTCAAAAAGAAAAAAAAATGATTTTCAAGACCAATCATCGCTTAATGCAGGTCAAAAGTATTGCAGAATGCTCCAAGTGGAGCATTCTGCAATACTTTCGACCTTCATTAAGCTTCCAATTGTTATTAAGATCTTTGTTTTGTCTATTTTTGAGTCGCATTTTTACACAGATTTCACTGTATATTTATGAAGGTTACTGATTTTCATGACATTTTGGTACCTATCACAATTGCCCAAAAGCCTCCTTTAATGCCCATGTTGATGTTTGCAGCAGGGCAACGTCTAAGCCTTCCTCTTCTATTCTTTGGGTATGTGAAAAGGTTTGGGTGGATGGGTGTGTTTATCAAAATCTTGTTCACAATTTCATCTAATTTAATTTTTAGGTCACCAGAGTCTACTCACTCTAATGTACAATATAAACTCATTACTGCTTTTGATGATTTTTTTGTAGTTGGAAGGACTTTTGTTGTCTGCCGATAATGTTCTGAAACAGTTACAACCCAGATCAGGCCCGACAAAACATCAAGTTCGATGTAGATCCAAACTTTTTGACAGTCTGATGGTATTCCTCAGAGAAAATTTTGAAAAAAAGTTCATTTTGAAGAAGAAGAAAAAACAGCAGACAAAAAAGCATGCAAAATTACCTAGCATGCAGAGATAAAGGAAGTCCATACTTGTTTGTGTTGATATTTACATCCCAGACAACAATTTTTCAGTCATGCCTGGACGATCTAAGTTCATATTTGAGCTTACCTGTAGGCTCAATCACAGTGGAAACCTCAGTATCTTCTGGATGACCTACAGTGGCTAGTTCATCAAACCCTTCGCACTGATCCTCAGTACAGCGCCTAGGAGACTTTAGTTCATCACTAGAGAACGAGAAGATCATAGGTCAAAATATACATTTTTTAGTGTGAAATTGTGAATATTATAGATCTTCTCCATCAGCTTTAGCATATGTTTTGGGTGCTCAAATGAGCCGTCACATCGAGAGGGTTCTTTTGAGTGCCCATAAAAATGATTTAGTTGAGAAATATGAAAATTAATTTCTATGTGCTCTTAAAAAGGTATGTAAGATACAAAAGGGTACTAAATTAGCTTTTAGCATTTGTCAGGGCTCTCACTTCCCTTTTTTAAAATTGTACAAAAATATGCTACTTCCTTGTAAAAATGGCAATTCTGGGATTATAGGGACGTTTATTTTTGTTTAGGTTTATTGTTTATGTCCCAGTCAACAGCTATGGTCATGTCCTGACATTCAGTTCACCTAACCACACTTTTTTCATGGGCAAGCTTGACTAAGTAGTTAACCAGTAATTTGTGCACATACTTTTGCTTGTAACTGACAACCTTCTTGAATCAGCATAAGGGAGGAGAATGACCGCAGAAATTATTTCACGATCAATCTCCTTGAAAGTATGGCACCGGGCTGGGATCAAACTCGCGACCCCTGGATCTGCAGTCAGACACGTATCTGCAGCCAGACAAGTTACTGACTGCGCAACACGGCCTGGTATATAGGGAGTTTTTAAAAGCAAACATGAAAAAGGTGATTCCTGGAGAAGCAGTCCAATCTGTAATTACCATCAATAATGAAGATAATAAATGTGAACTTTACCTTAAAGATGTCTTCAGTGGAGCCCTACTTCTCCGTGATGTAAGGGGTTTGGGGCCTCTTTCAACTCCCCGCTCTTCAACCTCTGTGGAGGGTTTCTTTGATGCCTTCAGAGACAACTTTCGGAAAGGGTTGAAACCAACTGTAGGTTCATATCTGTCCATGTCCCCCTGACCCAGCAATGACCTCTCGCCACAAGCGCAGAAAGCACAGGTTTTAGCCCTAAAACCGAAAGACAAGAACTTTACTTAATTTGGCTCTTACCATTATTTTGCCATTCAATTCATATATTGTCTGCTTTTTCATTCGCTAATGTTTGTTTGATTTGATTCTTTGCATCCCAGTCAACAATTTTTCAGTTATAAATGTCTTCCTGGGTTGAACCAGTACTAAGCAAGGATAAATGTGTCTTGCTCAAGGACACAACACAGCGACGCTGGTGAGGCTCGAACTCGCGCCCCTCGGTCTCAACATTTGCTGATGTATTTTAGTAGTCTATATTCGAACAATATGGACCCAGATCAGACTGCTAAGGAGCAGTTTGATCAAGGTTCCTAGTGTTTGCTTCTATGATAAAAGTAGTCTTTCACTTAGGAACAGCCAAAAATATCATGCATTGTCTTGTCAAAATGTATGTGATGTGCTTACCTTTTTGTTGGACAACATTTTTATATGATTTGGCACTAATTGTGCTCCCCTGGTTGCAGATCTATACTTGCTTTTTTAGGAGAGTGACTTTATGATGTTTCTTACTGATTCTAAGCCAGCTGATATCATTGACGCTTTTAACACTACATCGAGGTATTTGGATAATAATTTAAACATAAATATTATTTATTTTGACAATATGGGAAGTCAAATATTCCCTTCAGAGCTTCAACTTAATAAAGCCAATACCTCTGATACCAAAGCTCTATTTTTTTAACTTGCGCTTGTCCATTTCTAATGATATTATTCCTACCAAAATTTACAATAAAAATGATGATTTTGATTTTGAAATTGTCAATTTCAAAAGAACCGTCTCATAGAGATGGAGGCCTTTAGTTAAGAGTGTGTACCAAAAATAATCTTTTTCTTATTTCTCAACTAAAACATATGTTGTGGGTAATCAAAAGAACTGCCTCAATGAGACATACAGGTATGTAAAAACTGATGGGTAAGAAAATATTCACAATTTTAAGCTCAAAAATTGTGTTTATCTAAACCTTTGAGAACACAAAACTTGTTTTAGTTGAGAAATAAAGCAATGGATTTTGTTTATCTAAACCTATGGAGATAGTTATTTTGAGTACACAAAACTTGTTTTAGTTGAGAAAGAAGGCAATGGATTTGACAGGGACAAATTTATGAAATTCAAACAATTCTTACATAAGTTGTAGACCAGCATCGTCTGACTCCCGGTACGGTGTATTGCCACCAGTCAAGCTATCTGTAGAAACGTCCATGGTGTCTTCTTGTAGTGAAAGGGGTTCTGGGTCTGTCAGTAGATTGGCTTCAGCCTCACTGATTAGAGTGCTCTCCCCTGTTTCCATCAGTTCTAGTTCAGGTGGCGCCAGGGTGTCTGGATCAACTGAGGCTGACTTTGATTTCTTGCTCTTGTCTTTACTCCTGTTATAGAATGAAAATACATATAGTTAAGATCCCCTGGGGTCAATAATTAACCCTTTCCTTCATAAATATTCATGCTGCTAAGCTCCACCCACTATGAATAATTATTTCAATAAACTTTCATGTTGGTGCAGAGAACAAAGAAATTACTTGTCAGGTACACCTCACAGTGTATGATTATATCTTATCATGTTTCCATAATCAAATAGAGTAGATAGACCCATATCAAGAGCTGCCTGATCTGGATCTGCTCTGTTTTCAAGAGTCAAAAGGCGTCTCTATGAGGTAAATGGTTAAGAGATAAAACTCTTAAACCTTTTCTCACTGTCTGAAAATTACACTAGATATCTGCCTAAATTTGATAACTTAACCAGAGCTATATAAAAAATCAAATCACTCTTAAAAAGTTGGGGTATTAAACTTCATTTTCTGCTTTTTAATTAATGAGTAATACTATGCCAACATATAACATTTAATTGGGTGAAATTTGTAAAATGATTTGATAAATGCCTAAAACTGAGAGATACATGTAGTGTTAACAAAGCAAGATGACTAATATTCACTTGTTTAGACACTACATGTATATATGAAGGACAATTAAAGCAACAAAATTTATATGTGACAGCTTCGTATATGGTTTTTAATCTATTTAAAATAGCGGGCCAGTATTTTGATTGTCCAAATGTTTTTTCCCCAAATTCAACAGGCCCCTGGCCTCGACTTCAGAAAGGTAGGAGAATCACTGCCCTATGCATTATGTCTCCTAATGGGAGACCTGGCCTTGAGGTTATGAATAAAACCTTTTCATGCTCAACTCAACTGAACATGAAATAGACTCTGCTCATAAATTTTTAAATGGACCATATGATTGAGATTTTAAACAAGAAATATCCTTATTTTTTTCAGCGTTTTAGTTTTTATGAGCAGATGAAATTTCATGCTCAGTTGAGTTGAGCATGAAAAAAGTTTTACATCCTCAAACCCCACTTACCCAGGCCTCCAGATAAGATTGCATATTGGAAAATTATTCCTTTATTTCTCATCCAAAACATATATTGTGGGTACTCAAAAGAACTGTCTCAATGAGACGGTTCTTTTGAGCACCTAAAACACATGTTTAAAAAAAATAGGTAAGAAAATAATTAAAATTTTACGCAAATAAATGTCCTTATCTGGACCTTACTTACCTTTTCTTTTTACTTGAACTTCCTTCCTTCCGGGACTTTGTTCTTTTTCTTGTTTCCTCATAATCTTCATAAGATGTTGCAGAATCATTGGAGTCATCCGTAGCCTGTGATGACGCAAACCGGATCTGTGACAGCGAGAGTTTTAACTTGATAGGTTCCTTATGTTCCGGTTCCCCCGGCGATGTTATCTTAGATTTGTCACGATCAGCGTCAGACGAATGATCACGCCTAGACTTCTTATCCGGAGAGTCTGATTTTGAACTGGAATGTTTGGATTCGGACCTAGCTTTTGAGTGTTCTAACTTGGATGATTTAGCTTCAGATTTGGATCCTTTCTCACGAGATTCTGACCTTGACCCAGAATGAGAACCCTCTCGTGATTTTGATAAGTGATCTGACCTTGATCGATCTCTTGAGTCACGTGATGATTCTTTGCTGTCCATTTTGAAATTTAGTTTTTCAAAAACTCTTAATTGCTTCTGATAGAATGTCTTTGTTATCTCCGGCTGGTTCTCAGTCTGTTTTCATTAAATGGTTGCAAATCATTCTTGGTGACATTCTAGATGTAACTGGATGATCAACATAAACTTGGATTTTCTCTCTCTGAAACAAAGAAAAATATCTACAGTAAAACCTGCATTAAGCGGCCACTCAAAAAGAAGACCAAAAATTGATTTTAAAACCGATTATAGCTAAATGCAGGTGGAAAGTATTGCAGAATGCTCTCTTGGAGCATTCTGCAATACTTTTGACCTTCATTAAGCTATCATTTGCCTTTAGACTTTTGTTTTGTCTATTTTTGAGTGGCCGCTTAAAGACATGTTTACCTGTACATGTATTAATCAGTTTATGGGTCTGTCACTGTCAAGCCATGCCCACACCTGGTTCCTATCTCCGTTAGATTTACAAGAGACAGCAACATTGCATACCATGTGACGATATATATAAGTGATGGAATAGTTGTATAATAACGGAAAGATTCAAAAATTTCGAACACTTTTCCAGTACCTTAATTAGTCAGTGTAATGCGTATTTACCGAAATTAATTATCAAAAAAGCAATTAGAACTTAATCGGTAGCGTAACAAAACGCAAGAGAAATTACAAATACGCAATGCGAAAAAATAGCGGTGCGAACCGTCTTTTATCATTTTGCCGTCGATAAACTCCCCAATTTTCTGGTACAAGATCCACTGGTGGTATGTTTGGCACTATTGGGGAGTTTGCACCATTTGCTGTTCAGTTTTAGATCAGAGTGGCTAAAAAAACACAGTCAACGACTGGTTTTGATCGAAGTTTGCCCAACTGGCTGCCACGTCGAAGCCAGTGGGAAACAAGTATAATTTTGTGCAGCAAAGCAACAGAATAATGGTTTATCGAGACGGTCCTTTTGAGTACCCAAAACACATGTTTAAATTGATGGGTAAGAAAATACATGCAATTTTAGGTGCAAAAACAATCCTTATCTGGACCTATGATTTGAAACTTGCCATAATTACCTTTCATATGGTAGTCATTTAATGGGCAGTCTTGTTGATGGCATGAATAATCTGGGAGAATCATTTTCTGAAAAAAAAAGCCATGCAATTAAATTCCTTAAGAATGTGTATTTTCATAGGCCGAGATCAACACACTATTTTAGCGTACAATTGTGAATATACATTTCGTTATCCATCAGTTTATAATAAGACACTTGTGTTTGGTGTTCAAAAGAATCGTCTCATTGAGATGGTTCTTTTGAGTACTCATAACTGTTACAACAATTTGGCTCAGAAATAAGTAACTAGGGGCAAGTGATTACAGCATTATGAAATAGAGACAAGTTTTCTTTGTACAATTCTACACACTAGAAGCAAACCTAAGAAGACTGTGAGTGTGACGTCAGCATGTCCAAAGAACATTTTAAACCTTATGTAGACAGACTGGAAACCCTTTACTGGTACAGAGTTTCAGCTGGACTGAAATTTACTTCAGACATTTTGTCCAAACAGCCCCAATATTGTTCGGACATTTGGAAATTTTTTAGGACATTTTTAACACTCATTTTTACCACCATAAACGAAAATTGCCATCTGCCCTTCTCAAATTGAAACCAGGGGTAGTTTTGCTACCATTTCGGATGGTAAGTGCGGCCTGATTGATTGGCTGGCTTTTTATTTCATGATGAGACTGGAGCTTGTTGATCGGTGCCGGTGGAAGTGGGTGGGGTACTGTTTTTTGCTGCTTTTTGCAGCCGCTGCAAGACTCGTTAGCCACGGAAAATGACTGGTCAGGTAACGATAGAACGGGTAAACTGTTTTGGGGCATAAAAAGTTTGAGTTCCTTTTGTTTCTTGGTGGCAATTAAGTTTTTTTAGTCATTTTATCGGTAAAAGCCAATGCAAATATGCTGTCCGCTTCAAGGTGAAATCAAGGGAAGAAAACTGAGGATGCAATAGACCAATCAGGCGCGACGTAACAAAAAACTATGACTGGTTTGCTTTAGTGAATTACTATTTGTGGGGTAAAATAAGGCGAACCAGTCTGAAGCTTGCATAAATTTGGCCAATCAGCGATAGTTGGAAACTGTCCAAACTGGACAGCAAACTCTCGGACATCTGGAACTACTTTCGGACTATGGCCGACGCCAAACTGAATCCCTGCTGGTACACGACCCAGATAAAATACTGCAGAATAAAAGATCATCCTGACATAAATGTGTCAAACTTAATAATGACAAAGGGTTAAAAAGTTTTGAAACAAAAGTAGATCAAAAATTCTTGATTCGAAAAAAAAAATAGAATTCTAGCGGTACCTAGATTTACCGAAAAGACTCGAATTACCAGAAAGACCGCCGAAATACCGGAAAGACCAAAGAATAATAGGGAAACATTGATTGGTGCTTTGAGATATATGTTTTTTAATAGTGCATTTCTATATAGTGGACATTACAGAAAGTGGACATTTAAGAATAAAAATCTAAAAATTTTATTTCAAAATTACAAATAAACATATTTAGCAAACACTTGGAATACATCTACGAGAGTCATACAATAGGTTTGTAAAATATATGCAGTGTCAACTATTCACATGCTGGTATGTTCTCATTTAATCATGTACATTGATTGGGTTGTTAGTTCTTGGTGTTAACAAGGGTCCTTTAAGTAGGCTGGTTAATTCCCCCTTAATTGTTCACACTTTGATTGGGGTTTTTAGTAAGGGTTAACAAGGGTCCTTTAATTAGACCTTAATCCAATTTATCATTTCTTTGAATAAACAAGATTCGAAGGAAGGGTTATATATTTAAAATCATACAAAATGCTTTTCGCCCAAACAGGTTAATGCATTACTAAGCATAAACTTAGTGGATATATGTATTTAATTTCCTATTATTCTTTGGTTTTTCCGGTATAACGGTGGTCTTTCCGGTAAATCTAGGCACCCGAATTCTAGTGTGTGTAGAATCTGTTTTTAGATGTTAGTTTCATGCCGAAAAGGTGGTCCAGCCTTGTACCGCAGAATATGTCCGTGACAGTGCTGTGCAAGTGCATGCATGTGACTGTTGATGCTAAACAAGGTATGTTTTAAGTGTTACACTTCTCGATTACTTCCCTTTATTTGATTTTTTCCCTCTGCAACTCGGGACTCAAATGCCTCAACAAAAGTCCTGTCAGCTACATTAAAACCATGGTTAAGTCAATACAAACTTCTTATATTAATTCCAACTATATACTCACCCACTTAAAACAAGTTATCATATTAATTTAACCGGCATTTTTGCAATTTAGTTGATTTTTGGCAAAAATGCCCCATTTCGGCATTTGTGAAAATCACCAATGGCAACATAATCAATGAAATTGTAGTTACAATACATTTAAACCAACACATGCATATTGAGTGCATTTACCTTACTTTAAATAGAGAATTACTTGTTAATATCATCGTTAAGTTTGTCGGCCCGGCTTTTCTTTTTTTCGGGCAACTGAATCTGACTCCCCAAACAAAACTGCCATTTTGAGTGTGATAAGGTCGCGGCCAATTATACTGGAAAAAGAGTTCGTACTATTTTTACGTTTCCTGTTGTATTTAACTTTATTTTCACTCCATGGTGATTATATGTCATATTTTAAAATATAAGTAGATAGGTCAGGTCTACAAAGTTGTCATGACTCGATCAGTGTAGCTTCTTAAATCAGCGCTGCCACGCGTATAAATATAAACAATTAATTGATCGGTGATGAGGTTAATTACAAAGGGACGTAACTTAAAACAAAGCAAACAAAGATGAATAACCGGGTCGGGAAGAAACATTTTGGTTATTTCCCTTCCACCATACCACTGTACTCGAACAGCGCAGTAATCGCGGTTTGGTTGCAGTCGACGAGGGCATAAACTAGAGTATCTGGCTGTTAATAATGGTAATATTTTTGTCCACATCTTACTTCTGAAAACATTCTTGGCTGTTCACATGGATATTTATCCTTTAGTTGAGCCATAGTAGAGGTGGAGTGCGCATGCGCAAGGAACAAGACGTCCAGAAAAGACAGCTGTGAAAAATTAATATTTTTCCATATTAGAGCGGGTTAGGGTATTAGTGAACCATAGGTAGTTAGTGAACCATTTCTGTATCCCAATTTCTAATGCAAAGAAGCTTATTATTTGACATTTAAAATGTTCAACCTAATGCATTGTTTAGTATCTAGGGTGTGCTATCTCCATATTCACTATGTAAGTTTTTAAAAAGAACTTTATTTTTTAATGTCAATAAATTTGACGATTCTTAGCCATGGTGTTAAGGAAACAGAAATTTGATCCTAATGATCAACACCTTATGTGTAGTGTTTTTGTCATACTTTTTGATAAAACCGGTATCTTATTGAGTTGTTAACCCAAAACGCTTCTGCGCTGGTAGCTGGCGGTGTTCGATTAGTCTATAGAAAGGGTTCACTAATACCCGACAAAAATTTCTCACGGAGGGTATTAGTGAACCAAGTATTGAATAAAGTGTACCTTATCAGTTTATTTCTGCATATTGCACTTCTTGCATCATAAATGCATAAGCATGTTTTATGAAAGAAGCCCCAAGAAAAATGGGAATATGTGAGCAATAGGCATACATCCCCTGCGTCACAAATATGCCTAGAGAATGTTTTATAATGTCTGATGGAAACTTGCTCTTGTTTGGCTTGTGTATAAATAACTAGAATAGGCTGTTGTTAGTACCAACTGTTATACTGAAAAAGACGATTTTGTAGTTTCATTTCATGTTCTAAAACGTTTGTGATACAGAGGAAATAAACTTACCATATATATGAGGACAATTTCCAAAATGGCTACAACAAATATGACGTAACAAGTCATGTGTTCCCTAACCCTATTATATGTATTTAGCTAAACACATGCATTCATACTGTCAACAGTGTAAAGCAATAAGCTTTATAAAACGCATATTAATTACCAGTAATCTCCAAGGCAGTCTGAAACTGAGCTGACAAATATGCACTGCCTTGGAAATGACATTCAGACAAAACTTTGCTACATGCTGTTAATAACATGATTGAAGAGCAAAGTCAGGACATTGTGGAAAGCTGCTTCTGCGTTTCAAATAACAAATACATGTATAGTTTCAGGCAAGTTCTACATTTACTGGTGAGTGCAGGTCTAATCTAAGCCTTCATTGCATGCCTATATTCATCTCTATGGCGTTTCTAAACAATGTCATCGTCTCCTGTCCACTAATACCCGAATGGTTCACTAACTGCCTCCATAGTGTATAGTTGTACAACGCAATTAATGTAGCTTCTTTAATTGTTTAGAAGCTGTCTGTCCACTGTCTAACGACAAGAAAGAACCAAACTCTCAATTTGAGTAGCAGGATGTTTGAAAAACTCATCAGATAACATATTATATAAAATATCGCTTAATGGTTCACTAATACCCTCACCCGCTCTATCTCAGGTTTCCTAAAGTCACACACCACCTGGTCTTCTAAATTAACCTTCAAGCATCAGGTTTCACCTGAGCTTCTGTCCGATCCCTCATCAGGAGAACCAAAATCCAACTTCTTAGTTCTCATAACTTGTAAACAAAGAACTCCCATCATGCAATCCAAGATGGCTGCGCCCATGGTGTAAACAAGAAATCGATGTTTGAGAGAGGATTTACTTTGTTTGGCATGATGTAGCAAATGTAAGAGCGCAGGATTGTATTGTATTATCAAAAGCTGTCCATTGATCCAGTGAAAGTATTCAACCCTTTATTGAACTGCATAATGCTGAGTTTGAAATTGCGGACTCAAACATGCCTGTGACCCAGGAGAGGAGATTTCCCGAGCTTCTTGTAGCCACAATTCTTGTGTCTTTAACAATGTCCAACACCATTTCCAATGTTTCAGCAGAACATGATCCCATTCGTAGGGAATACCTCTGCGGCACATGCGATGAAGCAGTTACATGGGAGCAACAGGGGATCATCTGTGAGACCTGTGACCAATGGTACCATGCTGGGTGTCAAAACATTGGAGATGAGACCTACCAGAACCTTGGAGACTCGGAACTGAATGTCAGCTGGCACTGCATTATCTGCAATAATCCAAACTACAGCACAACAGTCCATGACTTGTTCAGTAATGAAGTTACACACTGCTCAAGCAGTATTGGATCCATACCAGACATCTCCTCAGATAGTCCTGATCCATCTAGACATCGACTCAAACCACTCCACACATCAACGCCTAGCAAGAAGACTCCATGGCAGATAAAACTCAAAGTCCCCCTGAGGATTCTCAATGTTAACTTCCAGTCCATTAAGATGAAGCAGTGCAGACTTTCTAATGTACTAGAAAGCGTCAAACCAGACATCTTGATAGGCACGGAGACCTGGCTAGATCCTAATATCAAAGACTCTGAGATTTTTCCCAGTGGATAAAGACTGCACAGAAAGGATAGGGTATCAACCAGTGGAGGTGGAGTTCTCATAGCTGTGAAAAATGAATACAACAGCGGAGACGTGCCCGAACTTGATACAGACTGTGAAATCATCTGGACCAAGCTACACCTGGTTGGCAACAGTACATTCTATCTGTGTTCGTATTACAGACACCATGTTTCTGATGAGGAGAGCATCAACCAGTTTGAGATCTCAGTGATGAGAGCCTCTTCCATTAACAACGCCTCTCTAGTCATCGGAGGAGATTTCAATTTTCCAGGATGGGATTGGAAGACAAAGTCTATAAAGGCTGATGCAGCATACACAGGTCTACACCACAGGTTTTCTGATATCATTGACAACATCGGTCTAGTACAGATTGTGGAAGAACCAACCCGAAAAGATAATGTCCTTGACTTAATCTTGACAAACCGACCAAACAAGGTGTTGAGAGTAGATGTTCTTCCAGGAGTGTCAGATCATGACATAGTGTTCACAGAACTAGACATGAGACCAGTCAAACAAAAACAGAAACCACGCCAAATACCAATCTACAGAAAGGCAGAGTGGGAGTCTATGATGGAAGACATGAAATCTCTTCATAAGGATATGGAAGCTATGTACAACTCTAAGACAAGAGGAGTAAATGAGATGTGGGAAAAGTTTAGAGACACACTGCAGCACAGCATAAACAGCCATATCCCCCACCGTCAGTCAAGATCAAGAGATGGCTACCCATGGATTGGTCCAGAACTGAAGAAGATGATGAAACGACAGCACCGATACTATAAGATAAAGAAGAAAACTGGTGACCCTCAACATGTCAAACGCAACTTGGACCTCAAGCATCAGGTACAGAAGCGACAACGACAGGCATACTGGGAATACGTTGGAGGTATTATCACCCCACAAGACAAGGAGAATGAGTACGCTGGTATGAAGAGATTCTGGACGTACATCAAACACAGAAGGAGTGACAATGTTGGTGTCTCCTCCCTAAAGAGTGAAGGCAAGCTGTATAGCCATCCCACTGACAAGGCCGATATCCTCAACAAACAATTCCAGTCTGTGTTCTCCAGTAGTGAAAGCGTAAGCGAGGAAGAATTCTCTAAGTCCTATCCCATGCCTACAACTGAGGATCAGTTCCCAGTAATTGAGGATATTGACATCACCCTCAACTGAATTGTCAAACTACTCAAAGACTTGAACCCGACCAAATCACCAGGACCTGACAACCTTAGCCCGAAAGTACTGAAAGAAATTGCAAATGAAGTTGGACCACTCCTCCTACTAATATACAGGAAGTCTCTACATACCAGTGAAGTTCCAGAGTACTGGCGCAAGGCAAATGTAGCTCCTGTCTTCAAAAAGGGCCAGCGTTACCAAGCAGAGAACTACAGGCCAATATCTCTCACCAGTGTCTGCTGCAAAATAATGGAGCATATAGTTGCCAGCAACATCATGAACCACGGTGAAGACAACAATATCCTGTATCCCCTACAACACGGCTTCAGAAGAGCTAGATCATGTGAAACCCAGCTCATTGAATTCATAGATGACTTAACATCAAGCCTCGATGAAGGACAGCAAGTTGACAACCTTGTGATGGATTTTGCCAAGGCATTTGATAAAGTCTGCCACAGTCTTCTGATACACAAACTTCATCACTATGGTATCCGAGGAAAGATCAACAGCTGGATAAAGAGCTGGCTAGCCAACAGGACTCAGTCTGTCGTCATTGATGGTGAGCATTCGGAATCAGTTAGCGTTGAATCAGGCGTGCCACAAGGCTCAGTCCTCGGGCCTGGACTATTTCTTTACTACATCAACGACCTGCCAGAGGGCCTGAACTCAATTGTCAGACTATTCGCAGACGACACCATAGCTTACCTGGTCATAGTAAACCCCCAAGATGCAGAGAAAGTACAGGACGATCTCACCACCATGGGATTCTGGGAAGTACTATGGAAGATGAAATTTCACGCCACCAAGTGCAACGTTATAACCGTCACTGGCAAAGGAAACCTCTGCAGACAGAGTACAAGCTACATGATCATACACTCGACAAAGTTACATCTGCCAAGTACCTAGGAGTGACCATTACTGAAGACCTGAAATGGGACACCCACATCAACGACACATGTGCGAAAGCCAACAGAACCCTCGGCTTCCTGCGAAGAAACCTTAATATTGGTTCAGTCTCCATCAAGCAGCAAGCATACTTCACCCTTGTTAGACCTCTTGTGGAATATGCAAGTACAGTATGGGACCCGCATACCCAAAGAAACATCCAGAAGCTTGAGATGGTACAGAGACGGGCTGCACGCTATGTCACCAACAGACATCGAAATAGATCAAGTGTAAGTGACATGCTCCATGGCCTGAACTGGCGATCCCTGCAAGATAGAAGGAAGGATGCCCGCCTTTGCATGCTGTACAAAGTTGACAGAAGACTGGTTGCCATCAAAAAAGATAGAAGGCTAATTTCTCCAAAAAGGAAGACAAGAAACAGATTCCAAACCATCGGCTGTAAGACAGATAGAAGAAAGATGTCCTTCTTTCCAAGAACAGTCCGGGACTGGAATGCCTTACCACCAGACATACAGGAACTGGACTCACTCTGCGCCTTCAAGGCCAGGGTGTCAACCATGTAGGGCCAGTGTGTGAAGTTGCTTTTAACCTGTAAATATGATGTTTTTAACCTTCTACACACCTAGACAGACTAAACTGAATTTGGATTGAGCCACTTTGATGGAATTTGTTCCTTGCGATTGCGCAGCCTCTTCCTAGCATAATCTTCAATAAGTTGAAGGAGGCTAGTAAATGGCAGAAGCAGAAGCAGAAGTAGTATATGCCAAAAAGGGCCATAAACTAGAGTATCTGGCTGTTAATAATGGTAATATTTTTGTCCACATGTTACTTCTGAAAACATTCTTCGCTGCTCACATGGATATTTATCCTTTAGTTGAGCGATAGTCGATATTCCAAAAAGGGCGATAAAAGGCATTTAGGCCTACAAGTGTCTATGATTTGGACTGTATGCTTACTTAAGATAAAATGCAAATATCAGTACTTTAATGAGCAAAAAGTTCGAAATCTGAGGGCAGAGCATTGAAAGTTGTTAAAGTTTTTCATACTGTAAGCAGTTCTTTATATTTGGTGGTCTGGTCCAGTGATCGGGTCGTCAATCGCAACATATTGATTTTGTTTAGCCCAACGACGACTGGCACAATGCCATTGACTACTCAAATTTTGCGTACAGCTGCAAAATGGTTTGCATCTCAAATAATAAATAGAATTATGCAAAACTTTCTATTCCCTTCCTTATTTGTATTCTTCATTATGTGATGTCATTAAATCAGACCTAATGACTTAATATAAATAGCGCATTTATTAGTATGTGAACACATTTCGGACACATGAATTCCCAATGGCTGGCAAGAAATTGGTAGGTACTTTGCTAGTTTTTTTTTATTTATTTAAAGTCTCCAATTTAGCTAGAATGGACTACAATACCTTAGTAATAATTCCAAATGAAAAAAAAAATCATCGTAAAAAGTATTAGTTGACAAGAACTTGCTCATATAGAATGGATCACAGTACCCCAAAAATATGTTGTGCCCTCGTTATTCTGTGTCGTCTAGCTGTAATGTTATATGGTTTCATAAATGGTCTCTGAAATTTAGCCAAAATGTCTACGGACAGGACATAAGTTATCTGTTTCAAATAAAACTTTGTAAGCATACATGATACATTTCCTTTTATGTCTCAAAATGATAAACAAAATAAGTTATATCACTAGATGATAGAATATGCATGACTTTTAAGTTTTTATTGTGTTTTTGGAGTGATACTGAATCACAACTACAAGCAGTATGCAGTTTTTCTTACACTGAGCTTGTTATATGCTTCTGTGTTGTAGACAAAATTGTGTAAATACTTTAACTTTGTTTAAGAGGAATGCTAAGGGACTATATCAAGAGGGAAAATAGCACTGAACGTCATTGACAAATTATCATTTTTTTTTCAAATTTAACACATAAAAGGAGCACAATGGCTCAGTGGTGGGGTGCTAGACTCAAAACCAAGGGTTGTGGGTTCGAGCCTAACCAGTATCACTGCGTTGTATTCTTGAGCAAAACATAAATCCTTGCTAAGTACTGGTTCAACCCAGGAAGACCCTTCCCGACATAGACTGGGACGTAAATAATCAAATCAAAAAAAATTCAATGTATAAAATAGTCAAAAAATGCTTGAAAAGTGCTTACATATTCATTTCTCAAAATGATCATAATATGATATCAATTTCAATACAATATCGACTGTCTTCTCTCTTTTTCAGGTTAAATTATCAAGCTATGTCAACCATAAAAAAGATCAAATGTCTACTTTCTTATATATTTCCCAAATTAAGGGGGTGTTATATAGCACAGCACCTTTAACCATGGCAGATATGTTTTAGATTACAATTGGTTAGTGCAGTGTGAAGTATAACCAACCAGTAAATGAGTTAAGTATAACATTAAGTATGCCAGGATACAAATAATTTTGCCATTTTCATGCAGTTCCTTTTGTGTAAAATGGTCAAAAAAACTGTCCAGTTCGTAGACACCATTGTTTTTATTGAAGGCTTTGAAATATTAAGGTGATCTTTATGTTTGAGATACAAGTCGTTCAAATATGAACAAGGATTGTTCACAGCAGAAATGATTTATCAGTCTTTGAATATAAAGCGTCTTGTCCGTAGACACAAACGCTTTATGCATATTAAGAAGAGAAACTACAAACAAAACTGATTCAGTCTACATCAGATTGGTTTATTTTCTGTTTTTGATGATTACTTTGAATTACACCTAGATTTTGTAAAGAAAACACCATTATTTCTTAAATAACTATTTCTCACTAGTTAGAGAGAAATTATACAGTTTACTTTCCAAAATCTTAGTGTTATTCAAAGTAATTATTATAATATAAGAAAACTAGAGCAGCAGTCGATGATACACCATCGCAAATACCCGTTTTTTACCTTTGGCCTTTACCTAGGGGTCAAGGTTACACAAAATGTTGCCCAGTACCCTCTACATCATGCTACTTATGCGCCTATGCACCTGCAAAGTTTGAAGGTGCAATGTCCAACGGTTAAGGAGGAGATGCATTTACAAGAAAATACATTACACAATACATATAAAATGTTGCTCAGTACCCTCCACATCATAAACATATGCACCTGCAGAAGTTGAAGCTGCTACGCCCAACAATTTAGGAGATGATGAATTTACAGGAAAAAACATTATTTGACCTTTGAGCTTGACCTTGGGTTCAAAGTCATATGAAGTGTTGTCCGATACCCTCAACATTATGTTGTGCTATGCTATGTCAAATGGTTAAAGGGGAGATGCATTTACAAGAAATTACAGTATTTGATCTTTGACCTTGACCTAAGGGTCAAGATCACAGGAAATGTTGCCTAGTACCCTTTACATCATGTGACATATGCACCTGTAAAGTTTGAAGTAAATACACCCAATTATTAAGGAGGAAATGCATTTACAAGTAAATACATTATTTGACCTTTGACCTTGACACCAAGATCAAGGTCACACAAAATATTGTTCAGTTACCTCCACATCATGTGATCTATAAACCTGCAAAATTTGCAGTTTCTACGTCCAACGGTTAAGGAGGAGATGCATTTACAAGAAACTTGACGGACGGATGTACACATGCACATACGGACGGACAGACGGACGACGGACCGACTTCTATATGAAATTAATAAAAGCGGGTATAGTAAACAGATGTGATTTAGATTAAATCAGTACTAGTGTAATTTTGCTTCTAAATATTCATTTAAATAATAGTGTCTACGGACAGGACATTTTTGCACTCAAAGAATCCTAAATCCTTTCTGTTGCAAACAATCCTTCTATTACATATTTGAACTTAGTCCTGACACTCACATAAACATGGCCTTAATCTTTCAAACAAGGGTGTCTACGGACTGGACATTTTTGGACCATTTTGCACCATACCAGCCGAATGAAAACTGTAACTGAAGTACTTCATGTTATATAAAATCATTAGCTGGTATGTTATACTTCACAATTTACTTAATCAATTGTATTTTAAACATGTTTGCTACGATTAAGGATTTGATATAACAAAGTAGGAATTTGGTCTTTAAGATGTAACTTAGGTACTAGTTGACATAGCTTGATTTTAACCAACAAAAGAAATAGTACAGTCTATATTATAGGAAAAAAAATATCATTATATGTACATTTAAAGAAATGGGTATAGAGTTATTTGTTAAAACCCGTTTTTTTTCAAATGAAACAGCATAACAGTATTTCCAAGCATTTTGCCCATTGTATGCTCTGATGCGAAAAACATGTTCCGTCAATGATGTTCAATGCTATTTGCCCTCTTAAAACAATCCCTTAGCACTTCTCTGAAACAAAAATAAAGTGTTTTCACCCTATTTTCTGTATTTTAGCATATAACAAGCTGTTGGTACAAAAAGTGCATCTGATTGTGGCTGAGCCGTTTGCATATATTGTTTTAATGTGGTGAGTCTTGGCTCTCGTTTGTGGTGTCTAACTGTGAGTTTTCCTGGGTCAGGTGTGGTACTTGATTATATCGATTCCTGATCTTTGCACCCTTACTTACTTTTACAATTTATATGATAGGGAGAAATGGTGTACTTTGGGAATATCTTTGAAATCCTTGTTTTGACGATATGGCAACTGTCGAATTGTGTACTAGGGTACTCATTTACTGAAACTGATTGTTTGATACGAAAACAATAATATCACCAGATAGGATATGCTCTTTGACAGTTCTTTTGTGTTAAGCAAAATTATAGTAACATTCACAGAAACGTATAAAAAAGGTTGGTTTGCAAAAGGATTAAGACTTGAATTAGCATGTACTTTTGGGTTAACCAAGTTTAACGCGAAAAACGTATATAGTCTGTAGATATCATTTTTAAGACAAAAATAATACAGGTAGAGTAATTCGCATTTTTGGGGAGTGAAGTGGTTCAGTGGTAGAGTGCTTGACAAGAGATCGAGGGGTTGCGTGTTCGAGCCTCACCAGCATCACTGCGTTGTGTCCTTAAGCAAGACATTTATACCCTGCTCAGTCAGAATCATAGTTCTATTAGAATTTTAATGAAAATGAAAAATACCACCCAACAACACTTAAAAAGGAAATGGAGCGGTCCATTCCCGAGTGGGAAATTCCTTTAATGGGCTAAAGTAGGATCGTAGTGGCTAGTCGTAGACACAACTGGCATATACTATACAGAATCTTAACGTGGACTCTTCGTTTAAAATACCTTTATTGAGTAAAAACCAATTTCCGATTTTTAAACAATATTTTGTTTGTAACTTATACATATCATGTACTTTTCATGCCCATGGGTGTTTTTCTGTTCTTGTTTTTTTTTCACAAACATTTCCGGAAAAGGTTTATCACAGGTATCTCGGAGTGAAATGACGAGGCTATGTTTAGCTACTCCGATTAAACCCCGTACTGCAAACTCGGACTGACAACCGTCAACTGTACAGGTTGGCATGGAGCGCGGTGGTTCTGTGATAGAATGCTCGACTTGACCGTTGAGGGTCCCTGGTTCGAGTCACACCGGAGGCACTGTAATGTGTCAATGGGCAAGTGATTCAACCCAGGTAAAAGATTCGACATGACTGAAAAATGTTGACTGCAACCTATTAAAATCATCAATCATACTATCGAAAGAGCACACGTGATTTTGGCACTCATTACATTTACGAGCAGCCTGCGCACAGTCTCGCCAGAATCTTCGAAACTATGGAAGAAGGTTCAGATAAAAAAAAGTAGACTGCCGGCTGCCTCTATATATGGGCGGATCCAGACGAAGGACAGGGGTCCGGCCCCACCCACCCCCGGAAAATCACAAATGGCGATAATAAGGTTTCTTAGAAATTCTCCAGGGAGGTTCGCACGGCCCTCTGTGAGTGAAAATCATTGATGACTAAATAATAATAATAATAATAATAATAATAATAATAATAATAATAATAAAAATATAGAAAAAACGTTCTCAGGACCCCCTGCTGGGATTTTCGAGGGTCCGCACATGCTATAAATAGCTTCGCATGCACGTTTAAAGCGAGACAATGCGCATATGCGATAAGAACCAATGTCTCGTACTGACACTACTGGCTCGAAAATAATGACTTGAACTCCCTTCTTGAGTCCGTTCGTCCTGAGTCCGTTCGTCCTGAGTCCGTTCGTCCTGAGTCCCTTTGTCCTGAACCCCTTCGTCCTGAGTCCCTTTCTCCTGAACCCCTTCGTCCTGAGTTCTTTTGTCCTGAGTCCCTTTGTCCTGAACCCCTTCGTCCTGAGTCCCTTCGTCCTGAGTCCCTTTGTCCTGAACCCCTTCGTCCTGAGTCCCTTTGTCCTAAACCCCTTCGTCCTGAGTTCCTTTGTCCTGAGTCCTTTTGCCCTAAACCCCTTCGTCCTGAGTCCCTTTGTCCTGAACCCCTTCGTCCTGAGTTCCTTTGTCCTGAACCCCTTCGTCCTGAGTTCCTTTGTCCTGAGTCCCTTTGTCCTGAACCCCTTCGTCCTGAGTTTCATTGTCCTGAGTCCTTTTGCCCTAAACCCCTTCGTCCTGAGTCCCTTTGTCCTGAACCCCTTCGTCCTGAGTACCTTTGTCCTGAACCCCTTCGTCCTGAGTTTCTTTGTCCTGAACCCCTTCGTCCTGAGTTTCATTGTCCTGAGTCCTTTTGCCCTAAACCCCTTCGTCCTGAGTTCCTTTGTCCTGAGTCCCTTTGTCCTGAACCCCTTCATCCTGAGTCCCTTTGTCCTGAACCCCTTCGTCCTGAGTTCCTTTGTCCTGAACCCCTTCGTCCTGAGTTCCTTTGTCCTGAGTTCCTTTGTCCTGAACCCCTTCGTCCTGAGTCCCTTTGTCCTGAACCCCTTCGTCCTGAGTCCCTTTGTCCTGAACCCCTTCGTCCTGAGTTCCTTTGTCCGGAACCCCTTCGTCCTGAGTCCCTTTGTCCTGAACCCCTTCGTCCTGAGTTCTTTTGTCCTGAGTCCCTTTGTCCTGAACCCCTTTGTCCTGAGATCCTTTGTCCTGAGTCCCTTTGTCCTGAACCCCTTCGTCCTGAACCCCTTCGTCCTGAGTCCCTTCGTCCTGAGTCCCTTTGTACTGAACCCCTTCGTCCTGAGTTCTTTTGTCCTGAGTCCCTTTGTCCTGAACCCCTTCGTCCTGAGTCCCTTTGTCCTGAGCCCCTTCGTCCTGAGTCCCTTTGTACTGAACCCCTTCGTCCTGAGTTCTTTTGTCCTGAGTCCCTTTGTCCTGAACCCCTTCGTCCTGAGTTTCATTGTCCTGAGTCCTTTTGCCCTAAACCCCTTCGTCCTGAGTCCCTTTGTCCTGAACCCCTTCATCCTGAGTCCCTTTGTCCTGAACCCCTTCGTCCTGAGTTCCTTTGTCCTGAGTTCCTTTGTCCTGAACCCCTTCGTCCTGAGTTCCTTTGTCCTGAGTTCCTTTGTCCTGAACCCCTTCGTCCTGAGTCCCTTTGTCCTGAACCCCTTCGTCCTGAGTCCCTTTGTCCTGAACCCCTTCGTCCTGAGTTCCTTTGTCCGGAACCCCTTCGTCCTGAGTCCCTTTGTCCTGAACCCCTTCGTCCTGAGTTCTTTTGTCCTGATTCCCTTTGTCCTGAACCCCTTCGTCCTGAGTTCCTTTGTCCTGAGTCCCTTTGTCCTGAACCCCTTCGTCCTGAGTCCCTTTGTCCTGAGCCCCTTCGTCCTGAGTCCCTTTGTACTGAACCCCTTCGTCCTGAGTTCTTTTGTCCTGAGTCCCTTTGTCCTGAACCCCTTCGTCCTGAGTCTCTTTGTCCTGATCCCCTTCGTCCTGAACCCCTTTGTCCGGAGTCCCTTTGTCCTGAGCCCCTTCGTCCTGAGTTCCTTTGTCCTGAACCCCTTCGTCCTGTGACCCTTCGTCCTGAGTCCCTTTGTCCTGAACCCCTTCGTCCTGAGTTCCTTTGTCCTGTGTCTCTTTGTCCTGAACCCCTTCGTCCTGAGTCCCTTTGTCCTGAACCCCTTCGTCCTGAATCCCTTTGTCCTGAACCCCTTCGTCCTGAGTTCCTTTGTCCTGAGTCCCTTTGTCCTGAACACCTTCGTCCTGAGTCCCTTCGTCCTGAGTCCCTTCGTCCTGAGTACCTTTGTCCTGAACCCCTTCGTCCTGAGTTCCTTTGTCCTGAGTCCCTTTGCCCTGAACCCCTTCATCCTGAGTCCCTTCGTCCTGAGTCCCTTTGTCCTGAACCCCTTCGTCCTGAGTCCCTTTGTCCTGAACCCCTTCGTCCTGAGTTCCTTTGTCCTGAGTTCCTTTGTCCTGAACCCCTTCGTCCTGAGTCCCTTTGTCCTGAGTCCCTTTGTCCTGAACCCCTTCGTCCTGAATCCCTTTGTCCTGAACGCCTTAGAACGGACAGCAGTCGAGGCCACTGGGGGCTTAAAGCTGCAAAGTCTGTAATTTTTGATCTTCTAAATAATGTTTTAACTTTCCAAGAACACAGTAATATAGCTCAAATTCAGGTATACATTTTATCAGCCTCGTAAACCTTAACAAATGATCACTATCAAAACAACATCATTTATATTAAAAATTAACTGTCTAGAATTTCTGGAGGGATGCAAATAATTACCAGAAAAAGAAAAAAAAACTCATGTTTTATAAGATAACTCACTTTTCCATGTAGTGAACATATTTGTTGTGAAAGCATAAATTAATTCTTTTTTTACAAATGACTTAAAAAGATTTTTTTTCGGAAAATGTTCATAATTGCAGACAAAGTCACTTTAAATAAATTTTACTGGCCAAGTTCTCACCATTGATTCAGTTGGCAACTATCTCCAGATGATTGCAAAACCCAAAATGGCACAACACAAAACCAAGACTAAACACCAACTGCTACACAATGGAAGCAGTTACAGACAATGAATTAACAACAATAGAACCAAATTAGGTCTGCAACTTCAAATGCACACACCCGCTGTGCATACAATGTAAAATAAGTGAACTCTACACCAACTCTGGCGGCAGCTGAACTGCCTTCGATTTTGGTGTAACTTCTCAACTGCTTAAAATGCTGTTTTGTTTCGATTGTATTGATCCGGAGAATAACTTCATCAATAACAGGTAGAAATGTTCAATGTTGATCACTCGAGAAATGTTGGCATCAAGTTCTTTCAATAGGAAAAAGTGTAAGTTTATACCAAAAGAGGTGGCAGCTGAGCTTCCATCTCTTTTGGTGCTAACGCATTTTACAGTATAGACTATAGAGACATAAACCCATGTGAAACGATAAAAATGTTGACTGTTTTAAATGACTAATGAAGAAAAAATACATGTAAAACGTATTTGGTCAACGATTATTAAGAAAAATAGTAATCGCGTCATTATGAACCAAACAAACAAGGAAGGCTGGATGAGTTTATTAAAACACACCTTTACCACTGCGTTTTCTTCGCATGCATTTCCCTATAAGTCGGAAGTCATGTACGTACGGTCGAACGCTGTATTTGATATAAAAGCCAGGGGAAATGTGTGAACATTCAGAAGTGATTCAGTCAACATCAGGTTGTAGAAACAATTATCAAAGGTAGGTTAATATTTTACTATTAAATTAATATAATCAACTAATATCTTTTAGTCTAATCATTTTTTTTTATTTTTTGAAAACGATATATGAGCCGCGACATGAGATTTCCAACAATGTGGTATGTGCGACCAGCAAAGGCTCACACCAGCCTGCGCATACGCGCAGTCTGATTAGAGCCGTTGCTAGTCGCGTGAATATTATATGACTGTTAAGCTACTGATTGAACATCATTTGGAGTTTCTAAGCTTAACAGGAGGCTGCACATGCTCGTCTGAGTCTACACTTGTCAAAAAGCCACATTGTTGGAAATATCATGTCACGGCTCAATTATTAGATTAACGAATATCGAAACTTTTTCAATCTAATGGATTGTCCTAAACATTTTGATACAGTAAGCATAGATATGTCCGTTTTGTGTTTTAAGGGGCCACAGGTCGAGAATTCTAAATTTCATTACATTTCTGACCCTGAAGAATTTCTTAGCAAACAATGTATATAGAAGAAAGATAAATGCAAAGATCAGGAATCGATACAACTAAGCACAACACCTGACCCGTGGCACCTTACGGGAAAGTGACAAAAATAGAAGGAAACACGACACACAAGAGAGCCAAGGAGTCAACCATTTTCCAGCAGCATTATGCGGCATTTCATCAGACTCTGTACTGTTTCCTAAGACAAAATCAAACTTCAGAGAAAGAAATACAATATAATTGGGGAATTGTAACCTGTGATCCCTCAATGTATACAATGGACCTTCCCGACTTTATTTTGTGTAGTTTTTATGGAAAATTCCGTTGGCCTTAATGGCGTTAGTTAAAATCTAAAGTATGATGAGGATTAACATCTTTAAAGCATTGACATCGTGATTATTTTACATTTGCTTTTGGAAGATAGGGGTGGTTGCATAGAAAGGGTTGTCTTTTTTAAGTCCGTATATAAATGATCATTATCCAGTTTGAAAACTTTTCAAATGTTCATTTGAAATCACCATTCGTGTGTAGAATATTGCGGGTTAGTACATTTTGAAATTACATATATTAATGGCGTAGCCAGAACGCTGAAAAAGTTACGCACATCAAAGGGAGACTTCTGGATAGAGCAGTGATTCTCTTCATTTGCGTCCCTTTTCAAAACGGGAATTCTCTTAAAGGAAAGAATTTGCTCCCAGAGGGAGCGAATTCTTTCCTTTAAGAGCAGTTCCTTATGTATGATAAATCACTTTTACCACATTGGGTGACCTCCCTTGAATGTTACTATTTTTATTACGCACGTGCGCAACTGCGTAATGGGAGCTTCGCCAATGTTATACATGTTCTTATACTGTATGTTCGCAGAACTCAAGAATGAACAAGTGTGCTGCATTAAGTGTCCTTGCCCTAATTAGCGCCATCGCAATGGCGACAGCCTACGCTCCTATGGCAACTGGGGGCTACGGAGGTTACTATAGTTACGTTCCTATGCACTATGGTGGTGGGGGAGGAGGAGGTGTTGGTGGATTTGGTATGGGAGGAGGAGGAGCTGGAGGATCGCTCTTTTCAAGTAAGGAACACAAACACATTTACTACATGTGCGGATCCAGAAGGGGGGACAGGGGGTCCTGACCCCCCCCCCCCCCCTGAAAAATCACAAAAATATAGGGTTTCTTAGCAATTCTGGTCCAGATTCCCTGAAAAATCACAAAGCCACCGAGCCAGCTTTCAATGCTGGGCCATGTTTCGCTGGCGGTCCGAAGATGGCCCGCTTATAGTGGTAATTGGATCTTCCCACCCCTCATCAACTAAAAAAAAAAGAAAAAAAAAAAAGTGGTCAAAGTTGGAACCCCTCTAACAAAATTTTCTGGATCCGCGCATGTGCTACGTCTGACTTATAATATTAACACAATGTACATTTTGCTTATTTGTCAGGTCTCTTATTCTCGAAGCCAAAACAACCAGATTCTCACTTTGAGGTTACTGGTATCAGAGTTAAAATGATTTGCTCTGTGATAATATTGCAAATCAGATGCGTTTGTTTTACAATAATGCACGCAAATCAGATGCGTTTGTTTTACAATAATGCACGCGAAGCAAATGCAATTCACAGTATAGCTTTTTTCTCCGACTATTTTTCAAAAGTAGGTAGCATCAATGTCATATATTTTGGCATAGTCTATTTGAAAAAAGTCTTTCCACAAGGTAAACACATATGAAATATCAATGTTCTATGTCAAATATTTCAAAATACATGTTCAACGTTTAACCCTTAAAGCGCCACCTATGATTTGCAGCAGGCGACAATTTCAAATTTTGCGGCTTTTTAAAAAAAGAACAAATAAGGCATGATATTTCATGAGAATTGTCTGCTGGCAGACAATTCTCATGAAATATCATACCTTATATTTTTCAAAATCATGGAAGATGTCGCAAAATTTGTTGATTACTGCAGTTGTGATTGGAGCTTTAAGGGTTAAATGTTGTTACGCACATACGCACGTGGGCAGACTAAAACAGTATATCCCGATCTTCGATTCCATAGGCATTAAATGATTATTTTTAATGTTTCCCTAGGAACTTTAAATCCGCTCTTTTAAGTGCACACGCCTTGTTAAGTTCTTTCAAAATGCTAATTGACATGAAATACTTATTTCTGATCACATCTTACTCACGGCCTCCAATCTCGGCCTCCTTCTCCAAAAAGAGCAGAGCGTAAAGTGAGGCGAAGGCCCTTCCGGGAAGCAGGCAGTGGGCAAAACAATGGAACACGGTGAGTTGTGTTGACACATTTTCAATCATAAGTAAATTTTCGGTCTTCGCCTCACTTTACGCTCTGCTCTTTTTGGAGAAGGAGGCCGAGATTGGAGGCCGTGTTACTGAAACTTCAGTATGGTTTAGATATGTATTTGTTCCTTTCACGTGTATCAACAAACGACATCATAGCAGTCGGCAAACATGTTTTGTGGGTGTTGGTATTTGAATTTTCACTATTTGAGACATCACATAAATTTATTTGTACTTTTTGTTTTTCCAAAATCCATTTTCGTAACAAGATTGTTAAGCTTGATCAAAACCATGTTCAAATCTTTTCGTGTTTTGTAAGGTTTATCTCTAGTATGTAATTGCTAACCAAATGGTAGTCATATAACAGGGTCAATAACCGCGTAAGACTAAATAGCAGGCAGCATTCGCAAAGAATAAGTGTCACACTTATTCTTTGTGAATGCTGCCTGCTATTTAATCTTAATTTAATCTTAATCTTTGTGACTTAACAAGCTAACCCAATCTGGTATATGACTGAATTTCTTGAACACAGTTTTGATCCCTAATCGAAAAAGATGTGCAATGCGGTAGTAACTATCATACCTTTGAACAATGTAAGGTCAAATAAAAAATTCCGGTGTTCAGGGTAATCCGATTCCACCTGAATTTAATGGTTTTCAGGTTTTCTGGAAAAAACAATGTTATGCATTTTGAAAGGTGTTTTGCCTTTCAAATGCATAAAACTATATTTTTCCAGAAAAAAAAAGAATTAAAAAATTGATATGTGTGTCCACCCTACCTAAAATCTTTCAGACCCTTTACCCGAAACACACATTTTTTAATTTTCCCTGAACGAAATCATTAACTTCAGCTTCAGCAGAATAAGCTGACAAAATGTTTAAAAACTAATTTTCCTAAAATGCTTGCGACAGATCTATTTTGCTATTGCACTCGCAGGAAATGTGCAAAATATGGAACCTGTGCAATTTTGCACAGGTTCCATATTTTGCGCATTTCACGCGGCTGTAAACCTGTTACTATATACAATTAATACGATATATACGATCATCTCATAGGATGCCCTTTATTTTATTTTTCAGTTATATTCGTGTTGATCATCATGTCTATGTTGGGTAAAGGAAATCTGTTCGGGAAAAACAACAATGGCAAGGGCAGATATTAACATCTGTGAGAAGACCCGCAAGAAGAAAGGTACGCCCTGGATAAGAGGGATATCCAATTATCTGTTTTATACCTCCACCCACCCCTACAAACACATCGATGATAGGGCAAATGAGATTTTGGTACACTAACAGTGTTCTCAATCATTACACTGAGTTACAGTATTTATTTATTTAGTAAAAGCTGTCTTAAGCAGCCACTCAAAAAAAGACAAAACAAAGGTCTTAAAGACAAATGGTAGCTAAATGAAGGTCGAAAGTATTGCATAATGCTCTCTTGGTGCATTCTGCAATACTTTTGACCTGCATTAAGCGATAATCGGTCATGAAAACCAATTTCTGGCTTTCTTTTGAGTGGCCGCTTAAGGCAGGTTTTACTGTAATGCCAATCTTTTTTCAAAGAGTCAACAGGACGACCACATTCTGTGCCCGCACAAAGGATATATGTCATAGGGTTTATTATACCTCGTCTTAGTGATTCGAATAGAAATGTAATAGTTTCATTATTTTCTAAATTATCAAATGACCCATACGAAATATAGGTCACAAAATCATCAAACATAATTTTCAAAGTCTTTCTTGTAAAGAGCAAATCTTCCCTCAAACTCCTGTTTCAATATTCTAGACGTCAGAAGGGATAAAGTGCACATGCAAATATAAGATTTAATTGTGATAAGAGTGTGAATTATTAGCAATACATATCTAAATAAATATATTGATAATTTAAGTGCATGATTTTCGTGCATTTAGGTCAAAATGTTGCCCTTTATTGAGACAGTGACAATTATTTAATCAGTAAATAAGAGGCATTAATAATTTTGGTAGGTAAATCACATAATTTGCAACTCTAACTAATGCACACTCACTTATCACGCTTATTTAAACTATTTATAATGAAACGTGATAAAGATTTATAACCAATCTTATAAGCCAAATAAATTTCTATTGCATTGACAATGAGCCAAAATTCTGATTCTGTATGTTTTGTCGATTGTTTCAGTTACCATCAGGTACCCCATTTAGTCTCCCCGTCAATAGGTACCTAAGGGTCGGGGAGGACCATCCCTTAAAGCACATTACAAATAGTTGAAAATAGAAAAAAATACTGATACAATATTCTACCAACAACAGCCCATATAACTGGAACTGTGGTGTCATATGAATGCGTTTGCATATTACAATATTGTTGAACTTTCATTTAACTATATATACTGTATAGTTTCCAATTAAATGTATACATATGTAAATGGTTTTATGGGGGTAATTCAACAACCAATATTGTGCCATATGGATGTCTTTTTATGTCAAGAGTATCCTTTCATTAAGCTTTACAGAGTGTTTTGCAGGCGATCTAAAAGTACATATCATATTGACACACACGTAGTCTTTAAAGTAAGAAAGAAGGCAAAGATCAGGAATCGATACAATCAAGCACCACACCTGACCCAGTACACCACATGGGAAAGTGACAAAACACATGGGAAAGTGACAAAACACATAACCCTCTGTACATACAACACATGGCACACAATAATTTTGAAAAGTAGGTTCAGCTGATTTTAACTTTGAATTTACAGAGTTAGTGATGCCAACTGATACAATACTCATACACGTACTCTCACCCCCCCCCCCCCCCACACACACACACACTCTCTCTCTCTCTCACATATACACACACAGGAGATGTATTCTATAATAACAGAACACACAGAGCAACATTCTACATTCTATCTATAAGTATGTGACTTACTACTACATTGTTGATATATTGATGGACCAACAATTTGTATAAATTATATGTAATTTATAATACATAATTTGTAATAAGTGCATAGCCTCCCCTTGATGTCTAGATAAAGTCTGCTTGCAGCAGAGATGGTCTTGTTTCTTTTTATGTGCAATATCTTGCAAAGCTTAGACTGGTACTCCCATGAAATAGTTATACACCTTGGACCATTTTTTGTTAAATTTCTCAAGCTTGTTATTAATTTTTGAAACATGCATTGCGCTCTGAAATTTCCTTTATAGATAGAGTATAAAATTATCAACACTGAGAACATTTGACGTAAATTTTGTTCTATAAATATAATATTTTGCTGCTTTGAAAACAAGATATTTCTTATGTTTAAGTTTAATATTATATTTTCTTGCTTATGCAACCAAGTCTTCAAACTCTAACCAAATTCAGTTGTTTTTGTTCAATAGATAAAAAGATGAGATATTGTTTCCAATTCTTGTTGACAAAAAGAACAAATGTCATTTTCTGATTTGTTTATCCTGTATAGGAAAGACTTGGTAACCAGTATCCTGATATTAATCTTGTATTGGAATTCCTCCAGTTTAACCTATTTTAGATCTTTCAAAATCAAATTATGTGTATGTCATTCATCTATTGCAAGGTTTCCAAATTCATTAGTCCATTTACTGGAAGGAGGTGTTGGCTTATTGTATTTAATTAGTACACCATACAATGTTTCACTTCTCATTTTGTCTCTGATAAGATATTTTACATAAGTCTAACATGAAATATTATAAATTTATACTGTTGAGCAAGTAACGCATTTTCAGCAATTTTGTTCTCCAACTATTTGGTACATTCCTGATAATTGAGTGGTCTAAAAATGTTCTATGAATGTTAAATTTTTCCTTAAATTCGTCAAAATCATAAAAGTGACCATTTTCATTCAAAAGATCTATCATACTATTAACTCCCTTGTTTACCCATGGCATCGAGAATGAATTATGTTTTTATTCTGTATGTCATCAAATATCAATAATCTTATTTGTTCATATTTAGGACATTCTAATAAAATGTAGTTCATCTTCAATAAAATCAGTATTACTTTGTTTAAAAATTGGTTTGTTTACCGGTGTTTTATGGACTGTGTACCTACCTCTTTCAATCTCTAATGTATGCGCACTAGTGCGTAGTTTACTTAATGTTTGTCTTTCCTGAAATTTAAGAGAATTTGTACATGTTTCACTTGAAAACTGGTATTTAAAAGTAGCAAGGAACGTAATTTATTTCGTCTGTTTGTACATAAAGATTTTATTTTGCTGCTATTAATATCAGACAGCCATTAACTTTACTTTCAAATCTTTGTTCAAAGAAAAATGTATTTTTGCTAAGGGAGAGTGAGTTGTGTAAAACATTTAGCAGGTTCACTTCTCTAAAAATCAGATCATATATGCAATGCAGCCAAAAGCTAGTATTGCTTTCAAACATGTCATAAGATATTTGGTAACATCTCTGATGTTTTGCAGTTTATTGCCACCTATACTATAAATGTATATTCAGCTATGTTTTTTCTATGCAAACAGCGCAGACCCTGATGATATGCCACCACTGTTTGCCAATGTAATGTTTACCGTTATCCAGACTGAAAGGAAATAACGATTTTCTTGGTGAGGCTAAGCCTTCGTTAATTTAGTAATATTGAAATAAGGTCATCTAATGATTGCTAAAAAGCATATCATAATATGAGCATTGCATGGCAAAACTAATAAAAATACCTATTACGCGTCCAGCAAAGACTCAGTCCGGGCATTCGCCCAGTCTAGACAGTATTTGCTGTCAGCATGAAAAGGTCAGGAGTCCTTAGCTATCCAGTGCGTGTACAGTAAAAACCCATAAACTGACAAGGTTTGTGGTCAGGGTTATCCTGCTTATCACTCTCTTGCTCAACTTTATATCCCTCTTACAAAATTATAGATACTCTAAGCCGAGAAACGAAAGAACACTTATACATAACCCAATATTCTTCCACCAGTAAAGGATCAAGAGTAAACATGGTAAACACAACATAACTTGGGCCTCTTCGCTTGGCCTGTGCTGCTCGCATACACAGAGTGTGGGTGAATATGAAGACGTGGGCCATAATTAAGACCCTCTAGTACCACTGGATACGTGGATATGGGCGTTCAGAAGAGGTTTTTGCGTTTATGGGATGGATGACTACAAAACTCTCATAGGCTGGCCAATATGATAATGTTTGCTGTGCTTTCCATTGCAGATAGAAGGACTCAAAAGACCAAAGAAATGAAGAAGTTGCCATAACCAGTTGTCTTTCAAACACTTTGACATGTCATGTTTTCATTTAAACATAAATGCATTGAATATGAATGCTCTCAGACAATAAATTTAGGGACTGTCTTTTTTATAGAATTAAGAATGGGACGAACGTCACTTGAAAAAAACCCAACCACAACAACAACAAATAAAAAATAAAGAAAAACGAAAAAAAAAACATACAAAAGGAATCAACGAACATATTAAAAGCATAAACCAAATTTATTGTCTGATGTACGTCAAACTTGAGAAAAATAAATTCTTGCAAATATGTGTTGACTAATTTTTATTTGAACCCCAACAAAATAATTGTGCGCCTAGCAAAGACTGGCCAGTCTGAGTACCCATCTAGTTAATCAAGGTTTCGCTACCCTCGCAATGCCTGGACCTTGAGTACCATTTGAGTGACAGCAAATATTCTGATCAGACTCGGCAGATTTGGGTATTGCTATGAAAAAAGTTCCATGATGATCTGAGCAAACATGGCGCGCGATTTATGTCCATTTACAAAAAGCAAGTGAGTATGATCAGGAAATACCACAATCACATACTGCAGACCAACCCATGGCACCGTGAGGAAGAGCCACATAACATTTATAGTAACAATACATCTGCAAGGCATTAATAGCAAAGCAACCAGCTTTCTCTTCCTCTTCAAGATGATTGCAAAACTAAAATGGACACAAAGTAATGTAAAACAAAACAAAGACAAACACAAACAATAGGAAGTTAATTAAACAATAGGTCAACAACACCAGAACCACCGCCTTAGAACGGACAACAGCCTAAGCCACGGGGGGGGGGGGGGGGGGGGGCTTAAATGAATTTTACTAGCGCTAAATCTTCGCCTACAAGTATGAACTACTAAAATAATACATTGACATGTATTATACACCCAAATGAAAATACTCAGTGAGTATGACTAGGAATTGCCACAATCACACATTGCATACCAACTCACGGCACCGTGAAAAAGAGGCAGAAAACAATAACAGCCACGTGACACCAATAAGACAATAAAAGCAAAGCAACCAGCCCTTCTTCTCAGCACTAGAAAGCACATTAGGAATTAAATCACAAAACAAGAACCAACTACAGTAAGACCTGTCTTAAACGGCCACTCAAAAATAGACAAAACAAAGATCTCAAAGACAAATGGTGGCTTAATGAAGGTCAAAAGTGTTGCAGAATGCTCGAGCATTCTGCAATACTTTTGACCTGCATTAAGCGATAATCGGTCTTGAAAACCAATTTTGGTCTTCTTTTTGAGTGGCCGCTTAAGACAGATTTTACTGTACAGTAATCCCACATACAATAGTATAGGAGCTACAATTAACAATGAATCATCATCAACATGATCACAACCTTAGAACGGACAAGAGTCGAGACCACTGTGTGTGTGTGTGTGTGTGTGTGTGTGTGTGTGTGTGTGTGTGTTTCACTGGCTAAATCTTTGTCATATATTCTGCTGATGTCAAAATACAACAATGTTTAGCTCGCATGGAGGCTTCCTTGCGTATGCAATGTGTCATCACAGGGAAACAATTAAAGTAAGAAAGAGGGCAAAGATCAGGAATCGATACAATCAAGCATCACACCTGACCAAATTAACTTGCTGAAAGTGGCTCTTAACTCAACTCATAGACAGTCAGAGCTAAAGAAAACCCCTAGTTTAGCCACAGTGGGCCTAGCCAAATACAATAATTGGGCACCAACCCACCGTTGAACGTTTTTATATAGCCAAGATCGTCATTCAGACGGACAATTCGTTGTGCAATTAAATAGGAAAACATAGCTATAACCCATGATAGTGTTCATAATCAGGCATACAGACTGTCGCATAATCCCAGTCTTTTATACGTTTGACTATCAGGAAAAGAAGGCTTCTTTATAAACTAAATCACCATAAAATACTTACTCAGATATTCCCTGATGCATGAGTGTTCAAACCCATTTTACATTAAGCAATCAACTCTGAGTATCTGCGACAGAATTAAGATCTGGATCGCCTTGTTTTAGTAACTAAGCAGTCAAAAAATTCTATTGTTGAAGTTACTAACATTGGAGCATACATTCTCGCAAGACAAATAAGTTGCGAAATTTATACACCTCAAGAAGGGGAGCGAGGAACATCTCTACCAAGAAACGGAAAATTAAACATTTCAATCATGACGTTAATCATTAATTTTAGATGTAGCTATGCCATTTGTTATTGACAGGTCAAAATCCAAAAAGGGGATGCACTATCATTAAAATGCTATATTTGCGCAAAGTTCTGCGTGGCATATCTGACTAACCATTTGTTTAAAATAAGGATTGTCAGCTATGAGTAAAGCATCTAGATATCTTGAAGTACTGTTGAATGTTGCAATAACATCAGCTTGATTATTGTCAGAGAGAGAGACAACATGAAGTCTCTCTCATAACAAAATAAAAACAAAAATAGTAAGTGAGTATGATCAGGAAATACCACAATCACAAACTGCAGACAAACCCATCGCACCACGAGGAAGAACCACACAACAGTCACGAGACACCAGGAAGACGAACTAAGCAAAGCAACCAGCTCTCTTCAAGCCAAATCTGCAACAAGAGAAGAACAAATAATAACCATTGGAATACTTACAATTTGTCTAGATCTATATCATTTAGATTCAAATCTAAAACTGTCTAAAAGATAAGGGAGTGCGTCATAAACTTCTTCGACATTGCCATAAGAATTAGATTTTATTTTGTGGTTCAGAAGTGATAAAATGCATTTCGCATTTCAAACACAATATAGTGAGTCCTCTCTCCATAAAAGTAGTTCAGCTAATTTGGTTATTTTTTCTTTGATTGGATTTAATGAGAGAGTAGATAAATAATATTAAGATAAACTAGATGCTAGAAAGCCTTTTAATTCTAATTTATTAAGAATATCACCTGGAATTTTAATAGACAAAAAAGATTTTTACATTTTCTTTCCTAAAATTTTCACAATGTTTTATAACATGTTTTTAATTACAGTAGGGCAAGAAATTAAGAATATAGACAGCAAAGTTCTATTTAATCTCATGTGATGGGTATCATGTAGTGCTTTATTTTTCTTAACCTTAACGAGTACTTAATTTAAGATTTTTGTAATGAATCAACGTTGGCGTTGGCTTTTTAAAAATTTGTTTCTTTCTTTTTTTCATTTTTATGCTCTCTATTTTTTTTAAAGCTGTGTTTCAATTAAAAGAAGGACTCCAGCGGCTAGCTTTCCCCTTCGTTTTTCTTTGCAACCCTTAATAGTTTAATGACATTGTCATAGTATTCTCATTGAATTGAAGTACCAGCAGGATTATATCTATCAATAACCCCTGGCCAAAAACCCTTGGCCATTACCTTGCCTTAATGGTTGGGTACGAAATATCTTAGGTGGGATGAGCCAGGGCGCTTCCATTGTATGGACTCTTTTTTAGTATCTGGGTTCCTCTGGTGAATCCAAGTTTCATCTCCTGTTACAAGATTAGTGTGAAAGTCTTCTGGACTGGCATTGTGCACTTCCAGAAGTTATTGACTTGACTCCACCCTGTTTATGATCAGGTTTCTAGGAACCCACCTGGCAGATACTTCTGACATGTCTAAATCTTCATGGAATATAGAGTAAACGCTTCCATTAGAAATACTACATTCTGAAGCAAGTTCTGCAGCCTTGATTCTGCGATCGTTTAGCACAAGTCTCTTATTACGGTCGATCATCTTCTGGCTGATGACACCAGCAGGGCGACCTGGCCTTGGGTCATCCTCTAAGGAGTCTCGCCCACGTTTAAATTCTACTGACCACTTTGCCATTGTGGAATACTTTGGTCTACTGTCACCATACACATCTACCATGCGCCAATGAATTTCTTTGGCGTTTGCACCCTCCTTCCTGTGGGATTTTATGACTGCTCTGACATTCCATTTTTGCCAATCGTTATAGGTTTTCAAACAAAAAGTTGACAAAACTGCTGATATCATTCAACTGACAAAGGTTTACACTGCACAAAAAGGAAACAAGAGGGCCCTAGGGCCCTGGATCGCTCACACGATTCCTGGCACATCAGATGATGTTTAGGCCTGTTGTAAAAGAGATATCATTTAAAGACACATTTTGCTAATAACCGACCGGTGGAATATGCAGTAGAGGTAAGAAACAATCAGTGGTATATATAGAGAATACTAGGTGAGTGTCTTTTGGTATCAAGTTTACCAGGCAAGGCTTTGAGAACGCATGTTGACATCGCGAGGCTTGCCGAGCGATTCAACATGCGTTCTCAAAGCCGAGCCTGGTAAACTTGATATCAAAAGACGCGAACCTGGTATTCTATTTATCAGTTTACCTATTGTTTCTTTCTTCAAACTAGCGATTCTGACGTAATTTTCGATTTTTGTGTTGATTCAGCGTCATTAACGACGTCATTCAAAAAGTGCAACGTCATCATGACCTGATAAAGGTAACATGCCGTGAGATAGACAACGTTTATCAGGCAACATGCGACAATGCAGTTTATATGAGAGGTGACTGATAAATCTGGCTCTCTGATAAGCAGGGGTGCAGATACAGAGTAATATCTTCTAGAATGAGATGGTGTCATGCTGAAGAGTAACCCAGAACTGTATTTATTTATTTGTTTATTTATTTATTTATGATTTTGAAATTAAGCAATATGGGGAAATAAAAGAAACTGCCACTCTTTGATATGTGAATACACTCCTAAATTGTTTGCAGAAGCCAGCTGGTCTGGTTCTACAGTGTTTTCAAAAGTGATAAATCTAGGTTAAGCATTAAATAGCATTTTTTTTAAAAAGTCATTGAGTGTCAAACGATTTGGATCAAGATCGTGACGGACGTTCTGTTAGTACTGATCTGAGTCCAAATTGTTTGCCAGGTTAATCAGCAGACACCATCTGGATAATGGGAAACAAGTACTTAGGCAAACAGTGAAGAACCAGATGAAACCGGTGTCAGAGCTTTTGCTAAGATAAAAAGAACCTTCTGTGATAGATTATCAAAATATAGAAATTTCGAACTATGACCCTTAAACACAAAAAGGAAAAAACCATGGTAATCGTATTAATATGTATGGGAAAATTCACCATTATTAAAAAAGTTAAAAGTGAAATCAATAATTTAAACCGGGCGACTTTTGCCGTCTGCTGATAACCTTGGCAAACAATTTGGTCCCAGATCAGGACTAATATTTATGCGAAATTAAATTGAATTTGGAAAAGTGGTTCAGGAGGAGATGTCGTTTAAAGATATTTTTATCTATAGCTCTGGTGGCCTGTTTGTTCAGCAGATTAGAAAATATGTGCAAATATGCTAGAGGAGGGTCTGGATAGGGGGGGGGGGGGGTCTGGTATTCATTATTCATTAAAAATTTAGCCCATTATTCATCTCATTAAAATTTTGGGTTATTTATTAAAATAAGACCAATTATTCATTAAAAGTAAGAAAGATGCGAAATATAAGAAAATGCTATATTTATTGTGCATAGTATATATAGACAGTATATAAATGCAGTCAAGTTCGTTGTCATGGTTGTATGAAATCTACCCACTCAATGACCTATGTATTCATATCTTACGGTTCGTTAGACGGAAAAAATTATTTACCGTGAAATTATTGCTGACGTCTAAAATATAAACATACCATAGTGATCATAACTCATTTTCTGTGTTTTTATGAACTTCTAAAGTGATACATATCCTGGTTTAAAATGATTATTTCGGGTTTGCGTAAATGGATGCTGATTATTTTCATTTTCTCTTTTCATATATCTACAAACGAAGGTAAGATTCCTTTTCCAACTTATGCAGAATAGAACCATCCATTCTTGTTTTGACGTCTAAACTGAGCCTGTGTCTAGCATAAGGTACACGTTGGCTAGTGTGTACAGCAAATATTCAAATCAGTATGCACACACGCACAGTCTGATCAGAGTCTTAGTTTCCACCTGAGGAAACGTTGGACCCTTGGAGACACATCGAATAATCCGGTCAATCTGCCAATTGGTACCGGCTCTTATGATTAATTGTTCATGATATCATACGTTCGATGCATTCTGATGTCTACCTGTCCTGTGCTACTGAAGACATCAAGATCTGTCACAACCAGTGAAAGCTAGTTTCAGCCAATCAGAGGAGGTCTTTTATAGGAGTCATAACAAGTAGTTGCTAAAATGTTTGTTTATATCGTAGAAACAGTGTAGACCATGATGAGATGCCTACGCCTACGGCATCTCATCATGGTCTTCACTCATTGGTTTCGCAAATAGAGTTATTTCAATCGTCCAATAAACCATAAGGCCAGTGCGCATATTTGTACGTTTAAACTCTTTGCCTACCGGGTAATTTTGCATGCTTTTTTGTCGTCTGCTATTTTTTCAAAATCAACCTTTTCGAAAAATTCTTTCAGGAATATCAGCAGAGTTCAAATAGTTTGGATCCAGATCATGCCACAGTTCGGTACTCGAATCTATTCCTAAATGCTTACATAAATCGCCATGTGCATGCTTAATACTTAAAAATGATCTAATTCTATAGTCCTTAAGGCATATGGCATGTGTTTCTATATAGTATTAACACCAATATCTACTACTTCCGGTCTATGAAGTACCGACAATACACGTAAATACCAGCAAATCGACGTACACATTTACCAGTGTGCTACTACCCGAGACGATTTTGCTGTTAGTCTTGGTGATACTTACCAACACCTCATGAACCCTTTATGTACTGATGGGTTCTTCCTTCTGGCCTGATACAATAAACTTAGGATGGTCCATCATGACTATATATCAAAGGTAACAGCCGGAACTCCTTTCTCAAAGCCTTTGCGGGTGCATAAAACTGGACGTACTGTGAGCGCTGTATATGCCATAGACAGGGGGGGGGGGGGGGGGGGGGGCACTACGCCGTCAGCAAACTGAAAATCAAATTTCCAAATAATTAAGCCGTGACATGTAATTTCCAACAATGTGGCATTTCGGCAAGTGTACACTCATACGAGCCTGTGCAGCCTCCTTTTAAGCTTTGAAACTTCAAATGATGTTCGGTCAATAGCTTAACACTCATATATTATTCAAGCGACTAGCAAAGGCTTTGATCAGACTGCGCGTATGCGCAGGCTGGTCTGAGCCTTTGCTGGTCGCACATACTACATTGTTGGAAATCTCATGTCGCGGCTCATATAATAATATTTCTTTCTATGAAGATCGTTTTATCTTTAGCAAACAGTGCAGACCCAGATTAAATGCAGCATTGTGTTGCATTACATCTGGGCCTTCACTGTTTGCAAAAGTACGCATTTAGAAGTGGATTAAAAAGGTTAGTAAACAAACAAAAAAGCCAGAGGTTATTAATGTCCTTGACATAATTGTATACGCATACTAATTTTAAAAATACTATATACCATTTGCAAAATGCTGCCCGAGCAAGGGTTTTGGGTGAGGATTATACATAGCCAAACTATCTGTCAAATTGAAGAAGAGGATCATTTAAATTGATCAAAACAATGTTTAAATCTTTAAATGTTTTGTAAGGCTTATCTCCAGTGTGGAATCATTAACAAAAGGGTAGTCACAATAGACTTCGAGCTAAAAAAGGTCCTGCTCCCCCCCCTAGGGAATTTTGCAGACATATCCTATCTTGAAGAAAATTTCAAGCCGCATCTTTTAAGAGATGTTTGCACTCTGTGCTCCGGGGCGTTAGTCTCTGACAGCCTGTTACATATGTTACTGTAACAAACTAAGGAAAAAATCAAAACGAAAGTTTGAGCTACAGAAAGAAGACATTAAACCATCTAATTATTCAGATTTCTTGTGAAGTTTGCAAGCTGGATGCATAAGCTACATAAAAGCAGCATTTTAAACAAAATTACAGCCTTCAATGGTGATATATGCGTTACATAGATTAAATTTCCCTTTGAAAGTTGAAATCGTGACTAACATCATTCATTTTACAGACGATTTGTGCATTTTTACAAGTGTTTTTAATCTTAGTTTACTAAAGTACTCATTTGACTAATAGAAAAAACAAAGTTTGCTTTTCTATCTCATATACATTGTTTTATATGAGCTATTAAACAACCCTACCCCCAATTTTTAGTATCCAATTTTGGTATCTATTATTGAAGAAAAATATATGAAAATATTTGACGCTCGTGGATATCTTACGTTTTTGGCACTGTCTTGCTAATGCAATAAAGAATCATACATTTGCAAGTTTGACATCAGGATCAGAGCACTTATTAAAGTATGTAACGTATGTTACATGGCATAATGAATGAGCTAGGAAATTTTCTTGGAAGTAAGAGATGATATTTCAGAAAAATACGGTTTTTCACATGTTTTCCTATTAACCTCTAGCCTCTGGTGCCTTAGTCTTAGTAATTACAGTCATTGCTGATAACAAGCCCTTGAAATTGTGTTACCTATGTTATATATAACCTTTTTAATCACATATTTCCTAATGCCTATAATATTAAAATATATAGACATATAGATAGAAAATAATAGTTCTCATTTAAATGACACAATTTAATAAATATTCCTATTAAATGAAATTATTCAAAAACAATATTATATTCAAGTCACCCTCACAATGTCTATCATTGTGTCCGCTTCTATTGCAAAATAATCACCCATTTCATCACAACCAGTAGAATCATGGCATTGTATTAGGACTGCAAACTGAGCACAACCCTGTTCCTCTCCACCTCTTTGGGAATTGTGCAGACATATCCTACCTTAAAGAACAATTCAAGCTGCTTCAAATAAGAGATGTTTGCACTCTATTAACTAGGGGGTTAGCCTGTAATGGTAGGATACGTATGTTACCATATTAATTTAAGAATAAATGAATTGAAAGTCTGAGAAACAGAAGGAAGACATAAAACTATCTATTTATTTGAATTATTCATTTTGTTTGCATGCTGAATACCTTTGATACATAAGAAAAGATTTTTTAACAAATATACAGCTTCCTATGGTGTAATATGTGTTACATTAATTAAGATTACTTTTTAAAATTGGTAATTGTGACAAACATCACTTATAAGCATTTCGTGTGATCCTCCTCTTTAGCCATCAAAAGACTTAATTTTCTTTGTATGTGTGGCCAGTGCCAGCGTCAAACAACTTGACTCAGCCAAACTTGAATCATTTTAGCATTCTTCAAAAGCAGAAACAGCATGTCAGTGTCATGGGATCAAACACCTGATTAAATATGGGTTTAATACCATTTCACATATATGCATACAATGGAGTATGACTCTGGTATATATCTCTTCCTGTGAAGGTGCAAGAGCAATCTAACTGCAGCTGCCCCTGCATGCGTGCTAGTCAAATGATAACTTTGCTCTGATTTTGCAAAATCTATGTCTCTACCCTGTAACTCTAAGAATACTTTAAGATTTCTGACATTGGTCAAACAGAAATTTGATAGGCTGCTTTTTTGCATCATTTGCCATGGAACCTATCCAGTCTTTTGGTGCTCAAGTCCTCAGGTCTTAGATCAATAGTATTTTGCTGCGCCCAAAGAAATTTATAGGTTTTCTTTAGTTACAATGTTGACTCTTGATGGTTTTGGCAGACCGTCTGAAACAATTTCTGTTACACCTTGAAAGTTATCTGGTATAAGAGAAAGAATATGAAGTTGGACATTGCCATCAATTATGTTTGCAGTTGGTTGTTTTTTGATGTCAGTACATTGAAGCATGTCTTAAAACCTATGATTTCTCAGTTTTTGCAACCATATCATTAGCTGTTGCATTCTAAAGAAGGAAAGTGGACTATAGGTAGAATAGGATAACCAGTAGTTCTATATTATGCTCTTAGGAGGATTTATACAGAGTAAACAAGTTGATAAGGTGCCTCATTTCATAATCCATTGAAAACACTGAAATGGAAAACACTTGCCTCTGACTGTGAAATCAAAAAGGATGTCACGACAGTGCCCTTGCTCATTTATTATGACGAGTTATATATGTTATATCCTTTAATAAGCACTCTTATCTTAGAAACTTAGTGAATCATTGAATTGAAAGGGTCTAATTTGCGCTCTGTTCATCCTGCATTTCATTGCTTTACCTGCTGTGATACACCTAGTTCGTTTATCTGAAGGGAAAGAGTTACCTCGGTTTCAGCACTTCAGAAGTACTAAGACTTCAAATAAGTTTTTGAATGCTTGGGGAAAGATAAGTAGTGCAGAGACATTATTAGATGAAAATATGTGGGTTGCATGTATGGAAAGGCTACATTTATAAAAGTTAACCAGCTAAGATAAGATTCTTTATTACAGAAATACCAAGGTACATCAGTTCAGGTTCTCATTGCTCTTAATGGCATAGTTTCTTTAGTCTTTCTCCTACTTGCAAAGTATCACTTGAAACACATACTCAAAGAGCCAACTATTAGGAATTCATATCAGTTTCCGAATGTTCCAAGCCAAAATTGGAAAGTTGATAATGGCTCATCAATTTTGAGTGGACTGGTGGTAAAATTGAATAACAGTAAATGATTGAAATATTGTGTGATGATTCTACTAGTTGCAAGGAGGCGTGTGATAATAATGATTACCACAGAAGCAGACAACGACAAACGTTTAACATGAGTGTTAAATCAATGAGAAATAGTTTGGACCATTTCATTTATTGTATTTTCTTGTAAAAATGTAAAACTATCTTTTCTATTTGTGGCTCTATATTTAGCATTATATGCACAGTATTAGGAAATGTGTCCAAAAGGTTATTGATAACATCTGTAACACCAGTCCATGGGCTTGATAATCAGAAATGAATATAATGTCTAGTGTTTTGGCACCAAAGACTAATAAGTACACATTAAGTGTCCTGATCTTTAACTTAATTACATCTTGTAGATATATGAGCAAGACAGATAGACTAAGAAAATGAAAAATATCCACATGCTGTAATCGCTTTCATGTGTTTTACTTAAACAGTATTATAACAAAATTCGCTTCTCTGTAAAACTGGGAGTAGGGCTGTGTATTAGCTCCTATAAGACAATATATTTAAGATAGAAAAGCAAACTTGGTTTTTCCTATTCATCTATTGAGTATATGTTTGTAAAATCTAATAAAACAGTTTGAAACCAAGTCATAGTAGTTGTTTAACTACATGACGATAGCCACAATTATAGCTTTTAAATTATAATTAGGCTCATGTAACGCAAATAACACCACAGTTAGCTGTATTAATGTTAAACAGCTTCCATATGTAGTAAAGACATCCAGTATAAAGACTATAAGAATGTCAATTTATTAGATAATTTTAATGTCTTCTTTTGGTAGCTCAAACATTAAAATTTCGTATTCTCAAATTGATATAGTAACATATGTAACAAGCTGTTACAAGCTAACGCACAGACTTACAGAGTGCAAACATTTCTTATTAAATGCACCTTGAATGGTTACATAAGATCTAATTTGTCTGCAGAATTCCAAAGGGGATTAGGATGGAGCAGGCCCTTACTCAGCTTGATGTCAAAATACTGTTTGATGATTTTACTTATCATGCTAACATATGTAACACTCTCTGATCTTTAAAACTTGATGACAACTAGCAGATCTATAAGTCTTTATCATAGGAGCCAGTTTAAAATCCCTAAACAATGTAAGATGTCCAACAGCTGCGAGTTTTTTCACAATTTTAGCTCAAACTTTCAAACTACATTTCCTTTATTTGATATAGTAACGCATGTAACACGCTGTTTCAGACTAACGCCCCAACATAGAGAGTGCAAACATCCCTTATTCGATGCAGCTTGAGTTGTACTTTAAGAAGGAATATGTCTGCAAAATTCCCTCGAGGAGATTAAAACATTTTTAGGCATATCTTACGTAAAGACAAATGAGCTTGCCCATTTATTACATCAGGTAACATATGTTACAGCCTCTAATATTAAAAAATTTGCAACAAACTTGCAGATTTATGAGTCTTTTCATATAAGCAAATAAATCCCAAACAATGAAACACATTCATCAACTGAAAATATTTTTTAACTATTTTTACTTTAGTTTTAATACCAAACATTTCACCTTAAAACTGGGTAGGGGTAGGGTTGTTTAAATGCTTATTTCAGAAAAAATATTTAAGCTAGGGAAACAAACTTTATTTTTTCTGTTAGCCAATTGCATAAGCTAGTCAGACATGGTTAAAAACATTTTGCAAAACACACAGAGAGATTGTGAATGTAAATGATGTTAGCCACACTTGCAAATTTTAATGGGTTATCTGATTTATGTAACGCATATAACACCTTAGGAAGCCCCAATTTTGTTCAAATGGCTGTCATATGTAGTTAAGATATCCAGTATGCAGACTATATGAATGATTTTAAAAAATAAATATTTTAATGTCTTTAATTTGTAGCCCAAACTTTCAATTTACTTTTTCTTAGTTTGATTAAGTAACGTATGTTACAGGCTCTTACAGACTAACGCCCCGGAGCACAGAGTGCAAACATCTCTTAAAAGATTCGGCTTTCAATTCTCTACAAGATAGGATATGTCTGCAAAATTCCCTAGGGGGGGGGGGGGGAGCAAACCCATTCTCAGCCATCCGTCTACAATACACGGGCTACCTAGCGTTCAATTATCGCGTACGATAAATTTAAAGATAGTATTTGCAAACATTTAGTGTCTGGGTACAATTTGGTCTACAGAGATGATTCCAATTGCTTGAACTTATCCAGCAAGAGAGCATTATAAAAACACTTATTTCCTGTGACTTTACAATTTGACCCCCATTTTGTTCAGGGCCAATTTTCTTTGACACAATTTCGACGCCAGATTGCAAAAGACGTGTGACGCAGCAGTACCTGGCATACCTTTGCACTGATATAAACTAAACTGGCCTATCACTTGTGATCATCCTGAGAGTTGATTAGTTCTAAGTGGTGCGTGTCTTTTTTTGTCGGGTATATATTGAACTTGTCATGAGACGCAACACCATACCGTACAAATAATAGAGTTCCAAACACCTATTTGTCAAAAAAAGGTTTTGGCTGGATATGTCAAACATGTTTAAGCCCTCCGGTTTTCTTTTCTTTATACTGACCGTTCCAAGGCTGTGCTTCTTTTTCGGATCCTTTTTGTTCTTTGTGTTTCGTGTTTCTTGCCTGTTCCTTGCAGGCTGAGAAAGGGCTGACCTATGTGATGCTTCGTGTGTTTATGGTGCCCTATGTCAGGTGTAGTACTTGATTTTCTCACTTGATTGTATCGATTTCGTAGCTCTGTGCCTTCGTCCTTACTTTGAGTACAAGAGGCACTTGTGTCCAGTCTTACAGGAGACGCTGTTGACGGTGTAATGTACTTCAGCAAGCCAATTGATTCGTGTTGCCTTCTAACCATACTGCAGCTAGATTGTGCGATTTAGCGGGAACATAATCCATAAGCTCTATATAGCGAGTGGAATATCGTCCGCGCTGACGCAAAAACGACAAATAACTTTCTTTCTGCACCAACATGCATTTGTACCTTGCGCGATTTTTGATGTAAAAAACTGAAATCAGACAAACAATCATACCCTCACCAAATTTATACATGCTGTATCTACGGAAGCCCTGGAGGGACATTTTTACTTATTACTTAACACTTATTACTTACTACTTATTACTTATCACTTATTACTTATTACTTATTACTTACTACTTATCACTTATGACTTACTACTTATTACTTATCGTATCATATATAACCTCTATAACGGCGGGAAACTTAATTGTACATTCCCTGTTATAGCAGTAGTAGTAGTAGTAGTAGTAGTAGTAGTAGTAGTAGTAGTAGTAGTAGCAGCAGCAGCAGCAGCAGCAGTAGTAGTAGTAGTAGTAGTAGTAGTAGTAGTAGTAGTAGTAGTAGTGTTAGTTGTGGTAATTCTAGTATTACTACTTATTTGTTATTACTTACTACTTATTTGTTATAACTTACTACTTATTTGTTATTACTTACTACTTATTTGTTATAACTTACTACTTATTTGTTATTACTTACTACTTATTTGTTATTACTTACTACTTATTTGTTATGACTTACTACTTATTTGGTAGTAGTAGTAGTAGTTTGTAGTAGTAGTAGTAGAACTAATAGTAGTAGTATTTGTTGTTGTAGTAGTAGTAGTAGTAGTAGTAGTAGTAGTAGTAGTAGAAGTACCACCATTACTACTACTACTACTACTATACTACTACTACTATATTAATACTACTACTACTACTACTGCTACTACAATCATTACCACCACTAATATTACTACTATAACAAGGGAGCGCAGTGGCTCAGTGGTAGAGTGCTTGACTCGAGACCGAGGGGCCGCAGGTTCGAGCCTCACCGGCGTCACTGTGTTGTGGTCCTTGAGCAAGACACATTTATCCTAGCTTAGTACTGGTTCAACCCAGGAAGACCCGTCCCTGATTAACTGAAATATTATTTATGGGACGTAAAGAATCAAATCAAACAAACAAACAAACAAACTACTACTACTACTAGTGCTACTACTACTTCTACTACTACTACCAGTTTGGCCATTTTTAAGGCCTTATATGGGAGTCATTCCCAATCCAAAAATGGTCTTTTTTTCGCCAATTTCACGTAATTTAGCACTTATTTTCCCAGTTGTAATAAAATATTTTCCCAAATGTGAAGGAAAAGGTAGCTTCCTAAAATCCCAAATAAAATCCCTGACTACTACTACTACTACTACTACTACTGCTACGGCTATTACAAGGGATGTACAATGAAGTTTCCCGCCGTTATGAGGGTTTATATATGATATGATAAGTAATAAGTAGTAAGTGAGAAGTAGTAAGTAATAAGTGATAAGTAATAAGTAGTAAGTAATAAGTGATAAGTAATAAGTAAAAATGTCCCTCCAGGGCTTCCGTATGTATCATACTAATCTAATTCAAACTACCTTTTCAAGAAAAAGTGTTTTCCAAGGAAAGAATTCGCTACCTCTACGAGCAAATTGTTCCTTTAAGAGATGTCCCCACTTTTTAAAAGGGCCAGAATCGATGATATTCATTGCTTGTTAATTTCAGTAGTCTCCATTTGATGTGTGTGAATATATCCTATAAAGTGATTACAAATAATTGAGCCGTGACATGTGATTTTCAACAATGTGGTAGTTTGACAAGTGTAGTTTCAGACGAGCCTATGCAACTTACTTTTAAGCTTAGAAACTCCAAATTGTGTTCAGTCAGTAGCTTAACACTCACAGAATAATCAAGCGACTAGCAAAGGCTCCACAGGCTGATCTGAGGCTTTGCTGGTCGCACATACCACATTGTTGGAAATCTCATGTCATTGCTCAAATATGTTTCAGGGGTTCACATAGAACTAGATGGCTCTGTACCAGTTGAATCTGTTGCAAGCCTTATTCAGGGAACGAAGCTGGAACTGACATGTATATTCGACGCTCCCGATGCTGTTTTTCTATGGACGAAAGTAGATGATGAATCATTCTCCTACCCTAATCATTCAGAAGGTCCAGAGGGTTCACGCTGGAAGATACACATGTACTGTCACCAGACCTGGCGCACCGGAAGAAGCGAAATCATTAGAACTCAATATTCTATGTAAGCTGCAAACAAACAATTAAGTAACATTTTGTTCTCTTCAAAATCGAATCAATGATTACAGTGAACCACTTTAGTTACGCATCACATGTAAAATGTAAAAATACTCGGAAAAGAAATATGATGTTTTATTCTGAGACTAACAGCATAAAGCGTATCTAAATTTGCATTAGCCATTTGAATTCCATTGTGATCAGATGAGAAACGAATGAGAAAAGGCACTACTCCAAAAACATCATTTCCCATTGCATTATTTCGAATGAAACTCAGATGACAGTGCACTTTTTCAGCGTCGAATTTCTGCTATAGACATGCCAGAGATAAGAGCCGAATTATTCTTGGCAATATCTAAGACTGGAATGTGTTTGTTAATTTCATCATTTTTAAACGTTTTACAACTTTGGTTCCCAGCTGGCCAAGATGTGAAAAAGTTGGTTTTAGTACTTTTTTTTAAAGTTAGCTAAAATTTCGTATGATTCTGAGAAAATTAGTCATCAAAACACTTTTTTCATGATTTCATTTTAAACAACCATGTATCAGCCATTTATTTTCGTAAAAAATGGATTTATTGGCGTCATGGTGTTGTCAATGATAAGATGTTTTAGTGTTTTGATAATTGCATGTCAACAAGTGACTCATAACAAATCAATTTGCGAAGGAAAACCTGTTTGATTATTGTAACTGACGTTAATATCACGTCAAAACGAGCATTTCTTTAAAATGTAACGGTGTTACTCAATTCAATCGCCTTTGACGTAGCAGAATGATTCGCATGAGTGATTCCGATATTTTTCTATGTCATCAAACAGATACAATATCAATTAAATTATCATAGAGAAGGTTTTATTTCAGCATTTTTGTCAAAAATGTGGGCCCTGAAAAAGTGATGTGTAACTAAAGTAGCTCACTGTAGAGTTTCAATTTAAAACATAGATTATTTCGATTGATGTATCTTTGGTTTTTAGTTTTGTTTTATATAAGCCAACATGCGTGATAAACAACAATCGATAAATTAAAATAACCCTGATACACCTGGTTTGAACACAAGCCCCAACTTACTTAATACGGTGATTTTTAACATGATTTTTATTTTTCAAAACACGTTATACACTTGATTTTCTACACAGGTTAGAGTCTTCAAAACCATTTTACAATTGGCCACATTCCTCTAAGCACTTTTAATATTTTGTGTACAGGCTGCATCATTTAGCACATCTTTTACATTGATTTCATACACATGTACAGACTCTTGTCTTAAAAAAACGTTATAGACTTATTTTATTGAACAGACCCCAATATTCAAAAAAAACTTTTTACGCATGATTATGTACTAAGCCCCCAGTCGCTTAGGCTGCTGTCCATTCTAAGGTGACGGTTCTATTGTTGGTGATTCGTTGTTGATTGTTACTCTTATTGTGGGATTCTGTAATTGTTCTATTTTTGCTGTGCGTTGCTTTATGTCCATTCTAGTTTTGCAATTATCTTGATGGGGAAGAGAGAGCTGGTTGCTTTGCTTTTTGTCTTCATGTTGTTTTGTGATTGTTATATGGGTTTGTCTGCAGTTTATGATTGTGGTATTTCCTGATCATACTCACTCACTATTTTTGATATTTGAAAAGTATATTTTATTTGTTTTTTGTACATTGACTTCTGTCTTCGAAATACTTTTACACATGATTTGTTAAACATGCTCCACATTTCATAACAGTTTTACGCTTGTTTTTGTACACCGACTCTAGTCTTTAAATCACCTTTACACTTGTTTTGTACACAGGCTCCATTAACTAAAGCAACTTTACACTTGTTTTTACACAGGCTACATCTCCTTCAAAACTTTTTTTTCATTTTGTATACAGGCTTCAGCCTTCAGCACATTTTTTACACCTGATTTTGCACACAGACTTTAATCTTTTAAGCACTTTTACATTTTTTTTTTGTAAATAGAATCTAGTCATTAAAGCATTTTTCACACCTGTTTTATACACATGCAAGCTCCTGTATTTCAAGCACTCTTTACGCTTGCTCTTGTACATAGCATGTAGTCTTCAAAAACTGTTTATACCACCCACAAACTTTGCGTGCGTGCGTGTGTGCGTCCGTACGTGCGTCCGTCCGTAACGTTTTGTTTCCTTAATATCTTGAAGAGGCATTGCTGGATTTTCATCAAACCTTGCAAACTTGTTCATATATGCAAGACAAATACTTTAAACAAAAAAGTAAGGGCTAGGACCAGTTCTATTAGAGTTATTTCCCTTTGTAGTTCTAAATGTCTTTTAATATTGGGTTTTTATGCTTATGCTATTATAGGCCATACACGGGCCGATCAACTCCTACCACAGCTTTTGATGAAACAATTTGATACCTTTCCTATACAATGTAGACATATTGAACATATGCATGAAGGAGTTTGGTTCAGAAAAAATAATGTTTTGACAAAATATTCCCTTATATGGCTTTTGTATATACATGGATAGTGCCTTCATGGGCCAATAAACTCCTACAACAGGTTTTGATGGAGCAATTTGATACTTTGCCGATACAATATAGAAACATTGAACATATGCATGAAGGAGTTTATAATTTTTGTTTGCACAGATTCTACTGAAATCTACTTTTCAAAACTAAGGTCTGCTGGTTTAAACTATAACTTGCCATATTTTTTCACTGACTCTTACTGTGCGGGGGGGGGGGGTATCTAATAAGCATGGCTTATTGACTTTTTTCATTACACTTGATTTTCCGAACACACTCCAATCTACAAACACTTTAAGCGTGGTTTTATTCACAGGCTTGAGTCTTTGAAACACATTTGACATTTGATTTTGTATACATGCTTCTATCGTCCAACTATTTTTACACATGATTTTGTAAGCATGTTTCAGTCTTCAAAACACTGTTAACACTTGTTTTTGTACACACTCTCTAGTATTTAAAGCCCATGTTTTTTATTCTTTTATAAATAGACTAAAGTCTTTAAGGAACTTAAAATGCACTTGGTTTGGTACACAGACTCCAGTCTTAGAAGGACTTTTTACACTTGATTTTGTGATAAGTTCCTGTCTTCGAAACACTTTTACACTGAACAAAATTTCTAATTGGTCACGAATTAAACTCATTTTTTCTGATCAAGCGCTAATAAAATGGATATTAATTTTTGCCTATATATGTGCAGTTTAATGGGCAAAAGTTTAGCGGTCTTTCCGAAAAGTTGTCTTTCAATCCATACCTCTTGGTTAAAAATGCAAAACTATGCTTTTTTGAGGAAAAATGGTTTTGAGTGAAGTTTTATATCAAATTTAAGTGCAGTTGGTAATAAACTGGTCTAGTCGACTAGAAAAAACACCAAGCACGTGAAATATTGACTAAAGTAGATTTATACGCATTTTTTTTTAAATATCATGTTTTTGAGATTTTTGAAATTCATAACAATAATAAGAAGTAGCTTGTGCAAAATTTTTTGTATGCATTTTATTTTATTCGAACATGTTAGCCAAAATATAATATAACTTGATTCGTCTATTTTGTGATGACAAACATTTCACTGCTGCTGTGCACTTCTGGTTTGAATGTAAAACTTTAAAGTCAATTTGACTGCACTTTGCATTATTTTTTCAATTCCCAAACTAGAACAGTGACGTCTAGTAGTAATATATAATCGCTGAAAATTTAAATACTGTATCACTGATAATAAGGTGTATAGAACAGTGCTAACTTCCTATGTTAATTGCATGCAAAAAGCTGAATTTCTAAAATTTAGCTGCTGGTAGTGTTTGTCATCATCTTATTATGGAACAGAAAAGAGGAGTCTGATTGAAGTGAATCATTTGAAGCGTGTTCGACTTTAATCACGTCAGTCAGAAGAAACATCTTAACACAAACAAAAATACAAATGGATGGCGTCTCTGTGGAATATCTCATATTGTAGAAAAAACTGTGACTTTTTGAAATGAGGGTCCCTTTACTCTAGCATCTTCTGTGCAAGACGTACCAGCAATTTTTAAATATAACGACATGCGGAGTTCAAACAAGGCCTTGGTTGGATTTATAGAAGCATGGATTTTGTATAACCGAATCTTGCTTTCAAAACTAACGCGAAAATGTAAGGTGACCAATTAGAATTTTTGACCAGTGTACACTTGTATTTACAAACAAAATTCAGCCTCCAAAAACAATCTGTTTTATTTTGCATTTCCATGTTTTGCATTTTGTTTGTACAAGTGCACTGGTATTTTTGTTTGCTTGCAAAATGTGACTCTCAGTAATACTAGGAATTGTTTTTTTCATTACTTCGTAGACCCTCCTGATACACCAGCTATTGATGGACCACTTAAAGCTTTAAAAGATTCTACATTTGACGTTACATGCTCAGCTGATTCCAATCCTTCGCCAATCTACTGGTGGACGTATGAAGACACCCCTGAAGCTGCTGTGATAGGAAGAGGTGTGTGTGTGTGAGAGAGAGAGAGAGAGAGAGAGAGAGAGAGAGAGAGAGAGAGAATGTTGTTTAAAATGTACCATACAACCTTTATAACTACAAAAATGTATGCATATTGTATTACCACGGCATCCAAATCAGGTTACCTTGCATCCCCCAGTTCAATTTTTATGAGTGCAAAATTGTTTATTGGACCCCCTGAATGCGAAACGAAGGTGTCCTATAAAAAAACTGGTATGGGCTATGTGAAAATGCATGGTTTCCATGGCAAACCCTTATGTGATTCTCGGGAATGGGGGATAGGCCTACAAATTGAATTATATCTAGGGTTCTACTTATCATAGAGAACTAAAAAAAATGGTTTCAAATTACCGCGTAGACCTGCGGTCAGATATGTAAATTATCTAATTTGCATATTCATGAATATTAATGAAAACCTTAAAAACGAGGTTAAATCATAAAAAACATAAATAAACATATTTCAGCCCAAAAACATCACCAAACCACCATTGTTGCAAGTTTTTATATCATCAGTGGTACAATTTGATAAGTCCTTTAATCCAATGCTCCTACATGAAAATTATCTCATTTGCATATTTATGAATATTAATGGAAACTTAAAAATGACCCTCTGCACATCATGTTAGGGGGAGATTAAAATAATGAAGGTAAACATTGGGTATACTAGTATCCAATGGGGTAATCAGACTTACAATGAACACATAGGATTTTTCATTATGGGTGTAAATTTTTCAATGGGACCACATAAATACAAAAATATTGTCCTCAAAAATAATAGTTTTGTACTTTTACCTTAAGGTCAGATATGAAAAATATTTGACATGAATATTCATGAATTTTAATGAAAAAAATGTCCTGGGGTGCAAGTTAACGAAATTTAAATAAATTAATTAATTAATGACTCAAAATAAATTAAACTGTTGTTCTAAAAATGTTTGAGCACATTCAGTTTTAGGACTTTAATAAATATTTTAAGATGCCAGATATTCATTTAAATAGCAGCAACAGATGTATGTAAACCGATATAGTGTCACCTATAATCTACCACAGATGACAAATTCAAATTTTCTACCTTTAAAAAAATATAAAATATAGCATGATAGCATACCTTATATTTTAAAAATTAGGAAAGATGTGGTAAAATTTGTCGTAGTAGTTAGTAGTGGCACTTAAATGAATACTGTACAAGGAGCACCATTGTTGTTGAATCACTATGTCTGATTGATGTATATTCACAACAATACAGAGAAAAAAGTAAGTAAGTATGATCAGGAAATACCACAATCACATACTGCAGACCAACCCACGGCACCGTGAGGAAGAGCCACAGAACATTTATAGTAACAATACATCTGTAAGACAATAATAGCAAAGAAACCAGCTTTCTTCTCCTCTTCAAGATGATTGCAAAACTAGAATGGACACAAAGTAATGCATAACAAGACAAAGACAAACACAGAACTCCCACAAACAATGGGAAGTACATTAAACAATAGATCAACACTAACAAAACCACCACCTGGGAACGGACAGCAGCCTAAGCCACCATGGGGGGCTTAAATACATTTTAATAGCGTTTAAACTTCACCCTAGATTCTGTTGTTGTAAAACACAAACTTCTCCTTTCAGACAATGCATATTGAAATGTGGATTTGTGATATTACAACACAATGTGTTGCTGTACAGCAACTAAGAATTTCGAAATACCACTCAAACTGATATTTTTCATTAACCATTTGCAAATTGGAAACCACCCAAGGTTCTTTGGCAAACCGTGTTAACCTAGCATTTCACCAGGATTTGCATTGCTTGCTAGATAAAAGCTGTATTCAATGATTGAAGTACTTTACATCTTAATTTGGGAATTCTAACATGTGACCCAATTGGTACGTACATTGAATCAAACAAAGGTCAATGTAACACACCAGATGGTAAACATCAAGTGTTATATACTTATGGTACTCACGGTCTTTAATAGCATAAACATATTGTTCGTAGCTTTGGAGTGGAAGAAGAGAAAGGACAATTAACTCTATTAAGACCATTGGAATTTTCCATAAATTTTGACACAGTGAACATTTAAGTGATGATAGTCTATTGTATCTATTAGCGGTGGGGGATGTTAAAGATTAAAATTTCCACAAAAATATTATATTTCTTTTTGCTGAAGAAAGTTCGATTAGGTCTAAGCAAACCGTGCAGACTCTTATGAAATACAACCCTATGTGGTATTTCATCTGTGTTTTCACTGCTTGCATAGTACAGGTAAAGGGTGCTGATCTTTAAATGGTTACATAATGCAGTCTGCGGTTGAAGGGATCGTTGTCCATTTCTCTGAGGTTTAACAAGGAATATCTTTAAAAAAGATAATCAACGAAAAGTAAATGGATCATTATCTGAATTATAGTCGTAAGCGCCATGAAACCAGTTTAAGCCCTCCAGTAAACTATGTTAACTGACCATTCCAAGACGGCACTTCTTTTGTGGATCATTTATGTTTTTCTGTCTTGTGTTTGTTATGCCTTTGTGCGCGTCTGTTTATTTGTGCCTTGTGGTCTTCTGTTGGGAAAGGACTGAACTCTTGGCGCTCGTTTGTTGTGTCTAACTGTGATTTTGTCACTTTCCCATTGGTATCCTTGGTCAGGTGTGTTACTTGATTGTATCGATTCCTGATCTTTGCACCCTTACTTACTTTTATAACCTGCAAAGCACGATGGATATATTTCTAGAAGCTCTTTACCTTCTGCACGCAGAAAGTACGGCCAATTTAGACCATTATAAAAGCATAGAGTTAGAAACTTAATTTCTCAATAACAACTTAGGGTAACAAAACAATGCAATAGCAGTGCAGACGCCGACATGATCTGCTTAACATTAAAATAACCAATGGATATGACTAAGGTCTAGGATGTGGTGGTGGAGGGGGTGGTCTAGTTTTTTTTCTAATCATTAAATATTTAGCCAATTATTCACTCTCATTATCATATTCATTAGAATTCCATCATCAAAATTTAATCATACAATCATGTGATATCTTATCCTGGTTTCCACTCTTATGCTACTTGGGTCGGTTCCCCATGCTCTCCAACTTTCATTCCTTATTGGGCTTTGCCTTTGCAGTAAAATCAAAGGCAGAAAATAGGGTGGACCTGTGCAAAGGTTTGATAAATGAAAGAGAATACATTACATAAATATTAATCAAAATACTTACTTCTCATGTATCAATGCGACTCAATGTTTACAGGTGTTTCGATTCTATTCAAAAAATGTGACTGACGTCACAGCGATGATATTTTGCTCAATGAAAAAATCCTAGCATTTAAAATTCAGTTGGGAATATACAACTGTGTTTTTGTACGTCTATGCTCTTACGAAAGTCTACACTCAGAGTCATGTGGAGTTGCTAGCATGAGCGCTTTGCTTGCTTCCGGCGCGAAACTGAAAGTGAAAGTAAACAGTCTATTTATATACACTACTTTCCTCGTCATGCTTATTCATTCTACCGGTCCATTAAAAAGTTATTTCACTAGCAATATTTCAAAAGTTTTTTTCACATTTCATTATACATTTATGGTCTGTGTTTTATCCTACATGTAATTAAATTCTAATGCCATTTTGTTTTCATAAATCATATCAACGTATAATCAGACAGCAGTTGTTTATAAATATCAAATGCCTTCCATTGAAAAACACAACAGCATACTTCAAATACAATCCAATAAAACCACAACAACATTGTACGCCTACATCATAAAGTCAGTATTTCGTTGCATCTCCCTTTGCTTAAATAAGATCTGCAATTCTCCTTGGCATTGAATTGTGAAGTCCTTCCAGGAAGTTTTATGCTACACTATACCACACTTCACATACTCGCTTCCACATCTCTTCTTTTTACACAGCTTTTGGTTACCTATCTCTTTCTTGATTATATTCCAAACGTTCTCTGTGGGATTTGTGTATGGGGAATTCCCTGGTCATTCCGGAACAGATATTCCGTTACACTCTAGGAATATTCTAGTACTTTTAGAGTAATGGCATGGCGCGGGATCATGAATAAAGATATATCCCTTCTGTGGGAATACAAATGCATCCCCATGTCATTTTCAATATCATGAATAATATTATTCTGGTAGGTTGCACTGTCCATGCTCCCATTCACTTTCCTCAGAATAGACAGGCCTCTGCTACTAATGGCTCCCAAGACTTGCACACTTACCGGCGATTTTACAGTGGTCTTAATACACTTAGCATGATATTTTTCATACTGTTTGTGCCTAACACGACAATTGCATGGCGTCGATTGTTTTGACTGAAATACAGACTAAGACTGATGTGAATGCGTTGTGTTCCCACAGAAGGATTATATCATTATGCATGATCTTTGCGCCATGCCATAACACTTAAAGTACTAGAAAATTCCTAGAGTGTAATGGAATGTCCGTTCTGAAATGGCAAGGGGACCCGCCAGATATGAATAAAATGAAGAAAGATTGGTAACAAAATGCCGCGTTTAAATGAAAAAATGTGGAAGCGAGAATGTGAAGCATGCTATAGTGTAGCACTAAATGTCCTTGATGACTTTAACAATTTAATGCCAAGTAGAATTGCAGATCTAATTAAGCAAAGGGAGGTGCAACGAATACTGACTTAATAATGTATGTGTATAGGTATGTTTATGTGTTTTCATTAGAATGTGTTTAGGTATGTTGTTGTGTTTTCAGTTGAATGTATTTAATATTCATTTACAAATGTTGTCTGATATACGTTGACATGATTTATAGAAATAAAATGGCATGGGAAATTAATAACATGTATGGTAAAACCTAGACCATTAATGTATAAAAAGAAATGTGAAAATACTTTTGAAATATTGCGTAGTGAAATAACTTTTTTAATGGACCTGTGTATTATGATAAAGGTAATACAATGTAAAATGTGTTGCGTTTACCGTTTATTGATTAATCATGATTAAAAACAAACAAACGTGTGTTTGCACTTATATGTAGGTTGCTAATAAAAAGGAGTAAGATTGGATAACGTCACAATTTGATTATGCAAATTTCTTATCCAATCAAAGGCCAGCTTTTCTATATCAACCAATATATTATTAAGACAAATAGGGCTTAAGTTGTGTTAGACTCGACATCATTGAGAAAAAATGTATTCTTAGCACCTTTAATGTCATTTTTGTACTGATTATATCACTTGCTAATAACGTCTGATTTTCTTTATTTCTGTCAATTTACACACATTGCTTTGTTTTGTAGATCCAACATTTACAGTGGAAAATCTTCAGAACAATGATCTTTGGCTCCATTGTCATGTGGAAACCACGATGGTTCCCACAGTTGGAGAACCAGTTACTGAGACAATGATGAATTCTCGACAGATAAAAGTGCAGAGTATGTCAGTACATTATTATATATCATGTATCTAAGGTCCTATTTTTTGCTAGACATAGAGAAACCAACTGGCCCCAAAGGGTGTACCAGCTTTCTCCACGAATGGGGTAGGTTTGTATAAAGCTTAAAATGCTTTCTTTGTTTGAATATGCAACTTGTATGTTTAATTACTAATACATGTAGGTCATTTGATAAACTCAATAGTTCTGCATGCTGCAAGAATCCCACTCGGGAGAAGACACTCATAATTTATGGAAACATGAATGGGGTAATTATGCTTTTTGGAATGGCACATGCAATAGCAGTGAAGGTATTGCGGTCTTGATAAATCTGACAGTCTTATATACTATACAAAACTATTCTGAATTAATTCCATGTAGAATGTAAACTCTAGAAATAACCATAAACGACAAAGAAATCAACTACATACATATCTATGGTCAATAATGATGATGAAAATTTCTTTGAACATTTAGAAAAAAAGACTTAAAAGAAAACGACGCTTATAATAGGTGGTGATTTTAACATGGTATTGAATGAAAAAATTGATAAAAGAAACGGGAGGATAGATACACACAAACGTTGTAGAACGGTGATAAATAACATTATAGACGCGTATAGTCTCACTGGTATCAGGCGAGACATGCACCCAAACTTAATGCAATATACATGGCATTCTCACCAAAAGCAACCTATATTTTGTAGGCTTGGCTACTTTTTAATTTCAGAAAATTTGAGAAATTCTATTGTCTCCAGCCGATATGACATTGGATATAAGTCAGACTATAGTATAGTTTCTTTATATATTGATCTGATAAACCTTACCCGAGGACCTGGTTATTTCAAACTTAACAATAGTCTTGTATTAAATGAAGATAACCAGGTAATCATTAAGAATAGCATAGCTAAAATAGCTGAAATAAATAAAGGAGCAAATCCAAACACAAAATGGGAACTTATAAAAGGTACTGTTAGAAACGAAACAATAAACTATGCAAAATACGAGAAGAAAGAGACAAATAACCAGGAAAAAACGTTAACAAATGAAATGACACAATTGCAAAAAGAGCAAAAAGATGCTAACAGAATTAATTTATTGAAAAATAAGCTTGATGAAAAAAGCAACACACTTGATAAAAATACTGAAACCAAGTTAAATGGGTTATTCATGCGATCAAAAGCAAACATAGTAGAATATGACGAAAAAAAAGCTAGTCTAGACAAAAACCGATCTGAAACGATATTGATTTCAAGATTATCCAATAACAACTCAATAAGCACAAAACAAAGGGAAATAACTACAGAAATTCATTTTTCTATAAAAAATCTCTATAACAAAAGACAACAGAATAACTCAAAATATAAATTTTTTGATGAGTCAATAAACAAAATAAGTAATATCGATCGAACTAAATGTGAAGGTCTTATAACAGGATCAGAATGTTTAAGTGCCCTAAAATGTATGAAAAATCAAAAAAGTCCTTGCTCAGATGGCATAACAGTAGAATTTCATAAAATCTTTTGGAACAATATAAAATAATTTTATGTTAATTGTATAAACTACTCCTTCACATCGAATCGCTTACAGAATTACAAAAGCAAATCATGAGCACAATTATTCCAAAACAAAACTAAGATCTGACAACACTAGAAAACTGGCGACCAATTAGCTTGTTAAATGTGGATTACAGAATTGCAGCTAAAATTATTGCAAACCGCGTTAAAAATGTAATTACAAAAATAATTCACAACTCACAGACAAGATTCATAAAGGGGAGATACATTAGATTTGGCGAGAATATTAGATTGCTTTTTGAAATTATCAATTACGCTGAAGAAGAAAATAAACCAGGCTTTATATTTTTCTCGGAAATCAACAAGGCATTTGTGGGAGTCTGTAATTGTTCTATGTTTTGTTGCATGTTACTTTATGTCCCTTCTAGTTTTACCATCATCTTGATGGGGAAGAGAGAGCTGGTTGCTTTGCTTAGTTTGTCTTCCTGGTGTCTCGTGATTGTTGTGTGGCTCTTCCTCGCGGTGTCATGGGTTTGTCTGCATGTCAACGACTCCATGTTTCTGCACCGTAAACAAGAAAATAATGGGACAACCACAAGATATTTGCTTTTTGTAGTAACATGACTTTTTTCTCTTCTAGTCTTAGTAACATGACGCGTTTCTTGTCTATTTTTAATCGAAGTCCAGGTAAGGCGAGGATAGCCTCTTTCGTTTAGCGCTGATGTTAGTTGATATATATGCCAATAAAAGACGATCTCATTATGGATCCAAGACCTTAATGATTTTTATTCGACATATCATACCTGCCCCTGGCTTTCGAGGTCGCTATAAATAAACAGTGACGTGGATGTCTTCAAATTTAAATATATGCATATGCAAATTACTCATCCAATGAAATGGCAAAATTTTATTATTAACCAATAGAATTTTTACATTAATAGGTTCTAAGTTGCTATAAGTAGGGCTTCGCCCCAAACAAGTAAAAGGCAGTTTGTATCTTCTCTCTTGACAAGACATCTAGCAGATGAAACCAAGCTTACATACATTACAGGTGCACTAGGGTTTGAGAATTATAAAAACATCTTATTATAGATGTAGTTCATCATTGATAGCTTTGCACTTCAGGTGCACTAGGGTTTGAGACTGGAGTGCAACTCATCGCTCAACGCTAACTCACATGTAGTGCAACCCATGTGCAACCAATATGCACAAGGGTGTAAAGTGTTTCTCTGGCTTGACTGTAGTTAAAGAGAAATCGACTAGGAGCAGGCTAAGGATAGGCATCAGGTTAACATTGAGTTAACAATACTCAGCTGTTGTAATAACTAATAATTAATTATGCAGTTGACGAGTAGTTTACACCTCGTTTACCTGTAGTTGGCTAAAGACAAAGATTACTGTCCAATAGAGATCATTAAAGGATTAACTGATAAGGGACAGTTTAAGTATCTCACAAAATTAATGGGGCCTCAAGAGGGGACTTACCTGTATGCAACACAATTTCATTCACTAAGATAAAGATCAATATTTTATCATAAAATACCTATTCCCTTTATGGGACCACTTTATTGCCCCAGTAAGGAAGTCATAATCACCTCATTATGGCTGTCCTTTTGATCTGACCAGTATGACCCCTGGAGAGAGTCATAATGAGTGGTACCAGTATTATTGCTCAAATATTTGTCCCTTTAACGAGGGTGTAAAGAGTGTGAGTGGTACTGTAATTTATAGTTATTAAAATGAATAGATGCTATTTCCTGAATTCAGTGTTTCCTAAATTTATATCCAATTAGAAAGTATTTCGAATATTCAAAGTTCGAATTTTTGGGGTTTTACTGTAAGTCTCAGCTTTGTCTGATGATCGGGCCGGAAACTCCAAGTTATTATGACTTTGAGTGCTGCACAAACAATAATATAATATAGTGTTAACTATCTGATTTGGTATTATCACAATTATTACGTATTGTTATTTCAGTTGTTATTATACAATTATTGACTATTGAGGCATTGGACATGATGTGATATCGACCTGAGAGTACCAATATTGACCGAGGCAGAGCCGAGGTCAATATTGGTATTCTCAGGTCGATATCACATCATGTCCAATGCCTCAATAGTCAACATTGTTTTATTATATAATTTCTCTAAGCAAACAAAAAGCAACAACAACAACAACAACAACAAAATCTTGGCTATGGACTGTGTCTTGGACAGTCTTGAATTTCGTTTTTTTACATGATGACTAATTGACAATGATTTCATTCAGTTAAAAGAGGAATGAAAGCATATTTTATTTGTAATTACAACTACAGACAGAGAAGATCCAGTTTAAATGCCGCATAATGTGGCATTTCATCAGGGTCTACACTGTTTGTTAAGACAAAAATGATCTTCAGGGAAAAAACTGCAATTTTGTTTAGAAATTAAAACCTGTGACCCCTTGAATTATACAATGGACCATTCCAAGTTTATTGCTTCAATCCAGAAGGAAGAATTCATTTGTTCATTTAAGAGTTCTGCTAATTACTATTTTCAACAGCAAAGTCTGAATTACATGTATATGATGAAACACCAAATCTTGTGAATTTCGTGCTGCTGTCACTCACTGAATTGTATTTACAGCAAATCATGCAAGTTTCACGCTGAAAGCACACCTGTTATGAAAAGTTTCTATGAAGTCTATTTTTAGTAACTATTATTGAATGGGAAAAACCAGCAGCCCAGTAGATATGTAGTTTTATGGACTCGAGTGGATAGGCATCTGGGCCAATCAAAAAATGTCTATTTATAGGTTATATAATAAAATTTATTATCATTATTATTATTATTATTATTATTATTATTATAATTATTATTATTATTATTATTATTACAGAAGCAGTATATATCTGGCAATTGGAAGACGAGTACATATTCTACATTGGATCAACGCTAGATATCAAATGCAGTGCAGAAGGGAGTCCCTTTGTCATATATTGGTGGAAGAAAGAGAGTGACCCTGACTTTGAGAGAAGTGGACAGAGACTGATTGAGGAAGATGTGCAGGTTTATATCACATAAATAAGTATAATGAATGAGCTGACCAGTATCCAACAGATTAACCCTTTATATTCTGATGGATTTTCCCATACAAATAAATACAATTAGGATGGGAGTGTCCATTATGTATTTAAGGGGTCACATGTAGACATGTACTTCAGTCCCTGAAGATTTTTCTAAGCAAACAGTGCAGACCCTGGTGAAATGCAGCATTATGCTGCATTACATCTTGCCAGTATACAAAGGGTCAAAGGTGCAAGTTGGCATTTCCGTATAGCAAAGATTCAAATCAGTTTTGTTGTTGTTGACTTTTTGTTTATTGTTACTCACATTGTGGGAGTCTGTAATTGTTCTATGTTTTGTTGTACGTTACTTTATGTTCATTCTAGTATTGCAATCATCTTGATGGGGAAGAGAGCTGGTTGCTTTGCTTAATTTGTCTTCCTGGTGTGTCGTGATGGTTGAGTGGCTCTTCCTTGCGGTGCCATGGGGTTGTCTGCGGTTTGTAATTGTGGTATTTCCTGATCATACTCACTATTTTAGCATACACACAGTCTGATCAGGGTCTTAACCTTTCTCCTTAAGAAACGTTGGCTACCCATAGAGTGCCCTTTGTTGTACTATTATAAATATGTTTAATATCAATTTTTAAAATCATTTCCCCATACATTTCTATATAGCGCTGGGTGTGAGTTATACAGGTATATGGTTGGGTACATTCGTAGAATCATTGGTATCTGTAAATGGGAAAATACCCCAATATATCTTAATATTAAAGGTCAGTGCATACTCATGAAAGTTCTCTAGATTTTGACATTTTGATATTGTTTGATAAGAAAACTGTAAATCGATTTATTAGCAGTCGTCCTAGAGTATAAAAAACGACCAGGAGACAGGCTTTCACATAAGGTTTTTTTTAAATTCAATTTCTAAAAATAAATATTCTTAATGTTTCTGAACAGAAAATTTTTGTTGGCACTCAAACGAAATGTCTGTGGGATGGTTCGTTTTAACAGATAAACATATTTAGCAATACTTTTACGCTAAATGCTAAAACATGCTAATAGATCGAAATATTGTGATAAGGGTTGGCAAAGTACATGTAGGTTAATTCGTGTGTGGACTTTATTACAGGCAGGCTTTGCTGGTGTATATGTGTGTCGTGTTGAAAATACCCTGGAGCCAACAAATGGTCCAAAGAAGCTGACAACTCATTCTAAGAGAACAGTCGTATATATTGTTGGTAAGTATCTGGAGAATAGTATTAACCCTTAAAGCGCTATTCTTGCATAAAACTCGTTACGCAAAGCCATTTGAAGCCATTTGAAAATACTTAAAATGAGCTCCAATTTGATTGTCTGACAGTACACAGAAAGCTTTGCAGCCAGGACTGGTCATTTTGTTGACGTTTTTGTTCGCAAAAACGTTGCACAAGTTATTATGTTGTGACGACGTTATGATGTTCGAAAGTTTAACACTGACGCCATTTAGTTTGTAGAAAACCACTGTAAAGAAAATGGTTTTATTAGGTTTTGGCGGTGTTTTCATTGGGTTTTTGGTTGGAACCAGCTAAAATATGCACGAATAACGATCACACATGTTTGTATCATTTCATCAATACTTGCCGGGTCCCTCAGGAGATGTTTGAACACTCTGCCTAGGAGCCTTGTGTTGACCTTTTTGTTGGACAACATTTTTATTCGATTTGGCACCAAGCTCTATAGACAAGTAGTTGGGATTCCTATGGGCACTAATTGTGCCCCCCTGGTTGCAGATTTATTCCTGCTTTGTTATGAGAGGGACTTTATGATGTCTCTTTCTGTTGATAAGCAGGCTGATGTTATTGATGCGTTTAACACTACTTCCAGATATTTGGACGATATTTTAAATATTAACAATGTTTATTTTGACAATATGGTTAGTCAAATATACCCTTCAGAACTCCAACTGAATAAAGCCAATGCCTCTAATACCGAAGCCGCATTTTTAGACTTGCATTTGTCAATTTCTAATGATATTGTTTCTACCAAAATTTATTATAAACGTGACGACTTTGATTTTGAAATTGTGAATTTGCCATTTTTAGATGGTGATGTTCCTCGTTCTACATCCTATGGAGTCTATATCTCTCAACTCATTCGTTTTGCTAGAGCATCTAGCTACGTTGCTGACTTCAACACTCGCAATATATTGTTAACTCAGAAACTTCTTAAACAAGGCTATTGGTATCATAAACTTCGCAAAACATTTTCAAAATTTTATAGACGATACTATGATTTGATTTCTAAATTCCAAGTTGGACTTAAATCTCTCTTGCGCCAAGGAATTTCGGAACCTGATTTCCATGCTGACTTGGTGTATAAATTGATGAAGATTGTTGGCTCTAATAATTTTTCAGCGCAGTTCATTAAAATAATTTCCCATTATAAAAAGATTGGCTATAACATTAATGTATTGCAACAGACTGCATGTTTGGTAGTCAACCCAATCACGGTTGGCAACTTTGCTTTCCTCTTTAATTGCACGCTGGTGGGTCGGACTTCAGACTCTATGATGGTTCCGACTTAAAGACTTATCTATTGATGAGATGGTAGGGGCCTGATGCTTTGGCTGTTTGTCGGGCCCACCGGGGTTTACCTGTTGGATTTCTTTTGCTCCGGGATTCAGTTTAATTTACTGTTGAGTCCTTATCCTTGCTTTATCTCCTTGTTATATCTTAATTTATATGTTTTAGGAGATGATGCATTGATAAGTTAGGGGTCTTTCATGCAAACCAAATATCTATGTGTCTTGATCCACATCTGAATTAAGGGTGAGGCTGGCGCCGTTAAACCGGTTTAAGCCCTCCAGTAAAATATTTTACTGACCGTTCCAAGACGGTACTTCTTTTGTGGATCTTTTATGTTTTTGTTCTGTCTTTTGTTTGCTATGTCTTTGTACGCGTCTGTTTATATGTGCTTTGTGGTCACCTGCTGGGAAAGGGCTGACCTCTTGGCTCTCGTTTGTGGTGTCTACTGTGAGTTTTTCACTTTCCCATTGGTATCCTGGGTCAGTTGTGGTACTTGATTGTATCGATTCCTGATCTTTGCACCCTTACTTACTTTCTCAAGACCCCACAACTGTTTTAAAATGCTTGAAAAACATGTGTGATCCCTATAATCGCATCGTTTATTTGTCATTTTGCAATCCTGTCTGCGAAAAGACAAAGATTATAAGGCCTGATGTTATAAAGACCCTCTGATGAATTAAATTCATATTTGACCCAATAGTCGAATCATGCCGAACTCTTTACTCAATGCCATCACCACCACTGGTTGTGAGACAAGGACTTCTAATTTCCATATGAAAGTCTCTTTTTGCAATAAAGTAAACACAGCTACATGTACACGTGTATTATCAAAACTCTTTAGCAGATTACATTAATATTTTGCATGATTGTATTTATATCTGGCATTTCCTTGCCGCCATTTTCACACTGGGTCATAACTATGAGGTCAACTTAGATTTTTGTTTAAATCTTGAATGTTTTACTTATTATAATATATAGACTGGTTGATATCTGTGACGACTGTTAAAATGATAGTCGGTTTAATATTTTAGCTCAAGTCCTTCAATGATGCTTGTCCTTTGATGCGAAGGTCACGTGCTTCCATTTTGTGTGTGTCTTATTTTTTCTGCAAAATATACCATATAACAAGGGCATAGCCAGCGTCAAATTGGCCCTTTATCAAAAGAGGCAGTGCCAATAATCGGCGATATGGGTGCAGATGTTTCCATTCATGTCATGTAGATGTGCATATTATTTTGATATTTCATTCTGATCATTTCTTTATTTTGACCACATGTATTTGGCTTCAAATGTTATCATTGTGTAGAAACATTCACTGAGACACTTTTTATTGTATCATTTAATACAAAGTGTCTTATCATCATTTCATAATTACCAATTTGAGATTATGATTGAGTGGTATTGTTCAAAGCAGGGCTATTGTCAGGTCCCCTGAGTTCTCTAGTTATTGCATGTTATTGTTACTCAGAATAACAGCTACACAGTAGGATAACCGTATTGTTAGGGTAAAGTCGGGTATATTCTAGGAACCCGGCAAATATTAATGCATGAAAAAACATGTGTGATCCCTATATTGAGACAATTCTTATTAGTTTTTACAGTTTGTATCATTTTATACAATTTGTCTTATCATCATTTCATAATTACCAATTTGAGATTATGATTGAGTGGTATTGTTCAAAGCGTGGCTATTGTCAGGTCCCCTGAGTTCTCTAGTTATTGCATGTTATTGTTACTCAGAATAACAGCTACACAGTAGGATAACCGTATTGTTAGGGTATAGTCGGGTATATTCGGATAGACAGCTAAATTCGGACAGCTACCTTGTTTATTTCATATTTCAAATATTGGAATAAAAAATAAATCAACTAAGCAAACAGTGAAAATCCTGATGAGACGCCTCATAAGGAGCCGTCTTATCTGGATTTACACTGTTTGCAAATGTGTGTCCGAATTTACCTGATGTCCGAATTTACCCGACTAACCCTACTTGTCATTTCAGATCCTACAATACCAGAGGTTTGCCAAAACTTCTCCTGCTTTCGCAGTGAACCAATTCAAGCTTCAACTTCAGGTTTGTAATGCCTGGATCCAGAAACTTAGAACATAGAACAATTACAGAATCCCACAATGGGAGAAATAAACAACAACTGTACCACTGTCTTATTATGGACAGCAGCCAAAGCCAATTGGGCTAAAACGTATTTTACTCTTACCAAATCTTCGCCAAGGATTCTGCTGTTGTTGAAGCACAAAAAGTGTTAAGCTCGCATGTAGGATTCCTAAAGATTGCAATGTACCATCATAGAGAAACAATATAATCAAATTAACGCACTATGATGAAACAGAGAAAAGGGCTCACGACTCACAGAAAGTCAGAGCTAAGGAAAACCTCAAGTTGAGCCACCATGGGCCCAGCTATAGCCCAGCAACAGGCAACAAACCACCAATTAAAGCTCTACCTCAGAGCCGTCATTGAGTCTGAGGCCTGACCCACCATCGTGCAATTAAAGAGGAAACCATAGCTAAAAAAAACATGATTGGGTTTACAACCAGACATGTCAAATGATATCTAAGTTATATCCAACTTTTTATAACGTTTGATTATCTTTTTGAGTTTATCACTTAAATAAGATTTTCTAACAATTCTTTTGAATAAACCAAATCACCATAAAATATAGGTTCTGATATGCCCTGCATCAGAAGAGTTTTTAAATCAATATTGTATTCAACAATTAACTCTGAGGGGGGAGGGAGTTACATTTTACTTGAGCCAAATCTTCACCCTAGATTCTGTTGTTGTTAAAACACCAACTTGTTTAGCTTACATGGAGGCTTCATAACTAATGCATTGTATCGTCACTGAGAAACAATTGAATCAAGTTAATACACTATGATGAAACAAAGAAAAGGGATCATGCTTCACAGATAGTCAGAACTAAAGAAAACTTGAAGTTGAGCTATGATGGGCCCAGCCAATGACAAGCATCAGGTACCAACCAATGGGTTAAAGCTTTATATCAGGGCTAACATTTAGTCTGAGACCTGATCCACCATCTTACGATTTAACAAAAACCATAGCTATAAACCATGATTTGGTTTACAATCAGGTATACAGACTGTCGCATGATATTTATGTTGTGTCCCACTGTTTTATAAGGTTGGATAACCCTTTTAAAATGATCACTAAAATGGGGTTTACACCCTTACTTACTTTTAACTAATTGTTTTAAATCTATAAACTAAATCGTCATAAAAAACAGGTTCTGATATGCCTTGTTCCAGAAGAGTCTTTAGTAAATATTGTATTTACTAAACAACGCTGAGTGTCAGTAATAAAATTTAGAAAAAAAGCCTAATGAAGTTTTTGGTATCGATAACCTTGTTTTAGTAACTAAGAAAAAATGTTTCTATTGTTGAAGTCATCAACATTAGAACATACTCTTGGAAAACCAATTAGTTGCAAAATGTATACATCATAGGCAGAAGAGTGAGGAACAACTCCATCAAGAAATAGAAAATAAACTATTTCAAAATAAAAAAAATGATCCCATTTATTATAAATTTTTGGTTTGAAACTATGGCATTTGTAATGGACAAATCTAAGTCCTAAAATGGGGCTTCAGTATCTGAGGAATTTGCCTGATCTAACTGAAGTTCAGTGTGATATATCTGACTTACCACTTGTTCAAAATAAGGATTATCAATATTAAGCAAGTCGTCTGGATATCCTGGGATCGAATGAAATGCTGCAACAACATCTGCTTCTTTAATGTCAAATGTTTGGTGATGAATTATTTTAAGACCAATAATTCTCAACGCAAACTACATATAACTAACGTTCTAGGAGATGATGCATGGATAAATTAGAGGTATTTCATGCACGTCTGTTTGTTGATGCCTTGTGGTCACCTGCTGGAAAAGGACTGACCTCTTGGCTCTCGTTAGTGATGTCTAATTGTGACGCTGTCACTTTCCAATTGGTATCCTGGGTCAGGTATGGTGCTTGATTGTATTGATTCCTGATCTTTGCCCTCTTTCTTACTTTTCATGCAAACCAAACATCCGTGTGTCTTGATTCACATCTGAACTAAGGGTGAGGTTGGTGCTGTGGAACCGGTTTAAGCCCTCCAGTAAAATACTTTACTGATCGTTCTGAGGCGGTGCTCCTTTTGTGGATCATTTGTGTGATTTATCATTTGTGTTTGCTATGCTTTTGGGTCTGTTCATTGCTGCCTTGTGGTCACCTGCTGGGAAAGGGCTGACCTCTAGGCTCTCCTTTGTGATGTTTAATTGTATTTTTGTCACTTTCCCATGTGATATCCTTGGTCAGGTGTGGTTCTTGATTGTATCAATTCCTAAAATAGTTGATGCAAGTGACATATAAATTTGAAACATATACTTTACAGTTCCTGTCAAAATTGATTTTCATTTTCAGTACCCTGTATTACTTCATGTGCTTCAAATAAAGGAGTAATAGCGGCAGCTGTTGTGGGATGGTTCATAGCGGCCATCGCTGTTGGAGCAACAATCTTTCTTTGGTGTCGATTCAGAGGGAATAATCAAGGTTAGTGTCCATTATTTCATCGTTGCACTGTAAAGTACATTCATATGACAACTCAAAAGAAAAAAATGATATATTCGTTCTGTTTCCTTTTGTAGGTATTTCTATCTGATGGTACCCCAATGAGCACTGTCTACTTAATCGCCCCAGCTACAATGCTTAAGTCGCCCATCCAATATTGGTAAAAAAGGAATATCCTGTATAATAATAAATTAGACTACAAGTAAAGAAATTGAAGACTTTGTTATATAATTGCTAGACTGTTTTGCAGCATGTTCATAATTTAGATGACAATGGTGTAATGGTCAATACGGTCATGTAGGTGAAGAAAAACGTCTATATCAATTACTCATGTAGATTCAGTGTTTCTATGCACTGGAGTTCTTTTGGTTTTCCATCTGTTTATTATCATGTAAATGTTTGAGTGAACGTCTGTATCCTTTGTTTGTTGTTGTTTTTATTATTGTTGTTGTTTTTGTTTCAAGTATATTAACCTTTTTCGTCATAGAGACACATTTTTGCCCAAGCAAATAGCACATACCCAGAACATGTGGCTCTTGTAAGAATTACATGATCATGGTCAACTTTGTTTGCTTGCAGACGTATGATCAGATAATATCCTACACAAGTGGACATGACAAGTAATTTCTTTTTTCTATGTACAAACATGAAAGTTTATCAGTGGATGGAGCGTAGCATGCATATTCATGAAAGGCCCCCAGGGGTTTATGGATCTGAGGTGAAAAGGCTATTTATTTTCAGGGAGCTGAACTTCAATGTTAATTATTTTAGGGGAGCTGGGGAGCAAGCTCATAGTTTCCGGGTTTTAGGGAGCCCTGTTCAAACGTATTTTTTTTAATCCTACATTAAAAGAAAAGCCTCCATTTTTAAAAAAAATGTCTTTGGAGGCGGCTTTCGCACAAAGAACCCCCTTCTTAAATATGTATGTATCTACTTTGGTACTAACATGCACATCTGGATTTATATTGGAGAAAAATATGGCGAATACTTTTTGATGTTCTTGTTTTATTTTCCTTGAAATTGTTGATTCTTAAGACAATAATAACATACTTTGGAACACAAAGAATGCATCAGATTGCACCATTTTTATCAATTATTTTCTGGGAGCATGCCCCCAGATCCCCCTAGCACGAGCGTTAAAACACATCATTAGAGGGCTACCTACGCGCCTGGTTTCAAATTCTCTGTCTAGTTAATTGGCTGATTTTTATAAAAACTTTAAAGAATGCTCATCAGATAAATATTCGCTTGATGAAAATGAAGGTAAACATGCGCAAAGGGCATAAAAGTATTATATAAAGTACTTTCTGTGGTTACAAAAAATAAAGCTTCCAATCTTTTTTATAGTGTTAGAAGAACAGCCCCCCCACACACACACCAGTAAAAAAATGGGTATGCCCCTAATTTAATAAAAGTCCAATCAAGAGGGCATTCCTTCTTACCTACTCTACCAGAAACAACAACTTCGTTTTAAAAATGGCCTCATACTTTGAGCTATAAATCATGTATTTCATTTGAATAATTATATGGCAGTATTCCATGGCTCAACGCTGTCATTACGTTAAATGAACATTAAATCATACGCTCGTGTATAGCCTCATGTGAAATAAATCTTACGTAAAGAATAAACCATTTATGGAGAATTGGCTTATTTTGGGGGGATTTAGATTGCTGAATTATTTTCTATGGATTTGGGGAGGAAAGCCAAAATACTTTCAGGGATCTGAGGATTTTTTCAGGGATTTGGGGAGATCAATGCAATTATTTTAGGGAGCATCGGAGCACAGACCCCCACCCTGGGGGCCTCATGAAGGAAAAAGTTAAAGCAGATGATTATTTGAAATAGGAAAATCATCATGCAAAAAGAAATTTAGAAAACAAATGAAGCACAGTATAATTTGGATTGTTTATTACATACATATTCTGGTTTAACGCACACTATGTTGCCATTTTTTAAAATGTTCAATGCATATCATTGTAACTAACTCGTTGTCTACTAGTGGTAGTTGTTGTCTGCTAATAACCTTTTGATTCACCAAGACAAGCCTGATCTGGATAAAAACTGTTTGAAACTTTGATGGTATTCTGAAAGAGTCAACAGTGAATAAAGCATTTAATATTTTAAAATTACTCAGGATGAAAAGAGTTAATCAAGAGCATGACTTTAGTTTAATAAATCATTGATAACTAGTCTCAATAAGTGAGTCATAAGCAAGTAATGAAGGCACCTAGCAAATAATATTAATCATGGTGTGGTTATGTGCTCTGTAGAACTAATTGTACCACCAGGGTCATCAAGCAGACCTTTTTGTCACACCAAATTCATCATTATATGCTATCATAAAAGCCAAATTCATCAACCTGACATTTTGAAAATTTCCACCCCATTCAAATAGGAAACTTCCACCAGTGGTCCAGCACAATATATTTGAATGGTATTTACTCTGCTTTTTGCTATAAATAAATTGATACCTTATTATTCAGGGCATAAAGAAGATGATGTGAGACATGTTCCTACAGCTCCAGTGTAAGTTGAGTTTTGACCTTTGCACTTTAATCTAATTCCTAACTGACAAAAAAAAGAAGTACATGATAAAAGATTGCCACTCATATCTGTTCTTAGGATGCAGAGAGAGAGAGACAGACAGACAGGCAGACAGAGAGAGAGAGAGAGAAAGGGGCAGACAGACAGACAGACAGAGGCAGACACACACACACACGCACAGAGAGAGAGAGAGAGAGAGAGAGAGAGAGAGAGAGAGAGAGAGAGAGATTACATCTAATACATTTTATTGAAACAATAAGATAAAACAATATTTGACAAACAACATGTCGCATGCTCCATCCATTCAGTAGACATAATTTATATGATATATCTATGTGAAGAGCATGCCAATGTAGCGTAGCATTATTTAGTGCCTCATATCTCATATATATTGTGTATGGACGTAGATAAAAGCTCAGACTTGATATAAGACTTCAACATTGAAAAAGTAAAGAATAACTGGTTCAAGAATACAGTCTAGTATATGCAAGGGAACTAAACATAGGTTTCCTTTTCCAATGACTTTATGGAAATTGTGGCTGATCGTTGACCATTCACTGGCCATATGCTTCATTCCCATTAAAAGATAGATTCATTGCCATTTGAGCCGGTTGTGCTGGAAAGAAAGGTATATAACGGTGATAAAATGTAGATAATTATAATATTCTTTTCCATAATAACGTTTGCGAAGCATGAGCGTGATAACGTATTGCAGCCCAAACCTCGAAGCAGTTTGGACTGCAAGGCATTATCATTATCTGGCTTGGCAAATGTTAATACATGGAAAATAATGTTTTATCCTCTCACTAAATTCTGAAACCACCACATTTAAACTACGCCACTATGTCAGTCTTTTAAAATCGCCAAATTTTTATTCTTCGAATATTTAGTTGTTTAGAGATATTAATTTAGTTAGTATCATTCTTGGCTAGCAGGTGTCGGGGGATATGACTTGGTATATGAACATTTTGCTGGCAGAAAAAGGGTCAAGGAACTGCTTTATGTTCTAAAGGTGGAAGGTTCCAATCCGTGTGGATGAATGACTGGGTCTCTTCTGACCTTGCTGGTCAGTGTGTCAACAGCTAGTTAGGAAATCGTAGTGAATGTCTACTTGTGTCTTGTTAGTCAGAAACCGTTGACACTTTCAAAAGTGGGACCACCTTTATAAATGATTTACAATTTACTCTTTTAAACCTGGGCTACTGATAACTTGAGGTGAAATTTTTGAGACTGTAGGCTTCAAGTTAATGAGAGTCGACTATTTATTAGACAGTTAAATGTGAGGATATTTTTCACCGTGGGTGGTAGGGTGGTGCACTCTATGCTGAGCTTCCAGAGTGATCCTGTCATATCTGGCCTATTGGCTGGGTGGATTGCTTCACTAGAGGCAAATTTGGGTGGGGATTGAAGCCCTTTAGATAGATATAAAGAGTTAACTTATGCATGCTAAATGCAATATTCAGTGAAGTAGTTAGTGTTCATTTTAGTTTTGTAATAGACTTGCTGAAGAAGACAGAACTGCGTGTTTTTCGCTAATTGTTTTCTTGCCGCAGTGTTGTGTTTAGTGTTCTTTGTCCTTTTCTTACAGTGCCTAGAGTTGGTCTGTAGTGTGTAATTTTGGCATTCCTGGTAATAATCACTTACATATATATCTGTTTGCATTTTATACAGCTCATTGTTCATATCAAAAAATTTTACAGAGTGCAAAGCCTCATCACCAATGTCTATATTGTATATATTGATATTTTTCATTGTACCGTTACACATGCTGAATTTGAATGGGTTATAACAATTCCAGAAAAGTAGCCTATCTTCAACAATATACAGACAAACACACCAACCTGCCATCTGTTTCCTTTATCTAAGCTTGCGGTTGTCCGTACTACACACTTCAAATGCAGCATCTGATTAGGTGAAAATGTGAGTGAGAATGACCATGAAATGAAATACCAGAATATTTGCTCCATTTGTCAAAGAACCTATCACTAGTTAAGATTGTATGTTTACATGACTTTTTATTACAATTATCATTATCCTTTTGTGTCCATTTTCCTATACGAGAGCTGGTTGCTATGCTTTTATTGTCTTCCGTATGTCTTGTTACTGTAAATATTATGTAACTTGTCCTCACGGTGCCGTGGGTTGGTCTGCAGTGGTGATTTTGATATATCCTAATTATACTCACTTACTTTTTCCTGTGGCTAACATGCTTTTTATCTTATTTCAGAATGAGCAAACCAACGCATACAAGAAATACAGATATTGTTGCATTTATAAAACCAGATCTTCCAAAGCGACCCTTAACAAAACAGCCATCAGAACATGTATATCTAGAGCTACAGGGTAGGTCTCATTTATAGGTACTATGAAAATTTTAATTTAATACCCTGTATAATAAAATGTATGAGGTGGCACTGTGCTTCTGTACAGGGTGCTTTATGACAATAACCCATATTCTATTCATTTAAATGTTTTGAAGTATTCTTCCTTGGCAAAAACTTGTTTTCCTCTCTTGAAATTCAATCTCTGCAGATAGAAACTTAAGCGTTTCTTTTAATACACTGTAATCACATAGATATGATATTTCTTTTGCCAGGGTAATATTGCAGGAGTCATGATATCTAGCACAGTTCATAATACATGTATGTCTGTGAATGGGAAATAACTAGACGAACACAACGTTTAATAAAGACCCTTATTTCAAAATTTGCTTCAGTTTTCAATATTCCTCGCAGCATTATACCAGTGTGTACTACTGCACCAGTTTGAACTTCAAATAGCTTTTATTGTTAAGGGGTAGCAAATTCCATTCAGCCTAAATGGGTTAAACGAACAAGGTTAGTTGTTGATCAGAGTCATGAGCAGAAAATGCAAAAGTCAAAGATTACAGCCAAACCTATGACAAAAGAGATAAAAACATGATAAAAACAGACAAAGAATGACATATGAGCCGCGGCATGAGATTTCCAACTATGTGGCATTTTGACATATGTAGACACGGATGAGCCTCTGCAGCCTCCTTTTAAGCTTAGAAACTCCAAATGGTGTTCAGTCAGTAGCTTAACAATCATATAAAACTCAAGCGACCAGCAAAGGCTCTGATCAGACTGCGTGTATGCGCAGGCTGATCCGAGGCCTTGATGGTCGCACATGCCACATTGTTATGCTCTGGCTCATATAAATTCAAATATTAACCAATTTAAGCCAAATACAAATTGAACAAGTCTATCCCGTATTGAGGGTTTTTGTGACTTATTCTGGTATCTGTAGAACCTTAAGAATTTGTTTATTATATGACCTAATGATTTCTGGTGCATTAAAAGTGTATGGAATATGTATTAGCAAATAATTGCTATTTTAGTGCTTGAGTAAATGATCATCTAAAATTTAGCCTTGAAAATTTTGTTACAATTTTTTTCCTTTTACATAAAGATTTCCACGGAGATTTATGGGAAAGGATTGCTTCATTCTTATCAACAAAAACCATCCTTGACGAGCCATCATACTAATCGCAAGACAACTTTATTTTTTCACTAATTTTCGCTAAGGGTGCATTTGCTTGGTGATAAATAGCAAAATTTGAAGTGAACCTTTAAATATTTTGAGCTTTGTATTACACATATACTGTCGTTCCAACCAAGAGTTCACCGGCGTCACTGCGTTGTGTCCTTGAGCAAGAACATTAATCCTAGCTTAGTACTGGTTCAACCCAGGAAGACCCGTCACTATATAACTGAAAGATTGTTGATGGGACGTAAAGAATCAAATCAAACAAACAAAAAAACAACAACCAAGAGTGAAAGTGCTGAAATATTTTGCTTACAATTGTTAAGTAAAACATCAAATTGTACACTCCACTTGGCATCACGCGAATCGGTATACGAGAGGTGATTCACCAGTTTTGAAACACTTTTGAATCCTTCGTTGTTATCTAGCATCGCGTTTCAAAAACACGAAATTTACACTTATTTATCAATAAACCTATGTATTACATATATTTTTCAGTTTTGTGCGGATTATAAAATGGGTAGAGCTAAAATTTACATTATAGTGGAACCTTCCATTACATACCATTTGAAGAAGAAAAAGTCCTACAGGAATATACAATGAGAGACAAAAGGTCATGAACATGAAATTTCTATATCAAGAACCCACTTAGTAAAGCACTCTATATGTAAAACTCTCGGCGCTAGTAGGAAAAAAGCCAAAAATAGGGCCATACAGAAAGCCACCCCAAAAATCAACATCTGCAGTTAATCTTAAAGTTGCAGTGATTATGAAAAAGGGTTAACCCATCCTCACAACGTGAAATGGCAATCAAATTAGGGTGTCTCAGTCAACCATTTACAGCATTATTAAAAATGCACTGCACGCAAAATGTCAAAAAATAGTGCAAAGTTCTCCAGTTAAATGCAGCACAAATTGAAAAACGGCGGCCATGTTCGTGGCATCTTTATATATGTTTAAATTTTGATGAATGGAAAGCCTTTGTGACGACAGATGAGGCAAGGCTCAATTTGGGTGGCAGCTATGGTCGTCACTGAGTCTGCTACATCCATAAAGGACATGGTGATCCTTAAAAACTCAAATATGTTAAAAGTGATTCATTTGCGCCAGGTTTCTTGGCCTGGGCTCTAGTTAGTTCCCATGCAAAACTGAGACTCGGATCATCCCCAAAGGTGTCAAGGTCAATTAGAAATTTTATTTTGGCAAGTTTTGAAACCATTCATTAAACATTATTAAGCAAGACTGTTTCTAAGTGACCAAATTAACAAAATTGTATTTCACCAGGACAAGTCTTCGAGCCATGCGTCAAACAGACGTTGACGTACATTTGTATATACGTTTCCAAAACGTGAACGTTGTTACACATCAGGAGTGGATGCCTTAAGGTCCAGATGCCGCCCCGATTGATTTTGCTATTTGGGAAATCCTTATAAAAGGCTTTCAGAAGCGAATGAAACCTACCATTTGGGAAGCCTTAAACGAGCATTGTGAGACAAATGAAGAAAACTGGACCATTCCATTATCAATAACACACTGGGGTCATGATATAAGCAATGTAGACTGATATACAACCTCCATGAATCACAAATAGAAAATATTTTGCAATGAAGGTCTTATTATGAGAAATTTATAGATAAAAAAAAGTGTTTCAAAATTGGTGAATCACCTCTCGTATCACTTGTTTATTAATCCTATCCTGCAGATAGGATTAATGCACAAGTGATCTATCGATTCTAAGTCCCTGCTAACTTTGTAAACAAAACATGACGTCACTGTCACTCTTGGTTGGCACGACAGTACTTGTTTACATCGTTTATAAACGAGTATTTCCTTCTCTCTTTATTTTCAGCTGAAGAGGAACAGCCAAAGTAAGAATTTCAACCATTTTATGAGGGCCTGGATGGATTATATCAATTGGCTATCTTTTGGCCATATTTTATATAGATAAGCGATTTTTAGACCTTGAAAAATAACATGAAGTGAGTTCTTTTCTTTTTCACAGATGTAATGATTTTCTATCTAAATTATAATTTTATGACCATTTTAGAAATATTTTCTTATTTTTGAACTTTTCATCCTAAATGCTTAGATGGTGTATGGTTTGTGCAAACTGTAAGTAAGAAGGGCGGCAAAGATCAGGAATCGCTACAATCAAGTATCACACCTGACCCAGGATACCACATAGGAACAAAGTGACAAAAAACACAATTGAACATCACAAACAATAGCCAAGAGGTAACTCCAGCAGTTTTCATTCCTTTATATTCAAACTTTGCATAATGATTGTTAACTCATTAAAGATATGTACCCCCTAATTTGTGCACTTAAGAATAATTATTTTATAGTTTGGGAGTGTTGACTTGGGAAAGAATTACTTCTACTCAACATTTTGTGTGCTTACTATGTGTAATCTGTAACATCCACAATTTCATTCCTTTTTTTTTATTAAAACCTTGCATAATTATAACTGGCATATTGAAGATGTGCATTTTTTTCTGATATTGTAGGTTCGCTCTATTTCTGAAGAATCCGTTTTTCCAGATTATAATGCCACCACCATGAAAATGGCCGGGCATAAGTGTTACCCATGTCCATCCACCTGTCTGTACATACGTCTGTACGTACGTCACACCCAACGACGTCCGCTCTCTATCGAACAGTTTTGATCAGAATTTTATGAAGCTTTGTCACATTGTTCAGTACCATAATGTCTCTTAAAGTTCGATAATCGTCCATATCGCATCATGCCGTCAGCAGTTATGACCCTTTGTTTATGAAAATTTACCATTTGAAACGATGTCCCCTCTCTAAGTAAGTAAGGGTGCAAAGATCAGGAATAGATACAATCAAGTACCACACCTGACCCAGGATACCAATGGGAAAGTGACAAACTCACAGAAGACACCACAAACGAGAGCCAAGAGGTCAGCCCTTTCCCAGCAGGTGACCACAAAGCACATATAAACAGACGCGCACAAAGACATAGCAAACACAAGACAGAACAAATATAAAAGATCCACAAAAGAAGTACCGCCTTGGAACGGTCAGTAAAATATTTTACTGGAGGGCTTAAACCGGTTTAACGGCGCCAACCTCTTTAAGTCAAATACTTTTGGTTAGAATTTATGAAATTTGGTCACATTGTTAAGTACTATAATGTCTTCTTCAAGTTCGATAATGGTCTATATCGCAACATGCTTTCAGGAGATATGACCCTTTGTTTATGAAAATTTACCGTTTAAAATGACGTCTGCTCTCTAAGTTGAATAGATTTGATCAGAATTTTATGAAACCTGGTCACATTGTTAAATACTATAATGTCTTCTTCAAGTTCGATAATGGTCTATATCGCACCATACTTTCTGGAGTTATTGCCCGTTGACTATGAAAATTCATCGTTTGAAACCAAGTCTGCTCTCAAAGAAATTTAGTTTGAATTAGAATTCTATGAAACTTAGTCACATTGTTTAGTACCAAAATGTCTTCTTCAAGTTCGAACATGGCTCATATTGCATAATACCTTCAGTAGCTATTGCCCTTTGTTTATGAAAATATCCTATTTATGAGAATTTTGCAATAGCGGGGAAATCCATGTCCCATGGACACTTTTCTAGTTTATATGTATATTTTCTCATATTTTTGGATCTTGAATCGAGACAAAATAAGGAAGAATGCAAAGATCAGGAATCTATTCAATCAAGTGCCATCACCTGACACAGGACACCACATGGAAATGTGACAAAAAACATAAGAAAACATTACATACAAGAGAGGCAAGAGGTCAGCCCTTTCCCAGCAGGTGACCACAGGGCTGTAATGAACAGACAAGAAAGCATGACAGACACGAAACATAATTAACAAAAAGGAGAAGTTTTACGTTCACAACACGTTAGACTTAGACTTTTTCTTTACATTTGCAACACTCATGCGATGCCTGTTTTGTTTAATCTGTAATGCTAACAGCTTCCATCTCTTTATATACAAGCCTTGCCTATACAAATCTCATCAAAATTCATTGACAGGTGTGTGTGTGGGAGGGGCAATTGTTAATTGATTTTGCATTGTCTCCCCTATACTAATAGAAATGTCAATATACAATCAGTATTTTGACGACGCAGGTCCAGAGCAGAGTTTTGTCTTGTTTCTTAATTATGTCAGTAAATAGTGGTTTATCATCAATTGATTATACCTTTAAAATGCCCCCTCTTAGTTTGCAGAGAAACATATAGATCATTTTTAGGGAAAAGCAATTAGATTTAGAATTTCATATTCTGGTATTAATTACGCAGACATATACAAAGAGTATCGTGCAAACCAGTGTAGTCTGGTCAGCTATGTACCTTTGCTGTTTATAAGTATAAGAAAACAAAACATTTCCATAGCATTGCTCAATAAATAATGTTTATCATTTGGATGGAAGCTTGTGAAGATAGTGATATATACTGACAGAATTAAAAAACGCAACACTAACTTTTTTCTATATCTTTTGAAATAAAGTTGAATGTAAACTTCCTTTTTTTCGATGATGTCATCATGAAATGGCTTCTTCAGTCAACACTTAAGTTTTAACTGTACAACTATTTTATATGCTGGGCGACGTTATTGCTTCATAAAAATTTGTCACTAAAATATTTCTTAAGCAGTGGAGATTATAAGTCATAGAACGAAATGGTACACACAGATTAACATAAAAAATGCAAACCCGCTGTATCACAGACCTTCTAATAAAAATGAGAGTGATTCCTCGATGACTTACACACTACATTACATAAATGTGATGCTTCTCGTTTTTCTTAATTTAAAGAAGTAGGGGATTTTTCACTGGTAAAATTTTGTCACATGAAACAGCTGACCTCTGTCTAAAAAAGTCTCATTTTCAATGCTTTAAATTAATTTTGAATGGACAAGTTTTTCATGTCATACTAATAAAGGAACACTCTTTAATATACAGTCAAATGTATTGCTTTGCATTCTTTTTTGAGACATAAATTAAAGCTGCTATCTGAGTGTTGCGAATTTAAAGTCTGTCAGTATATAACATAATACCACATTTGCGATCATTCAATTTATCATTTGAACCTAGTTTTGAGAAAAAGAATTGTTTGACTGATTTTCTCAATATTGTTTATCAAATTGACTTGACCAACTCCTAAGTTTTTATCTTAAGGATATATCCAAGCAAGATTAAAATGAACGCCCTCCTTGACTTGCTAAAATTCCATAACTGTCTATTTTGAGGTTTTAAAAATGTTGCTATTTTAATAACCTAATTTCGTTTCAATTTATTACTACTTCTTTGCGATTCAAAATCACCTTGATTGTGTTTAAATGCAATTGACTTTAATTTTAATTTTATCAACTTTGTACATTTCAGTGATTATAAAAGCCTGGCAACTGATCAGAAACCATATGATTATGTAGAGCCTACCGATGTAGATGTCAAACAGGTTAACAATCCTAGAACACCCCCAGATGGCTTTGAGAATACAGAAGGTAAAGTATAATAATTGAGCCGTGACATGTGATTTCCAACAATGTGGCATTTTGACATGAATAGACTCAGACGAGCCTGTGCAGCCTCCTGTTAGGCATAGAAACTCCAAATGGAGTTCCGTCAGTAGCTTATAAGTCATAGAATATTCAAGTGACTAGCAAAGGCTCTGATCAGACTGTGCGTATGCGCAGGCTGATCTGAGCATTTGCTGGTCGCAGGATAATCTGAGCCTTTGCTGGTCGCACATACCACATTGTTGGAAATCCCATGTCATGGCTCAATTATTATCATCACTCTCCTGTTGTATTTGATTGCTTCTAACTTCTTGCCTGACCCGTTGCATTATTTTATTTACTGTAAATTCAGAAATGTTCGCGAGAATTTATTTTCACGAAAGGCGCTAACAGAAGTTTTCACCAATAGTGCTAACAGGTGTTTTTGCGACCGTAAAACCAAGCAACTAAGCCATGATTAAGCTACATCAGAAAATGACAATATGATTTTGTCATTGGTCAAGGGTATTGTTTTCTTCAAGTTTCGCTAAATATAACCCTCCCAATAAATTCTGAAGTTGCAGTAACAAATTAAAAATGTCAATTTTAAGTGCAGGTTCTGTGATTTAGACTCTTTGTGATTATTTTATTAGGCAAACGATAAATATCAATTTTAAAATACGTTGATGCAGTTCTGTGGCTCTTCCACACGACGCTGTTGGTTAGTCTGCAGTGTGTGATTATGGGTTTTCCTGATCATACTTACTTTTTATACTACCAGTACCTATCTCTTTGTTATAAGGATATCATCTGAATAATGAGTATGAAACTCTGTAACATGTCTCTAAGTAACATGTTTAAGTTTATCTCTGTGTTCGAACAGGGTGTTTTAGTTTGTCCTTGTCGTCACACTAAAAGGCAATATTTCTATTGGCATGACCCCATATTCAAAATAGGGCAAAACTGTTATTACACCTGTTATTTATAAAATCATTGTTTTAAACTCCTTTAAATACATTATAATATGGGGTATAGTGTATACATTTATTGTAAAATGTGCAATTTTCTTCTGATACAAGGTGTGACTTTAATACAAATTTTGATTGTGTTAGATATTTTAACAAAAATTATTTCCCATTTTAAAAGATTGGCTATAACATTAATGTATTGCAGCAGACTGCATGCTTGGTGGTCAACCCAATCACGGTTGGCAACTTTGCTTTCCTCTTTAATTGCACGCCGGTGGGTCAGACTTCAGACTCTATGATGGTTCCGACTTAAAGACTTATCTATTGATGAGATGGTAGGGGCCTGATGCTTTGGCTGTTTGTCAGGCCCACCAGGGTTTACCTGTTGGTTTTCTTTTGCTCCGGAATTCAGTTTTATTTACTGTTTAGTCCCTTTTTTGCTTTATCTCCTTTATATATCTTGATTTATATGTTCTAGGAGATGATGCATTGATAAGTTAGGGTCTTTCATGCAAACCAAACATCTATGTGTCTTGATCCACATCGGAATTAAGGGTGAGGTTGGTGCTGTTAAACCGGTTTAAGCCCTCCAGTAAAATATTTTACTGACCATTCCAAGGCGGTACTTCTTTTGTGGATCTTTTATGTTTTTGTTCTGTCTTGTGTTTGCTATGTCTTTGTGCGCGTCTGTTTATATGTGCTTTGTGGTCACCTGCTGGGAAAGGGCTGACCTATTGGCTCTCGTTTGTGGTGTCTAACTGTGAGTTTGTCACTTTCCCATTGGTATCCTGGGTCAGGTGTGGTACTTGATGTATCGATAGCCGATACTCATGTATCGATAGCCGATCTTTGCACCCTTACTTACTTACACTAAATCTATATTTTTGTTTATATTTCAGCGCAAGGAAATACAGAAGTTCACAGGTATGATGTTTCTCTCATAAACTTTGTGTGCTTTTAAAATTTGAAAGGATGTCCCTGTTTGGTGATAAACCTTTTAAAAAGTCATAATTTGAAATCATATAAGCTCTGCCATGTTTGCATACGGGCTATTTCTAGCAATAAGGCTGTGAAAGCATGAAGAATTAAATGGAAAAGCTTAATTACAGATTGACCTAATGGTACATTAAAGACAAAGTAAAGCCTTGTTTACCGCTAACTGAGCTGTAACAAGAGAGGAAACTCGTTTAAATACATTATAATATGGGGTATAGTGTATACATTTATTGTAAAATGTGCAATTTTCTTCTGATACAAGGTGTGACTTTAATACAAATTTTGATTGTGTTAGATATTTTAACAAACATCCATTGTGGATGACTCTTATAGCGCAATGTTTTTGGCTTAAGACTGTCATATTATGAAAGTCTGTTTATTTCAACAGAATAGCGCTGAAAAAGTAGGTGAGAGGGCATTTGGATATTTTCTTACAACATAATCTGCTATGTCTTTGTGCGTGTCAAAATTTGTGTCAAAATTATGAATTTACAAATTATTGGGCATAACATATACAGGGGTTTTAGGTGTCTATATATCATTTAATTTACAGTAAAAAAATAGTAAGTGAGTATGATCAGGAAATGCCACAATCACAAACTGCAGACAAACCCATGGCATCGTGTGGAAGAGCAACACAACAATCATGAGACACCAGGAAGATAACCAAAGCAAAGCAACCCGCTCTCTCTTCCCCATCTTTTTCTCTGTCTTAAGCGGCCACTCAAAAGAAGAACAAAAATAGGTTTTCAAAACCGATAATAGCGTAATTCAGGTCAAAATTATTGCAGAATGCTGCCAAGCATTATGCAGTACTTTTGACCTGCACTAAGCTACCGCATGTGCGTATGACTTTTATTTTAGTTTTGAGTGGCTCCTTAAGACATGTTTCACTGTATTAAACGAATTGAGGACAAACGATACGATATTCAGCAAGGATTGCTAAGCATGTTGACGCTTATTCGCAACGAATTTAAGCAAGAGTGTTAGACTCGACTTTTCATGTGATATTGAAATTACTTTGAAATCACATCTTTGGGGTGATACCATTCAGTTTTTTATTGCGTATGAAACAATGCTATAGACGTTATGACCTAACGTTACTAAATGTATAAACCGTATGCAATACATGGCACTATATCGCTCCTAGAAACGATGCTGTGTGCTTATTTATCTACACTTTATTCACGTTATGCAATGCTGAGAGTTGTATGCTGAATTGTCTTTTTTCTTCCTAAAACTTTGTTTCTTTTACAGACCAGATCAAGAAGGAAAGAGCGGGAATATATCAGAAACAGTACAATCTGATAACAAATCAAAGGATATCATAGCCAGTGAAAGCACAACGAACTATCCGCAAGGAAAACATTCCAAACGAATGGACAGCTATGAAGACCCAGAGGCAGTATTCATTTGAATACAGCATTGAAGAAAAAGACTAACAACATATGAAAGTTGTAGAAAGCATATGCCAACTGAGATATTTAAGCCTTATGAAGCATTTATATTTCATATATAGATGGTCTCTTACCAGAGTGGCCATTTCAAGTCGTATGATAAACAAAATCTAACAATATTACATTGGTTGTCGTATGAAAATTCTTCAACTAGCCAAGTTTTGTTTAATAAAGTTTATATGAGGGTTTACCTGTTGGATTTCTTTTGCTCCGGAATTCAGTTTTATCTACTGTTGAGTCCTTATCTTTGCTTTATCTCCTTGTTATATCTTGATTTATATGTTCTGGGAGATGATGCATTGATAAGTTAGGGGTCTTTCATGCAAACCAAATATCTATGTGTCTTGATCCACATCTGAATTAAGGATGAGGTTGGCACCGTTAAACCGGTTTAAGCCACCCAGCAAAATATTTTTACCAACCATTCCAAGGCGGTACTTCTTTTGTGGATCTTTTATGTTTTTTCTGTCTTGTGTTTGCCTTGCCTTTGTGAGTCTGTTTATATGTGCCTAGTGATTACCTGCTGGGAAAGGGCTGACCTCTTGGCTCTCGTTTGTGGTGTCCAACTGTGAGTTTGTCACTCCCATTGGTATCCTGGGTCAGGTGTGGTACTTGATTGCATTGAGTCCTGATCTTTGCACCCTTACTTACTCTGTGTAAGATCCTCTATATGGAAAACAATGAAAAAAATGTGAAATGAGCTAAATATGGCTGGAAATGCCACATTCTCAGACTTCTATTTTTAAATTTATATTATTTCAAGATCCTCTACTTTGCACCCAAACTACTGATTGTATAGATTACTGATTTTTGCCTTCTTTCTTTCTCTTCATCTTCTTTGAGTTATCTCCATTGAATGATTTCAAAACTGAACCCTTATTGGCATTTGTATACCAGTTTATGAAGGTGTTTCTTATGAAAGAATGGTTGCTCTCCCTGTCATTTGCGTATTATCTCTCTTGGACCAATTATACAGTTCCATTTGTGCTAAATAACTTTCATACTCTTTTAAGATGTTTTGGTACTTGATAAGATTGATCAGGTCATGGTGGTTTGTTGCATGCAAAAAATGGTTTCTCTCCTTTGCCTAATCTTTATTTCGAATGTAGGATTTTGAAGACAAATCCCTCTGGGTGTTAAGGTTTAACATGCTCAAGAGTTATTTTGATATTTGTTTTGAGTTATATACTTAAACCATTACAATGCAACTGATAAAAGTGTTGTTTTCCTTGTTCATAGCAGCCTAATACACTTTGTCTGTGTTTAAATGTATGAGAATGATTTAGAAAAATTTGAACTCAATTGCACATCGTTGCTTAAAATTTTGGTGAAAATGGCAAATTCAAATTTGTTTTTAAGCCATGTTTACACTATAACGAATTGGCTCAGCCTTATCTCTGCGTTCAGAGATATTTAACATTTGATGACGCATGCTGAAATACGTTGAAGTTCCTTATCTCACCAGTTAAAGATCGTTTTCAGTTCGATGAAGAACATGCATGTACGCTGTTTTTCGTACAGTGCATCAAGGATTTTTTGCATGCACAATTTTTTTCTATATATGCCAACGAACAGTCCATATGCAGAGAGCTCGTTCACTGAATGCAATACGAACGGTTCGTGCATCGGCACGGCGTTAACGGCTCTTTACTGAACACAATTCGAAAGGTTTGTTCGTCTACAGTGCCACAATGGATCATTACCTCAACGGTAGTAGGCCTATTCGTCCTACCAAATTGCAGTCTTTTGAAGGCATCAAGACGCCCTGAGCTGTTCAACTAATAATAAACTACACGAAAAGAGTACAAGCTGGTTTTATCGAATGTAATGTTTTTTTCAATTGTGCAAAAAATCACAAATTTACAGTAAATTAAATCTCGGACAGACTTTCGTAGTAGTTAGCCTTTTGGACATTTAGTGGCTGAATGGTCATTGGCAGTCGCCCTTGGTTGTGTCCTTCAGTAAATCACATGTCTACAGCCCATTTTGTACATGTGTTTATGTTCTTTGATTGCTTACAAAATGCTCCTTGAAAAAGGCAGCACAGCCGAAACTAGTTGGGAGCAAAAAGGATAGACTCATAGTTTGATTTCTTGTTTTTTCTTGGTTCGGATACGCTAACTATACACTGAGCGCAAACACCTTAAGTGTATGTTGAGAGGTCGTTGAACGCTGGTGTGCGTTGGTTTGCAGTTGCTCTTACGTTATGAACACGTTCTGTGTTTGTTTAAAATTTGCTTTTAGTTCGTTATGTCAAGCCTCGGTGATCACAGTCGTCGGATTTTTCAGCGTATGTGTGCGTATTCAAGATATTTCATATTTTTTTCCAATTATTGAGGGAACAACCAGTCAATTTGTTAAAGTGAAAAACACTGCTTTACTCTTCTTAAATTATGTTATGCTACTCAATTACTGTGTTGTACCCAAACAGCAATATTATGGAAACAAAACAAAATTCCATTTGCGGGAAGGACATAATGTTTTACAGTTCATTTTTTCGGAAAATTTTCTCTAAATTTGTGAAATTTCCAAAACTTCAATTAAACTGAATCATATCATATTTGGCATATGTTAATTGTAATGTCATAACGTATGCTTCTCATTTATCATGATATTTACAATCAAAAGTGTCGTTAGCTTCCAGTTTTCATGCTCATACTTTGATGGTCATTTTAAAGATCAAGCTTTAAGACACTTTTGTTCCTTTGTGTGTGCACAGAACATAGAGCAATATTGAATTTACAGAAAGTTTGAACCCAAAAGAGCCAGGCATAAAGATCTGATATCCTGGATGATAATGTGATTTTCCTTTTTTGTGTCAAGGCTCTAGTTGTGTTTATCAACAAAAATATACCCCAGCTTATCCGGAACCAAAAGAATATTGCCTTGATATCACAACTACAGATTCATGCTTTTATTTGATAACAATGCTCAATATCAGGCAAGGTTATGTTGTAACAGTTACATTTTTCTGGATTTAAGTGTGTATCAGGGCATTGTGCTACAGGCCCGTAGTGAGAAGTTGCTAAATATATAAAAAAACTTTAGGGAAATGTGAAGTTCATTTCACCAAATGCCAATATGAGCCGCGACATGAGATTTCCAACAATGTGTTATGTGCTCAGACCAGCCTGCCCGTAAGCGCAGTCTGATCAGAGCCTTTGCTAGTCGCTTGAATATTCTATGAGTGTTAAGCTACTGAGTGAACTGCATTTGGAGTTTGTGAGTATAAAAGGAGGCTGCAAAGACTTGTCAGAGACTACACTTGTCCAAATGCCACATTGTTGGAAATCACATGTCGCGGCTCATATAACTTTTGCACTCAAGTCAAGGGTAGTAACACAAGTGTCAGGGCTCATACAGGCACGTTTGGGTAAAATTCAAGGACTTCTCAAGACTATTTAACAGTTTTCAAGGACTAAAAGTTTAGGAAAAATACTGATCCAAGTATTAAAATTCTTCAAAAAAGCTAGACTGAGATAATGGAGAAATTAGTTCTAGAAAATAGGTATGAAATTGTTGTGCCTTTATTTGGTGCAGCATTGGCTGCACACCAAATAAAGGCACAACAATTTTATACTGATTTAGATCTCTATCAACAGTGTTAAGTCCTAAAGAAAATAGAAGAATTCAAGGACTTTTCAAGGCCTTTGAGTGATTTAATAATCATTTATAGCAAGAATGCCTGAAATCTGACCCTTAGGCACTCAGGTACTGATATAAGGTTCCAGATGGATGGACAATGCCAAAACCAGATTCCTCCCACTTTCGATGGTGATAACAATTCAAGGTACATAAAAAACTTAAAGCAAATTACCAAAAACCATTTTATTATAAATATCATTATGAACAAATGGTCCACTACATATGAAACTGGTACTTATTGCATCAGTGACTAGCAAAGACTTTGGTGAGCCTTCCCACTAGCAGGTAATAGTCAGAACCATGCCTGCTTGTACAAATAGAGGAAAACAACCCCTTATTATCAAAATTTCATTCTGGAAGCTGTCAAGCATATGTACTAATCAAAACAGTGAAGACCCAGCTAAAAGGCCACATAATGTGGCATTTCATCAGGGTCAGCACCGTTTGCTGATGGGAAAAACTTCAGGATAAGCAATATATCAAAATTTAGAAATATCAACCCGTTACCCTTTAAAATTCAAAATGGACAAACCCATGCCAATTGTATCAATATGTATGGGAAAGCCTATCAGAATGAAGAAGGTTAGCAATTGACCATTTCAACTTAATAGAAGTTGTGCATGTAATAAAGGAAGGTTCTACTCTGTATAAAAGGGTATTTTGTTTGTTTATTTGAGATGATTCTTTATGTCCCAGTCAACAATTTTTCAGTTATTTTGGGATAAGTCTACCTGGGTTGAACCAGTACTAAGCAAGGATTAAAGTGTATTGCTAAAGGACACAACACAGTGACCCCGGTGAGGCTCAAAACTGCAACCCCTCCCTCTGGAGTCAAGAACTCTGCCACTGCACTCCCTCTAAAAGGGTATTACGTGTGTGATAAGTACCAATATCATAGCAGCTGGACCAAGTCTACTAAACTCGAACTCTTCTGCACTGTGAACACACAGGGTAGGCGGCAATCGAAAACGTAATCAACAATCGATGAATGCGGATCAAAAATCGACAGAAACAGTGTTTTCAATTGCCATTTGTCGCCAATGGGGTGACAAATGGCAATCAAAAACACTGTTTCTATTGATTTTGATCTTTGTTCCCCGATAGTATTGGCATTTTCGATTGCCGCCTACTCGGTGTAGTGAACATAATCAAAACTCCAATACAGTTTATCTATTATGAGTTCATCAGGGCGAAGTTCACTTAACAGTAAATGTTCTAAAATTTCTAACACTTTTCTCTTTCTGTTCTCAAATTTTGTTTGTTTGATTTTTTATTCTTTACATCCATGTCAATAATTTTTCACTTATGTTGGGACAAGTCTTCCTGGCTTGAACCAGTACTAAGCATGGATTAATGTGTCTTGCTCATGATGCCTGTGAGGCTGGAACCCACAGCCCCTCGATCTGGAGTCAAGCACTCTACCACTGAGCCACTGTGCTCCCTCTCTGTTCAAATGAAATGTTGGGCATCAGGGTTGTGGACTTCACAAAATTCTTGCCATTATAGCAAACTGGGCAGACCCTGATCAGACTGCTTCCTCAGAAGCAGTCTGATCAGGGTCTGCACTGTTTTAAAGAAGCAGCCTGATCAGGGTCTCGGGTCTCCAATGTGTCCTGAGGTCTTTTTGACAGAATTAGTGTTCAAAGTTTTAGAACATTTATGAACTTAATCAGGACAGTCATACACACACATGATTCGATATAAAAATATAAATATGATTACAAAATGAGAAAACGGGGAATTTGAGTATTGGACAATGAAGATTACGTATAACTACGTTCAATAACTGATAAAGCGACAACCAATTATACTTGATAGAAATGTGCATTGCATTTGCCCAATTTTGCCTATACAGTAATTGATTTATTATATAATCATTATATATTACGGTCAGAGAAAATGAATTCGTGCAATTTCACTATTCATAATGCTGGAAACCAGAAGTGGTTGAGCAGATTTTTTTTTCTATCCTTCAGTTATGAGTTCCCATTATTTTGTTCAGTATTTTGTTTGTTTGTTTGTTTGATTTAATTCTTTACGTCCACTCAACAATCTTTCAGTTATGCGGGACGGTCTTCCTGGGTTGAACCAGTACTAAGCTAGGATAAATGTGTCTTGCTCAAGGACCACAACGCAGTGACGCCGGTGAGGCTCGAACCCGCGGCCCTTCGGTCTCGAGTCAAGCACTCTACCACTGAGCCACTGCGCTCCCTATCAGTATTTTGTTGTAATATAAAATCAATATTACAAAAAGATACTTGGAATATGTTACTACATGGGACCTGGCTTTGTTATATGAAGCAAATTATTAACTTAATTGTGGGGTTAAAATGTCTTTTCTTATACATGACTAGATTAGTTTCCCTTCTATTACACACACCAAGATAAAGCAGCATATCTATAACTTAGACACTTCCAATAAGCTTTATATGGACCTTGTTGCAAGAAAACCTGTCTTTGTAGTTTCCGACCAGGTCAAACCCAAACCAGCCTGCTCAGCAACAGAGAATAGCTAGAAAATTGTAATTTTGCTTGAAGCAAGTTTGGATATGTAATACTTTCATATTAGAGAATAACAGAGGTGCTCATCAGACTGCACGAATGTATTGTTCGCAAACACTGAAGACAGGTTTTCTCACATTGAGGCCCATATAGTCCAAAGAAAGCATATTAATCAACTCTTCAAATACAAAAATTTCCACTATACATTTCTAAAAAGCCTTAAAGTAAGAATATCAGGATTCATACATTCAAAACTTTTTAATTTGCTACCATTAAGAGAATAACCATCAGGGCTCGAAAATAGCACTTGTTCGCTCGTATTTACGAGGTCCTCAGGCTGCAGGGCAAGAAAAAATTTTGGTATTTCTATTGAAAATTTTATTTTTTCCCATATATGCCAGTAATGTCTGTGATGCAGGGCAAGTGCCTATTTTCTGACTATGATTTACAGCTAAATGCATGTATTGTAGAAACAAGTAAACTAACTTACAACCTTTAACGAAACTGTAACAAAAGACAGAAACAAAAATCTGTAAAAACTTATATTTTATATTCACTTCACTAAGCTATAAAAAAATTGTTGATGATATGATTCTGTTTCCTAGCATTTAAACTACCATATTACCCTAAATAGTCCAACACTACTACCTTGTACCATAATGTACTCTTTGAACTCTTCGGCTGCTAATCACAACTTAAGTTATGTTTTCTGCTGGCTCTTTTAAAACATCTCTGTAGCAAACCCTGTGGGCCCTGATCAGACTGCTCTTCTAGGAGCAGTCTGATCGGGTCCACACGGTTTGCTTGTCCGTATACAGAAATTAGCTCTTGGCAAAAGCGTTTAATTGCAACAGACAAATTCAGCAAATGGCATTTTCAGATAAATTTTTTCATAGCAGACGAATGGTTAATCCTTATCCTGCCAATATATTTTTGTCCTGAAAATATGGTATGCTTAAATTACGTCTGCTGCAAATTTCAAAAGGCACTCTAACATACTTTCACAATGGAAACAAACACTAAACACCTTTTTTTTAACCCTTATTCTGTCAATGCATTTTTGTCCAATTATGTTAGTCTGGTTATAATATTTTTGCTGCATATTTTCAAAGGCAATCCAGAAAAGTTTTGCCATGAAAGCAAACACTATGAACCCAGGTCAACTGTTCTTAAGGAAGCAGTCTAATATGGGTCCATAATGTTTGCAATCTAGGTTATTTAAGTTCATAAGCAGATGAGCGAGTAGATGCCAATTGTCATGAATGGCAGGAAAATGGCAAAATGTGAACAAGTTCATGTGAAGTGTCTAAACGGTAGTGAAGGTAAGACAAACAGTGCAGACATTGATAAGAGTTCTTGTAGGGAAATTCTGCCCTTGGTCTACACTGTTTATTCATTTTTGTCTGTCAGAATATCAAGGATACTTATAGTAGATTTAAGTAGAATTGTACGACCACAACCTCTCAAGATGTCACTTATATATTTTTCCATGACATTATCATGCAGATTCACAAACTTACTATTAGAACCCTGGGCCATGGTGAGTTTCATAAATTTATATGAAATTCATGCTATGGGCCATGGTGAGATTAAACTTACCATGGCCCATTTCATGATTTTCATATAATTACAGTAAAACCTGTCTTGAAGGGGACAGCAACCCTAATGATAAGTATGTTTTATCAGAAAGAGCTCTTGGAACCATGAATTTTGATACAAGTATCATCAAAATCGGTTGAAAAATGGGGAAGTTATGGGCATTTAAAGAATTCAATATGGCCAACATTTAGCCGCCATTTTGAATATTTAAATAGTTTTCAGATTTTTTTCAACTGCTTAATTTTTAGTTTCAATACTATCACAGCATGTGTGTTTCAGCAGATATGTAGCTTTATACATTAGGAAAATGTTTTATTAAAAATAATTGCAAGTAATCCATTGGTTTGTCTTTTATTTTGATTACGCATATTGAATTAGGCTGTGTGACGTCACTTAGCCTACAATATGACATCTTCCATTACGGTCAATTTGCAAATATTCAAACGCCCAAAACTACTACGTTTTTCAACAGATATAGATGAAACTGGTATCAAAATTCATGGTTTATTTAGATCTTTCATATAAAACATAGTAATCATAAGGGTTGCATCCCCTTTAAGCGGCCACTCAAAAATAGACAAAACAAAGGTCTTAAAGACAAATGGTAGCTTAATGAAGATCGAAAGTATTGCAGAATGCTCTCTTGGAGCATTCTGCAATACTTTTGACCTACATTTAGCGATCAGCGGTCTTGAAGACAAATTTTTGGTCTTCTTTTTGAGTGGCTCCTTAAGACACTGTTTTACTGTATTTACATAAGCTTCCCTATACCTGTGTATGATTCAGTTTATTCAAATCTTGACAAGACAATGAAGATGGTATGGCACATGAAAATGCAGTAGTTATGGGAACATTCAAGCAATTTACATAAATACTTATTTACATTATTTACATGTGACAAAAGCTAAAAAAATCTTCAAACAAGTTTTTGTTGTTGTTTTATCCTAAATAAAATTAAGAGGAAAACCCTCCGTATTTATGTTGTATCAGAAATTGAATCAAAAAATGAATGTCCTTAAACTGTAAAAATTAAGGGTATTAGGAGGTTTAACCTTTAAAGCCCCATCTATAATTTGCAGCAGACGACAATTTCAAATTTTGCCGCATTTTCAAAATAACAAATAAGGGATGATATTTCATAAGAATCGTCTGCTGGCAGACGATTCTCATGAAATATCATTCCTTATTTCTATCGAAAATTAGGAAAGATGTCACAAAATGTGTCATCTGCTGCAGTTGTGATTGGCGCTTTAAGGGTTAAGTACAGTGGCTTGGTCAAATGAACCAAACTGCAGTACTAACCTATAAATATCCTTATGCTATTTACGTTGTTATCTTTTTAAAAAATGTTTACAAAAATATCCTTAAAACAGGAATAACATGTATGTAACCATAAATTACAATTAATAAATTAGGCCATAACATTTGCATGCTCTAGGTAAGTTGATCTATAACACTTCACTAAAACATTAACATACAGTAAAACCTGAGTAAAACAGCCACTTAAAAATAGAAGAAGCAATAATATTAATGACACATGGTAGCTTAATGATGGTCAAAAGTATTGAAGAATGCTCCCTGGAGCATTCTTCAATAATTTTGACCTGCATTAAAGGGATAATTAGTCTTCAAAAACAATTTTTGGTCTTTTAGAGAGTGGCCATTTAGGACAGGTTTTTACCGTATACAGAGTAACATAGCTGACAACAGATATTAACTAGAGCTCAAAAATTTGCTCTATTCCAAAAAAATCCTTAACCGTCCTAAAACATGGGCGAAAGCCATTATTTAAAACATCCATAATTCAGATCATTAGAAAATCAAAACTTGAAATCTACAGTAGGTCTGTTTTCAATAGTCTTATAACAATAGAGAACACCTTCCAATTCAGAATTTTGATGGTGACTTTCTATGGAAAGTCAGCCTCTAAATCCTGAATTCAGGAATAACCCTAAAAACTGTCACCCAAGTAAAAAATGAGGTATGTGTAACCTTAGGCAGGGGAACTAAAAACTGGCAAATTCTACAAAAACGCCATTCTAAAAGCAGTAGTGCTAAAGGTATCTAAAATGAATGATTTATCCGATAACTGTTAGATAAAACATTTCTACAAAATACGGCTAAGTTTACATATAAAATAAAATGTATACAAAAAACTGTATCCAAAAACTTCATTGTAAAACGTACAAAAATAACTATTCTAAAAGAATCCCTGTAGTTGAAAATTTTGCTTTCTTTAGAATTTACAGTCAAAAATGAGGACTGAATCTACTCCTAAACCTTGGTATACTGGTAACCTCTAAAGTGGGCCTCGACACGAGAAAACCTGTCTTCGGGGGTTTGCCAACATCACAGGCGCAGACCAGCCTGCGCATCCAGGCAGTCTGATCAGCGCCTTTGTTATTCGCTTTTCGGAAAGTATCATATGTTAACTTGCTACAGGTGAAATTTCAATTTTTTAGCTAGTCTCTGTAGCTGAGGAGACTGGTTTGAAGCTCACTTTGTTGGAAATCCCGAAGACAGGTTTTGACGCGACGAGGCCCAAAATCTTTGGAAAACAGTGAAGACCCAGATGAAATGACGTATCTACAGTGTTTGCTAAAGCAAATACGATCATCAGAGAAAAAATACAATATTATTTGAAAATTATAACCTGTAACCCCTCAATATATGTAATGGACCATCCTGACTAAACTGTATCAAACTTTATGGAAACTTCCATTGGTCTAAAAAGGGTTACATGTTTTTACCTTTGTCCCACTGAATCCCCCCATATCATTTTTTTTTCAAAGAAGCTGGCTTCTGGAAAAACTTTTGTTTTTTGCTTTATTTGAGGTTTTACATCCAAGTCAACAGCTATAGTCATGTTGAGACGATCAGCTCTCTAACCACACTTTTTCCTGGGCAAGCTTGACTAAGCAGTTAACCAGTGCACATACTTTTGCTTGTAACTGACAACAACCCATCTTGAATCAGCAGAAGGAGGAGAATGACCATAGAAATTATTTCATGACCAATCTCTACAAAAGTATGAGACTGGGCCGGGATCGAACTCAGGACCCCTGGATCTGCAGTCGGACTTGCTACTGACTATGTCTGGGAAAGTAAAAGTCCAGGATCCAGGCAGTCTTTGAATCTACTGTTACGAACTTACCTCATTAGAAATCAGAAATGGATATGTCATATTAATTCATTCAGTACAGTCAACCATCTTTACAATGACAGTGTTTGTCCTCAAATAATTTGACGTTGAACTGAATTTCTGTTGTAATTAATTTAAATTCAAGCTAAACTGATACATTTGTGCAAATAAAGAATTTTGCTGTTATAAACAGTGTCAGCCTAAAGAGTTTTCACCATGGGTGAAGGTTCAAAATTTCCAAATTCCTGAACTTTAGAAATTAAAAACTTAAAACTTGCATTATGCCTACAATACAGTAAATATATCTAGTTGAACTGGCCAAATGTCTTTTAATAAACTGCTAAAATAATCTTCCTAATTCAGTATTTTGAGGCTGACTTACCACTTTCTATGGAAAGTCAGCCTCAAAATCCTGAATTCAGGATAAATCCTGAAAACTTCCACCCATGTTTCACTGTATAACAATGGCAAGCTCTTATTATGTTAAAATTGGAAACATTCCGTTTTTGAAAACAGTGAAGATCCAGATCAGCTGATCAGGATCCACAATGTTTATCACACTGCTTGTAAATACATGCTGATAATTAGAATCTTGCAGGTTAATTGGCTAAAAATCAAGATGTGTAGCTTTTATCTACCAGCATGATAAAGGTTAATTTGGCCTGATGCATAAACTTATCAATATAATATATTCATTACCGAATAGATATAATGGTTTACTGTGCTATGCATGAATGGACTCAAAATAACCTGTCTAATCAGATCAGTGTAGGTGTGGTGAGACTTCACCTTGGCCTAAGGTGATGACAACTTCTACAGAGTCAAGGGAAAACACACGTATACCACCTTTACTTCCCTTATACAATACAGGGCATGATGTTAGGCCTCTGGGTTCCACTGATGATCTCATCAATCCTTTGTATACTGGTGACTCCTAAATGAGTACTTTCCTCTTTTCATCTGGGTCTTATCTGTTTGCTAAAGTGTGCATTCAGGAGTCACTAGTATAGACTTAAGTAATGAGATGATTCCAATGATCCCCACAATAGAAATACTTTCATGAATGACGGGTATGGCATGCCTTTCCTTTGCCTTTGCTTTTTTTTTTACAATGAACTGTTTCAATAATTTCTTTCAGGAATACCATCAGAGTGTCAAACAGTTTGGATCCAGATGAGGCCCGACATTCTGCCGGGCCTGATCGTTTGCAAAAGTTATCAGCAATTATCAATAGCAGACAAATTTTGTCGGGCCTGATCTGTGTTTGAGGTCCTTTCTATTCAAAGTCAGGCCTGATCTGGGTCCAAACTGTTGGCTAAAGTTATCAGCAGTCGTCACTAGCAGGTAAAGAGTTAAGCTATTTAGATCCATTAGTATATTATCATACATGTTGGTGCTTGAGGTCCTTTCAAATCAATGATAAGATTTAAAATGCTTTTCTTTTACCTGTGCGCCTGGAGATAAATATGATAAAATAAAACACATCCTTTACACTTTCACATCAAAAGGGAATAAATCTGAACACAATAATCATTTCTGTCTTAACAGTCTGCTGTTGCATCAAAAAAGAAAATAAGGGTCATAATCAATTTTTGACATTCTGCATACTGTCCACTTGAGCAATGGGGTGGGAGAGGGAGGGGATTTAATGAAAAATCATTCAGGAGCTGTATATTTGAAGCTCCATTTTCATTATCAACTCTTTGCATGCTGGATAAATGTGCATGCTTTTTGTCATCTACAGATTTTTAAAAAGAAAAATTAACTTATTAAAAAAAAATCCTATACGAATACCATCAGAGTGTCAAGCAAATTGGATGACATTTTGTCTGGCCTGATCTGGGTCCAAACATTGGCAGACAACAAATTTCACCACTAGCACAGAAAAGTTAACAGTCCGGATGATATTGCTGCAAAGATCACTTAAGATAGTTACAGTGAAACTGGGAAAGTTTTTATTATGAAAATCTATTAAAATGACATCTGTGGCTATAGTGCTGCAGCAAAGCAGTAAAAAGTGAGCTAGTTTTCGAGATGGTGGTCCCCACAGGGTAACAAGCAGTAACATATATCAAATTAAAGCTAAGAGTCTCCCGAATTAAAATATGTATGATGCCACCTCGGTATGTCCGGGCGTAAACTTTTATGAGTCATTAAAAAAGGGCACCAATACAAATAAATAACTTTACTAAGTTTACTAATAAAACTTAATTTAAACCTGGAATCAAAAACATTGCTAAAGTTGGTATAATATGAACACAAAATGATACAGAAGGATGCTAGACATACTTTGCATCACACATGGGATTCAAACAAGTCCAAATACACTGACGGTGAAAGGTCATTAGGTACATTAGTCACGAAAACCCATAATTTTCTAGTATTGTTTTTGACAAAAGGTCCTCCTTATGTATAAATGTATTGGAAACGAGTTTAAATATTATCAATGACATCTGGGAAACAAACAGTGCATAATTTCACTACCATTTATTGTGGCGAAAAAGTGTATGGCCCACAAAAAAGGGTATCCATACAAGTAATAAATTTACTGATAAAAATTAAATTAAACCAATGATCAAAAACAGTGCTGAAGTTGGCATAATAGGAACACTAAATGATACATGAGGATGCTGAAAATATTATTAATCATGTGTAAGGTTCATATAGGTCCAAATACACCGATTGCAAAAGGTCATTAAGTACATTAGTCGCGAAAACCCATGATTTTGTAGAATATTTTCTGGCAAATGATCTCTTTTGGTATACATATATTGAATACAAGTTAAAATGTTGACAACTGACATCTGGTAAGCAAAATGTGCATGATGCCTCTTCCATATGTAGGGTCAAAAATGTTTACGGCCTTTCAAGGAAGGGTACCCATAAAATTTAATAACTCAACTGATAAAAAACCCATTTAAACCTATGATCAAAAGTATGGTTCAAGTTTGTATAATATGAACGCTAAAAGACAAAATATGGTGCTAAAATATTTTCTGTATTATATGAGGTGCAAATAAATCCAAATACACTGATGGCGAAAGGTAATTAAGTACATTTTGTCACGAAAACTCATGATTTTGTAGACTTATTTTAAGTTAAATGATTTCTTTAAGTACATATGTATTAAAAACAAGATGAAATTTATCAAATGCCATTTGGGAAGCTCCTACTCAAAATAGAATCATCCCAAATGAATAGATGATACATTTACAGTTCATTCATTTAGTAAAATTCGTATCAGATCTTATTAATGTAATATGTGGGAATAATTTTTGCCAAGGACATTGGCGGAAATGTTCCAACTTTTGCATAAATTATATCAATGTGTGTCAGGCAAGTGTGTCAGGGAGGGGGGGTCTGTGCTCCCTTGATGCCTGAAAATAATGCATTTATCTCCCCAAATCCCTGTAAGAAAGTACCTCAGCTCCTTGAAAATATTTTTCCTTTGCTCCCCAAATCCTTAAAATTAATTCAGCCTCTCCCCAAATCCCCCAAAATATAAGCCAATTCTCCCTAAAGTATAAAGTTCTTTCCATAGGATTAAATTCACATACTTAAAAACTATGAAGCTATACATGAGCAGGTGACTTAATATTCACTTAATATTCAACGTTATACATGTAAAGATAGGGCTTAGCCATGGACGGGAACTCTATATAAATAGAGAGTCCTTGGCCAAGGAATAAACGATATATAATTATTTCAATGGAATGCATGATATATAGCTCAAAGTATGGGGCCATCCTTAAAATTCTGTTGCTGAACCTAGTAGAGTAGGTATGGAGGAATGCTCTCTAGACTTGATTTTTTTTATTAGTGACAGCTAGACCATTTGGTTTTCTTGGTGGGGGAGGGGCAGCTGTTTTTTTCCAATAGATGAAACTATATTTTGTAAATTAAAGTGAAAGCATTAATTTTGTAACCATAGAGAGTGTTTTTTTAACAATTGCTATCAGGCCCTATGCGAAAGTTTACCTTCAGTTTTAACAAGCAAGAATATATCTGATCAACATTCATCAAAGTTTTAATAAAAAAAAAACCCATCGAATTACACAGATAGAGAATTTCATACCAGAGGTGTAGGTAGCCCTGGTATGATGTTGATTATCACTTGTGTTAGGGGGGGGTCCGGGGAAAATTTGATAAAAATGGTGCGGTCTGGTGCATTCTGAGTGTTCCAAAGTTAGTTATTATCAACCTAAAAATCAACATTTTTTTTATAATAAATCAACAAGCCAAATTTTGTCCCATATTTTTCTCTAAGATTAATCCAGATGCGCACTTTGGCACAAAAATAAATACATTCACATTTTACAAGGGGGATCGGCGGGAGGGGGGGGGTTAATAGCCCTCAGAAGCCAAAGATATGTAAACAAAAATTGGAGGCTTTACGTTTTTTACAGCAGATATCACATACCAGACACAAAGATATATCCTGTAATGATGTGGATTCAGATTCATGCTAGGGGGGTGCAGAATTTTTTTTTTTTTATTAAACCAGTGCATTATGGCGCATTCTTAGTGTTCCCAAATACGTTATTATCAACCTAAAAATCAACAATTTTAAGTCGATTTTTCCACGATAGTAAAAATAATTTGCCATGTCAGTCATCAATACAATCCAGATTAGCATGTTAGCAGGAAAGTAAATACATTTAGATAGCCAAGGGGGGGCCGGGTCTGCCAAAGAAATTTTTTGAAAAAATCAACAAAATGAAGGCTTTTCCTTTAAGGTGAGATTTTTTAAACTTTTTAGCAGGGATCCCTAAATCCCCGAAACTATGAACTTGCTCTCCAAATGCCTGAAAATAATTACCAGTGCTCCCCAGCTCCCTGAAAATAAATAGCCATTCTCCCCTGATCCCCAAAAAACCTGGGGGCCCCAAATCTGATACGGATTTTACTAAATGAATGAACTGTAAATGTACCATCTATTCATTTGGGATGATTCTATTTTGAGTAGGAGCTTCCCAACTGGCATTTGATAACATATAACTTGTTTTTAATACATATGTACTTAAAGAAATCATTTGTCTTGAAAGAAGTCTACAAAATCATAAGTTTTCGTGACAAAATGTACTTAATTACCTTTCGCCATAAATGTATTTGGATTTATTTGCACCTCATATAATACAGAAAATATTTTAGCACCATATTTTGTCATTTAGCGTTCATATTATACAAACTTGAACCATACTTTTGATCATAGGTTTAAATGGGTTTTTTATCAGTTGAGTTATTAAATTTTATGGGTACCCTTCCTTGAAAGGCCGTAAACATTTTTGACCCTACATATGGAAGAGGCATCATGCACATTTTGCTTACCAGATGTCAGTTGTCAACATTTTAACTTGTATTCAATATATGTATACCAAAAGAGATCATTTGCCAGAAAATATTCTACAAAATCATGGGTTTTCGCGACTAATGTACTTAATGACCTTTTGCAATCGGTGTATTTGGACCTATATGAACCTTACACATGATTAATAATATTTTCAGCATCCTCGTGTATCATTTAGTGTTCCTATTATGCCAACTTCAGCACTGCTTTTGATCATTGGTTTAATTTAATTTTTATCAGTAAATTTATTACTTGTATGGATACCCTTTTTTGTGGGCCATACACTTTTTCGCCACAATAAATGGTAGTGAAATTATGCACTGTTTGTTTCCCAGATGTCATTGATAATATTTAAACTCGTTTCCAATACATTTATACATAAGGAGGACCTTTTGTCAAAAACAACACTAGAAAATCATGGGTTTTCATGACTAATGTACCTAATGACCTTTCACCCTCAGTGTATTTGGACTTGTTTGCATCCCATGTGTGATGCAAAGTATGTCTAGCATCCTTCTGTATCATTTTGTGTTCATATTATACAAACTTGAACCATAGTTTTGATCATTGATTTAAATGGGTTTTTTAACAGTTAAGTCATTAAATTTTATGGGTACCCTTCCTTGAAAGACCGTAAACATTTTTGACCCTACATATGGAAGAGGCATCATGCACATTTTGCTTACCAGATGTCAGTTGTCAACATTTTAACTTGTATTCAATATATTTATACCAAAAGAGATCATTTGCCAGAAAATATTCTACAAAATCATGGGTTTTCGCGACTAATGTACTTAATGACCTTTTGCAATCGGTGTATTTGGACCTATATGAACCTTACACATGAATAATAATATTTTCAGCATCCTCATGTATTATTTAGTGTTCACATTATGCCAACTTCATTACTGCTTTTGATCATTAGTTTAATTTGATTTTTATCAGTAAATTTATTACCTGTATGGATACCCTTTTTTGTGGGCCATACAATTTTTCGCTCCAATAAATGGCAGTGAAATTATGCACTGTTTGCTTCCCAGATGTCATTGATAGTATTTAAACTTGTTTTCAATACATTTATACATAAGGAGGACCTTTTGTCAAAAAGAATACTAGAAAATCATGGGTTTTTGTGACTAATGTACCTAATGACCTTTCATCGTCAGTGTATTTGGACTTGTTTGCATCCCATGTATGATGCAAAGTATTTCTAGCATCCTTCTGTATCATTTTGTGTTCATATTATACCAACTTTAGCAATGTTTTTGAGCTCAGGTTTAAATTAAGTTTTTTTAGTAAAGTTATTTATTTGTATGGGTGCCCTTTTTTAATGACTCGTAAAAGTTTACGCCCCTACATTCCAAGGTGGCATCATGCATTTTTTGATTTGGGAGACTCTTAGCTTTAATTTGATATATGTTGCTGCTTGTTACCTTGTGGGGACCGGTATGTGTCACAATATGGTGGGTCTGCTGCAGCACTAAATAACATTATAGAGGATGGGCTCCCATTAAGTAATGATTAATATTGGTATAGACCTCTATGAATTTGGTCAAAAATATTCAGGGAGTTGCACATATTGCTCTGTTAAATGAACTCTTTTTTAAGTTGCCCTGATCAGATTGCTTAGCTCTGCAAGCTGATCTGGACCTTGTTCATAGACACATGATAGGGTTATTCTAAACTTATTTTACTGATGAATTATTCCATCTGGTTTGATACACTAAATTTGTGATGGTTCATTGTACATATGATGGCAGCACATATTAGGATATCCAATTTATCAAGTATTTCAGTCCCTGGAGATTGATTTTACCAAGTAGTAAACAGTGTAGACCTTTATGAAATGCAGCATTTTGTTGCATTATGTCTGGGTCTTCCATGCTTGCAAAAGTGCCTCTGTACAAGTTTACAGTATAGAGTTTAACATAGGGCCAGTTAAGCAATTTTCTCTAGTGTAAAATTGTAATTATTTTCTAACCCATCAGTTTAAACATGTGTTTTGGGTGTCTAAAAGAACCGTCTCATCGAGATGGTTCTTTTGAGTACCCACAACATATGTTTTGGTTGAGAAATAAGAAAAATAATTTTCTGTTACACACTCTTATCTGGGGTCCTAGTTTTAACAAATGTGGCTCTAACCTGACCAACCACACCCGTATCACTAACCTGTAAGTTTTGATTTCTACATTGACCTGCAGTTGTTTGAGGACAGTTCCTTACATGTAAATTGACATTTTCTCCTGTACACCTGAACATGACAAAGAGACCCTGACATATGATTGACAGGTATTAACAAGAAGACCAATAACCAAAGCTGAAGATAAGAGGGTATCCAGGCAAAATTCTCTTAATTAACATAAAACACATGCTGTGGGTATGAGAACCCATAACACATCTCATGCGCAGATCCAGAACGTTTTGTCAGAGGGGGTCCAATTTTGATAATGTTACCACTATTAGTGGGCCATCATTGGCCTGCCAGCAAAACGCCATTTAAAGGCATTTTGCTGGCGTGCCGATGATGGCCCAACATTGAATGCCGCCTTGATAACTCTGTGATTTTTCAGGATCCCGACCAGTATAGCTAAGAAACCCTATATTTTTGTGATTTTTCAGGGGTGTCCGGACCCCCTGTCCCCCCTCTGGATCCGCTTATGCATCTTTACATATAGGGACAGGAGGACTATTAATACTATTCATCATATGATATTGTGTCTGAGGGTGCTATTAAGCCATGTCTTAAAATCGATAAACAACTAGTGCTTTACATAGTTTGCAATCTTATGTAAAGACAACCATACCAACTTCTCATACATATGGCAAAATCTAAACGTTTTCAGTTTTATTTTCATTATGATAAATAGAATCTAATATTCTTGCTCCTGTATTAATGAATTTATTAAAGCTATAGGCTGGCCCATAGGTTTTGGCTTCTCATTGGAAGAATATGACTTAAACACTGCACATAAGCACTGTCACTATCATTTACTTGGACAATTATCATTTTTGGATTGAAAAATTAAGATATCAAGAACAATGTTGAATACAGAGTTTTCAAAACTTAATCTAAGTAAGCTGACAATTATTGCACCCTCGGTAATTTTTCATGTTTTTGTTGTCGTCAGCTGACATTTTTCAAAATCAATTTTCAAAAAAAACTTTCAGGAACACTATCAGAGTGACGAACAGTTTAAATCCAGATCAGGATCGACATTTTGTCGGTGTCCTGATCTGGGTCCACAGTGTTTTCAAAGGTTATCAACAGACAACAAAAATTCCCACTAACAAGGGAAAAGTACATTTAAATCCTGACTGATCTAGAAATCTGGAGTCACAAGATAATAGTGGTACATGTTACAAGGAAAACATGACATCACTGCTGTTTAACTTGGGTGACCTGTCCACAGAAAAAAGTTCACCTCATTTAACATAAAGAATAGACCATGTATTCGGGAAGAGGGAAGAGAGCACTAAATATGTGGGGAAAAAACCTGAGGTGAAATAGGATTGTATTTATCCTTGAAATGAAAATTCTTAACTTTTATCATGCTGGATTTTTTTAAATACGACACTCTACCCCAATTTTTATGCAATCCATTTACAGATTCCAGTTATGAAAGTGTACATGTATTTACAAGCCGAGTGGAAAAACAGTGTGGATCCTGATAAGCTGGCTTCTGGGAAGCCAGCCGATCGCAATCCACATTTTTTAAAAATATAATATATCCATGTTCAGCATTGTAAGATTTAATATGGCCCTGATTTAACTTACTGCCTTCAACAGCATGTTTTCACACATTTTCGAACAACAAGGGTACTAAGTCAACTTTGTTCCATAATCAATAAGCATGTATGGAATGAAGTCCAGCTCTAACCCTTGGCTTGTGAAGATGGTTCTCACATTGAGTCTTTGTTTGTTTGATTTGATTCTTTACGTCCCATCAACAATCTTTCAGTTATAAAGGGACGGGTCTTCCTGGATTGAACCAGTACTAAGCTAGGATTAATGTTCTTGCTCAAGGACACAACGCAGTGACGCCGGTGAGGCTCGAACCCGCGGCCCTTCGGTCTAGAGTCAAGCACTCTACCACTGCGCTCCCTCTCACATTGAGTATTATATGCCCACATAATACAATACAAGCACAAATGAAGGTGGCATTAATGTTGATTTTAAAAATGATTTACTGCTTGTACTGGCATGTATTAGGTCAAACATGGTTTATCAAATTAAGCACAAAATGGGCCCGCCATGACAAAAATGCTACTTAACTCACAGGCTTCAAGTCATTTTAAACATGAATACACAGCTACCTAAAGGGGCTAGAGACTTAAGTTTTGGTCTGAGCCTTCATCTGCTTCCGTACTTATAATGTGATCAGAAAATGCTCTGGTGAGTCTGCACATATGTGCAGACTGGTCTGAGCATTTGTTGATCCTCTATAAGTTTAAGCATCAAAATCTCATGTGCTGACGCAAATATCTTCATCTTCTAGCCCGAGACCATAGGTCTTGATAATGAAAAAATTTGAGTGTAAAAATGTAAATATTTTCTTATCCATTCCTTGTAGCATATGCTTTTGGTGCTCAAAAGAACCGTCTCATTGAGACGGTTCTTTTGAGTGCCCACAACATATGATTTGGTTAAGAAATAAGAAAATGAGTTTTTGATTACACACTCCTGTCAAGAGGCCTGCGGAGGAGACTCTACAATTGTCATTCAATATGAATAAATATGGCGAGACATGATGTTAAACTAGCACTAGACTAGTAGTTATTGCATTGCTACAAACTGAACCGATTGTTCTATATGGCATTAATGGTCAGTAAAAAACATCCCTAGGTCTGATTTGTATCAGTAGTTTTTTTATTTTAACTCTTAAAGCACCAATCATAACAAGTCATCTGCTGAAATGTTTTAGAAGCCTCTTTGACAAACAATGTAGATCCAGATCAGACTGCTTGTGTAGGAACAGCCAAATCTGAGTCCACACGGTTTGCTTCTATAATTAGATTAACCAATAATGTTATCAAATATGTGCAGCAGACAACTTAAACAGACAAAAATTTCGGACAATTTTGCTTGCGCTTCAAGAGGTAATCCTCGTTTTGCTGACAAAATCAATATGCCAAATCCAGGTCTATTTTCTACCCAATCTAATAATATTTTATCATGGTATAGATTCTTTTTCTGATACAAATCACACACAAGAGGTACACAAGAAAATTAATAAAACACAAAAAATAATTATTATACATGTACATACAATGTTGTCTCAAATTCGAGGAAATGTGATCTTTGGCTACTCCCAAAAATTGTTGTTGTTGTTGTTGTTTTTGTTGCTTTACGTCCCATGTCAACAGCTATGGTCATTGCGGGACGGTCAGTTCACATAACCACACTTTTTCCTGGGCAGGCTTGAGCAAGCGGTTAACGAGTAATTTGTGCACATACTTTCGCTTGTAACTGACAACAACCCTTCTTGAATAGATCAGCGGAAGGGAGGAGAATGACCGTAGAAATTATTTCATGATCAATCTTCACGAAAGTATGGAACCGGGCCGGGATCAAACTCGTGACTCCTGGATCTGCAGTCAGACACGCATCTGTAGCCAGACACGTTACCGACTGCGCTACGCGGCCCGGTCCAAAAATTGTGTCCAGGAGACAATTCTTAAAGTACCAAATAAGAGTTAAAAAGAAAATATTTCAGTTTTCCTACAGTTAAAAATGTTGTCACAATTGTCTTTTGCTAACAGTGAAGGCCCAGATGAAATGCCGCATAATGAGGCATTTCATCAGGTTCTACACTCTTTGCTAAGGCAAAATCGATCTTTAATATTTTTGGAAATTTTAACCTGTGACCCCTCAATATATACAGTGAAACCTGTGTAATACTGCCAATCTCAAAAAGACCGAAAATTGGTTTTCAAGACCAATTATCGCTTAATGCAGGTCAAAAGTATTGCAGAATGCTCCAAAGGGAGCATTCTGCAATACTTTTGACCTGCATTAAGCTACCATTTTCATTAGATCTTTGTTTTGTCTATTTCTGAGTGGCCGTTTTACACAGGTTTGACTGTACAATGGACCATCCCAAGTGTATTGTATAAAACTAGAAGGAAGAATCTATTGGTACACAAAGGGTTAAAAAGTTGTTATTTTGGGATATCAGATATTTGAAGACCAAATGCTTTTCAGAACAGTAAACAGAGAAAAGCCTGATCAGACTTATCCTGAGAGAGCAGTCTGATCTGGGTCTTAACTAATGCCTATGCATTTTTCTGGTGAAAAGCATTCCAAATTTAGAAACATCTCTGAGAAATAACAGAATGTTTAGTCATACAGGCTGATCAGAATCTTTGCTGTTTCATACCTTTGATATTAAGTGCGTAAAAAAAAATTAAATATTTTTTCTTATTTCTCAACCAAAACATATGTTGTGGGTACTCAAAAGAACCGTCTCAATGAGACGGTTCTTTTGAGAACCCAAAACATATGTTAAAACTGACGGGTAAGGAAAATTAATTTAACAATTTTACGCTCAAAAATATTTGTTTATCTAAATATGTGCTGGTCCCATGTCAGGACTAGACTTCTCTTGACACATCTAGCATGTACAATATGGCTAGAACAGGTCGTAAAGTTACGCCCTGTGGCAGGTATTTGTCCTGACCAGGACAAAATGATGTCAACATCCTGTTTAAGATTCAGGGCTTGACAGTCATGTTGAATCACATGCTAATTAACCTTCAGTTTTATATGTAAATAATACACAATAAGTTATTCATGTACCGTATATATTCCACTGAATTAAAACCTTCTCTTATGGTTAAAACAAGAAATTTTCTTTGTAAAACAGTGTGCTCCCAATCATATGCTCACACATCAGGTGTTATTTTTTTAAAACTCCCTGCTTGTTGAGGGAAATTTTGCAAGCTTTTTGTTGTCAGCAGATTTTTTTTAAAAAATTATAATTTTTTAAAAAATCTTTCAGGAACACATTCAGAGTACCAAACAGTTTGGATCCAGACCAAGACTGACATTTTCTAGAGCCTGATCAGAGTCCACACTGTAAGCAAAGATTATCATATTAGCTGATGACACTACCGTGCAGTGATATAACATGTCAATGTCCAATATTTTGTTATTTAGTTGAATATGGTAGGGTACTGTATATATTTACAGGTGGTTAGCTAAGAGGCCCATTTTCATAAGGGCTGGTGGAAATCTTAAAGTCAACAAAAAGACATAAACATCAACCAGATTGAGATCTTTCTCAACCCAAACAACTAACAAGCTTCATTTTCCATCAACACAGGTAAAGGCCTTACTAGGGTCAGTCTAAATATCAACAGGTGTTGAGTATAAACAAATAAAAACATAGTCTTAATGTTTAAAAAGGAGCTTCATGCATATGTGAACCATCAAAGACCAATTCATCCTGCCCTCTGAGACCAATCGTAAAAAATAGTTTTGTTTCCCCTTACCAGATCATACCCCAAAAAAAATTCATGGAAGAGATAATTCATGGAGTAATTACAAACTTTTCATTAAATTTGTAAAAAAAAAATGTATGTAAGGCTTTTAATAACTCTTTTCCTGCTGGGAAAATGTTCATGTTTTCTTATGGTCAGCTATTCATTTTTTTCAAAATCAACTTTTTCCAAAAAATTCTTTCAGAAATATCATTCCAGTGTCAAACAGTTTGTATCCAGATCAGGCTTGGTATTTTCTCAAGCCTGGCCCCGAGATTATAAAACTTTTTTCATGCTCAACTCAACTGAGCATAAAATTTCAACTGCTCATAAAAACTAAAATACCGACAAACAAAGAGTTTTCTTGCTTTAAGTCTCTCTATCATGCTAATAAATTTTAAAATGCCAACAATTGTTGGCATTTTAACATTTATGAGCAGGTTAAATTTCATCCTCAGCTGAGTGAGCCATGGAAAAAGTTTATAACCTCGGGGCCAAGTCTCAGTCCAAACTGCAGCAAACGACACAAAATGCAAAGAATTTAACAACATATATCCTAGAAAAGATCTTGGTCAGATTGCACATTTTTACTGGCTTCTATGGGTCCTCTAGAGCACTAACATTGGTTCAACTCGGTGGAGTCTCCCCATTCTGAGTGCCCTAGGGTTAAAGTTTTATATAATGACTATGATTCACATGTAATCCCAAGTTTCTCAGAAAAAAAACAAAAACATAATTCAAGGATTATAATTCATATAACATTCACAAGCTGTCATAGGTAAGAGTTTATAATATACATGTACATGGCACACTACAAAAGGTTTCCAACTCTTTTACAGACGAAAACTTCTAAAATGGAATATTCCATTCCATGATCTGGCCTTATCCATTCTAGTAATCAATAAATAATTTGACAGGCCTCCAGATAAGAGTGCGTATTTGAAAATTAATTTTCTTATTTCTCAACCAAAACATATGTTGTGGTTACTCAAAAGAACCGTCTCAATGAGACGGTTCTTTTGAACACCCAAAACATATGTTTTGAATTGATAGGTAAGGAAATAAATGCAATTTTAGGTGCACAAACGATCCTTATCTGGACGTATAAGTTGAAGAAAGCAAAAAAGTAGTCCCTGGTCAGACTGCTCCTCTAGCAGCAGGCTGATCGGGGACTATTTTGTTTGTAAATTCTTTTCTGGCCCGAGCACTGGAGCTTAAAAGTTAATTAACTGAAAAATCTTTAGACCATAATCCTAGAACCATTTTTCATATGCTGTGGGTACTCATTCAAACAGGCCTCTAGATAAGTATGGTAATCAAATGCTAATTTTCTTATTTCTCAATCAAAACATATGTTATGGGTACTCAAAAGAACCGTCTCAATGAAATAGTTCCTTTGAGCACCCAAAACATATGTTGAAACTGATGAATAAGAAAATGATCACATTTTACAGATGAAGAAATCGCTTATATGGAACTATGGTGAAAACACTTGATCAGCACCACAACAAATCTTTTCATTGATAAATGATTATGAGAATGACAACCATTTCAGGTTGAAAAGTTTTTATCTATAGCTATATATGAGTATCCACAAACTAAACTTTTGTTCTAATACAATTTTTCCTCTCTATGCTAAGTCAGTATAATAACATGATACAATGATAAAATTAAATAACTTACACAATTATACTTAACCCATTTAAACGGAATGAAATTTCCCACTGTTATCAATTGGACAAGTCCATTTCCATTTTAAGGGGTGTTGGGTGGTATTTTTCATTTTTATTCAAAATTTAAAAGAACATTCTGTAACAAATAGTGGAGAATCTGGGTCTGCACTGTTTGCCAAAATCTACTAAAAAGGATGCTAAGCTAATTTGTAAAATATTAAAGAAGATTCATCAAACAAAGTAGTTAGTGATAATCTTCCTAACTATGACAATGGTATCCATAAAATCATCCATTTTGACTGTACATGTTTGTTAGTCAAGAAATCACCACAATTCCTATGAGAACGGAAGTGTATGTTATTAGCAAAATTCTCCTTGATGAAATTGATTATAAGGAATCCATCATAAATATTTATGTTGGATATGGAAATAACACCCAATTCAATGTGTTGCTATATTAAACAGGGATGAAACTTGCCCAGTCATTTAATATTTGAAATTCTGAGGCAGATGAAAAGATTTAAAAACACCTACAGACTGGTTGGGCAAAATAAAAGATCAGGTCAATATAACCAGAAAAATATATATGACATTTTGTATTGTCAACTTAATAGGGAATTACTTACTGGCAATTTTATGATGTCAGTTTATGATGTCATATGTCAATGAGATCGTTAAATAGCCCAGACAAGTGATATTAAGTCATATAGGCTCTGTTTCATTAATACAAAGTGCAGTATTAGGTGAAAAGTCATTTTTAATGTGTCCATGACCACGTAAGAAAACTGTCAATTGGTCATATAGTTTTGTACAGGAGCTAAAAGCCTATCTTCTTTGCGTGAAAGTAGGAGCAAACTTAAGCTTTATGATATTTGATCCGAAAGAGGAAAACTTTTTCAAAATTTTAATCAGCGATTCATGGGAGACCACTGGGTGTACTGGTAGACTACTTTTCTACACCCAATCCCTCCCAATCCCCTGAAAAAAGTGGGCATTATTTCCATAAAGGCATAATTTCTTAGGAAAATGGTTAAGACTAAGGTCCTGTTCAGTGAAAATATGAGCCAGTGGCCAAATAGCTTGAGAAACATTGAACATCGAATCTTTGCTGACATTGATCAACATTGATAATTTGATATTGATATAAATGATCGTAGCTCTGGCCTACTGGGGATGTCTGTGTATGATCAAACTGGATGGTTTTGTGGTTGAATAGCGAATGGCATAAGGCATCTATTCTCTAGAAGAATCATATTAAACCTGAAAGCGCCTATCACAACAAAATCTTCTGCTTCTGTCGTCTGCTGTAATGTTTAGAAACCTGTTTGACAAACAGTGAAGACCCAGATCAGACGGCTCCTATAGGAGCAGTCTGATCTGGTCCACACTGTTTGCCCCTGAGCTTACATCAGTCAAACATTGTAACTTTACTTAGCAAATTTGCAGCAGATGACTTAAGCAGACAGCATTTTCAGATGAATTGTTTGCAGGCGCTATAATGGTTGAACCTGATGGTCATAATTTAATGTGTCCCTGAAATTAATCATAATATGTCCTTTCCTTTTTCCGTCCGACACAGAAGTAAAGGCAACTTGAGAAGAGAGCCATGGCCCCGGCGCCGACCGCTACCCAGTAACTCCAGCCAAACCGTGGTGCAAGTGCATCTTTTTGCTGTGCCAGTACCACAGCTCCATTTTCCATATGGGCCTTAGCTCCGAAAACACACACCGAGACAGTCAGTAAAACAACTGAAAAATAAAGAACATACATGTACACATATGTCCAGTAACTTTGGGGCCTAATTTTTTTATTATTTTGTTAAGTTAAAACATGTGTTTGGGGTGCTCAAAAGAAACTGCTCATTGAGATATTTCTTTTGAGTGCCCACTATATTTTTTTTAGGGGAGAAAGAACAATTTTTTTTATTTTTTATTTTTAACTCTTAAGGCCTGATACATGAGAGCAGGCGCAGGCAGAGTTTAAATGTACAGCTCCATGATAACGAACTTTTTGAGGTAAATTGTGAATATTTTTTTACACATCAGTTTGTAGCCTCTTTTTTTTTATGAGCCCCAATTCATATTAGGGATAGAGACACACTATCCCTAATATAAATTCCGGCTCACCCTGTGTTTGAAACACTGTTGCCTCAACAATATGCTTGTTCATATAGTTGTGGTTATACATGTACTCATAGGTTTAGAAAAACAAAAAATTTCAGCATAAAATTTTAAATATTTTCTTACCCATAATTTTTAGCATATATGTTTTGGGTGCTCAAAAGAACTGACTCATTAAGACATTTCTTATGAGTACCCACAACATATGTTTTGGTTGAGAAATAAGAAAATTATTTTTCTGGTACGCACTCTTAACTTAAGTCCTGTGTACTCATTCCTAAACAAGGGCCTTAACTATGATTATATTTTTTTTCAAATTCCATTGTTATTCAGGTAATCTTATCAGCATAGTGATCTGAGCTTATCTTGAATTTCAAGGTTCTTACCATGTGTGACAGTAACATGAAGATAGATGGAATGATGGATGGATGGAAAAGCCAAAAGGGAATATGCCCCCATCAACTTTTTTAAAGTTTTGCATAAAACTCCCTGTAGTTACCCTCAGGCTCAGTGTAGTATGGTTTAACAACTTACCTGTATTTTCTGTGTGAGTGTGAGAATTATGATGTCAAATTTATTGTAGTTTCCTGTCTATATCATGTAATTAATGAGAGATACATGTACAGACAGTTGCTGGAGGTGTGCTGTCAATCAAAATTCCATGAAGCTGTTCATAACCAAAAGTTACTTTGCAACATTAATTAACCCTTGTCAGGATGAATTTTTTTAAGCACAACAATTATTCAAAATTTTATCAGATAATCTGCATTCCAGTTACACACTAGATAGGCGGCAATCGAAAACGTTAATACTAACTATAAACGAATGTAGATAAAAAACCGCTAGAAACAGAGTTTTCAATTGCCATTTGTCGATCACCAAACTGGCCACAAATTGCAATCGAAAACACTGTTTCTATTAATTTTTTATCAGCGTTTGTCGATTGTTAAGAGGGTTTTCGATTTGCGCATTTCCGGTGTGAGTTACATGTATAAGCAATTGCATTTTCAATCAGAGTGGAAAATAGTGTGGATCCTAATAGAAGCCATCTAATCTGGATCTACAGGGTAAATCCAGGTTCAGTAGGACAAGATTTTTGTTTGTTTTGTTGCTTTACGTCCCAAGTAAACAGCTATGGTCATGGGGGGGGACAGTCAGTTCACCTAACCACACTTTTTCCTGGGCAAGCTTGAACAAGCAAGCAGTTAACCAGTACTTCGTGCACATACTTAGGCTTGTAACTGACAACAACCCTTCTTGAATGATTCAGCGGAAGGGAGGAGAATGACAGTAAAAAATATTTCATAATCAATCTCCACGAAAGTATGGGGCCGGGATCAAACTCACGACCCCAGGATCTGCAGTCAGACTCACATCTGTTGCCAGACAAGTTACTGACTGCGCTACGCAGCCCGGTAACAGGACAAAAGGTTAATAAAGATGTATCCAATAGGTTTCCACAGCAGCAAAATTTTGTCCTATTACATGTACATTGTATCTTCGCCTTCTACAAGTAGCGTCATCTGCTCATAGATAACCTTTGCAAACAGTTTTGACCCATATCAGGCTTGACCTAACATCAAGTCTAATCTGGATCCGCATCAAAACTGTTTGACACTCTTTGCCTACTTACTGTTGTCTTCTGATAACTTTTGCATATACATTTTGTAGTTTTGGACCACAAAGCATTGAACAATCTCGACATAAACTATTTGACGCTCTTTTGGCCATAGTGGCAAAACTTCACTGAATTCTAGTCATTCAAAGGACAAAAAGGTTAAGAAGTATAACAAGGCCTCCTAGAAACTATTTGACATTCAGATTACGATTACGTATTCCATACATGTAGCTGCTGGAATGTGAATTTAATGTAAGGTTTATCCATTCAGCTGAATTAATAATTCTTTTATGAATTATGAAATGTTTTTTATATTAATTATTATTTTCATTACCTCCATTGAACAATGGTCTAAATAAAAAATTACACATTTCCCTTTAAATAAATAGAGGATCTTACATGAGTGCTCATGTTTTATTGAATTTATTAAACGAGTTGGGGAAAAGAGATAAAATGTGAGGCTTGCCAAGCATTTTATCTCTTTTTCGCAATGAGTTTAATAAATTCAATAATACAAGAGCACGAATGATAGATTCTATTTATCATATGACATTAAGATTTCTTTGAAGTCTCATTGCTGACGGTAAAACGTTTTAATATTGTCATTATGTACGCACTACGCAACGTTGTTATGGACGTCATAACATTTCCCGTAAATCTATAAACCACTAGTGGTTTATCGATTTTATTGCATGGCGTTATTTCACTCCCAGACACGACGTCATATGATAAAAACACTTATCAATATCAAAAAGATGATTAATCTCTTCCTTAAAAACCCAGGTACATGTGTATATCAGGGAATAAGCTAGGGGACAACTAGAGTGAAATAGTTGCCCTAGGGGCTGAAATTTAGCCCTAAATTGGAACCAGGGAGAAGAGGGAGTCTCCCTAAAAAAAAAAATTCTAACAATTTTCATTCGGTCACCACACAAACTCAAGCTGTGGTGACATTCTACTATCACTGCATCTTATTCCTCCTTAATTTAATTGCAATAGTTTGTAATGGCTAATTTGCTTTTAAATTGACAGAAAATGTGTAATTTTGCGCTATAACTTTCTCCCTATCTGACTGTCACTTCTCCCTAATTTTTCTGAAGTGAAGTCACTTCTCCCGTAACTTTCAGGGTCCAGCTCGAACCCTGTATATACCAGTAGGTATGTTCTCTTTTGAAAAGTGTTGATCCAGATCAGCTGGCTTCCTCAGATGGGGTATAGACTATTGAGAAAATTTTGCACACCACAGTAAAACTTGTCTTAAGCAGCCACTCAAAAGAAGGCCAAAAATAGGTCTTAATGACAAATGGTAGCTTAATGAAGGTCGAAAGTATTGCAGAATGCTCTCTTGTTTTGTCTATTTTTGAGTGGCCGCTTAAGACAGGTTTTACTGCCATAAAATACGAATCAATTCTATGTAACAGTGACTTTGAAACTGTGCCAAGGTCACTAAAACCTTATGCCTCAATGTTTTGATCACCAAAGTTGTTTATATCAGCCAACTGTTTCTTGAGCCACACTGACGTCAACACCAACACCAACAGGATCCAGACGAAAAACAGTATGGTCTCCCTTACTTAAAATTTTGGGGTGTGGCATGATACCCTGGTTGCAGGCCTATAGTTAGGAGAGCATAACAGAAAAATGATTTTCTTATTTCTCAACCAAAACATATGTTGTGGGTACTCAAAAGAACTGTCTCAATGAGACGGTTCTTTTGAGCACCCAAAACATATGTTAAAATTGATGGGTAAGAAAACATCTACAATTTTACGATGAAAAGTTTTGTTTATCTAAACCTATGCTGGTTGCCAGTAAATACTTACATGTAAGATTAATAAATGCTGCTACTGCATGATTGGGGTTACATCCTTTACAGCTACAGCAGAGGGCAAACAGTCCAATGATGAGAGACAACAGGCTGCTAGCTATAGCAACGGACATCAAACCCTGTACTGCCTTGTACCAATCTGAAAGAAAGAAGACAAATGTCACACAGGATAGGTGGCAATCAACAATGTTAATACTATCGACGAATGTAGATCAAAAATCATTAGAAACAGAGTTTTCGATTGCCATTTATCACCAGTTGGGCGACAAATGTCAATCCAAAACACTGTTTCTAGCGATATTTAATCAGCGTTCGTGGATTGTTAAGAGAATTTTCATTTGCTGCCGATTCGGTGAGAATGTGGTCAGAACAATCTCTTAACTCTTTCTGCCAGTTAGGACTTTTGGCAAAAGACATCAAACATTGTACTGTCTTATACCAATCTGAAGGAATGAAGACACAAATGTGGTCAGAAAACTTCTCTTTTTACTTTTTTCCTACCAGTTACGACTTTTGTTGTCTGATCTCTATTCTGCATGTGTTTTTAGTCAGCCTACATCATGCATATTGAATATGCATGGACAAGGGAGAAGGTTGGATCCTCGGGGTGGTAACTTGGGGGTAATTTTGGTTTGGGTGTGCGGCCCAGTTTTTTTAAACCTACCCCAATCATATACCTGGTCTTAGAAAAAAATGACCTATTCATATACTTGATTGAACAAAATGTTAATATATTCATATACTGTTCTTTGACTTTTATATTCCCTTTTTGCTGTCTGTAAACGAAGTTTACAAATAAATAATACAATTTAGGTTTCTGAGCTGAATATCTGAGCAAAAATATAAGTATTTTCAAACAAGGCTGTCATAAAATGGGACCATGAAAAACTGGGTCAGTCATATACTTTTTCTTTGAAAAAGGGGGCTTATCGCATACCTGGCGGGCTATTCGCGCAGCACATCTGTACTATGTCATATATATATGTAGTTACCCCCCCCCCCTTGAGGTTGGCTCTGCTGTTATAAATATGCTGCTGATGGTGATAGCAAAATGCCTACTGATATATAAATGGGCAATAAACCTATAGCATGCTCTTTGCATTGGTGTATTTTATGTACATCATATGTACATGTACAGTATGCTCTTATGTTTAATGTTAAACAAATTTATTTCTTTACATAACCATTGACACCAGATCTGATAAGTCTGACCAGATATAGCTGAGGAAAAATTAATCGTTTGAGAGAAATGGTAATATATGTACCTGTAGTTCAAAGATATGAATGAAAATTCACATCTCCTCGGACTTAATATCTATGTACATGTATGTCTATAAGAAATAGTGCTAGGTATGCTGTTAGAAGATTATGTTATCAATCAATCACAAATTACACAAACATAAACTGTAAAATATCATTCCATTCATGTCTGCTAACAGTTAAAGTTCAAAAGATTACACTGGCAGCAAATTCTGCTGTGCCAAAATTCTCAGGTGCCAAGTTCTGCAGAGCTGCTGTATTATTTTGAAAACTTTTTATATATATTTTAGGTAATCTCATATAAATAGCAGAATCGATCTATCAAGCAAAAATGTAACTTTTGTGAGAATGCAGCAATGAGAAACTAATCAAAATGGGGTCTTATGGGTACAAGATTTACATAAGAGTGTGTACAAATGCAGTTCCAAATTAATTTTTGTACATAGTTCTCAACTAAACAGTTAACACATGTTTTGGGTACTCAAAAGCATTGTCTCACTCAATGAGACAATTCTTTTGAGCACCCAAAACAGAATACTGGTACAAGTAACTTAAGAAAATATTCACAACTTCAAATGAAGCTCACACTTATCACACAGACTATTGATGTATCGTTACACCCTAATAGCAACGCAGATCCTGAGAGGGGGGGGGGGGGGGGGGGGGGGGGCTCGGGGGGTCCAGAGGGGGAGGACTATAGGGGCCCGGACACCCCTCAAGGGCCCCTGGAAAATCACAAGTTATATGGGTTTCTGGGAATAAGCAATTGGAATCCCTGGAAAAAGCTGGACCCCCTCTTTAACCTTGGAAAATGATAAATTATAGAGCATAATCTTTTAAATAAACCATTGAACCCCCTCTGTTATATAAGTTGAGGACTAAAAAAATACAGAAAAAAGTTGTCAGCGCTTTTTCTGTCAGATCGACCTGGACCCCTTGAAGAAGATTTCTGGATCTGCAAAAATATAGATTTGGAAAGGGGCCCTCCAACACCCTACAAATTCATGTTTTGTGGATAAATACTTAGGGTAAATACAGACATACCACCGTAAAAAAGCCCTAAGAAATGGTTGAAGCATATGTAACTGTAAAATTAATTACATGTATATTATTAACATATTTTGTTAATTTTACTCTCACTGTAAGACAGAAATCTCAGATTTTGGTCTCTCTCAGTGAAAAGGGGTTCAACAGAAAAGCTGCGTATTGTAAATGGATGCACCAGCAAAAGAGCAGGGAAGAGCCAGGTGAGATGCCGCATAATGCAGCATCTTATAAAGTACATGTATGCATTGGTAAGTAAAATGGATCTTCAGGGATTCATAACATCTGAACGTAATTCAAAGTATAAATGTAGAATGGATAAAACATTGTCCAGCACCCTAGATAAACAGTGTATTTACGTAAATACGCAATTAGAATCCTCAAAAAAGCAATTAAAATCAAATGTGTGCGTACCGAAAAGCAATTCTAACGATCGGGATGCAATTACATGTGATGTCATTGCGTACCATTTGGTCCATTTCACTTCCATTTTGGTAATAAACAAATGCCAGTCGGGTATTGATTTTTTTTTACTAGCGAGCGCACAATTTTACTCCAGTTTTATGAATAAAATATCGGTGCCCAGTCTAGTATTTCGCAGAAAAACACTATGATGAAAGTGAAACTTTGCAAAATGTCAACAAAGGGATGAGATTTTCTTCAGGTACAATAAAATCTGCTAGTTTGATACTTTAGAAAGGCAGATGATGGGAGTGAATAAACATGCAAGCACATTCCCGATGGCTTCATGCAATAAGAAAACGTGTAATCACAGAAAAAAAACGTGGCGTAAAAAATATGAAAATACGCAAATATTTTGTAATTAGGCATTCGAGGATAACCAGGTTGCGTAAATACCCAATTGACCCAAAAGCTTATCTAGGGCGCTGATTGTCCCAACATTATTGCATCAAACTGGTATAGTAGTAAGTGTTCTAAAATTTTGAACACTACCCCTGCCAAAAAGACCTAGACAAACAGGGCAGACCTAGATCAGATCATCCCAGTTTGCTATTCTGACAAGCATTTTGTGAATTCCAGCTCTGATAACCAACATTTTATATGTCAATTTAAGAACATTTACCGTACATGTAGCTTGTTTTATGCTCCATATTTTGTGTCAAATCACAACTAATCTGACAATTTCCATGGCAATCTCCTGGGTTTTGTCATAATCATGTACAGAATCTTGGCAAATGTTACAGTATGCTTATTGCTTATCCTCTATTTTAATCCTCTCTGAAATGGACTCTTTCTTCCCCTTTTTTTTTAAAATTATCCATTGTTGAATTCATTTTACAAATTTTTTAAAATCAATGATTTTAACATGTTAAATGGGGGCTAGGGGAGATGAGACTACAATCATACAATGTATGGTCTTACTGTTTTTGAAATACATGTACAGACGATCTGTCAAAATACCTCCTGTACTGTATAAAAGAAATTTACATATCATTGGTTCAGAGTCAAAACCTTCAGAGTCAAAACCTCGAAATTCTGATTTTTACAAAAAAAACTTTTGTCAACGCGGGAATACCAAACGCATGGCGCACATTCTGTCAAATTCTTGTAGCTCTAGACCAATTAGATACCCCTGGAATCTTGGAAAATTATCGTGTGTTTTTTAAATAACCAATGGACCCCCTCTGTATGTAAGTTACGGACTAAAAAAATGAAAAGAATTTGAGCTTTTTTCTGTCAGTCGGGCCTGGACCCCCCCTGGCCAAAATTCCTGGATCCGCGCACATCATGTAAATAAAAATTTATTTGTTACTTTTCACATGCATGTATGTTGTGGGTACTCAAAAGAACTGTTCCAACGAGACAGTTCTTTTGAGTCTTCACAAACAGGACAGACCCAGATCAGACTGCTTCTGAAGAAGCAGTCTGATCAGGGTCTTCTGTGTTGCTATTCTGGCAAGTTTTTTGTGATCTTTGAGAACAGAAAGTGGAAAGTGTTCAAAATTTTAGAACATTTACTGTAAAAAAAGGCTCATCTGGACCTACATGTAAGGTTCAATATCATCTCTTGTCTGGAACCATATTATTGATGAATACTTCAAGGGCTCCCTGCAAGGTACATCACTGAATCATTTCACAGGCATGGAAAATCCATTAAGGAGCTAGGCTGAAGGCAAACACCCTGAAAATTACTATGTATCCACTCTTAAGCCATGCGTAATCAAGAGTAAAAACAGCTTCGGTTTCATTCATAATTCCTGTGGGGTAATCAAAGCATTCATCACTTCATTGAGATTCCATCACCAGTATATACATGTACATGTTTTTCTGTAGTTTCCCATTTTTGTCTACGTCCACAGAAGTCAACTAAATTACATGCATGTTAGGTTCATGCGCGGATCCAGAAAGTTTTGTCAGAGGGGGTCCAAATTTGACGGGTCTTTTTTAGTTGATCAGGGAGGAGAGGATCCAAATACATGTACCACTATAAGCTGGCCATCAGCAGCCTGCCAGCGAAACGCCATTAAATGGCGTTTCCCTGGCGACTCCCTGATGGCCAAACATTGGATGGTGGCTTGGTAGCCTTGTGACTTTCAGGGGATCTGGATCAGTATTCCTAAGAAACCCTATTTTTGTGATTTTTCGGGAGGGGGCCCTGAGCCCCTCTCAGTCCGCGCATGAGGGTTTGCTCTAAAAGGTCATGATTGGTTATGTCTATGATTATCATAAAGTAGACTATTATAGTTGGTATATTGTACTACTATTTGTGTTTAATGTCCCAACAACAGCTAAGATCATAAAGGGATGGGTCGCAGCTTAAAGTCTCCGACAGATTGTTGAAGCCGGGGATTTAAACCTGCAACCCCTGTTTACAAGAGTCTGAAGACTGTTGGTTAATCCATTTCATAATAGGTAGGAATCATGACAACATGCCCCAATACCAAGACAACTTGTCCCACATTCTTAAAATGACTTGCTCAGAGACAATGCACCCCACATCTATCTGCCTGCATACCTGCCCTTTATTATAATATGTATAGCTTTCTAGAGCAACTGCAAGATCAAACCTGATACAGCCATACAGACATGTATATCGAACAAAAGAAGTGGACATGTTACATTTGATGTAAATATGCTGTATAATTTTTGTATTTAACTGAACTGAAAGATGTCCAGTTATTTTTTGTTTGTGTTAAATACCTTATGTCCCGGTCAATAATTTTTCAGTCATGGCGAGATGATTTCTTGTCTTTCTGAGAAAGACAGGAAATTCTGCTCTGGGTTGAACCAACCAGCATTTAGGTCATATGTAGCAGAGATGACTAGTTTCTTGCTCAGGGACACAACATAGTGCCTCGAGGAAGTTTTGAACTAACAACCCTTCAACCCAGAGCCTAACTCTCTACCAGCTGAGACACCACACTCCTCCAGGCCCCCAGATAAGAGTGTGTACTGGAACATTATTTTCCTTATTTTTCAACCAAAACATATGTTGTGGGAACTCAAAAGAACCGTCTCAATGAGACAGTTCTTTTGAGCACCCAAAACCCATGGTAAGGAAATAATTGCAATTTTAGGTGCACAAACTATCCTTATCTGGACCTATGCTCCTAGGTGTCCAGTTATTGCTTGCGGCGCTCTCGCCGCAAGCATTTGTGTCGGAATAGTGACACCCTCTACCTGGTTGTCTATTTATATAACATACTGTTAGCATAACGGTCGTGTGTATGGGAACAAAACAGTTCAATGAGAAGACAACTCACCGACAGCAAGCTAAACATAGTGTTAAGACAGAGTTTGTACGGAAATTGGAAAACAAAATTCCAGGACTTTTCCAGGACTTTTTCATTTTTCAAGGTCTCAAGTTCTTCCCAATTGTGTATAACACAACGTGAAAAACGCACTTTTTAGCCAGAAGCGTCGAAATGAAAAGGCGCACTCGATTTCTTTGATTCTGACACCAGTGATAAAAACCGGGACTACCGCACAAATTGAATAGAATAGAATACGAGTTGCACCTCGCTCTTCGACGTGTACATGTATCTAGCGATTTTCACTCAGTTTTTTTGCGATTTTAACTCAGTTTTTTTGTGATTTTCACACAGTTTTTTGTGCATGCCATAAATCTGAAAGGACTAGTTGTGTTTTTATATTTTTCAAAGACTAATTCATATTTTCAAGGATGATTTTACAAAATTCCAGGACAATTCCAGGACAAAAGGCACTTTTTTAAATTCCAGGAGTTTTCAAGGACCAAGGTCAAATTTTTCCAGGTCTGTGCGAACCCTGTAAGAGCATGTCTCATTTTATATGCCACATTAACCCCCAAATTCAATTTGTGGATATATGTTGTGGTCAATGGAATGTGGCTCACTGTTTTCATCAACTGTCACTTGATCTCAGGAGTCAGTTCTTGAAAAATGCACCCACAGCAGATCGCCTATTTTATTTATGGTAGCATTACATATTTGGTATGTAGGTACATCTTGGGCCCTGGCGAGTCACCAACTTCTTCCAGGTCACTGTGACCTTGACCTCTGGTTTCAGTTCTAGCAAGGTCGAGCTCAGAGCATATCTGTATAGAATTTGAGGTAGGAATCCAAACTTTTGTGTGAGGATATATTTTGGGATCATGGCATGTTGCATACACTCCTGGGTCTCTTTGACATGTAGCTTGTACGTAAGCATACATAAAACACTGCAGCTTTAGTTGTATAACTTTATTAATGATGCCACGATTGGCCGATTATGAACGATCTGGCGTAATTGGAATGATATTGGCACTCTTCAAATCGAACTAAAGTTCCTACGTAATAGATGCATATCAAGTTGACACCCGAACGGCTACAGGATTTATTTTGTTAAATACATGTAAAAACATCTTGAGGCTATTGATAGATCTTGAACCCATCTTGCTAGATAGGTTTAGAGGAGTGAACCAGACAAGCTACTAGAGTAAAAGGTGTTCTGACCCACCGTTGATATTTAGTAGGTTCGTGACGTCACTATAGTAGCGACTATCGATGTTCGATTCGAACTTTAGTTACTATAGTGGTAACTAAAGTTTGATTCGAAGTGGGCCATTATAACTGCCATCAGTCAACTACATGTATATAGAATAGCTACCAGTCTGATAACAAAAGTGGTCATTAATACACGTAAAATAGTGTAATAATATATTTTTCTCTTTCCAAATGGTCATGTTCATGGCTACTCTATAAATGTAATTCGCTTCAGTGGAGTTGTATGATTATCAGAACTTAGCACCAGCCTATGACTAGCAACCAGTAGGAATATGCTTATATGGAAAAAATGAAATGACTATTTGAAAAGTTTTAGGCCTTTGGGAAAGGCTATCAACTATACAGCGCCTGAGAGATTGTTATCCGGCTACAGCAACAGTTAAATATAGATGCAGGTCTGGTCTGGTTGACCAAATATGACGACCTGACGTTAAGACGGCAACTTACATTGAGTGTATCAACGATATTTGCATCGACGATGTGCGTTCTGGCTGGCTATCGTCAGTTCCAGACAAATAATAGGGCTTCGAGGGTAATTTGTATCCAGATTTTTAATAAAAAATATTTTAATACAATTACTTTAAATCATGTCTGATTTCTAGACAAATTTGAAATTGCAACTTTAGAATCTAAGGGTATTGCTATTCGATAGACTGTTGTCCTAACATTAATTATACCCGCTTTTTCTTTAGAAAAATAGGGTATATTAATTTCGTACCAAAGTCGGTCCGTCTGTCCGTCCGTCCGTGCGTCTGTCCGTCCGTCACATTTCTTGTAATTGTATCTCCTCCTAAACCGTTGGACGTAGCAATTTCAAACTTTGTAGATGCATAGATCACATGATGTAGAGGGTACTGGGTGACATTTCGTGTGACCTTGACCCCAAGGTCAAGGTCAAATAATGTATTTTCTTGTAAATTCATCTCCTCATAAACTTTTGGAAGTAGCAACTTCAAATTTTGCCTGTGCATAGGTCACATAATTTCGAGGGTACTGGGTGACATTTTTTGTGACCTTGACCCCAAGGTCAAGGTCAAAGGTCAAATAATGTATTTTCTTGTAAACTTATCTTCTCATAAACTTTTGGAAGTAGCAACTTCAAATTTTGCCTGTGCATAGGTCACATGATGTAGAGGGTACTAGGCAACAATTCATGTGACCTTGACCTTGGGGTCAAGGTCAAATAATGTATTTTTTTGTAAATGCATCTTCTCCTGAACCATTGGACATAGCAACTTCAAAGTTCGCAGGTGCTTTGGTCACATGATGTGGATGCTACTGGGCAACATTTTGTGTGACCTTGACCCCAAGGTCAAGGTTATATAATGTCCTTTCTTGTAAATCCATCTTCTCCTAAACTGTTGGATGTAGCAACTTCAAATTTTGCAGGTGCATAGGTCATATGATTTGAAGGGTACTGGACAACATTTTGTGTGACCTTAACCACAAGGTCAAGGTCATATAATGTATTTTCTTGTAAATGCAGCACCTCCTTAACCTTTGGACATAGCAACTTCAAACTTCACAGGTGCATACGTCACATTATGTAGAAGGTACTGAGCTACATTTTGTGTGACCTTGACTCCAAGGTAAAGGTTATAGGTAAAAAAGCGGGTATTTGCGATGGTGTACCATCGACTGCAGCTCTAGTTTTTATTCATTTCATTTTTTGCATTTTTAAAGTCCTTCAGTGTATGGCGTTAGGTGCCGCTTTAGGTAACTGTTTGTGTTTTTCTTTTGCCAGAAGAGTATCTTACCGACCGACTCAATAATTTTTGTTGATGTTCGTCTATGACGTGGTTTTAGTGCAACGTAAAAATAACCAAATTTGGAGGTGTTCCCAACTTACAAAGTGCACATTCTGTTTTTAGACTAGGCAAGCCCTCCTTTAAAAAGGAAAATTTATTAAAAACTGGAACATTTCACTCAAAATAACTTATTCAGCAATTAGTAGTAGAACTTGTATGTCATAATGAGTTCATTAGTTGTATACACATGTTATCTTTCTTATGTCCAACTGTCAGACAAAGTATAAAAGTTTGATGGATGATATTGGAGCAGAAGAACAGGAAAGCAGTTGCTCAACTTGCTCTTTGCCAACTGGGTAAATTCCCATGCTTTTTTGTTGTCTGCTGATTTTTTTCAAATTTTGAAACACCAAGTCCATCAAATACTTTGGATCCAGAAAAGGCCAGAAAAAAGGTCGGGCCTGATCTGGGTCCAAACTGTTTTGCTATGTTTAGCACTCAGGGTCTTTTTTGTGTTCTCAGGGGCCTATTCTCCCAATGTAAATTCAATGACTTTTCCCCAATTTTGAAAAAAAATTCAGTCACCACAAAAGATGTTAGATCAAGTTTTTTTGAAAATGAAGCTTAAAATATGCTTGAGAATGCAGCCAGTGTGGTTTCAGCCATGGGTCCGACCCAACGGGGATTCAAGGGGGGGGGGGGGTATCTTGAACCCCCCATATGAGGCCAAAAAAGAAAATGTCTTGTTTCCGGTTACCCTACCGTCCCTAATATTTTGGGGCCTGCTCAAACTTTTTTGAAGACTTTCTGGGATATTAAAGTCTATTTTAGACTGTTTTTAAGGATTTTCATACTTTTTCCATACAAAAAAATTTTTATAAAAAAAAGTTTGCCTACCTACCGACCCTAAAATTTTTGGACCGGAAACAAGGCATATTTTTCTTTTGGCCTGAGACAAAATTATTTCATTTCATGAAGAATTTCAGAATAAAGACAGGAAAAATCAATAAATAATCAGGTAAAATTATCAAATGGAACCGTCCTTCAGTGTTCTGCCAAGACTAAGCTTTTGTGCAATTTGACATTAAATTTCCAAATGTCCCACTTTTTGTGGTAAAATGGGACATCGTCCCATGAAATTTGTATCTGTTCCTTTATGTTTTCATCATTGGTCCCTTATTCAAATTGTTTCTGCACTGTCCCACAATATTTTGAGGACATGTGACAGGTGTCCCCTCCTATGATATTTCTTGGCAGAACACTGTCCCTTTGTAAATTTGAACCCCTAGGCCCTAACAAAAAATCCTGGGTCCACCCCTGAATATCCCCCCCCCCCCCCCAATATTTTACAATAAAAACGAGACAGCTCATGATAAAAAGTTATCTTTAATGAATTCTCATGTTTGTCTGTGAAAAAAGATGATGATATTATCATACAGACCCAAACATAGACAACAATTATACCATTTATTGAAACCTAGTTTTTTATTGCCAGCCAGCTGGTGACAGCCCGCTGGCAATAGCAAAATAGCTGGTGACAGCTGGCTGTCATTAGCCACTGGATTGCTGCTGACAGCCAGCTGTCAATAGCCACTGCTAAATATTTATTTTAAACAAATTGAGTACAAAAATCAGTGTAAGTTTGCATCAATATTCAAACTGGCCAATCTGGCAGAAATGATTTGCGTCCAAACCCACCGACTCACTCCAAAAGTAAGTTGAAACAACGAATTACGAACAACTCGGCCCAAGTTTATAAGAAAACTCAGGCCAAATTCATATGACAACTCGGCCCATGTATTTATTAAGACGAAGTACTGACAACTTGAGCCAAGATTATTTGTGCGTCGCATGCAAGATTCTATCAGGTATCAGTCTGTCTTTATAAGCATGTATTATGTACCTGTACATGCATACATCGTATGTATGTTTCTATTAGTCTCAAGCTGTAAATGTGAAATATGTTTCTGTCTGTCTGTCTGGACGTATGTATTAATGTTTCTATATGTCTTTTTATCAATTTTTCTGCCTCTCTGTACATGCATGTATGCATGCGCAAAAGTCTCATTTAGGGCCCATTTTGTCGTATCTTGGGGTCTATTTCTTCTTCTGAATCTCCTTCTTCATCTTACTTTGTGTATGTGAGAAGAAAATGCTCTTGCCGATCTGGCCAGGCTTACCTGAGCCTTCTTTGCTCGAAAATGCAACAAGTATGAAAATAACATGACATTGTGCAGTCTGGTATGAGCCATCGCTGTCCAATCATGTGCTCGCTTTTGTTGGTTATTTTATACTGCAGTAAGTATTATTGTGAGACTGCACTCATAAGCCTTCGCTACCCAAGAAGAAAGTGAAAATATTTCTTTTTTCATCGCCCATTTATATCCACAATCATCTGTACTAGTGTCAACTGCTGATAACATTTGCAAGCAGTTTGGACCCAGATCAGCCCTGACAAAACACTCTTACGAAAATGTGCACACATGCAATCTCGTATCAGCCTTCGTTGCTCTAGAGGAAAGCATTGTTATTTTTTTCAGCGCCCATTTCTGTCCTTAATCATCTGCTACTAGTGTTGCCCACTGATATTCTTTTCAAACAGCTTGTCATGCCGGACAAAATGGTCTTGCAAAAATGCGCGCATGTGAAGTCTCATACGAGCCATCGTTGCTGGAGAGGAAAGTGTTATATTTTTAAGTGATTCTTGTCCAATCATCTGCCCGTTTTTGTTGGTTATTTTATAGCAGTGAGTTTTATTGCGGGAATGTACAGCCTGATATTTGCCTTCTCTGCTAGTTGAAGGCCAGTCATCAGAGAAAGTACCTGTGATAAGTGGTGTCCCTCAAGGCTCTGTGTTAGGACCCATTCTATTCTTGATTTTTATCAACGACCTACCTGACAACCTACACTCAAAGGCACGAATGTTTGCTGATGACTGCATCGTCTACAGAGAGATAAAGTCTAACAAAGACCAGCTTACTCTACAAGAGGACCTTGACACACTTGCAGCATGGGAACAGAAGTGGGAAATGGACTTTCACCCTCAGAAATGTAATGTGTTGCGTGTTTCCCGAGCTAAATCACCTATGACTTTCAGCTACAGACTCAAAGGCACAGTCTTAGCCGAGGAAGCAACATCCAAGTACCTTGGTGTGGACCTGCAAAACAACCTATCTTGGAATCAACATGTAAGCAGAGTTACAAAAAAGGCAAACAGCATCAGGGATTCAGTTTGGCGTCGGCCATCGGACATAGTCCGAAAATAGTTCCAGATGTCCGAGAGTTTGCTGTCCAGTTTGGACAGTTTGTCCGAGACGATTTTCAGAAACGCACGCTGTACGGTTATGCACAGTGATGCAATAGTATTTTTGCTTTAAAAACGATCGCTGATTGGCCAAATTTATGTAAGCTTCTGACTGGTTCGCCTTATTTTACTCCGCAAATACTTATGCATTAAAGCAAACCAGTCATAGTGTTTTGTCACGCCGAACCTGATTGGTCTATTGCATCCTTAGTTTTCTTCCCTTGATTTTATCTCGAAGCGGACAGCATATTTGCAATGGGATTTACCGATAAAATGGCTAAAAAAACTAAATTGCTACCAAGAAACAACAATAACTGGAGTTTTTTATGCACCAAAACAGTTTGCCCGCTCCATCATTACCTGAACAGTCATTTTCCGTGGCTAACGAGTCATGCAGAGGCCGCAAAAAGCAGCAAAAAACAGTACCCCACCCATTTCCACCGATAACGATCGACAAGCTCCACTCACCTCATGAAATAAAAAGCCAGACAATCAATCAGACCGCACTTACCATCCGAAATGGTAGCAAAACTACCCCTGGTTTTAATTTGAGAAGGGCAGATGGCAATTTCTGTTTATGGTGGTAAAAATTAGTGTTGAAAAAATGTCCTAAAAAAATTCCAAATGTCCGAACGAAATTGGGGCTGCTTGGACAAAATGTCCGAAGTTAATTTCAGTCCAGCTGAAACCCTGCAGCATGCTCGGATTTCTACGCCGTAACTTGCGAAAGGCCAGCGAAGAAACCAAGGCTCAAGCTTACATGTCCATGGTCAGGTCAAACATCGACTACTGCAGCACCGTCTGGAACCCTCACCAAAGAGACCAGAAATACCAAGTGGAGATGGTGCAGCGTAGGGCAGCCCGATTTGTGACAGGCAGATACAGAAATACAAGTAGCGTGACGGATATGTTGGACTACCTTTGATGGGAGACACATGAATCCAGAAGAGCAAAGCTACAACTGACTGTCTTCTACAAAATCGTTCACGACCTGATAGCCATACCACATTCCAGATACTTGACACCAGCCAGCAAGAAAACAAGAGCAGCACACTCTTTCAAGTTTCAACAGTACCCTACATCTACAGATTGTTTCAAATTCAGCTTTTTCCCCAGAACCATCCCAGTATGGAACAGACTGCCAGCAGCTGCTGCTGAGGCTCCCTCTTTGGTATCATTCAAGAGGGAGTTGGGGAGCCTTACCTTCTAAATGGGGATTTCCGCCTGGCCATGAAGTAAACCTAAATGACGAGTGCTGAGCTGTGCCGTCGGGCCTGGTGCCCAGGTACCCCCAGGGAAGGCGGATTGGTCACACTCAGATAGGCGAAAAGTGGCTGGGTACAACTTTCTACTACTTCTTCCTTTTACTTAATTGCATTCTCCTTATCTGACTGTAACTATACTTCTCACTTTACTTTTTTCTCTTTAGTTTCTCCCTTGCGCACCAAAGAAATGTCAAGTTTGACAGTTTAATGAAAAGATGTAGAGAGGAAAGTGTTAGATTTCTTTTTTTTCAGCGACCATCTATCCGTTTTGTGTTAGTTACTTTTCTGTCCGTTTTTTTGATTTTTGGTGAGTGTTCTTGCAAGAATGATTGCATTTGCAATCTTGTAGAAGCCTTGGCTGCTCGAGAGGTAATTGTTTTTTTTTTCAGAGCCCATTCATGTCAACAATCATCTGCTACATGTGTCATCTGCTGATAACCATTGCAAACTAAACTTCTGGCATGATCTGGATCCAACCCATTTGACACTTAGATGGTATTCTTGATATAGTTCGAATAGATTGATTATGAGAAAAAAAAAATAACCAGACAGCAAAAAAGCATGAAATATGGAATATTCAACTTTTTCAATTTAGTCACTGTAAAAATGTGGGCCGAGTTGTCATATTTTGAATTTTACATTGGGTCGAGTTGTTTTGGACCTTGGACTGAGTTGTCCTGCACCTGAAACAACCCATGGCTTTGTTCCAGTCTACCATTGCCCCCCTGGGGTCAGCACACTCCAAAAATGGCAAAATGATCTTTCAAAAGAATCGCTGCGTACTTTACCTGGCAAATTTCTTTCCACAAGAAAATCATTTGAGAAAAACCAAACACAGTTATCCAATTTCCCCGTTATTCCCCCGCTACACGATAACCATAATCCGCAATCGCAAGAACTGCACTGACACAGTTTATCACCGCTACCATCTCTCTCGAATTCAATCCAATTTGGGGTTGCAAATGCGACAATTGTGGCAACAGTCGTTACTAAAACACAAATCAAGGCAAATATTGCCAAACATGAAGCCATTGTGACGTTTGATGATCTACTTTTCCACTATTCGGAGTATTTTGAACAGATCCACAAATTTTGCTCTCACAAGAAAATGTCAAATTTTCACTTCCGCTCAATTTACTAGGTATACCTAAACACTGAAATCACTAGATTTTGAGAGTATTGTCTGTATAACGTCCCTTTCTTTCGCAGTTCCCGGGGGTTGCTCGAGTTACAGACAAGCTAAAGGTACGAAATACGTATATACCTGGAATAAATGAACTTAGGCACCACTTAGATGTGGGAATAAGCAATATTCACTCTCCCTCCTTCCCTCTCTACGTCTGTTCATTCTGGCATCCATCCATGGACCATCTATCGATACAACAATCTTACAATGTTCAAACATAATTTTATGGATGCTCCCCATCCCTTCTTGATCAAGAAATGCACAATATTGGGCATTATGCATATGTAATGACTTTTAACCTTTATATATAATTGAGCTGTGAGCAGAGTTCAACTACTTGTCAACAAACACAGCACCACATTGAGTCTTATGGAAGAGAAGCCAAGAGGATGATCCCAAAAGGCCTGACAAGATATGGTCCATCAAACATGTCACAGACTACTCCCAGTCAGCGAACCGATATCTAACCATCATCAGATTGATATTGTTTGAATATATGCTACATATTGTAAACAACATTGGGGTGATATCATTTTGCCGATCTGTGGAAAGTCGGACTGATATCTTGTCAAATGCACATTGGTTCAATATTGGACTGATATCAGTTTAGTCTGCGGGCTTATATTTTCTTATCACTGAACCCATATTATGTGCACATACGCACATACGCAGATATCATAAATGACACTGGACGGAAATAATTTTGCCATCAGCATGATTGGACTGATAGGGAATTGAAAAGTTTCCATTCAACATTCATTTAAGCATCTGCTTATGTATGGTACTGGATTGTATCGATTCCTGATCTTTGCCGCCTTTCTTACTTTTACACGAAATCATGGCCAGCAAACAAACATTAACTCATTTTACCTTCAGATCAAGTACTAGCCAAATACCACATCTTAACCAATTTGTTATCCTTCCCCTCATTTTCTCTTATGGCCTCTCCATTCATTGTCACAGGTCCCGATTAAGGAGTTCAAACATACATGTACTAAGTATTGAAATAACATTTTAAAAGCATATTTTATGTTTCATTTGTAAATTAACACGAAAGAAAAATCGATCCATTATATGTTTGATAAACTTGTCGTTTATTGTTACTCCCATTGTGGGGGAGTCTGTAATCGTTCTATATTTTGTTGTACGTTACTTTATGTACATTCTACTTTTTCAATCATCTTGATGCGGAAGAGAGAGCTGGTTGCTTTGTTTCGTGGTGTCTCGTGATTGTTGTGTGTCTCTTCCTCGCGGTGCCATGGGTTTGTCTGCATATTTCCTGATCATACTCTGTTACTATTTTTGAGATGGTATGATTGGGTTAGCAGAGCTATAAACCCATAAAGTCGCAGCTTAAGGGGGTGGGGTCGGGACAATGATTATGAACCACAACTTACCTGTTAAGTCAGGGCAGGCAATAGTGCTATATGCTGCTTTGTATAATCTCAGCTTTTATTATTTGATACGATTGTCTTGCACTTTAGGTACCTCGAAGCTCATTAATTGTCTACCATTTTTTGATATTGGTCTTTTGAACTTAGTCTGCCGTTTTCGATAGTGTGCTCTCAGGTATTTTGAAATAAATCTACGAACGCTTTTAGCATTCTATTAGCTCTGTAGGTTTACATAATTTTGGTGCTTGCACCCTTACTTACTTTGTTCTCCATTGCATTTGTAATAAAAGTAAGTAAGGGTGCAAAGATCAGGAATCGATACAATCAAGTACCACACCTGACGCAGGATACCAATGGGAAAGTGACAACTCACAGTTAGACACCACAAACGAGAGCCAAGAGGTCAGCCCTTTCCCAGCAGGTGACCACAAAGCACATATAAACAGACGCGCACAAAGACATGGCAAACACAAGACAGAAATAACATAAATGATCCACAAAAGAAGCACCGCCTCGGAACTGTCAGTAAAATATTAAACTGGATGGCTTAAACCGGTTTCACGGCACACAAACCTCACCCTTAGTTCAGATGTGGATCAAGATACATAGATGTTTGGTTTGCATGAAAGACCCCTAACTTATCGATGAATCATCTCATAGAAGATTATACAAAGGAGATAAAGCAAAGGTAGGGACTCAACAGCAATTAAAACTGAATACCGGAGCAGTCATCCAAATCTTGGTATCGTGGTACATTGTCTTTTCAAACAAGTCTACCAAATTTCGGTATTGTACAGAGAGCACAATTCAAAAAGTTGGTGGACTTATTTCAACAGACGAGGGAGCACAGAACCTATTATTTATTGCAGTCCATGGACGGATCCAGAGGGTGGGGGGCAGCGCGTCCACACTCCTCTGAAAAATCACAGAGGGCTTTCGGCTTCCTTAGAAATACTGTTACAGACCACTCTTGGCGGAGGTCTATGCGTCCATCTGCATGAAATATTTTGATGACTAAAAAAAGTTGTCAGTACCCCCTGACAGAATTTTTTGGATCCACGCATGCAGTTTATTTGGAATAAATATATGTCGTCGCAATCTTTCGTTTTGTGCATCAGCTTATAAGAAAACAACTTTCAAAGGAGATGGCATGTTTCCCAGCATAAAGGTAAATGATAAACAGTAACAAATGGACAAGCAATGACATGGTATAAGATAGGCTGAAATCTGTAATAGTAAAGCAAATATGGATAATCGAATACGTCTTGTGGAAACACGTTTATATTGTCATTGCATCTTAATTCATTCACGGAAAATAGTCAAAATCAAGGCTACAGTGCAATCATCCTTGTAACAAGCACAGCATTTTCATAGTGTGTTATCTTTCCAATTGCACTTTACCCATCTTTACTTGCTTTTGATGGGGGTGGGATGGGGGTGGTAATGCTGTAATGCCCACTGAGAACCGGTGTTTTATTTGTTTCTTGAGTTTCCTCGATCAGCCTTTGAAAATGTTCATTAATATATAAACGGTTAGGGCGGTGTTAAAGCAAAACGTGCACTTAGAAAACAACTGAGGCAAGAAAAATTCAATGATCGAAAACATTTCTACAATGAATTCATGCAAACCCCAAGCACTGAAAAATTTTATCAACTGATACGTAAAAATAGGGGCAGCAATGAACAAAAAACTAGTAGCATTATCATTAATGGAAAGGAAATATTTTCCCCTGAAAAACAAAAAAAAAGCTTTCGCATATTACTATGAAGACCTTTCAGTCCCAAAAGACAATGGATATGATTCAGCATACCTAGAGTTGTGTAACGTCCGTCATGACCTTATAAAGCAAATCTGTGAAGAGAGCTGAGAGCTATTGGACCCGATTACACCTGAGGAGGTAGAGAAGGGAATATCCAAATTGAACACCAAAAAGTCACCCGATGAGTCCCGCCTGGCTGCAGAGCACCTGAAGTGCTTGGGACCAGTGATAATTGAATCTGTAACCGACCTCTTTAACCAGATCCTTCAGGAAAAGTCAGTTCCAGGACCTCTTAAGGCAGGAATCTTAACCCCGGTACTGAAAAAATCAAAGGACCCTACCAATTTGGACAACTACCGTGGCATTACAGTTACACCTATAATAGGAAAGTTATTTGAGACAGTATTACTGCCCGGGATCACTAAGGACTTTATAGAAATCCCCGCTACAAGTCGGTTTCACTAAAGGTCTATTGCCGGTAATGTCAGCACTGATAGTATTTGAAGCCCGAGCCGAGGCCAAAATGGACCAAAGCACACCCCTGTTTTTAATGACGCTGGACAGCCAGAAGGCATTTGACGTGGTCAACCACATAATACTTCTTGACAACTTATATGAAGCAGGGATACACCCCTCCCTCTGGACAATAGTTAAAGATCTCTACTCAGGACTATCATCAAAAGTCAAATGGGTGGGGGATTTGAGCGATAGCTTCAGTATACAACAGGGGGTCTGGCAAGGAGCCATACTATAACATATATCTAAACCCATGCCTAGAGGAACTTGAACAGCAACGGTTGGGATTGTGTATTGGCAGCGTGTACTGTGGATGTCCAACATGTGCTGATGATGTAGCGCTTCTCACAAGATGTGAAAATGAACTCCAGTTAATGTCAAATGTTGTACAAAGAAACTGCAGGCAAAAACGTGTTACGATCCACCCAGTAAAATCAAATATTGTGCTGCTTCAACCTCATAAAACAGTAACAAAAAATACTTTTACACATAACCTGAACGGAAATGACATTCAGTTATCCTCCACAACCACTCATCTGGGACTCTTTAGATCAGAAATAAAGGAATATACTATAAATATTGACGAATGTTTAAGTCTAGCCAGGAGGACATTATACTCATTAATAAATACCGGTACTTTTTGATTATTGTTACTCCCATTGTGGGAGTCTGTAATTGTTTTATGTTTTGTTGTACGTTTATTCCATTCTAGTATTGCAACCATCTTGATGGGGAAGAGAGAGCTGGTTGCTTTCCTTAATTTGTCTTCCTGGTGTCTAGTGATGGTTGGGCGGCTCTTCCTCGCGGTGCCATGGGGTTGTCTGCAGTTTGTGATTGTGGTATTTCCTGATCATACTCAGTTACTTTTTTACATGGTTCAAATGGATTAAATCCCCAAACTTCATTCAAAATATATCAGTGCTATGTACTCCCAAGATTGTTATTCGGACTAGAGGTACTACCATTAACTGCCACTCAAATTAGCATCCTTGCAAAGTTTCATATCAGTAACCTACGTAGATTCAAATCGCTGCCATTAAGAACTGCGACTAGTGCTGTTTATCTTCTTTTGGGTGCTCTTCTGATCGAAGCAGAACTACATTAACGTCACTTGAGTCTACTGTTCAATATATTGACAACAAATAACACAACTACTAGGGATTTATCGACTAGACAAATAGCCATTAATCTTGACAACAGTAAAAGCTTCTTCAGTAGAGTGCAAGACATCCTGGACATATACCAGTTACCTCATATAAGAGAACTGAAATTTAACAACCTGTCAAAAGAACAATGGAAAATTCAAATTAAAAATGCAGTGAACGAATACTGGACTGAACATTTCCAAGATGACAGCTACAAGAACTCGTTCTTTCCCAGGACAGTTAGAGACTGGAACCAACTTCCAGCCAGAGTAGTGTCAGCCACCTCCCTGGAAGAGTTCAGATCACTCCTTCGGGGGTGATCCACTTCGTCTATCTACTGTAGAAGCCGGATTGTAAATAGTTTTAAACACGCTCAGTTTTTAAACTGTACATAGTCAACTTGCCAGGCTGAGCGTCATCACCATGCCCTGCCTTTCATTGAACTATTTATGGTCTAAGAAGACCCCAGTTCAGTATACAGAAGAAGAAGAAGAAGAAGAAGAAGAAGAAGAAGAAGAAGAAGAAGAAGAAAGTGAAGCTAGAGAAAAGTCTACACTCAAATATTTAAACATTGACTCTCTGAAAATTTGATCAACGCATCTAGTATGGTCTACGTTAGAATCAACTGTCTCTGAAGTTCGTATGGGAATCACAAAATGTCGGATGCTTACAGGCACAAACCTACTACAGTCCAATAAGCACATGTTCAGTAAATCAAACGAGTGTGCCACTTGTAAATGTTATGGTCTGGGTGACGAGGATGTGATACATATGCTCTTAGAGTGCCCTGCTTTATATGTTCAGAGGAAACAGTACTTTTCAAATGTCAAATCGATAGTGTCAGACTGTATAGGACTAGGGCAATGGGAAGAAACTTTTAATAATAAAACAAAATTAGTCCAACTGATCCTTGACAGCTCAAAGTTGCCAATTTTCAATAATAAACCAGAGTATCTCAAAATAGTAAGAGCAACAACTGAATTATGTAACAACCTGCATGTGGCAAGGCTTCATAAACTTAACGGTTAATCTACAAATGCCGCGGAGCAAAGTACAGTGTCTTCAACCCTCGTGTATATACGACAGTGTTTTATATGTTTACTCTACCAAGTGTTTATAGTCATTCAAGCCCTCATGGACTTTTATTTTTAAAAAGTATAATTTTTACGTTCACTCAAGAAGATTTACAGACTTTCGTCTGGTGTTCCTTACTGGAAGCTAATACAGATACAAGAAGAAGAAGAAGAAGAAGAAGAAGAAGAAGAAGAAGAAGAAGAAGAAGACTGTAATTGTTGTTTTTCCACTTAACTTTGCAGTTGCAGCATAGGTACGAGTTGTAATTAACGATTATTGTGAAAACAAGTAGCCGCAATTTCAGGTATGGTAAATTGGGTTGAACATTTCTTGTACTTAAACAACAGTAGAATCTAGGGGTGAAGATTTTGGTACCAATAAAATGCATTTAAGCCCCCCCCCCCCCCTCTGGTGGCTTATGCTGCTGTCCGTTCTAAGGCGTTGGTTCTGTTGTTGTTGACTTTTTGTTTATTGTTACTCCCATTTTGGGAGTCTGTTATTGTTCTATGTTTTGTTATACGTTACTTTATGTCCATTCTAGTTTTGCAAGCATCTTGATGAGGAAGAGAGAGCTGGTTGATTTGCTTAGTTTGTCTTCCTGGTGTCTCGCGATGGACATGAGGCTCTTCCTCGTGGTGCCATTGGTTTGTCTGCGGTTTGTGATTGTGGTATTTCCTGATCATATTCACTTACTTCTTGGAATCGCAAAGGGTGTAATCCCTGATCAGACTGCTCCTATGAGTTCAGGTCCGGAGGTTATAAACATTTTTATACTCAACTCAACTAACACGAATTTCAACAGCTCATAAAAGTAATAAGGTTGCAAAGATCAGGAATCGATACAATCAAGTACCACACCTGACCCAGGATACAGCTCATAAAAACTAAAATGCTGACAAATAAAGATGTTTCTTGCTTTAAGTCTCTCAGATGTTTTATTTACCCTGCTAATAAATGTATTATGCCAACGGTTGTTGGCATTATAATATTTATGAGCAGGGCAAATTTCGTGCTCAGCTGAGTTGAGCATGAAAAAAGTTTATAACCTCGGGGCCAGGCTAACTTATCCTGATCATACTCATTTCCTTTTTTTGATTTAATACTGTTTGATCAGGGAGGTATGTATTGATCCAAATTTGGAGTTTCTGCGCAGGGCGCAAAACATCCTGTAGTGGAATTTTTGCTTATGTGTGCACTGAAAAGCTTACTTTCGTGGATTATCTGCGTACAGCGCAAAAAATCCATTTGTACAGGATTGGAGTTTGTGCGTATATACGGAGAAGACTATTAGCTTTTTGGATCATTTCTGCGCACGCAAAGTTGGAGTTTTTGCGTCCATACGATATCTTGATCTTAAAAATCAAAATTATCAAAGTCTTCCATGCTGGATTATTTGCGAATTTAGAGATATGATTACCACTGATTAAAACAAATGATAAGTTGATCATTTTCGCCGGATATTGCAGATATTCCCCATTATGATTTTGGTCTTCCAACGCTGGGTTTTTTGCGTATGTGACCAAGTACATAGACACATGGATGTATTCTGCGTACATATGCAGATATTCCTAATAATCATTTGTCTTCCAATGCTGGATTCTTTGCGCAAGTAGTAGGCGCATGGGTGTATTCTGCGTACGTACGCAGATATTCTTAATAATGATTTTGATCGTCCAACGCTAGATTATCTGCGCATATGAGCAAGTACCTCATAGAGACATGGATGTATTGTCCAATGCTGGATTATTTGCGCATATGACCAAGTACCTCATAGACAAATAGATGTATTCTGCGTACGTACGCAGATATTCCTAATAATTATTTATCTTCCTATGCTGGATTATTTGCGCATATATCAGCGCAAAAAATTCAACAACAATGATGCGCAGAATACTTCAACGTATCCAAAGGGAATTTATTTATTTATTTATTTATACAATATTTAAAGAGGTGTATACCTTTAGCTGAAATAGCCATTCTACCAAGTGGCCCTCTAAAACAAACTATATACATCAAAACATTATTTACAAATTGCACATGTACAATTATACAATTTGCTATTGATTTAGGAGTTTCTGCGCACGTACGCAAAATTTCCTCGTCTCTGTTTGAAAATTTGCGTATATGCGCAAATAATCCAGCGTTGGACGACTTCGTTATCCAAAATCACTATAAGGAATTTCTGCGCACGTACGCAAAAAACTTCCACGTCTCTATTAAGGATTTGCGTATATGCGCAAATAATCCAGTGTTGGACGACTTTGTTATCCGAAATCATTATTAGGAATTTCTGCGCATGTACGCAAAAATCCTCCACGTCTCTATTAAGGATTTGCGTATATGCGCAAAGAATCCAGTGTATGAAGACTTTGTTATCCGAAATCATTATTAAGAATTTCTGCGCATGTACGCAAAAATCTTCCACGTCTCTACTAAGGATTTGCGTATATGCGTGAAAAATCCAACAAGTGATTATTATAAAAAGCTCAAATAATCCAATAGTGGATGTTTTCGCCCTGCGCAAAGAAACTCCAGGTATGGAATATGTACTACCTGTAAGGATTTGCGTATATGCGCCAATAATCCAGCGTTGGAAGACTTTGGATCTTTTATATTTGTTCTGTCTTGTGTTTGCTATGTCTTTGTGCGCGTCTGTTTATATGTGCTTTGTGGTCACCTGCTGGGAAAGGGCTGACCTCTTGGCTCTCGTTTGTGGTGTCTTCTGTGAGTTTGTCACTTTCTCATTGGTATCCTGGGTCAGGTGTGGTACTTGATTGTGTCGATTCCTGATCTTTGCACCCTTACTTACTATGTTATCCAAAATCACTTTTAGGAATTTCTGCGCATGTACGCAAAAATCTTCCACGTCTCTACTAAGGATTTGCGTACATGCGCAAAATATCCAACAGATGATTATTATACAAAGCTCATATAATCCAATAGTGGATGTTTTGCGCCCTGCGCAAAAACTCCAGATATGGAATACGTATATACCTGGATCAGGCCTACCTGTCTGAAAATTTTGCATAAAAAATAGTAAGTGAATGGTAAATACAGTAAATGGTCTGTCATCTTATACATTCCTCTCCCGGGCCATAGTCCATATAGCAGAGGTTAAATGAAACATTTCTTCAGCAAAATCAAAGAGAAAACTTGAGATCATGATAGGAATGCAGATTGGTTGATCTCTATATGTACAACAGAGAGAATTTCTTTAAATAGCTGTGGCTATCTTCATAGACCTTGTTGCATATTACAAAACTAAACAACGGTCAGAATTAAGTGCATGGTTTATAACATAAGTGTGTGCGTTCAAATATTTTTGTTGTTGTTGTTTTGTTGCTTTACATCCCAGCCAACAGCTTTGGTCATGGCGAGACGGTCAGTTTACCTAACCACACTTTTTCCTGGGCAAGCTTGAGCAAGTGGTTCACTTAAAAAGGTTTTGCGTATTTGTCATGCTTACTAGTCAGTTCATTGCCGCCTTGAGATCAGCAACATGGCTTAATGCTCTAGCAAATCTGATGAGTTGAGAAATATAAACTCCATAGGATGTAGAGCGAAGAACATCACCATCTAAAAATGGGAAATTGACAATTTCAAAATCAAAATCGTCACGTTTGTCGTAAATTTTGGTAGAAACAGTATCATTAGAAATGGGTAAAAGAACATAGATAAATATAGTTGAGCTTGCTAAAGTTGCTATACATGGACGCAAAATTGAAAGTCCATTCCGGTTTATAAGGCCCGTTTCGGTCAAACCCGCTTCATTCCGACTAGTAAGCTTCCTCTTCTATTCGACAACTAGACAGACCCATTACTTGCAATTATTACCTCCCTTGTTTTGTTGTCTACAAAATTATTTGCAAATTAAGATACAGTGGTAAGCCAAATTGATACCTTTTAGTTGTCAGCATCCAGTCACGATCAACTTTTTTAGTATATTCTTATATCTTGTGTCACGTTTATCTTCAGTTTTATGTTTGGGAAGCTTCTAGCCACGCGTAAAAATATCTTCCGGGCACAGTAAAAAAAAAATAATACCCTAACAAGTATTAGCTTTTCAGACATTGCATCATTATTTTGACTTTATGGCTCAGTCAACAGCCATGGTCATGTTGAGACGGTCAGTTCATCTTACCACACTTTTTCTGTGCAAGCTCTTAACCAGTACTTTGTGCAAATACTACCGCTTGTATCTGACAACAAGTTGAACAACCTTATTTAATCAGCAGAAGGAGGAGAATGAATATAGTATAGGAGGTTTTATCGTGACGTACTTCCGGTTCTATAAATAGACTTGGGATATACTGGCCGTCAACTGTGTATTGTGTAGATAGGGAAAGCAGTAGAATTTTCAACATTTTCCACCGATTTTAAGTTTCCTTGTTACAATTTGCTATTTAATTAATATAAATGCGAATTGTAAATGCATCTTTAATGCATCTATAAATACTTCGTCAAATAATATTAACATTTATTGAGATAATTTGTCTGTCGTTGTGTTTGAAGGAGCCGTTAAACTTTTCAAACAAAAATTAACCATTTTAAGGCAACTATTTTGATAATTAACGAACTTTTGTCAATGACACACTTCATTTATTTTCTTTAAAAAGTGTTTGCTAACAATAAACAAGGCGGTTGTTTATTATTTTTTTTTTATTTATTTATTTTATGTAACTAGACTATGAAACCGAATGTAGATACTTTCAACTATTATTGTAAAGAACTTACAAATGGAACACATTTTGAAATATATATAGAAGGCTCATGTGTGCATTCTCGCAAGAACACACACTGCTAAAACAGCTATTTCAACAAAACTGAAAAGATGATTGTGGAAAAAAGAAACTAAAAAAACGGACAGAATGAGATGGTCGCTGAAAAAACAACAACACTTTCCTCTCAAGCAGAGAATACTAATATGAGACTGCACTTAGCCTAAGCGAATGCCTGTAAATAAAATAACTGAGGAAGTTGAATAACAGAAATGTGCACTAAAAAAAAAAAAAATCCTCTCCAGCAGCGAAGGCTCATGCGGGACTTCACATGCGCGCCATTTTCGCGGGTCTGACCTGGGTCCAAGCTGTTTAAAAAGGTTATCAGCGGACGACACTAGTAGTAGATGATTAAGGACACAAATGGGCGCTGAAAAAGAAAAAGAACATTTTTTTCTCGAGCAGCGAAGGCTTATACGAGTCTGCACATGCAGGCATTCTAACGAGAACATTTTGTCGGGCCTGAACTGTTTTCAAAGGTCATCAGCAGTTGACACTTGCACATTTGATTGTGGCCATAAAGTAGTGGCTGAAAAAAGAAAAAAAATATAATGTTGACTTTCTTCTCGAGTAGCGAATGCGCACACGATGGCGCTAAAATATAATTACATTTTCCTCTCGAACAGCGAAGGCTCATTCGAGACTGCACAATGTCAACTTGTTGCATTGCCTTAGGTGAGCCTGCGCAGATTTGCGGGAGCATAAGTAAGATGAAGATGGATATTCAGAAGAAGAAATGGACAGTTATACAACAAAATATGTGTTAACTGAAGCTTTTAACTGTATACATGCGCATGTACAGAGAGACAGAAAAACTGATAGAAACATAAGTGTGTATATGCGTACAGACTGATAAACCTACATATATGCGCATTTACAGACAGGCCAGGTTCATTTTAATTCATTGCCAGTTTTTTGGAAAAGCACTAGCTAATATGTAATGTCTGTCTGACTGTCTGTCTCTAAGTCTGTCTGTCAGGACATGTGTATTTTTGTTTCTATCCGTCTGTCTGTCTGAACATGCACATGTATCCGTCTGTCTGTCTGAGCATGCACATGTATGTTCCTTTCCGTGTGCATGTTCAGACAGACAAACGATAGAAACATAAATACACATGTCCTGACAGACAGACAGACAGACAGACAGACAGACAGACAATATATATTAGCTAGTGTTTATACAAAAACACGGCAACGAATTAAAGTGTAACTGATAGAGAACGAATTCAGTGTCGTTGCATTATGTCAGACTTGTTAAAACGTGTTATAATCTCGGACCCAGTAATTTTGGGTCCAGCATGTCGGCATCCTTTAAAGATCTTTTATGACCCCCTCTTTTATTACACCAATGACAATTACTTGTGAAAACACTCTGATTCTGCCAGTCCGCGGGGCGTGTCTTTCATTTATTCAACAGAGGGTGATAAAACGGATCTGTTAGAACGGTGTCAACCGTGAAAATCAAATATTTAACATGGAATTTTAGTTATTTCTTTGGGACAAATTAATCGTAAGTTAACTGTTTTTAATTAGCCTAATTAAGTTACATTTTGGACTGTCAATAATCACTGGTTTTGAGATGATATCACGGATGCGTAAGAGAGAGAGAGAGAGAGAGAGAGAGAGAGAGAGAGAGAGAGAGAGAGAGAGAGAGAGAGAGAGAGAGAGATAACTGGCAAACAAGCAGGTGGATTCACTCTGTTCATCATAAAAGTGCATAAACAAAAAAAAAAAAAAAAAAAAGATACATGTTTAAAGTTTTTATGGGTTATATTGGAAGAAAATATCAGCGTTCTGCTAGACACTTCTTGACTTCCCGCAGCCTCGTATTTTGCCTTTTAAATGGATAAACGTTTGTTATTCGGAACCTTTATTTATCGGTAAGATATATTTTGAATGTATATCAAAGAATACAAACAAGTTTTGATATGACATTGGCTATAAAAGCCCATTTTCTCAAAATATAAACCCACATTTAACACAGATTCCATAGAGCTTGACGAACCGTTGACGGCCACGGATATGCGCATGCGCGAAAATGACGTCACTTTGGGATTTCCTAAAACCTCCTATTTTTTTCATGGTCAATATCCAGGAAAGTATGGGACCAGGGCGGGTTCCAGCTCACAACCCTTGGATTGCAGATGACCCGATATCAAGAATTATGACAATACAAGTGTTGATAGTATCGACCATGAGTGTAAAAAAGTACACCTGCAGATAATGCTTGTGAGGGCGTTAGGCAGTATATAGAGAAAGACCTTATGGCAATATCAAATTGTTTATATTCTATTGTTAAGTCATCCGGGTATTTAAGGCACTATGTAGCTTCATGCTGAAGAGCTCCGCTAAGATACTCCATTAAAATAATGCCAGATGCTTATTAAAAAGCGTTCAAAATCATGAAACTTTAACCATTAATATATCCATAAGTATGTGTGATTATTTTTAAAACTCTTTATTTATCAAAAGGAAATCATATTTCAAATAGATTCTGAAAATTTCAACGGAAAATTATGAGTAGTCAGCAAGATATTGCAAGTTATAAATTCACAAAAACACGTAGGGATACCGGAGAATTACCTGTGTATTCTCCGAGTGCTTAAAGCGCCGCAATGATCCTTAGCAGGATGTGACGTAGCACTGTTTAAGAGAATGGACATAACGACTTTATTATCCAAATGTTCACTAAAATGAAGAACTTTCCAAGCTAGTCTAGCTCCTAGACCTTGATGTGTTTGTCAATTTTACTTTACGTTTCATTCATTATAAATTGATTTCATATAGCCTCATCTCTTTCTCTCTTTGACATCAAGGTCTAGCTTATTTCAACTAAGCTTGCCTCAGAATTCTGAGGTGTGGGTCATTAATTACAGCAGTAGAACCAGCCACTTGAAGTTTTAATGGCTTTACTATAACCACAAACTGATCACCTACTGATAAGCCATAAATACCTCCCAGTTCACACACTTATTCCAACACAGCTTTTGTTGGATTGCTGCCAGCTGATTATAGGTTCCCTATGCAAGAAAGGGATTCCACAAAACCATCTGTAAAACGTTGCAAGTACATACATGTGCGCAGTCTGTTCAGTGACTGAGTCTTGTGTTTTACCCTCTGGGAAGAATACTAACTAAAGTTACATGCAAAATTTCAATACTATATCCAGCTAGCACACAACGTCAGGCCACCAACGGCCCACCAGCGATAGGCCATTGAGACAACGTCGGGCCACCAACGGCCCACAAACGATAGGCCATTGAGATCGAGTATCACTGGTGGGTCGTTGGTGGCCAGACGTTGTGTACTAGGTGGACAGTTAGTGTCTGCAGTTTTTGTTTTTTTGGTTTGATTCATTACGTCCCAGTCAACATTTTTTCAGCTACTTTGTATGTCGAGACGGGTCTTATAGGATTGAGCCAGTACTAAGCAAGGATTAACGTGTCTTGCTCAAGGACACAACACAGTGACGCCAGAGAGGCTCGAACCAGCAACACCTCGGTCTCAAGTCAATCACGCTACCACTGAGCCACTGCGCTCCCAGTCTCTGTAGCTGAGTAAGCTGAATTTAGCCTAACATGGGAGCAAACCCTGAAGATAATTTTCTTACAACAAAGGCTTTAAGCCCATTTCATTTCCTCGATATTTTTTCACGAGTGCGAAAGAATACATGCCATTGTGGTCAGGTGATGTTTGAACTAAAACTGTGTTTAACATTAGCATGCCCTTTTAAAACTTCTATACACGTCAGCATCGTAACTTTTGCCGGCAGTTCGGATCCAGATCAGGACTGAGAAAAGTCGGGTCTGATCTGGACTCAAATCTTGTTAAAAGCAAGCATCCTACAGTAGGCCACTTTTAAAACTCCATAAATGCTGGTAACCTTTTTGAGCAGTTTGGAATCAGTTCATGACAGACAAAAGGCAGGTCTTTCTTTGGCTGATGTGCTTTTACGTTCCCCCAGTCAACAATCTTTAAGTTATGTCGGGACAGGTCTTCCTGTGTTGAACCAGTACTAAACAGAGGATAAAATGTCTTTCTCAAGGACACAACGCAGTGCATCCAGTGAGGTTCGAACCCACAAAACCTTGATCTTCAAGTGACCCCTTTTAAAATCTAAACATGACAGTGTTACGAGCTAGTCATTTATTTATCCACTCATTATCTTCTATCAGCAGACCAAGTTTGGGTTCGTAACCGAAATAGTTTTTGAGATATCTTGATTACAAAATTTCATTCTGACCCTTTAAACAGGGTATAACTCAACAAAGAGAGATAAATCAGACTAAAAAACAACGGGTCAGCTATTTTTGATGAGGAATCCATGAAATTTCAAAACCCTAACTTATTTTTTTAAACGGACAAACAGACACACACACAGAAGCCCCTTCAACTTTTCAAAGTTGGGGACTGTGTTTAAGTCTGATAAAAGTTGTCTTTGTAAATTTAACGCTGCGCCAACTAAAGTTGTATAATGACCTTTGAAAACAGTTTGGACCCATATTAGGCCCGACAAAATGTCGGGACAGTCCGACTGATCTGGATCATAATTGTTTGATACATAGTTTTTCCAAATAGAATGATTTGAAATAAAATCGTCAGCCAACAAAAACATGGTAAAATTATCTTTCATTTATTTCCAAGGTTTGTTCAGTCTCAGTCTACAGCCATCTTTAATGGTTTTGTCGTGCAGCAACCCATGAATACTCAAAGTAGGCAGATGCCCAGGCTGATCTGAGTCTTCGTTGAATGCACAACCATTTTTTTGGTTTTGTCTGCACAGTTTGATTCACTTTTATGGTATGCTAGGCTTAAATAAGCAAGAGATAGAAAAACAAACAGTGTAGACATTGATAAGACACTACAATATGCATCTCATCTGGGTCTGCACTGTTTATTTGTCTCTTTTTCTATCCTACAGTGAAGTAAGCATCTCATCGGGGTCTGCACTGTTTGAGTATAGAGAGCAAGTACTAGCGTCGTCTGTTGATAATTTGTGCAATCAGTTTGGACCCAGATCAGGCACCGATGAAACGTCGGGAAAGATATGGATCCAAACTGTTTGACATGGATGTTTGATAATTCCTAATTTTTTTAATGATTAAAAGAATAAGCAGACAAAAAATCATGCACAATTTCGCAGCGTGCAAAGTTAACTGATATATTTATACAACATACAGATTAGAGATTGTCTCTTTCCTTATATCCCCGGATTTTATCCAACTTATTTTCATTCAAAATGATGTTGAATATACTTTAAATGAATAAAATCTTCTGAGTCTGACACTTTACTCAGTGCCTTTCAAAATACTGTTATATAAACAATTTGCCAGAGAACCAACACTTTAGCAAGATTTCAGATTAGATATGGAACATTAGCAGAGCAATAAATGCCAATCATTTCCGCTAGGGCCACTGGGAGGAAGGTGTATTATACTAGTCTGATATCCACACCTAATCACAAATATTGCTATCATAGAGGAAAGAGGGAGATTAAAGAATTATTATTATTATTATTTTAGAATGAAATTATCATTTATAAAAAAGAATATGATATCAGACTAGTAGCTAGTCTATTTCCAAGCCAGCATGCAGACGCTGGCCAACATCCGCCCACAAAAATCATTTCATTCTTATCATTCTACCAAAGTTGTTGAAATGATTTCATTCTTCTTTACTAAAGCCCCCAAGGGCTAAAATTCAGGTGAGCGTACATCTAGGAATTTGTAAAACATTGACACATATATTGAACTCTCCTTTATCTCTATTGGAAATGTTAATTTGTGGCACCAGAAAGGTGAGCTCGATCTAGATGACAGGTAGCTAGTAATTTTGTTTGTTTCTGTTTCGGTAACAGTTAATGAAAAGTATAAATGGTTCAGAATTATTAAGTCAACTTAACCTGATGCACTCACCATATGAAATAAGAGTACAAATATTAAGTTATATTTAATCTTTAGGTAACAAGAGATATTCTAAACAATGTGACACATTTGTGGCAAACGGACAGAAAGTGGAATCTCATTAGCACTAATAATATTCATAGGTTTAGATAAACAAAAGTTTTGAGCGTAAAATTGTAAATATTTTCTAATCCATCAGTTTGAACATACATGTATTTTTTGGGTGCTCAAAAGAACCGTCTCATTGAGACGGTTCTTTTGAGTACCCACAACATATGCTTTGGTTGAGAAATAAGAAAATTATTATTTTGTTACACACTCTTAACTAATGGCCTGACATTGTACCTTGACTGGTTAGGAATGGTATGTGAGCGGTACACAGGGGCTTCTTTAATGTATTTGAGAAGAAAAATGTACTATCCTATGTCTGTCATTTTTGCTAATTTTTTAAGTATACAGTTATCAGGTCAAAAAACATGAATTGTGATTCAGTATGTGCCTAGTTTGCTCTAACTCTTTGCCTACTAGTGTTGTCTGCTGATAACCTTTGCAAACTGTTTGGGCCCATGTCAGGCCCACCAAAATGTCAGGCCTGATCCAGATTTAAACTGTTTGACACTGATGGTATTCCTGAAATTTTTTCGAAAAAGTTGATTTTGATAAAAATCAGCTGACGACAAAAGGCATGTAAAATTACCCAGCATGCAAAGAGTGATTTGAATTTTCCAAATCACAAGTACTTTTTAAAAAAAGTAATGAATGAAGAAAATCGCTTTGAGATTTTGACATCTATACCAGACTGAAACCATAGGCGTAGCTGCGCAGTGGCTCAGTGGTAGAGTGCTTGACTCAAGACCGAAGGGCAGCAGGTTTGAGTCTCACCGGAGTCACTGCATTGTGGTCCTTGAGCAAGACACATTTATCCTAGCTTAGTACTGGTTCAACCCAGGAAGACCTGTCCCTGTATAACTGAAAAATTGGTGATGGGACGGTAAGAATCAAATGAAACAAAAGCTGCCATTACGCATTTACGCACGTGCATAATTTTAATTGTACAGATACAGGGGAAATCATCGATTTTGGAAGCATTAAATTCCTGTTCTATATAGGACTGCTCTGTTTCCTTAAAAAGAAGACCCCATTGTAAAAAGGGACGTAATTGACAATTCAGTATTCTCCCTTTGATGTGCATAACTATGTTATCATTCTAGCTCCACCCATGGAAATACATGTACACTAGAAACTCTAAAATATCTCCTTAATATTTAATGTTCTGGGCTGTGAAGGGAATTCATTTTTATGAACAACTTTCTAATTTTTAAGGCTCTAGCCTAGACAAACAGAGCAGACCCAGATCAGACTGCATCTGAAGAAGAAGCAATCTGATCAGAGTTTTCCCTGTTCTGACAAGCAGTTTGTGAATTCCAGTCCTGATTATCGTCATTATCATCATTTTATTTGAGAACAAAAAGAGAAATATGTTCGAAATTTTAGAACATTTTTATCAGGGTTTTCCCTGTTTGCTGTTCCGACAAGCAGTTTGTGAAATCCAGCCCTGATTATTATCATTAATTATCATTATTTTAGTTGAGAAAAAAAAAGAGAAATATGTTCGAAATTTTAGAACATTTTTTTAATTACCATGTTCACAAACATTCATTATCCTCCAATTAACTCTTTGCATGCTGGGTATTTTTTTGTTGTTGGCTGCTGACTTTTTCAAAATTAACTTTTTTCAAAAATTTCTTTCTGAAAACAATCAGAGTGCCAATCCGTTTGGATCCAGATCAGGTGTGACATTCTGTCAGGCCTGATCTTGGTCCAAACTGATTGCAAAGATTATCTGCAGACCACAAAACACTCAATCGATTTTTTTTTTCAGATATCCTCTCATTATCTACTTTGGAATTAGTGAAAAGAGGTAACATCATGTATCCAAGTACTACAATGTTTGACAACCTTAAAACTTTTAGATGTGGAGGATGTAATATGTTTTATGAATCTATATATATTCTGCATGATCACCTTCGTGATCACGTTGAGGGTGGATCTTATAAATACAACCACAAAATCCATACAGGGTTTCCTGTGTCTGTATCAAAAGATGCTACCACTCAAACCAGTTCCTCCGAAACAGGGGAGAAAGTTTTAGGAAATGATATTGAGACAATTCAAACAAGTTCATCTGATAAGGAAAATGCCAGTGCTGATGATGGTGTTATTATGAGTGATCAAATATGTGTATCTGATAAAAATGATACCATTGCCAGGGAAGAAGTAAGCACAGACTTAGAGGGGGGAAATGATAAAGAACTAGATAGTTATTATGATGATAACTATTCAAGTGATACTGAGATTGTTGAGAGTTTTGAAGGGAATGGTGATGATAGCGTTTTAAGCGGGGTTGCTTCAATACCAACAACGAGTAGTCTATCAAAAACTGTCACCAGCTGGTCTGATAGCGTTCAGAGAAGCTCCTTAGTTGATCAACATCCACAGGAGTTCAAACCACAAGTTAAGATAGAAAGTGGAAAATATACTGAAAACACATTCAAAGGTATTCGTAAAGACTTGCGTGTGTCTTTATGTGGAGTGGATTGCCATGGGAGCAAATATACTAAACTGGAAGATAGAGTCATTCCTAAAACCGACTTGAATTGGCATTCAGATAAGGAACCATGTAACACATATGATGGGATACAAACTTGTGTTACAGAACAAAAAATAGACATGGATACGGGTACAACCAATATGTTTGTTTCCTTGAGAAGAGAGAAACCCACACAAAAAGATAAAATAGATAGCAGAAGTGGTCCTAAAATTGTTGTTGATAACAAATTGAAAGCTGAATGTGTAAAATGTGGCATTTATATCAGGCGTAAAAATATGAACAGACATCTTCTTGAGGTTCATAATGAACTACCAGTTAGTAAACCTCGAGTAGACCCAGAGGATATTTGTCAGGTTTATAAATGTGAAACATGCGGTAAAGTCGTCAATAAGAAGATTAGAAAACAACACGAAAAAACTCATCGCCGAGTTGAAGAGTTTGAACCAGCGGTATGTGAAGTGTGCGGAAAGGTCTTTCCGAATTCCAAAGCCCTGAAGTGTCACAAATCAGCTCATTTAGATCTGTCTGCAAGATTGAAATGCAACCGCTGCGACTTCGTAGCCACTTCCCTTGAAGCAATAAGCATGCACAAGAAGAAACACAGGGGTGATCATGCTTGTCAAGTGTGTGGAGCTGTTCTGTCAACTGCGAAGCATGTCTTGTTCCATGTTAGGACCGTCCATATGGGAGAAAAACGATTTCAATGTGATATTTGCGGTAAAAAGTTTAGTGGCAAGGTCCCTATGTTGGACCACAGAGCCACTCATTTTGAGCCGACACTTTCTTGTACGTACTGTGGTAAATTATTTAAAAGCAATTGCTCACTGAGGAAACACGTCAAAATACATACAGGAGACAAGCGTTACACATGCTATATATGTAATCACAGTTATGTTCAGAGCACACCCTATTGGCTTCATATGGAGAAAAAACATTCTATATCTAAGGCAGAAGCTGTGGCTATGAGACAAAGTATGCTTACTGCTGAAAACGAAATGCAAGAACAGCGTGCACATGAATTCAAAGATAGTTAAAGGCCTCCAGATAAGAGTGTGTAACTGAAAATTATTTTTCTTATTTCTCAACAAAAACATATATTGTGGGTACTCAAAAGAACCGTCAAAAGACTGTTCTTTTAAGCATCCAAAATACATGTTTAAACTGATGGATACGAAAATAATCTCAATTTTACACTATTTTTTTTTTCGCTTAACTGGCCCTATGTAGTTAGATGTTGTATTATAAGACTTATTAAGTGCTGGAACAATAGCAATAAAGTATGCTTCCTGCTGAAAACCAGATGCAGTACATGTACATTGGCATAGCTGCCATAACGCAATGTACGCATGTGCCTAATGAAAAAAATGTACAAATTCAAAGAAAGATCACTGAATGTGGAGATATGGGTTTCCCATAATAAAAGGCATTTCTCTTAAAGGAAAGAATAAAAAATGCTCCCTCTGGGAGAAAATTCTTTCCTTTAAGTGAAGTCACCATTTTGAATGGGGATGCAATTGAAGAAAAATTATTGCTCATTTCAATTATCTCCCAATTATGTATGTAAGTAGTTAAGCATTCTGGCTATGCCCTTGCAGTATTTTTAAAAAGTGCAAGAGCAATAGCTAGATATTGTAGAACTTCAATTGCTCGAACTCTGATGGCTCCTTCACCTTGGTTGGCTAGAATTATCATCATGGTCCCTACAAGTCATTTTATGCATAATTCACCCTGGATGGCTGAAACTACCCTTGGCTTTTTCATGGGCCCAAGCCTGTTCGAGCCATTGAAGTTCCACTGTATAAACTTTTGATAGCCAAGGGCTTAGACAGAAATGTCATCAAAGGGAGACTACTGAATCTAGGGCTAATTCCCTTCAAATGGTTCACTTTTAGAAAATGGTGATTTCTCTTTAAGAAAGGAATTGACTCACAGAGTGAGAGATTTTTTTCCCTTTAAAGGCAGTCTTTTATGATATGGGAAACAGTATGTACTCCACCAGACCTGGGGCCAAATACTTTGAAAAATACATTACAGTTACTTTCAATGATCAATAATTTTCAGTAGATTCAAAGATACATGTGAATCGTTGTAAACAAAAAATATAAACTAATCCAGGTAATGGGTACTTTAGACAGGTATATACAAATGTATGATTTACTTCAGTATGATATACACCATAATTTACCTGTTTCTATGAAAAAATAGCATAATCCTATTATCATGCATCTTTGAATCTAATGTACATTATTACAGGACCTGTAGAAATGTAATGATTACATTTACTTTAGAAATGGAATCCATTAACAAATGCTTTGAAGATCTCATTGGCATTCAAGCAAAACCACCTCAATGTGGAGAAAGCGTACAATTTTTGTCTGATAACAAAATATTTCAGCGTAAAATTGTACCCATCAGTTTTAACATATGTTTTGGGTGCTCAAAAGAACTGTCTCATTGAGACGGTTTTTTTGAGTATTCACAACATAAGTTTTGGTTGAGAAATAAGAAAATTAAATTTTCTTTACATACACTTAATTAAAGTTAAAACTTGCATTTGTAATTAGACCTAGCAACATTGTCTTTGCGCAGGCGCGATACTAAAGAATCGACCTGTCTGTTAAGGCACATCACGACGGAAAAGACGGATTTGTGTCAATACGCGGTGTGCATTACCCAAAACACTACGTTAAAAAAGTAGCAAGCACTGGATGGCTGTAAATAATCCGTTTATGGAGACATCAAGTAACCTTTCCTCGCTTAACAATAACAATGTTTGGTATTACAGTATTTAGCGATACAATAATAATATTTTCTGCAGTAGAATATATTTTGAAACATGTCCCTCATGGCAAGGTCAAAAAAAGGTTTCGGTGACGCGTGATGACGCAGATCAATAACAAGTTTGAATCGACCAATCGAGCGAATCACATGATCTGATGACGCTATTGGTAAACAAGTATGTCGCATGCACCCACAATGCTCTAATCAGATAGGTCGGTATGCGATAGTCATGCCACCTAACGGTTAGATATTGGACCTAGCAATGCCTACCAGTGGCTCACGGATTTTGTCATCTGCTGCTGACTTTTGCAAACAGTTTGGACCCAGATCAAGCCCAACATTGTGTCAAGCCTGATCTTGACCTTAAACTGTTTCACACTCTGATAGTGTTCCTAAAGGGAATTTTTAAAAAAGTTAATTTTGAAAGGAGTCAGCCGACGACAAGAAAAATCATGAAAATTTACCCAGAATGCAATGAGTTAGTGTTTTTCTCTTAATTTTCTGACTGCTCTGAATGTGTCATTGCATGCTTTTTTAACCCTTAAAGCGCCACCTTAATTTGCAGCAGACGACAATTTAAATTTTGCCGCTTTTTCAAAAATAACGAACAAGGCATGATATTTCATGAGAATTGCTGGCAGACGATTCTCATGTAATATCATATCTTATTTTTTTCTAAAATTAGAAAAGATGTTGTAACTTTTGTCATCTGCTGCAGTTGTGATTGGCACTTTAAGGGTTAAGGGGATATATCTTTCAAAAGCTCTTATTTGCCTGAACTTTTTCCTGTATAATCAAAAAATGTTGTTTTTTTTATCAAAGAGACGGATACCTTTGGCCGCATTGTTGTATGAATGTATTTATACATCTCACACAGATCACTTTACGGCCCAACATACAGCTTTTGAGCAATCAGCAGCATACTTATCAGTCTTTTTAGAGTCACTTTCTGGTTTCATACTGTTTGCTGGGTGAACTTAAAAAAAACAGTTGCATGAACATGAACTACAATTATCCGACTACAATATTTAGAAGTATTTTCGCCCAAATGTACAAATTTCTGGGAGAAAAATAAATATTTAAATTTTGCTGATTATCTTTATAAGATCAAAATGAAAAAGTGTGAATGATACCATAAATACATATATTTGGGTCAAAATACTTCTAAATGTTGTAGTCAGATAATTGTAGTTCATGTTCATGCAAATGATTTCCTCTAAAGTTCACCCAGCATGTCACAATATTGCAAACAGTATCAAACAGGTAGTAACTCTAAAAAGACTGATAAGCATGCTGCCGATTGCTCAAAAGCTGTATGTTGGGGCGTAAAGTGATCTATGTGAAATGTATCAGTTGTTCATACAACAATGTGGCCATAGGTATCCTTCTCCTTGATAAAAAAGCAATTTTGTTTATACAGGAAAAATTTCATGCAAGTAAGAGCTTTTGAAAGATTTATCTCCTTAAGGTTGATTATGATGTAAGATAATTAAAGTAATTACCAAAGTTTTCCTAATAAGCACACTGTTTGCATTCATTACTCTATTTTAAGAAAACATTGTACATGTATATCCAATCAATTTGCTTTAGATGGACAACATTTTCCTTTCTAAATATTAATATACGTTGTACAAAAGTGTAAAATGTACAAAATATGAAACTTTTGCATATTTGTACTAGTATCATGTTTCTAGCTCACCTGAGCCAAAGGCTCAAGGTGAGCTATTGTGATCGGTCGTCGTTCGTCCTTCCATCGTCCGTCCGTTACCTTTTTCTTTAAACAACATCTCCTGAACCTCTGGTCCTAATTTCATATAACTTCACATGAATGTTCCTCATGATGCCTTCTACTGGTTCCGTTTGGCTGAACAGAATGGAAGCCAGAGCTCCAGATAAGAAATATCTTTAAAACGCATCTCCTCCTAAACCACTGATCCGAATTCAAAATAATTTCACAGAATTGTTCCTCTGGATACCCTCTACCAAAATTGCACAAATGGTTCTGCTCCGCTGAACAAAAGGGCTGCCAGAGCTTCAGATAAGAAATATCTTTAAATAACTTCTCCTGAACCACTGGTTCAAATTCAAAATTATTTCACAGAATTGTTCCTCATGATGCCTTCTACCAAAATTACACAAATGGTTCTGCTCCGCTAAACATAAGGGCAGCTAGAGCTCCAGATCAGAAATACCTTTAAAACGCATCTCCTCCTGAAACACTGGTCCAAATTCAAAATAATTTCTGAGAATTGTTCTTCTTCATACCCTCAACCAAAATTGCGAAAAAAAATGGTTCCCCTCCGCATAGCAAAAGGGCCGCCAGAGCTCCAGATAAGAAATGTCTTTAAACATTTCCTCCTGAACCACTGGTCCAAATTTCATATAACTTCACATGAATGTTCCCCATGATGCCCTCTTTCAAAATTACATAAATGGTTCCGCTCCACTGAATAGGAGGGTTGCCAGAGCTCCAGATAAGAAATCTTTTTAACAACATCTGCTCCTGAACCACTGACCCAAATTCAAAATAATTTCACAGAATTGTTCCTCATGATGCACTCTACCAAAATTTCACAAATGGCTCCACTCCACTGATCAGTCATTCTCAGGTGAGGGACCTAGGGCCCAAGGGCCCTCTTGTTTACTTTTTCCATATGTGTAGTTAGTGAGGGATGTATAGAGGGGGACCAAATATCCCATATCTCTTGAAGTAAGCAGGCAAAAGTATTTCTTATAAAATGATAAATATCCCCATTATTAATTTTCCTTAGGAACATATTCAATATCCCTGAAAGTAACCAAAATATTGAACATATCCCGGGAAGTAAAATGCATAATAAGTATCCTATATCCCTGGAATTTAAACGACAAATATCCTGTATCCCTAAACCCCTATACAAGCCTTATTAGTAGGTTATCTTTTAACCATGTTGGCAACTCACTATAGAAAGTATTGGTACCTTTTTAAATTTTCTGCAACAAAAATACAATATTCATAGAGTGTCTTTTTTATGGATCTATTTGCCAAATTACCAATGCATTAAAAATGAGCTAACAACATGCTTAGAAAATAGACTGCATAAAATGTAATGTTATAATTTCTATGTTGCTGTCACGATCACATGTATTGTACAATTTTTAAAACCTGTTTAAAATTTGAATGATTTGCATTATAATGTATGTTTAGTGTGGCTGTTTAAACATATTATTGGGCTTTGACTGTTCAGAAGGGGTGACAGTGTTTCTGTTTCATAAGAAACAGGCTTTTAGTTTAGAATGTATAATTGAAAATTACTTTTCTTAACCACTGTACTCGAACAGTGTAGTCGTGTGGTGGTTTCAGTCGAGGTGTACATATAATAGTGTACCTAGCTGTTAAAAAAGGTAATGTTTTGGTCAATATTTTACTTCTGAAAATATTCATCACATATTATTGTCACTTCACTTATAAATCCAGCTGTGTATCTGCTAAGCAACATTTTTGTGGGTAGAGTGATTGTTGCTACAGCGCCAGAGTTATGCCAAAAATGTGATTTTTTCCTGAAAAAGAGGATGGAAAGAAATTTTGCTTATGTTCTGGAATGTTTGCTTTCTTTAACTAAAATGCAAATTAGCAGTACTTTAATGTGAAAAAAGTTCGAAATCAGAGGCTTGAGCATTTTGAAAGTTATTCAAGCTTTTCATAATGTACACATAGTTCTGTATATCAGCTGGTGTTCTGGCCCAGTGGTCAGGTCTTTGACTGCAACATATTGATTTTATTTAGACACTTCAAAATGCTCTGTCTTCAGATTTCAAACTTTGTGCACATTAAAGGACTGATATTTTGCATTATATCGAAAGAAAGCATAAATTCCAGAACACAAGCAAAAATGTCTTTCATCCTCTTTTTCAGGAAAAAAATCACATTTTTGGCATAACTCGGGCGCTGTAGCGTCTATTACTCAACCCACAAGAATTTTGTTAAGCAGATACACATCTGGATTTATAGGTAATGATAATTGCAAAAATACCGGTCCACGTAGCACAGTCGGTAACCTGTCTGGCTTCAGATGTGTGCCTGACTGCAGATCCAGGTGTTGTGAGTTTGATACCAGCCCGGTCCCATACTTTCGTGGAGATTGATCATGAAATAATTTCTACGGTCATTCTCATCCCTTCCTCTGAATCATTCAAGAAGTGTTGTGGTCAGTTATAAGCAAAAGTATGTACACAAAGTACTGGTTAACCGCTTGTTCAAGTTTTCCCAGGAAAAAGTGGTGTTACATGTAGGTTAACTGGCCGTCCCGCCATGACCATAGCTATTGCCTGGGATGTAAAGCAACAAAACAGACAAACAAAATAATTGCACAAAAGGTTTGGAAGCACTGAACAAAAAGGCGGCGGAAATATCTTTAAATGACCACATCTCCTGAACCGCTGGTCCAAATTCAAAATAATTTCAAAGAAATGCTCCTCATGACGCCATAGGCCAGAATTTTTTTATGAGTTGATATACGGGAATTTTTTTTTCAGATTTAGGGTGGGGGGGGGACGAAAAAAAAATAAATAAAAAAGCTCTGAAAATGACCAGTTAACTGATCATTTTCAGAGCTTTTTTTTTTTTTTTTTATATCTCCAGAAAAAATAGTATAAGCACCAAAGGTCAAGCTGACCTTCGACCTTACATGTTACATGTATACGTATCTAAGAAATCACTGGGCTGTTTAAACTCAAATTTCATGTGGAGTATTCAGTAGATAAAATAAAATTATTTTGATTTTTGCTTTAGGTCGCTTGATAAAAATGGCCACCATGCCCATATATGGTAAAACAAAAAATGCTTGAATAATAAGCCTAAGTTAACCTTTACCTTTTTAGCTCTATTGTGATCTGTCTGTGTCCGTTGTGCATATTAAACTTTTTCTTTAAATGGCATCTCCTCCTGAACCACTGGTCCAAATTTTAATTAACTTCACATGACTGTTCCCCATGATGCCATGTTCCAAAATTGCATAAATGGTTCCGCTCCACCGAACAGGAGCGTCATCAGAGCTCTAGATAAGAAATCTTTTAAACAACATCTCCTGAACCACTGGCACAATTCAAAATAATTTCATAGAATTAATCCTCATAATACCCTCTACCAAAATTGCACAAATGGTTCTGCTCTGCTGAACAAAAAGGCTGCCAGAGCTGTAGATAAGAAATATCTTTAAACAGCATTTCCTCCTGAACCACTGGTCAAAATTAAAAATTATTTCACAGAATTTTTCCTCATGATGCTTCCTACAAACATTTTACAAATGGATCAGCTCCGCTGAACAAAGGGGCCACCAGAGCTCTAGATGAGAAATGTCTTTAAATGACAGGTCCAAATTCAAATGAATTTCACAGAATTGTTCCTCATGATGCACTCTACCAAATGTGCACAAATGGATCTGCTCCGCCCAACAAATGGGCCACCAGAGCGCTAGATAAGAAATGCCTTTAAACGATGTCTCCTGCTGAATCACTGGTCCAAATTGAAAATAATTTCACGGCATTGTTCCTCTTATGCACTATACCAAAATTGCACAAAAGAACAAAGGGGCTGTCAGAGCTCTAGATAAGAAAAATCTTTAAATGAAATCTCCTACTGAACCACTTGTCCAAATTCAAAATAATTTCACAGAATTGTTTCTCACAAAGCCCTTGTTGAAAACTGCACAAATGGTTCCACTTTGATGTACAAAGGGGTAACATAAGCTCTAGATAAGAAATGTCTTTAAACTACATTTTCTTTTGAACCATTGTTCCTAATTCAATATTATTTCAAAGAAATGTTTGGCATAATACCCACTATCATAATTGCACAAATGGTTTGGAAACACTGAACAAAAAGGCTGCCAGAGTTATAGATAAGAAATATCTTTCAATGACATCTTATTTAATATTATTAAGGAGATCAGGTGAGCCCTTCAGGACCTTCTTGTTTTACTTTTTTGACAAGTTGAATTTAAGTACCATAAAGTTTGTGATACAATATGAAGGCAGGGTGGTGCATTGTATACATTGAGGCATCACTGGTTTACCGTTATAATTGCAAGAATCAGTTGCTTTGGTAAATCGCCATGTGCATGCCTAATACTTAAAATGATCTAATTCTATAGTCCTTTAGGCATATGGCATGTTTTTCTATATAGTATTAACACCAATATCTACCACTTACGGTCTATGAAGTACCCGCAATACGCATAAATACCTCCAAATCGAAGTATACATTTACCAGTGTGTTTCAAGCATTCCCAAAAAATATTTGAAATTTTCGCAACCCAAAAAAATATCCCGAATCTGTATATTTACCCTAAAAAAAGACCCTAAAGTACATAGAAATAACCCCTAAAACTAGTCCAATTTTGGGATGACCCCCCAAAAATATCCACAAAATTTTCATACCCAAACAAATATTCATTTTTTTGAAAACCCCAAAAAATATTGAAATTCAAAAATTTGAACCCCCAAAAATGACCCGAGCCTACGTATGTATGAAAATATCAGAGTACCCTCCCCCAAATTGCTCAAATTGTTCCACCAGGCAGAACAACTGGTCCCGCCAGGCAGAACAACTGGTCCAAATTCAAAATTAATTCACAGAACTATTTCTTATGATACCCTCTACCAAAATTGCCCAAATGGTTCTGCTCTGCTCACCGAACACGAGGGGGGCTAGAGCTCATATATAAGAAATATCTTTAAACAACATCTTCTTAACCAAAGGTCCAAATTCAAAATAATTTCACAGAATGATTCCTCATGATGCCTTCTTCCAAAATTGCACAAATGTTTCTGCTCCACTGAACAAAGCCCCCCACCCCCTTGGAGCTCTAGATAAGAAATATTTAAAACAACATCTCCTGTATTACTGTTCCAAATTCAAAATAATTTCACAGGATTGTTCCTCATGATGCCATCTACCAAAATTGCACAAATGGTTCTGCTCCGCATAACAAAATAGCCTCCAGAGCCCCAGATAAGAAATATGTTTAATGACATCTCCTCCTGAACCACTGGCCCAAATTGAAAATAATTTTACAAAATTGCACAAATGGTTCCGCTATGAAATGTCCTTAAACAACATATCCGTCTGGACCACTTTTGAGCATCCCCCCCCTACCCCCCCTCCAAGTCCCAATTTATCCTTTTGCAGGTAAGTGCGTTCTCATATTTTACATAATATATGTGAATAGCTACTTGGGACTCGGGGAGGGGGGAATGATATCCCACAGCCCAAAATGTGAAATCTGGGCGAGCCTGAACGTTAGTAATTGGATATTTGGTGTGTCCTCTTGAAAATCTTTTTTTCCAATACATGTATAAGGATAATTAGTACAAGTAAGTTTCCTTTTCATAACCCCTTAGTCATGAAATAATACAACTTTTTGGCATTTTTTTTCTTTAGATTATGAAAATTGTCAATTTACTAATTTCTGTTGATAGATTATTTTGCACATATTCTGTATCTATCCAATACACATATTAGCTACAATCATGACCATTGAGTTTTTATTGAGGATTTTATTATTTTGCACATATTCTGTATCTATCCAATACACATATTAGCTACATGACCATTGAGTTTTTATTGAGGAAATTGGTTTTTTAACAGTTATGATAAAATTACTATATAGAAAGATGTGTATTTCCTTGTGAATACCACCAAAGGCTGTAAACTTATTAAGTGTTATTTGATTTAAGAGAAAAATTTAAGAAGTGTTAAAATCAAGAATTTTTGAAATAAATCTAAAGTCATATACTTATTAGAAAACCCCTGTGATACATATATATTCAGTTATGTAATGGAAATCTAAATGAGTATGTTCCTAAGTAATAAAGCAATTTATATAAAACTAAACTTATTAATGTGCACTTGATATTTTTATTTTGCTTTTGCAAATTCAGGAAAGGTATAAAATATGACATTTGTGTACCATGCATATATAAGTTGCATAGTTTAACTCACCTAAGCCATAGGCTCAGGGTGAGCTATCCTGATCCTACGATTTCCGATGTCTGTCAACAATTTGCTATAAACACCATCTCCTAAACGACAAGGTGGATTGTCACTAAACTTCACACAAACTTCACAGGAATGATCCCTGGATTGTCTTCTTTCGAAGTGGTTCAAAACATTTAATTCCATGCAGAACTCTGGTTGTCATGGCAACCAAAAGGATTTTTTTAAAATCTTGTCAGAACTGCTGGTCATATTTCAAAAATAATTTGGTACAAATGGTCCTTAGATGACCCTCTACTATTGTTATTCAAATCATTTTGATAGAAAAAACATGACCGCCACCTATACCTTTATAAACAGCCATTCTCAGGTGAGCGACCAAGGGCCTGAGGGCCCTCTTGTTTTACTTTTTGCTTGCAAAACTAAGGAATCCACGTGTGTATGGATGGGTCTCGTTGTTAGATAACCTGACTTTGATGCATGTGAACAACAAAGGTGCAGACCAGACTGTGCAGAAGTCTTTGCATCTGATCAGTGCCCTTGTTATTCACTTAATGGAACATATAATATTTAAACTTGCTTCATGTAGCATTCAATATTCTAGTTGACTCTGTAAATAAGCAGGTTGGGTTGAACTGTACTCAGAAAAGGAAGACAGGCTCTCTGGTGACGAGGATCAATTATGTTTCTCGTTTTGCACCTGCTTTATTTTTCAGACTTCTGATGCAGAAACTCCGTTGAAAACAGTGAATATAAAGAAAATGTATGCAAATGAACCATTGTTGGTCAAACTGGAAACTGGCTTCAAATGTGGAGGATGTAACATATGTTTTGAATCCATAATTCTACTTCATAACCATCTTAGTGACCACCTTGAAGGAGGATCATATAAATACAATCACACTAGCCTAACAGCATATCCTGTGTCTGTATCAGTAGATGCATCCACTCAAACATGTTCAATTGACAAAGAGAATGTACTCACAAACCATGATCGTGTTCAAACATGTACGTCTGAAGAAAATGATAAAGCAGCTAGCGATGTCATTGGGACAGATAAGAGTAATTTTGTTGATGCCAAGAACCTTTCACATGACTTTGACTCAATTATCAAGGAGGCCATTAAGAAAGATGCAGGTGTGACAGAAAATATTGATTCTTCAAGTGGAACTGAATCAAACTTTGAGGAACATATAAAACAAGATGTAAATATATCAATGGATACTGATTCAAGTGAAAATGAAGCAGGAAATTGTGATATTGAAAGTACAGGGACTGGCAATGGAGAAACGTGTAGTGCCGACGTTCCACTTCCCAAAACAAATGCCAGTTTACCATTAAGTATGTGGAAAAATCCAGCGAAAAATAGATTTGCTGTGAAATATAAGCAGCATGTTTCTCTGAGGAGGGATGAAACCTTAAAAAATGTCGCAAAATCTGTCAAAGTGATTAATGAGGGGACTCTTGAGTTGGCGAATTTGAGAGTATCTTTGTGCAATGTGGATTGTCGAGGAGGAAAATCAACTCAACTTGTTGCTGGAATGATGGTTGAAACCGGTTTGAAAAGACATTCAGATATGGAAATGAATAGCATTGGTGATAGAGTTCTAACGCGTGGTTTTCTATCGAACAAAACCTTTGGCAGTGGTAAATCAAAACATGTTCTCCAAAGAAATAAAACCAGACAACAAAAAGTGAAGAAGCATTCTCTTACTAAGACTGGTCCTGTTGGTACAGGAAAGTTAAGGGTTCAATGTGAGTTTTGTAACAAGCTATATACAAATATTGCTAGACATATGGTATTGGTTCATTATATGCCAGGACCACCCAGGGGTCGTCCCCGAATGGCCCCATGTCCCGTTTATAAATGTGAAATATGTGGCGAAATTGTGAGCAGAAAGGTCAGAGAAAAACACAACCAAAGACACCATAAGCTTACAGGGCCATTAATCTGTGAAATATGCGGAGAGGTTTATCCAAATTCTACTAGCCTTAATTGCCATAAAAGGAAGCATACAGACCACTTAATACGATGCAATAAATGCAACTTTATAGCCAAGTCAACAGAAGCCTTGAGACTGCACAAAAAGAAACACATGCCTAGTGATAAACATCTTGAACATGTTTGTCAGGTGTGTGGCAAAGCTCTTTCTTACAAGTACCAACTCGCCATACATGTAAGAAGCGTACATATGGGAGAAAAATCATTCAAATGTGATATATGTGGTAAACAGTTTGCTAGAAAGTTTGGTATGGAAACCCACAGGCGCATTCATTCTGATGTTACAATGCCATGTTCGTATTGTGGCAGAGGATTTAAAGATGTCAGTTCACTGAAGAGGCACACTCGTACACATACAGGACAGAAAAATTATTCCTGTCATATATGTAATCATAGTTTCATTCAAAGTACGCCATACTGGAATCATATGGCGAAAAAACATTCTCTGTCTAAATCAGAAGCTTCGGCTTTGAGGCAGGAGATGATTGCTGCTGAAAATGAAAAACAAGAAAAAGAGATTGTTAAATGTAAGGAAACTGCTGGGATATAAAGCCAACATATACTCCATGTAAATGTTTTTATAAGATTTTCGTAATTAGATATGTGTTTTAAAGAGACTTTACGGATTGATACAGTCATGTTGTGGCTCCTTAACCATGAGATTTACAAAATACTTTTAGGAAAAATACCATGAACAAATGGCAATTGTCCTATAATTCCTTTGTAAAACTGCCTCTTTACAACACGATTGACTTATACCACTGTCCCAAACATAACCTTTAAGGAACTGCTTTTTTGGAATAAAAATAAAGAGCAGCCAATTCTACTCGTAGTTAATTGGACCAGACTTTTCACTTCAAATAATCCATGGGCGGATCAATAGGGGAGACAACCCCCACCTGTGGGGAAATCACAACTGCAATAGCTGTCCATAGGAAAAAGGATAAGGACCCTAAACCCGTCTTGAAAAGTCTGGACCCCCTTGGAAAAATTTAGTTTCCCAGAATTCCATGGAATAAACAATTGGACCCAGAGGGGCATTGTTGTTTGTCCCATGAAAAACTGAAAAACTGTAAAAGGACCCATCTGTAAAATAAGTTGAGGACTAGAAAACTTAAATAAAAAATGTTCGATTAACCTGTTCATTTGCGCATTCTGGCCAGAATCTTTCTGTGGTCACTCTATGGTTTGACAAGGGTCCAACGTTTCTTCAGACTGAAAACTAAGACTCTGATCAGACTATGTGGATGTCCAGACTAATTTGATGCTTCATGCGCGGATCCAGAAAGTTTTTTTCAGAGCGGGTCCAACACCGAGTATTTTTTTTTATTTGATTAGGGGTGAAAGGATCCTTATACCGTTATAAGCGGGCCATCATCGGCCCACGAGTGAAATGGCGTTTCGCTCAACGTGCCGATGATAGCTTGGTAGCTTTGTGATTTTTAGGGGATCCTGACCAGTAATGCTAAGAAACCCCTTTATTTTGTAATTTTTCAGGGGGTCCGGACCCCCTGGCCCCCTCTGGATCCGCCCATGTGCTTCGCTGGACGCATATGTCAACTTGTTCTGATCAATCATATGTAATAGTTATAACATGGCTTGTCCGCCTGTACCAGGAGAATACCAGGTGAGCGTATTTTGATACCAAGTTTACCAGGCATTGCTTTTAGAACGCTTGTTGACATCGGGAGGCTTGCTGAGACATAGAGAATACTAGGTGAGTGTCTTTTGATATCTAGTTTATCAGGCAAGGCTTTGAGAACGCTTGTTGACATCGCGAGGCTTGCGGAGCTATTCAACACGCGGTTTCATGGCCGAGCCTGGTAAACTTGATATCAAAAGACGCGAACCTGGTATTCTATTTTTATCAGTTTACAAACTTAATCACTGTTCAAACTGGCGATTATGACGTAATTTTCGAGTATTGTTTCGATTCAATGTTATTGACGACATCCTACAAAAAGTGCAACGTCATCATGACCTGATAAAGTCACATGCCGTGAGATAGACAACGTTTATCAGGCAACGTGCAGCGCTCCAGTTAATATGAACAGTAACTGATAAGTAGAGATAATCCACGAGCTTTAGCTTTAGTTGACAAACATGGTATAACTATTTCATACCACCTATATCAGTAGAGACCTTGCACATCACGAGATATTGCATGCTAAAGTTAGTAAGGCTGGTATAAATATAGATATTGAGGTTGCTTTGTCATATAGTCTAAAATATACCTATAGGCCTACTTCAGTGAGGCTTGTATAGGGGGGTACCAAATATCCCATATCCCTTGAAGTAAACGGGCAAATATCCCTTATAAATCGGCAAATATCCCCATAATTAATTTTCTTAAATTTTCAATATCCCTGGAAGTAACGAAAATATTGAACCAAGAATCCCATATCCCTGGAAGTAAAATGGATAGTATCCTATATCCCTGGAAGTAAAATGGCAAATATCCTGTATCCCTAAAACCCCTATACAAGCCTCTTCAGTCCTCTGCATTAAGTACCATAATCCCATACGATGGTTCATATCATGTGCTAGCTCACTGGCATCCAGGTCCTATGACACCAAGATGTTACCATAATCAATCTCATGGGCTTGCGCACTTGCACTAGTCTGGTTCCCTCCCCTAGATCTACCCATGCTGACAAGCTATTAAAGGGAGAGAACCAGTCTACACTTGCACTTCTGCATTTAAACATTTGCTATTGCACCTAGATGCTGCCGTACTAGAGGGTCTGGATGGGGGGGGGGGTGTCTTGTATTCACTATTCATTAAAAATTTAGCCCATTATTCATCTCATTAAAATTTTGGGTTATTCATTAAAATAAAACCAATTATTCATTAAAAGTAAATAAGGTGGCAAAGAAATCTGATTATTCACTATTCGTTAATTTTTTCTTCAATTCATTAAAAAATAGCATTTATCATTAATTTTTAGGTCCTCATTATTCACTATTCATTAGTATTTTGGCTCATTATTCACTATTCACTATAAAAAGCCATTATTCACTAATCATTATACCCCATCCAGACCCTCATACTTTAATGGGCTTGCAAGTGCGGACCCAGGGAGGGGGGCAGGGGGTCCGGACCCCCCCCCCCCCTGGAAAATCACAAGTTATACGGGGGTTTAAAAGGGAATAAGCATTTTGACCTCCCGTGGAAAAAGTTGGACCCCCCCCCCCCTGGAAAAAAAACGTTGTCAGAGCTTTTTTTTGTCAGATTGACCTAAACCCCCTGACGAAAATTCTGGATCCGCGCATTGGCTTGCTCACCTTAAAACATTTGCTATGGTGCCTAGATGCTGCCATTCTCTCATGCGCTGGCGCTCATGCATTTTTTTTGCATTTAAACATGTTTACAATTGCTATTGCATCTAGATTCTGCCATATTCTCATTGGCTTGCTCACCTACGTTTCTGTATTTTAACACACTATGGTTCCCACATCCTGCCATACTCTAAAGGACTGACTCATCTTTAAAATATTTAACATGGCACCTAGATGCTGCCATACACTCAAGGGCGGACTCATCTTTAAATTTTTAACATGACACCTTGATGCTGCCATACTCACATGGGCTGACTCATCTTTAAAATATTTAACATGACACCTAGATGCTGCCATACTCTCAAGGGCTGACTCATATTTAAACTTTTAACATGCCACCTAGATGCTGCCATACTCTCATGTGCTGACTGATCTTTAAAACTTTTAACATGACACCTAGATGCTGCCATACTCTCATGTGCTGACTGATCTTTAAAACTTTTAACATGACACCTAGGTGCTGCCATACTCTCATGTGCTGACTGATCTTTACAACTTTTAACATGACACCTAGGTGCTGCCATACTCTCATGTGCCGACTGATCTTTAAAACTTTTAACATGACACCTAGGTGCTGCCATACTCTCATGTGCTGACTGATCTTTAAAACTTTTAACATGTCACCTAGATGCTTCCATACTCTCAAGGGCTGACGCATCTTTAAAATATTTAACATGACACCTAGATGCTACCATGCTCTCAAGGGCTGACTCATCTTTGAAACATTTAACATGGCACCTAGATGCTGCCATACGCTCAAGGGCAGACTCATCTTTAAAACTTTTAACATGACACCAAGATTGATGCTTTTTTGTTATTCCAAAATCCATTTTTATCAGTTAGGATCATTTAAATTGATTAAAACAATGTTGAAGTCCTTAAATGTTTGTAAGGTTTATCTCCAGTTTGGAATCGTTATCCAAAGGAAGGGTAGTCACAAAACATGGTCTACCTAGCGTTCAATTATCGGGAATGAAGAATTTAAAGATATGATTTGCAAAGAATAAGTTTCTGGGTAGAATTTGGTCTACTGAGATGAATCAAACTGCTTGAACTTATCCAGCAAGAGAGCATTATAAAAAAAAAAGTAAGTAAGGGTGCAAAGATCAGGAATCGATACAATCAAGTACCACACCCGACCCAGAATACCAATGGGAAAGTGACACTCTCACAGTAAGACACAACAAACGAGAGCCAAGAGGCCAGCCCTTTCCCAAGCATTATTTAACAGACGCGCACAAAGACATAGCAAACACAAGACAGAACAAAAACATAAAAGATCCACAAAAGAAGTACCGCCTTGGAATGGTCAGTAAAATATTTTAATGAAGGGCTTAAACCCGTTTAACGGCGCGCCAACCTCACCCTTAATTCAGATGTGGATCAAGACACATAGATATTTGGTAAAACGCTTATTTCCTGTGACTTTACAATTCGACCCCACTTGGTTCATCACCAATTTTCTTCAACACAATTCCGACGCCTGATTGCAAAAGACGTGTGACGGAGCAGTACCTGACATACCTTTGCACTGATATAAACTAAATTGGCATGCATATCACTTGTGATCTTCCTGAGAGTTGAACAGTTCTAAGTGGTGCGTTTCTTTTTTTGTTGGATAAATTTTACACAGAATCTAGATGCTGCCATACTCACATGGGCTGACTCATCTTTAAGATATTTAACATGGTACAAAGATGCTGCCATACTCTCATGGGCCGACATATCTTTTAAACTTTTAACATGTCACCTAGACGCTGCCATACTCTCAAGGCCTGACTCATCTTTAAATTATTTAACATGGCACCTAGATGCTGCCATACTCTCAAGGGCTGACACATCTTTAAAATATTTAACACGACACCTTGATGCTGCCATACTCTCAATGGCTGACTCATCTTTAAAATATTTAACACGACACCTAGATGCTGCCATACTCTCAAGGGCTGACTCATCTTTAAAATATTTAAGATGTCACCTAGATGCTGCCATACTCTCATGGGCTGACTCATTTTTAAAATATTTAATATGGCAACTAGATGCTGCCATTCTCACATGGGCTGACTCATCTTAAAGATATTTAACATGACACCTAGATACTGCGATACTCTCAAGGGCTGGCTCATCTTTAAATGATTTAACATGTCACCTAGCTGCTGCCATACTCTCAATAGCTGACTCATCTTTGAAATATTTAAGATGTCACCTAGATGCTGCCATACTCTCAAGGGCTGACACATCTTTAAAATATTTAATATGTAACCTAGATGCTGCCATACTCTCAAGGGCTGACTCATCTCTAAAATATTTAACATGGCAACTAGATGCTGCCATACTCTCAAGGGCTGGCTCATCTTTAAAATATTTAACATGACAACTAGAGGCTGCTATACTCTCAAGGGCTTACTCATCTTTAAAACTTTTAACATGACACCTAGATGCTGCCATACTCTCAAGGGCCTTTAAAACATTAATATGACACCTAGATGCTGCCATGTTCTCAAGGGCTGACTCATCTTTAAAATATTTAACATGACACCTAGATGCTAACATACTCATAAGGGCTGACTCATCTTAAACAATTTAACATGACACCTAGATGCTGCCATACTCTCCAGGGCCGACTCATCTTTAAAACTTTTAACATGACACCTAGATGCGGCCATACTCTCATGTGCTGACTGATCTTTAAAATATTTAACATGACACCTAGATGCTGCCATACTCTCAAGGGCTGACTCATCTATAAAATATTTAACATATCGCCTAGATCCTGCCATACTCTCCAGGGCCGACTCATCTTTAAAACTTTTAACATGACACCTAGAGGCTGCCATACTCTCAAGGACTGACTCATATTTAAACTTTTAACAGGACACCTAGATGCCGCCATTCTCTCAAGGGCTGACTCATCTTGAAAATATTTAACATGTCACCTGAATACTGCGATACTCTCATGAGCTGACTCATCTTTAAAACATTTAACATGGTACCTAGATTCTGCATACTTTCAAGGGCCGACTCACCTTTAAAACTTTTATCATGGCACCTAGATGCTGCCATACTCTAAAGGGCCAACTCATATTTAACATGACACCTAGATGTTGCCATACTCTCAAGGGCTGACTCATCTTTAAAACATTTAACATGACACTTAGATGCTGCAATGCTCACATGTGCTGACTCGTCTTTAAAACATTTAACATGACACCTAGATGCTGCCATACTCTCATGGGCTAGCTCCTTACATTTTTGCATTTGTAAAACATGGCACCTAGATTGTACCATTACCCCAGAAGTTGGGCTGGCTCATTTACTATTGCCCCTATAGACAAGTTCCGTTTATCATCCACAACATATGTGTGTGCTATTTTACGCCCCAAAGGAATTTTGGGAGGCATATAGTAATCGGCTTTGGTATCAGAGGTATTGGCTCTAATTAGTTGGAGCTCTACTTGCCATATTGTCAAAATAAACATTATCAATGTTTAAAATATCGTCCAAATATGTGAGGGTAGTGTTAAAAGCAGCAACAACATCAGCCTACTTATCACCAGAAAGAGACATCATAAAATCCCTCTCATAACAAACAGGAATAAATCGGCAACCAGGGGAGCACAATTAGTGCCCATAGGAATCCCAACTATGTATGCTTGTCTATACAGCTTGGTGCCAAATCGAATAAAAATATTGTCATAAAAAAGGTAAGCGCATCACATACATTTTGGCATGACCATGCATGATATTTTTTAGGTTTTTCCAAAGTAAAAAATGCATTTCTGTCATTACATGCAAGGTAAGGAGAGCCTTCTCTCTGGAAGGTTCTTTCAATAAGATCAATAATTTTATCTTTAATTAAATTATGAGGTAAAGTAGTGTAAAGAGTAGAAACATCATAAGTAGACAAATTGGTCGCATTGAAATCTCTAGCTTTAAGTTTATCTAAAATTTCACCTGAATTTTTAATAGACCAAAATAGAATTTTACCGGATCTCTCATATACCTTTTCAGAGTACTTGATAACATGTTTTAACAGCGGTAAAACACGAGGTTAACAATTGTTGTACAAGAACTAGAATAAGCAATAAATCTTGCTTTATAGATTTTTTATAGAGTTTAGGTAACCAGTACAATGTAGGAACTTTGTCTTGATTTTCTTTAGCTTTAACACCGAAATGCAGGGCAGTATGACAATCATACCCATGGACAATCACCCTCTCGCCCCAATGAGGCTGCAACATAGTTCATATGAAAATCCTGGATACCTCGTTTAAGATGACGAAAAGAAGATTTAGGTTTAGGGTATTTTGTTGCTCACACTTCTAGTATGATCACCAGTCTGCTCACACTTCTAGTATGGGCCTCGTTGCGACAAAACCTGTCTTCGGGGTTTCCAACAAAGTGAGATTCAAACCAGTCTCCTCAGCTACAGAGACTAGCTAGAAAAATGAAATTTCGCTTGTAACAAGCTTAGATATGGTACTTTCCAAAAAGCGAATAACAAAGGCGCTGATCAGACTGCGCGGATGCGCAGGCTGGTCTGCGCCTGTGTAGTTCGCAAACCCCAGAAGACAGGTTTTCTCGCGTCGAGGCCCGTATGATCCTTGCATTTCGAAAAAAGGTCCGCTAGGACCAGAAGGATTAGACAGGTGTTCTCAGAGATATTTTTTTCGAAGTGTGGGCACTTTAGGGGCATAAGGTGCCACTAGGCTTATCAATATAAGCAAACACTCCTGAACTGATTTTGCCCTGTTGCCCAAATGGGAAACCCCAAATAAGGTCACAATAGGGGGTCAAAGGTCATCAAGTGCATTATATTGTGGTGAATTTTATTTGCAATTTTTGTATTTATATTTATTTCGCAAAATAACCGGCAAATTGGGTTATCAAACTCAGCCAACATTCCTTGAATAAATGCGTCCAATATAAAAAAGCATACTGACCCTACACAAGGTCACAAAGGGGTCAAAAGGTCACTAAGTGTATATAAAATTCGTGATTTTATACATATAAAATGATTTGGACTGACATTGATGGAATTCGTTGTACCATGTCTGATCGATATCAGTGACTTTATTTTGATTTGTATATCATTTGTTTCAATTCATATGACCTCATAAAAGGTCATTATGAGGGTCAAGGGTCATCAAGTGCAATTTCAGAATCATCATCTAAGTGTTATTATGAATTTATGTTTACATTTTTATTAGATAAAACCTACCTGGGCATTTAAGCAGCAACCAGTTTTGAAATGACATTTTCTTATTTTAGAGGCTAATGGCCTCATTCGTATTATTAGGGTCACAAGGTGCATTTTATGTGTGACCAGGTCTGTACGTTTTAAAGCACCCTATTCAACTTTCGCATATATAGTTTTAACAGGAAATTTGTGGGGCGAAACATCTTCTGATTCTCTATGTTTTCGAAAACGCCTATAGATACGGTTTTTACATGTAGGATGGTACAGGCAATCTTCTACGGCAAAATCATACATTGTTGCTAGCCTAAGTAAGTAAGAGTGTAAAGAGTAGGAAACGATACAATCAAGTACCACACCTGACCCAGGATACCAATGGGAAAGTGACAAACTCACAATTATACACCACAAACGAGAGCCAAGAGGTCAGCCCTTTCCCAGCAGGTGACCACAAGGCACAAATTAACAGACGCACACAAAGGCATAACAAACACTAGACAGAAAAAAAACCATAAAAGATTCACAAAAGAAGTACCGCCTTGGAACGGTCTGTAAAATATTTTGCTGGAAGGCTTAACCCGCAACTGTAAATCATATTATGACTATGACATAATCTATTCTAACGTAGGTAATGTCAGTATTTGGTTTAAGACCTCCCTTGAAGTGTGAAGGCAAAGATGCAAAATAATTTATCTAGAGGTGGTAATGATCGCCTAGATGGCCTAGAATCGCAAGACGTGGACGTCTCTTCTGAAGCATCCGTATGCCTTTCAGTACTTAGCTTTTACTAGCTATGTGGAATGCAGACATGAAACTTGAAAAAACAAGGTCTGTGATACTAAGCCTCTTTTCCTGTGAATTTTAGGTGTTTGAAGTCTACCAATCTTAATATGCCAATTACTTCTATTTTGCCGTAGTCACAGCACTCCCATCGGTCAGATGCTGCTTGTAGCAGCTTGTCACACCCATCCTCGCCAAGAGCAGACACCTTCTTGCTTTTAACCAATGTTTGACAAATGATGCATACCTGTTCATCAAACGAGCTGCCTGCCTGTTGCACTTCTTTTCAAATAAGAAATAAGTATTCTTGCTTTTGTGAGCCGTACTTCAGACTATGAAGGTTCCGACTTAAAGACATATCTATAGATGAGATGGTTGGGGCTTTATGCTGCGTCTGTTGTCTGTTCCCCCAGGTTTAATTGTTGGATTTATTTTGCTGCAGTATTCAGGAGATGATTCATGGATAAGTATGGGGCCTTTCATGCAAACCAAACATCTATGTGTCTTAATTCACTACATAATTAATGACGAGGTTGGTACCGTAAAACTAGTTTAAGCCCTTGAGCAATTTTCTTACTGACCGTTCCAAGGTGGTGTTTCTTTTGTGAATCTTTTCCGTTATTTGTTATTTTTGTTTGTCTTTGCCAATACTAGATGTCTGTTTGTTGCAACCTTGTGGTCACCTGTTGGGGAAGAGCATGCCTCCTGGCTTTATTGAATGTGATGTTGTCTTGTGTCTTTGTCACTTTCCTATTCGGTGTCCTAGGTCATGTGTTGTACTTGATTGTATTGATTCCTGATCTTTGTCTTCTTCCTTACTTTTAATAAAATATGATATTGACTGATTTTAATTGATCAAGCTGTATATGTGATGTCACAGAAAGTCACACAAAAAGTGTAAATTACTAATTAGTTTCAGTTTCTGTGTGTAAACGATGCATTTGGTGCTCGGTGTCAATCAACATCAGATGTGCAGCCTATGTCAATAAATACAATGCACCAAGTGCAGACTGATCAGTGCACAGTATTGCTTTTCCAAGACAGCTTCATAATTCATTCAAAAAATGTAAAATTGAATTACAAAGACTTTTATTATGTGCTTTTTGCGAAAAAGTGGTAACTATCACAAATGTACCTAACCAATCCAGGCACTATGCAGTACATGTACATACATACAGACGAACAGACAGCTGTGGTTGTGATCGCAGATGATAAAATTTCAACGATTTATCTAACTAGACATCAGTATTTCAGTTATTTGAAATTATTTGCAGCAAATTGCCAGTGTCTTTGATGCTTAAGTACTGTGTTTAATGTGTTATACATCATTTTGCACCTATTGACCTTTGACCTCATTTATTGACCTTAATAATGATCTTTGGTTTGGGCAACAGGCAAAAAATGAAAGAGGACATGTCCCTTAGTAACTTAGGCACTGTTGCCCTTCATGCCGCAAAAGTGCCCACAAACATGTTTTCTAGCCCTCTTATTTGCATTTTAACGCTAGACTAGATGGGGTGAAGAGCACACATGTGGAAAGTGTGTGAGGCCTTGGTCGCACTAAGAAAAAAAAAGAAAAAGGAAAAAAAAATCCCTCCATAGTGAAACCAAGGTCAGGAGGGTTTTGCACTTATTTACTGTAAGGGTTCGGATCTCAGTGATGTATTTTTTTTTATTTTTTTTTTCAACAACAATGTTTCAGACATGTTGAGATTACCCTTTGAGGTTCAAATTAACACCAAAGAGTTCATAATTGCTTTGAGGAAATGTGAAGATCATTACACAAAAAAGCTAATAAAGGTTTTGCATTATAATTGCTTATACTAAGACAAGGGCAATAACTCAAGTGTAAAGGGGTTGATTTTGACGAGAAACTTATAGGATATTGAGAGTCTGTGACACTTATCATTTATACCAAGAACGCATCAAATCTGACCAATAGGTACTGAGATTTGGTTTCCGGATGGACAAAAAGTGTGGACTGACAGACGCATGGACTATGCCATAGCAGCCAAAACAATATTCCTCTGACTTCGTCTGGGATAATAAAGGCTCTCCAGTGGTTACAAAAGAACCTTCATTGTGGGTCTATGCAGAATTTTTTCCCCAAATGTTCAAGGGTAGTTAACTCCACACTCTAGTGCAGATCTGCTTCTAATTTAAACTCACCTAACACGGCCACAAACCCAGTTCCTTCAACTCATAAAATCAATACTGTGTTATGAAGAAGAGAGACCTGTTCCCTATGAATGAGATGGACCAAATTTCAGCAAAATCGTTATTTTTCTAACAAATACGTATTTTTAAAAACCGAAAATGCTTTTCGATGGCCTTGATGTTTACCTTCGACATACTTTATATAGTGTGCCCTAGCACATAAAATGATTCTAGAATCTGTGTTGTAGTTGAAAAATGACATTTTTCTTCACTGCAAAACATTTTAAACTGTAAAGTAGAAAATCCTTTTAAACCCGATGTGAGTGTCAAAAAGTTCAATGATCGAGTGTCTCATCGAATAGCATTGTCCCGATTTCTGGATTTTATCAGACTCTCAAGGGCAGCTAACTCCGCAGTCCAAGGTCTGATCTGGTTGAATGTCAAACCCATGCAAAACTTTATTGGTGCGCTTGTTACCTGCAAGAATGAAGATCCAGTCAAATGTAAAAGTGCTAGAGTGGTCACAACATAATTTAATAAATTTTACTGATTTTTAATCTGCATATTGTTGGAATTCAAACTCATCCAAATTTTAATGGTGGTCTTGTTATCTGCAAGAATGAAGAAGAACTATATAAAAATGAAGGCACTACAGTGGACACAACATTTCTGCAATTATAAAAGTAATTATAAGGAAGAAGGCAAAAAAAAATCAGGAACCGATACAATCAAGTACCACAACTGACCTCACATAAGTCTATGGGGATTTTTCCATACTTAAGGGCAAGTAACTAGATCTATGCAGTCCAAGATCTTTCTGGACGACTTTCGAACCCATCCAAGTCTTTATGGTTGACCTTGATATAAGTTTATGGGGATTTTTCCACACGCTCATGGGCAGCTAGGTCAGAACTTGCCAAATTTTCAGCTCATCTGAGATTTCTAAGACGAGTTGGAGAGGTAAAAAGACTTTTCCAATTATAGACTTACGAAAGGGAATTATCTTTTGCCATGGAAACCAGAGTTCTGATAAAATCTAGCTAAACCCCTAATGTATCCTTTCCCTAACCCAAATGATGCTCCATTTTTTTTTTATTTCAATCTGCTAGTCTCAGATATATGTTTGAAATTGTTAATAGACCGACGCACTACGGAAGGCAGGGACGCTGGCTCAAGTCCCATCCTATAGATCACCATAGCTTTAAAATATATCCATTTTATGATTTAAATCTTAAATTGTGAGGAAAATTTTGTACATGTTCACTGTAGTTAAATGCGACTTCTCCTCGTACATCGATATAGTGTTGATTTTTTTTTAATATTCTGTCCTTCAGAAATATTGGGTTCTGACAGAAAGCAGAATACCACTTAAGCCGGTGCTAGGGGGCGTGAGAATTGTTGTAATTTCCATGAACTCAGTAAAACCGAGTCTGTTTTTTTCTTACATTGTAGGCTCTCTCTATTTCTCAAGGATCCGTTTTTCCGGATTATTTTTAAACTAGAGGACCTGAAGCACTCACCTGATCTCCTTAATAATGTTAAAATAGGTCAAGGTCAACTTAGGCTTATCATTGAAACATATTTTGTTTTACCATATATAAGAGTTGCAGCCATTTTGGTCAAATGACCTAAAACAATTAAAAGAATACTCCATATGAAACAGCCAAGTAATTAATGAGAAAAACATGTTTAGATACTTTTGTGGCAATCCAAATGAGTGGCCTTGGATGAAAGGTCACATGTCGGCTTGACATTCGGTACTTCTATAAAACCATTGTCTCATTATGTTAAACATTTCTCTCAAGTATGCTCAGAAGAAAAAGTTTAGCCACGACAGAGACGTTATGCAATGATTTTGTAAGACGGTCTTAATAGTAACAAACACCTTACTCAACATGAAATTGATTTAATTTCTTACAAATAGATCTACTAACAATTTCAACAAAATATTCTGAAAATATACCCCTTTTCTTCATTAAAATTACACAAAGTGGTCAATATCGAAATTCATTTCAAAACTCAAAAATCAGTCTAACGCCCCTAAGACGATTTCTGGCAGTATAGACGGAAATTCTCGTACTTGTTGCATGACTTAGGTGTTTTTAAGAAGTTTCCAAGCGGCCATGAAACGATTATGTCATGTTGACGTCACTATGACCCAAACTTCAAGTGGCGTCGTTAAACATGGTCTCCCTGGTGGAGGCTTGTCATTTTTACAGACAGGCTGTCGAAAACGTGTTTGCAGACGCTAAATAGTTTGTTCATTACATCCAAAACCCCGTGGCACGACATGAATACATGTACCTGCTTCAAGAAGTCAAAACGCGACATATCTGTAATTTGTTGATAGCCTTGACGGCGACTTAAGCTTGCTTACACTGAATTTTCCGGCTTATTGCAATAGGAACAACTCTCTTTCAATATCGAACAGTATATGAGAAAATAACCCTGCCGGTTTCCTGCAGCACGTGCACATCGTGTATTCTGAAATTTGGTTGATACAGTCTAATAAAGGCATTATTTGTCAACCACAATAAACGGATACATGTAAAGTTACGATAACACAAGCCATGTATACAATTTGACAATATGTCTAGTATTGTTGATTTTATGAGAAAACATAAATACTGACTAAACTTCTTCTTCTGAGTATATTATTATTTCGGCTTACAAAGTTTATGAAAAATGAACATTTCAAGATTTTTCCCATATAAATGCATTAGGAATCAAATTTAACCTTGCCTTAAAGAAGGTCACGGTCAACCCAGAATAATCATTTGTGCAAACTTGTTATTCCCATTGTGGGAATCTGTAATTGTTCTAGGTTTTTTGTACGTTACTTTATGTCCATTCTAGTTTTGCAACCATCTTGATGGTGAAGAGAGAGCTGGTTGCTTTGCTTAGTTTGTCTTCCTGGTATCTCGTGATTGTTGTGTGGCTCTTCCTCGCGGCGCCATGGGTTTGTCTGCAGTTTGTGATTGTGGTATTTCCTGATCATACTCACTAATTTTGGTAGGGCCAACATCCCAAGTCCCAATGTCATCAGCCTTCTGGTTCTGGCGAAAAAGATTTTAAAGAGTTTTTAACATATATGGGCGTGGTGGTCATCTTGGTCATGTGATAGCAGCATGTATAGGACTATGGGGGCATGATCTATTTTTAGAATGACGTATGGTCTATTTTTAGAATGACGTCATAATAAGGATTCCCCCATCATTGCGCAATACCTGAATGTACTGGACTATGGGGGCATGATCTATTTTTAGAATGACGTATGGTCTATTTTTAGAATGACATCATAATAGGGATTCCCCGATCATTGCGCAATACCTGAATGTACTTTTGAGTATCCAATCAGAACGTCAGATTTATAGGGGCATATATGACGTGAATGTTCGAAAATAGCTGAGAACGTAGTCGTTATCCAATGAGAAGATCGAATGTATAGGGGCATGATGATGTTAACCCTAAAAATAAAAGTAACGTAGTAGTCATTTCTAAATATATCATACAATTCATACTATATAAAAAGAGGATTCATGGTACATGTCATCACTCAAATGATAGAATCAGAAACAATAATAGTACTGTGATAATAGTAGCGTGGAAATCAAGGATAAATTATAAGAAGGACCATTGCAACAGGAAAAAAGGTATGTTTGTCTTTTTAACGTTCACTAAAATCATTCAAGTAGAAATGCTCAACTCTGTTTTACAAACAAATGCAAAAATTGATATGTTATATAGGAATTTGAATCGCAATAGTAGGAAAGCTATGTTTGTCTGTAACCTCCACTAAAACTTTTAAGGACAAATGTTTAACCATGTTTTACAAACTAATGCAAAAGAAATGGATATAGTATATAGATATTTTATTCGCAATAAAGTAAGTGTTCATCAGATATAGCATGCAGTAAGACCAAAATGATAACTGCTTACTAATTAAACGAGGGTAAAAATTGGTTTTATTATATTTCCTTTTTTTTCAGAGATACTGACAAGAAACATGGATCGGTCAACTCCAATCTCAACCCAAATATCAGAGCCATTCGAAGACCAGTTAACTGATGTCACTACAGCAGTTGATGAACCAAACAATAATAATATGTTCAACACGATAGACAGTCAGTTATTAAGTGGGTACATGAGTGGAGCAGAAGACGCGATTTTTGATGACTGGCAACCAAAGCGAAGAAAATACAAGAAAAAAATGACCAGAAATGGTCTGAAGAAAACTGTAAATAAGATATCACAGGCACCTTACAGTGAGCCTACATATTTCGTGCCTCAGAAATCAAAACCAAAGACTACAGTAGCAACAAGAGTTGAAAATATCATTGGACAACCTGTGAATGACAATGACGAACTTTGTCAACTAGACATTGGTAATGACTGTTATGTTGTAGCGAAACCCTTCAAAGGTGAAATACTGGTTCACGTGCGAAAATATGGCAAACAGAATGACGGTGGGTTATTTCCCACAAAAAAGGGAATCGCCCTTAGCTTAGAGAAATGGAAGAAACTTGAAGAATGGAAAGCACAATTCATAGACGAGGAGATTCTTAAGTATCGTAATAATCAAGAGGTTGATTACATGGCACATCTTGGTGGGAACTATTATGTAACCCTGAAAAAAGGATACCCCTGTGTCAATATCAGGCGTTGGTTTTTACCTGAGAACCAGCAAGAAATTGTCCCCACTAAAACTGGAATAGCCTTATCATTTGATCAGTGGGAGAAAGTTAAACTGGCCATGATACTAGTGAGAGATCTGTTGAAAAATCAACTGGACAATATAACATTCTGCGAGTTCACAGATTCTCATGCAGGACAACTGGGAGCCTTACGTTGTAGTAACTGTAACCCTAACACATACATGGACTACTGAAACAGTCCTCATGAAACAATTGTGTTGTTACATTATGTCAATTAAAATGTGAATAGATTGACAGTACAATAACTACAAAATAATGAAGAGTATTCTGAATAATTATAAATTTGTGTGTAAAGTCAATTTGTTGTTTTTATGCATTGTTATGATTCATATATGCTGAGATTGATATATGCTGAGATTGTGTTATAAAATGAAATGAGCTTTCGAGTTTGCATACTTTTATGTCGCAGTTATGTTTGTTTATTGATTATTTTGGTATAATAAATCTATATGTATATATCTTGTGATTTCTTCTATATATTTTCAACACAGTAAAACTTCTCTTGAGCAGCCACTTAAAAATAGACAAAACAAAAGTTCTTGTTCAAAAATGGTAGCTTTATGAAGATCGAAAGTATTGCAGCATTCTGTAATACTTTTGACATGCATTCAGCGATCATTAGTCCTGAAAACCAAATTTTGGTGCTCTTTTTGAGCGGCAGCTTAAGACATGGTTTACACGCATGTATTTGCATATATATATATACATATATACATATATATAGTTTGATTTTACAAACTATAGTCATTCACAATGTTGACTTCAAAACAAAGACATTATCTTGAAGATATCTGGACAAACCCTAAATATTCAGCAGCTTTTAGTGGCCCGTACAAGTTATATACGTATGTAAAAAAGCATGGAAAATTTAAGATAAGTTTTAATGCAATTCAACAGTTTTTATCAGATAATGACGCCTATTCCCTACACAAACGAGTTAGACGAAAATTCAAAAGAACCCATGTTATCGTCGAAGGTAAAGATAGTCAATGGGATGGTGATTTGATGGACACCAAAAACATAGCAAAATATAATCAGGGTTATCAGTATGTACTCGTACTTCAGGATGTGTTTTCACGATACATCTTTACAGTCCCAGTAAGAAATAAAAAGGCTAGCGTAGTCGTAACTGCTTTGAAATCTGTGGTTGAAAAAAGCAGCCGTAAGCCTGAGATTTTACGCACTGATAAAGGAAGTGAATTCAAAAACAAGCAAATGGCCAGTTTTCTGAATGAGCAAGGTATTCATCAAATATTTACGCAAAATGAAACCAAAAGTAATTTTGCTGAGAGAGCTATTCAGAACCTTCGAGCCAAAATGTCACGCATGTTTTCACAGAAAAACTCTTTTAAATATTTAAAAGAATTACAGGATATAACAAATGGTATCAACAATACTCCAAACCGATCACTTGGTAATATTGAACCTTCAAGTGTTAATAAGTCAAATGAAGATGAAGTTCGTCTAAATGCGTATCTTGTAAGATCAAACACAAAATTAAAATCTGTCAAAAACACAAGGAAAAAACCACATTCAACCACTCGTAAAATGTATAAGAGGCCAATTATAAGTTTAAAATCAATGATCGAGTTAGGATAAGTTGCTTAAAAACCCCTTTTCTTAGAGAAGCAAGTGAAAAATGGACTGGTGAAATTTTTATTATCTCACACAGATATTTGAGAGATAACATCCCAGTATACAAGTTAAAAGAATTTGATCAAACTCCTCTTTTAGGAACGTATTATACCCAAGAATTGCAGAAAGTAAATATATCTTCTTCAAAAGTTTTTAAAGTGTCTAGCATTTTGAGCAAAAGAAAAGTTAATGGAAAAACTGAGGTGCTCGTTTCTTGGGAAAACTGGCCTCAGAAATATAATAGTTGGGTACCAGAGCATGACATAGAAAATATTTAAATTATCAACGAGTATAAAAGGGGGACCCCCTCAACATTTCATCATCACAAGTAAAATGATGACCTTACGGATGGTGTTATCATCTTCTGACAGTACTGAGATATATAGTGATAACAAGCCACACGACTTTAGAGTTCATCTGTCCAGGCCTATGAGACTGACTGGAAATTGGAGTGTGTCTCTTCTCGAATTTTCCATGCCAGTTGTACAAAGCAAACTACCAACTCATGAATTATTCATATTCGCCAGTATCTGCGGTGATACCATTCTTTCTGGAAAAGAACTCCCTCTACTTAGACGCGTATACTTGACTAAAGATGACAATATCATCTACCAGTTTCCTTTTGAGGTACCCTTGAGAGTAGGTCAATTTCAAGATATACACATCTATATAAAAGATGCGAATGGTCACCCTGCATCATTTTTAAATCAGAAAGTGACTGTGACACTTCAGTTAAAAAAACACATATTCATTACTTAGTATTGTAGAGGAGACAGATTGAGAAGGTAAACGTTTTCAAATATGGCAGGATCTACTTACATTTCAGACCCTCGTATTTGGAAATCATTTTATAAAAACATGATTGACGGAAAATTCAAACCTACTCAATACAAAGGACGTCAAACTGGAAGAGGTATTGGTAATATGTATGCAAAGAAGCCATACATGATTCCTGTAAATCGTCACGTATCAAAAGAACCAGAAATAGAGCAAGTTATCGTAGGAAAACAAATTACACCCGTAACTGCTGTAGAAGAACGAGCAAAAACAGAAATGAAAGAAGCAATTCAAGAAGATATGCCACATGTTCCCGCGAGTATAAAACGACCAACAAGAAGAAAATCTGTCAGTATGAAAAGCAGATTGAAGAAGAAAGGATCTAAGAAAAAGAAAATCCGAAGGTGGCAGTCCCGGAAATCATTTCAAAAGTCGCTTAAAGCTCATCATAAGAAAAGAAAAACAACTGGCCGAAGAAGTGGACAGAAGAAGAAAACCAAACCAGTCAAATCTAGAAAGCGAAAACATTCAGATTTTGGGGGAGACAGTAACGATATGTTTTCAAAAAAAAAATGGCGTATCTCAACGACAAACTAACAGAAATTGGGCAGCCAGCAGAATTGTCAGTGTTTACTGTCCCCCCAAATCAGGTGGCCATTGAAAAAATATACTTTACTGAATGTAGACCTGTATCCTCTTACAACACTGAAGACACACCTATTGAAATCTCAATACCAGGAGGCTCAAATGAATACCTCGATCTTAGGAGAAGTCGCCTGTATGTAAAATGCAAAATACTGAAATCAGATGGTACATCCCTAGCTTCCAATGAAGAAACCGGAATAATCAATTTACCTCTTCAAAGTTTGTGGTCTCAAATTGATACATATATGAATGGAAAACTTGTAAGCGTTAATAGTTCTTATTACCCATGGAAAAGTTATATGAAAGTATTGCTTTCAAATGGAAAAGACATAGCCATGTCACAAATGCAGTCACAGCTTTTCTTTCTGGATGATTACGATGCTGATGATGCCAGTGCAGCCACTGGCTCGAATGGCGGTTTGGCTGGTCGATACCAATTTACTAAAGAGAGTCAAGTTTTTGACATGGAAGGACCACTTTATGAAGATATATTTCTCATTGATAAATATCTTGTGAATGGAGTGGACATACATCTAAAACTTTTCAGAAACAGAGCAACCTTCTGTATAATGAGCTCAGAAACTACACCTAACTACAAAATTGAGTTACTTGATGTAGTTTTCAAAGCATGCATGATTCGTGTTGACAGCGGAGTTTTGTTGAATCATGCAGAAATTCTTAAAGACACAACAGCCAAGTATCCTCTGTCAAGAACAGAACTGAAGATGAATACATGTCCAAGTGGATCTGGATCATTCATTTGGCAGCATGTGTGGGCAAATAACTTACCTACCAAAGTGTTCTTTGCTTTTGTAAAACAGGCTGCAGTGAATGGGTCTTGGAAGCATAACCCATTCAATTTCTTGAATGTTGCAGAAGAAATAGCTTTGTACATAAATGGAGAAAGTGTACCAGCTAGACCCATGAAGATAGATGTTGGAACAAACAAAAACTATGTGACACCTTTTGTGAACCTGTTTGAAGTTGCTGAAAAATGGAACAAAGATGCTGGTCTTCAGATTAACAGAAAAATGTTTGATGAAGGTTATGCCATATACGCTTTTAATCTGGCTCCTAGTGACCTCGGTGAAGAATATATAAATCTGGTACGACAAGGAAGTGTCAGACTTGAGGTGAAGTTTGCCTCAAACACAACAGAAACTTTGAACTGTCTAGCATATGCACAGTTCCCAGCATTGTTGGAAATTGCCCATTCACGAGAAGTCAAGTATACACAAGTATGAACTCAGATCAATTGATGTGCGTTATCAAGGAACGATTTTGCTTATCTATGATTGCAAGAAAGATCTATTCGCCAGACACATTACCTCAGTATATTAGTTTCTTTCCTTGCGCATATATAGTCAATACGGATCCTTCGAACCTTCCAGGGGAACACTGGATTGTGTTTTGGTTAGATGATGCAGTTACATCCGAATATTTTGATAGCTTTGGAAATCTACCAGAGACTTACAGTTCTAGTTTTGCTGGATTTTTGGAAAGAAATACAGAAACATGTACATATAATAACATTCAATTCCAAAAGAGAGACAGGACAACGTGCGGATATTATGTATTGTTCTATTTGTTAATGAAATGTGAGAGAAAAAGTATATTAGACATATGCAATATTTTAGATAGTCTTAAATCACCTGATGACTTTGTGTACAGCTATATTTTGAATCGTTTTAACTGTTTTTAATGTATGTAGTATTATGATGTCTTGGTAATAAAAAAATAAATACAAAATGATATGTTGTTTTAATGTAGTATCCTATAAAATTAACCTTTTGAAGATAGTTTGTCATTCAGTTACTAGCACCTACACGCTAAACATGGAAGAACATATAGATGAAGAAAAATGGTGGCAAAAGAATGCTCTTTTACCATTTCACTCCAGTACAACTATCTTGGTATCCGGTTCAACTATGACAGGAAAGTCAGAGCTTATACGTAAAATGTTGAAGAAGTCATCAGGCATGTTTGAGGTTTCGCCCAAACGTATTATATATGCCTTTTGCGAGTATCAAAATTCATTCTCAGATATGGAGCAAGATATACCTGGGATAATTATGCATCAGGGGCTTCCATCAAAAGATCAAATAACTCAATGGACAGATCCATCACAACACACAGTTTTGGTTCTCGATGACTTGATGAATGAAGTGACTAAAAATGAAGACTCTGTCTCATTATTTTGTATTACTGCACACCACAGATTTTGTACAGTTATTTTTGTAACACAAAATCTTTATATGCCAAATAGATATTCAAGAACCATATCATTAAATTGTCATTATGTAATACTTTTCAAGAATTTTCGTGATTCCAGAAGCATAATTACTTTTGGTTCTCAATTACTGCCCGGAAAAGTCAATTTCTTCCGAGATGCGTATGAAAAAGCCACAGCAGAGCCATTTTCATATCTTTTGTGTGACCTTTCTCCAAAAACGACACAAGATATGAGATTTAGATCCAAAATTCTTCCAAATGAAGATACAGTTATCTTTCTTCCAAAATAGGCCTATAAATTCAAGTGTTCTGACTATAAAGTATCATTTGTGACATGATGAGTCGACTAGTACACACGCAAATACCTTTCTTACGGTTGTTACAGACTACTGATACCAAACAAAGAAGAGCTCTGATAAAAACTGCAACCATCAAACAGATTCGAGCACTGTGTGAAATAGTTTTGAATGTGTTCAAAGGTATTGTTCCTATCAGCGAATATCATGTGAAAAAACTTGTTTCTTTCAAGAGAACTATTCACTATTTGGTTAACAAGACAGTTCTGTTAAACAAGAAAAAAAGCCATTTGCTACGACTACAGAGTATTCTTCCAGTATTGTTAAAGGCAGCACTAGCTATTATAGATCACCATGGCAAAAGAGATGATATTAATCCCAAAACAGAAATACGAGAGTCTAATGAAATTGACTAACCAGAACAGGACACTTTTGAAACCCGAGTATCAAAAGTCTGATAGTGATGTACCTTCTAAAATGGAAGTAGATAAATACCATTTACATCAAAGTCAAGATGACCCCCTGGTGTCAGAGTGTATGCAGGAAACTCAAACTGGTGGGAAATATGCAGTAAAAAGAAAAACTAGTGGTGCACCACCCGGTTACAGAAAAAAGAACAACCAAGGCAACAGAGATTTCAAGTGGATCACATTTTAATGAACTTAAATATTGTTTAAATGCAAACAACAAAGCTTTAACACATATGTAACACTGTTTAATTAAAAGTACATAAAACACATACATCTGTGTGAAGGGAAACTACCTTTTTTGCACATCATAGTTTCTTCCATGAAAACTATTTTTTTATCCTTTGAAAATGATTATTCCAAAAATAAAATATATTTTCAAGGAACAAAAAAACTATTTTCTAACATAGAAAATATTTTTTTGTCTATTGAAATCAATTTTACCAAAACAAAATTTATTTTCAAAGAATAAAAACAACAACTATTTTTTAACTTTAAAAATGAATCGATAATGAGTGTTTATAAATATGTTAAAACAAAATGTAAATAAAAATTATAACAACAATATCCTCTTGTTTTCTTTTTTTCTTGCAAGAAAATGATTTTTCGCTCATTAAAAATGCTTTTAAAAAAATAAAAAGCATTTTTATTGAACAAAAAAAGAGATTTTCCAAAACAAAAAATATATCATCAAAATGAATATGCTATTATGTTTTCACACACACACACACATACTTAATAGCCATAGGGAAGTGTGTCAAAGGAGCCATCAGTCTGAATCACCCGTTTATCATAAACAATCTTATAATCTTTCTTTTCTACTCTGTTGTACAGTTTTCTTTTATATTTATGCCTTGTGATTTTTGTAGGATTAAATATTGAAATATGTTCTGATTTGCTGTCAAAGTCTTCATTAGATTTTTCACAATTTTGAGAACAAACAAGTTCAGCCATCGACTTGAAATTCAAGCGTTCACTGTTTGAATAATTTAGTGAAAACCCTTTGACCTTACACACCTGTTTTCCATAAAAAGTTTTGTAAGCATAGTTTTTTGGACCACCCGCTACAAACTCTGTGATATAGTCATTTGGTATATCTAACTCATTTGTAAGGTCTCCTAAGAAAGTACCAGTCTCAGGGTCTTTGTCTCCTTCACGACTTGTGAATATGACAGAATCTGTATCAAAATAGAGCACACGGTTACCAAGCATTTCAAGAATAGTGTAAAGTTTTAGTCTTGCCCAGCAAGTGGTGAAAGTGGCCAAAAAAATGTTGGTTTGATAATTTTCTTTAACCATATCTTTTCTGTTCTCCCATGTTAATTGCAACATATCTTCAGAAATAATGTGAAAGTCCTTTAACTCTATGGATGGGTCGCTTATGCATTGGTAGTATTTGTCGACCTCTGAATCATGGAAGAATGCAGTGTGTGGCATATTTAAGCGCTGACCAAACTTCCCCCAAAAAGAATTAAGGCACAATTTTGCGATCGAACGTAGGGCTTTGTTTACGACAATTTTGTTTCTATCTAAGATGATTCCCTCCCTTTTTGCATATTCTTCAATATATTTGATTTCATCCTCCTCTGATCTCACCCAATCTGGCCATCCACTAGACTCTTGCTTAATCTTAAGGAAGAGATTTATATACCCCCCAAATAATCCACCCTCAGCTCTTTTCGGATCATACTGTTCAGTTTCATCCCAATGATAAACTTCATAAATTTTTTTTAACTCATACCCTAGTTCTATAGCTTTCAACAGTTCCGGAATACAGTATGTTCCAAGAAATGTTCTGGCATTATCATTACAGTTACATTTTGTTTGATTCTGTTTCTCTGCGCATGAATGACACAAGGCAAAAGTTAGTTTTCCATTGATTTTTTGAGGTAAAACAGGGTGATACAGATTTCTTGGGGGTAAGATTTCTACTTTGGCAATACCAAAGTACAGAGATATGTCTTTGAAATTTTCTGTTATTATCTGAGGTTCTCTGACAGGATACTTTCCATACTTATTGACCCATGGATAAAGACTACAAAAATCCAGATAATGGATCTTCTCACCAGGTACTGTCTTGTAATATAGCTTAATCGCGTTTGTTCGTCCCCCAAAAAAGGAGTCCCTTGGATCTAACCTATCTTGAATGTTCAAAGATTCAATGAATTTGGCTGCATCAGTGTTTGTTTCTAAAAGTTGTTTAAACTCATGTTCCCATATACAAATATAGTTCATGCCTTGTTCTCTTATATATTTCTCTTTTTTCAGTGTGAGTGCTCTCAATTCATTCATTGTCTGTTTTGTTCTCTCAATTTTGATTTGGGTTCTTTGACTTGGATAGCATGAAGAGCATCCATGGAATACACAGCCATTGAATTCAAATGCTGTTTTAGTTTTCTCACTAAAACCATCAAGTCTATACCTGGTCCCTGGAAGTGTAATTTCCCCCCCATTCAATGCATGTTGTATGTGAATAGGATTTCCATCATTTCGCTGTTCTTTCATGTACCATTCAAGCCACTGAATTGAACATTTGCTAAAAGTATCTCTACTTGTATAACCATAAGATGGAACTTGAGCAATAGGTGAATTCACAAATTTTTTTTCTTCAATAATATAGCCCATCTCTTGAATCTGTTTGCAATTAAACAGTTGCTGATTTAGAGTGATGGTCATATTATCATCCAAGAGTGTGGCAGGTACCCAGTCTAGAACTTTGCCATCTTTTTTAAGCTTTACCTCCCAGTTTTCAGAAAGAAATTTGCTCTTGAAAACTTTCATGCAAACACTTGCAATAGTAATTTGATTGAAAGGATCAATGCCGCTATTTACACTGTTATCAATCGTTATGTCATCTTCATTTGATGAAGTTGATATTCTATCTGTGATACTTATCAATATTTCACGAAAGGACAGACATGCCTTCTTTAACAGTGTAACGTCACTCAAACAGTAGTCATAAATTTCTTTTTGGAAGTCAAATGTTTCATCACTTTCAATCTTATTCTGGTGCCATTCCAAAAATGTCAACCTTTCTTCAGCACTCATGAATTCTGGAGAATAGTACTTTGATTCGGGGTACGGCCCAGAATAATCAAAGTTAATGCGTTTGTTGAAAAGATGAGGAAAGTAACCCTTTTTCAAGGTTTTCAATCCAAAAGCTTTTGGAAACTGAGAAAGTCGCATTGGCAAAAAGTTTAGAGAATCAATAACTTTAATGTTTAACCCTCTTGTCACATGTAGGTACATAATTTTGCTACCATTGTAAATGATGTCAGGTCGAATAGAATTGTCAATCAGATATTCTAAAATAAAATATCCATCATAACCTGACATGTTATGAGCAAGAGCAGTAAACCCTTTATTTTTCTTACTAAAAAGCCATCCTCCAAAATCTGTTTTGGTGGTTTCTCCTTGAAAAACTATATCTTTTTTACCACAAGTGCCATTTTTGCAAGGTGTTGTTTCATAACAATTTTCTTTTTGATTGAATTTGTCACATTTCGTACAACGAGAACAACAGTTCTCACAGATGAAATTGTCATCTGCTTCTATACAAAACTCACACACTTTTGAACATATTACCATGTTTGGTGTGTGTTCGAATTTACCACACCAGGACTTTTGACAATTAACACACAGAGAACATTTCCCACAAGCTTTATCACTCCCTTGACACACTTCACAGACTGGATTTCGTTTTTGCATATAACCATCTGTACAACTAAATATTTCATCAGATATAGTACATTCATAATCAAAAAAAATGTATCTAGGTTTAGATGATTTGTTTTCAACGACCCTTATGTAGCACAAATGCGATTTGTCACAATACTTTTGACATGAATTACAAAAGAATTCCTGACATACATGGTCACTTGGATCTCTCTTATTTCTCTGCAATACCTTTTTACAAACAGTGCATTTCCACCATTGATCACATGATGAATATAGATGTTTACCTTGTTTTGTTTGATGAGCTTCAAAACAAGATAATGATCTACAAGTCATGTGACATTTCAAACAAGACATTTGACATTCAGATTCCTTGCAGTCTGACTTACGTTTGCAAACAAAGCAAGAGGTAACACACTGATGTTTTGCGTGATATGGTTTCAAACAAGTATGGCAAAAGCGACCTGAATGAAATCTTGAAATATTACTTATTGCATGAAAATGAGAATTGTTTTCATTTTGTATCAAATAGAGATAAAGTCTTTTTCTGGTACTATTTTCCCCTGGTATACGAATAAATTTATTAGCAGCTGCTGAGCTAACAACCAAAATGTCAACATTTAAAAAATTCTCAAAGTTCACAATATCCCGTAGTGTCAACATTCGAGTGGTACCAACATCTACATGACTGCAAAGAGCTAGGGTTAATTTAGTCAATTGTTTGGGGCGAATTTCTTGTTTTCGGATGTCACGGTAGTACCATGTTGGACATTTCTTGTACTTTAACACAAGCTCTTCTATAGATAATAAAGAATCACTGTTTGTCAATCGTTTCCATTCCTTTGTAGGTATTTGGTTGGCACTTGCAAATGCAAGTGCTATAGCACGTGCCAAACACAAATTATCATCGTTTTTAACCTCAATAAGTGATCTTTTTCTTTGAATAGAATTATTTGATCCAGTCAAACTAGTAATTTCTAATCCTTTTCCTGCTTTGGGCAATTCCATCGTACCGACATCGACGAAAAAGGAGGACTGAAGATCCAGATCAGCATGTGAGTTCATAACATTTTCTAAATGGTTAAGAGCATCACGTCCCGTAAGATCATCTAGTTTTCGTAAAGGAACGATTACATTGTTTTCCAATCGTTCATGGTGGAACACCAAACGTCCTAGATCAGAGCCTGACAACCCGTTTTTAGCTTCATGGAGAACATCATCAAGCATATTTTCTAACTGATCACAAATTGTTGTAAGTTCTGTGCCTTGTGACTCATTATCTAAATTGAATTTAACCTGGTAGTGTCTATCTACTACGCCATTTTTGAATGTTTTTTCGCCTTTCTTTTGAAATGTGTAAGATAATGCATTTTGTTCGTTTTCTTGCACATTTGAAACACTCGGAATCTCATCTACACCTTGACCAAACTGTTCATTATCATTTGAATGAATATTTGACTGCCAACTAACAGATTGATTTGCATCTTCAGAAATATTGATTGCGTCCCTATCTGAACATTGCAACTTTGATGGCGATGGACCCAGTCCATCCAAAAATTCTTGCAACTGTTGGTGCAAATTTTTGTGTTCTTGAAGCTCAAGAGGATTGTTTAAAATACCATCACAAATGTCACATTTGTGTTGAATTCCATTTAAGATATCTAAATTGGTATGAATAGATTCGTGGTTTGAGAAGTCATCGTAGTTGCGAAAAAGGTCGTTGCACCATCTACAAACATATCTCTCTCCATCCATCTACAAATAAATTTTAAAGCACAATATAGATAATTGATGGATAGACGACGAAAGATATACATATGACGGAGAACATGGCATACTATAAGTTCGTCTTATTAACAGTAACAGCCTGAATGAACTAAAATAAATAAAACTAACTTTGATGTCTTTCTACAACTTTAATTTTACTCTGTAAGTCTTAACTCGTAAGAATTTGCAAAAAAAACAAACAAGTTTTTTCACATAACATCACTATTGAGCCGTGACATGAGATTTCCAACAATGTGATATGCGCGATCAGCAAAGACTCAGGTCAGTCTGCGCATACTCGTAGTCTGATCAGAGTCTTTGCTCGTCGCTTGACTATTCTTGAACTGTTTAAATACTGACTGAACATCATTTGGAGTTTCTAAGCTTAAAATCATTGTAGATCCAGATGAGACGTTTTTTTTTTTTATTTGATTCTTTACGTCTCATCAACAATCTTTCAGTTATAAAGGGAAGGGTCTTCCTGGGTTAAACCAGTACTTAGCTAGGATAAATGTGTCTTGCTCAAGGATCACAACGCAGTGACGACGGTGAGGCTCTAACCCGCGGCCCTTCGGTCTCAAGTCAAGCACTCTATCACTGAGCCACTGCGCTCCCTTAGATGAGACGTGTCATAATGATTCAACGATTCAACATTGACCTTTTATTATATTTTAATTTTCAACATAATACAGTTTGAACTAAAAGTTTAACAAAATAATCCATATCAGTCGAATGGAATTCCCCAAATCGTAATAATTGGATCAGTCCATTTACGATTTAAGGGTATTTGAATGGTATTTTTTTCACTTTTTATTCAAATTTTAACAAAACATTCTGCAAGCAAACAGTATAGACCCTGGTCAGGCACTGCCTTCTGTGGCGTCTGATCTGGGTCTACACTGTCTTTTTTCCCCATGACCCATAATAAAGGCCGCTAGGTTTATAAGAATAAAAGGTATTCAATGAATATACACAAAGGGAAATAAACACCTCAGTACTGTCAATAAGCAATTTTTTCATAAAAGAGAAATAACTCGACCAGACTTGTAAAGCCTTTTCGTGCGTACTGCGATCAGATATCAATGTTATAGATAAAACAGTGACTCAAGAAATCCCACCTTCGAAGGTTTTCGACAAGGTGATATTAAAATCAGCCTACTCAGTTACAAAGACTAACTAGGAAAATGAAATTTTCGATCTTAGTCAATCAAGATATGGCCATCGACGCGAGAAAACCTGTCTTCGATGATTTGCGAATAACACAGGTACAGACCAGCCTGCGCATCCCTGCAGTCCGATCAGCTCCTTTTCTATTCGCTTTTTGGAAAGTATTTTATCTAGGCTTGCTACAAGTGAAATTTCAAATTTCTAGATAGTCTGTGTAGCTGAGAAGACTGCTTTTTTCCAACAACAACAACAACAGAAGACATGTTTTGTCGCGTCGAGGCCCATATGATACATTCTAATAAGGGAATAACAAGGGTACTAACCAGTCTGCGTGAATACGTAGATTGGTCTGCGCCTTTGTTGTTCACAAGCCAGCGAAGACAAGTGACACCCACTGTTAATACACAACGGGCCCTTTTAACAGAAGTATAAACATCAAAACTGCAAGTGCAAACCTTGCGAAAGTGATCAAAAGAGTAATATACATCACACCACACCTGATAGGAGGCAATCGAAAAACGGCGATACTGCCGACGAACGCGGATCCCAAGTAGTTAGATACAATGTTATTGATTGTCATTTGTCACCAATCGGATGACAAATGGCAATTGAAAACTCTGTTTCTAACTACTTGGGATCCGCGTACGTCGGCAGTATCAGCGTTTTTCGATTGCAGCCTATCATGTGGGTATACACTTTAGATAAAATACAGCAAGGGACAATACCCTCTTATCAAAACATGATAATGTCATCACTTTCAACTTACTGTCCTGTTAGCCACGAGTCACAGTGACGTCATGTATTGTTTACAAAGTTATCAGGTACTAGTAATCGATAGTTCACTCGTGTATTAATCCTTTCCTGCGGATAGGATTAATACACGCGTGATCTATCGATTTGTGTTGACTCAAGTAGAGTGCACAAGTTAATGTTTTACTTACAAATTGTAAGCAAAATATGGCACACTGTCACTCTTGGTTAGCACAACAGTAGACGTACAGATTAATGTTCTCTCATCCTTACGGTATCTGTTTACTGTCTACTAATATCAATCAACAAAACTATGCGCAGTGTCAAAAAATGTAAAAACCAGAGAGCAACGTATCAGCTCTAGCGCCTCAGCTGGGTCAATCACACCTTTCTATCATCTGTTATCTTTTTTTTTCTCCTCGTGTACTTTTATCTGACATAGGTCCAGTTAAGCAAAAGAAAAAAATGACTTAAAATTGTAATTATTTTCTTACTTGCCAAACTAAACATTATATCTCAATGAGACGGTTCTTTTGAGTACTTACAGCAAACGTTTTTGATTGAGAAATAAGAAAAATAATTTGGTACTCAAAAGAACCGTCTCATTGATTCGGTTCTTTTGAGTGCTCAAAAAGAATCGTCTCCTTGAGACGGTTCTTTTTTTAACAACTACAATAGATGTTTTTTTGGTTGAGAAATAAGAAAAATAATTTTCAGGTGTGTCCTTATAGAATGGTGCCTATGGTAATGGTCCAAAAAGTGTCTTTGTTTTTGTAGACCGGGTTACCACAGGACTTCTTTGAGTTCGCTGAGGCACTAGAGCTGACACACTGCTCTCTGAAAAAGATGTTTCAGGGGTTAAAATGAAGGTTTGTGAAGTTTCAGGATTGTCACTGGATGTAAATGAAGTTATGGTAACATTTGGTGAATGATGAGGTGTCGATGATCTGATGGGTGATAACTGGTATTCTTCACTTCTGCGTCTGTGTCTTTTTCTAACGATGATGATGATGATGATGATGATGGTAATGATGATGAATAATATCAAAGGAATGGTTAATAATGTAACAACTGAAAAAAAGGAAAAGACAGCATTTAATCAAACTACGTTTTGGACACTGGAGCAAGATAACCGCTGTCGTCAAAACACTGGTCACTGTCATTTTGCTTGATCACATTTTCGATAGATTCATAAATGTTATTTCCCGTAAAGGTTGATTCTATTAATTCAAAATCTGTTTCAGAAGAAGATAAATTTGTATCATTGATTGAATTCATCGTTGACATCAAAAGCGTGTCCGAGTGACCAGTTTGAGTTGTAGTGTTAAAATAGACTCCAGCGTGTTGTCTTCCTATGTCAATAGCTTTCAATGCCAATTTGCGATGCTTTCTTCTTTTTAACCAGATAGTGGTAACAAACACTAACACAGGTATAATCAAAAGACTGAGAAAAAAAAGCATGTACAATCTGGTATCGTTAACTTGAAATTCTGAACCAAATGTTTCTTCAGTACCAAAAAAACTCTGTGGTTCTGTAGTTGCGAAAGAATACGAAATTGAATCGATATGTTGTTTCTGTCGAATAGTCGAATGTGAGGTTAAATATGCTGACATCGTACCTGAAGATTGTGTGGAGCCTGTGGTTAAATCGTATGCTAGTTCGGTGGTGGTCCTGGGAGCAGTAGTAGTAGCATCAGTAGTGGTTGTTGTAAAGGTGATAGTAGTGGCAGCAGTAGGAGTATCAGCAGTAGTAGCAGTTCTAGTTGTTGTGACAGTTGTAGCGGTAGTGGCAGTTGTAGTGGTAGTGGCTGTTGTAGTGGTAGTGGCTGTTGTAGTGGCGGCGACAATTGGTGTTTCAAATATCGTTTCAGGTGCGGTGTGATAAGATAGTTCAGCAGCGGTTGTAAGTGTGGATGATACCGTCGTCTGTGTGGTCGTAGATTCTCCTAGTGATAGAAAAAAACATGTTCTATCTAAAGTAAGAAATCCTAACTAATATACATAATTGAAAACGTGCTTTTTGGTAGCTTGCATACGTGATTGAAAACGTGCTTTTTTGTATTTGCAAATAAAAAAGGTAAAGATCAGCCTGCGCTATCCAGCACTTTTTTTTCTACTTCGCTTCTCTAATAGAAAATGACCTTTTTTTTCTATTTACACCTTTAGATTGCTTAATTAATTTTAGCAGATAATTCACACGAAATATCAAGGCGATAGTCGATCTAACTCGTTTATCATCTGTGTAATAAATCACATACTGCTCTATTTGTTATCTGTTCTCCTATTTCTTTAACAACAGTCCCAGTGGGAACTGACAGTGATACGATCAAGTTTATGATGATTGCTTCAGATAAAAAGTCAAGGAAAAACTGATATTATTGTAGTAGAGATTTCAGCAAGTCAATGGGTAATCAACCAAAAGAAATGTGCACGACCCACAGGGGATCGTAGACTAACCAATCAGCAATCGAAATGTAACGAGTCAATGGATAATCAACCAGAATAAATGTGCACGACCCACAGAGGATCATAGACTAACCAATCAGCAATCGCAATGTAACCAGTCAATGGATAATCAACCAGAATAAATGTGCACGACCCACTGAGGATCGTAGACTAACCAATCAGCAATCGCAATGTAACCAGTCAATGGATAATTAACCAAAAGAAATGTGCACGACCCCTGGTAATCAGTATTCAGTGTCAAAAAGGATATATAGAAAGTGAATGGCTAATCCCCCCCCACCCTTTAGAATGGTGTATACTTTGATGAAAATATAACATGCAATCCATGGATTATAATCATTTTCACTAATTGACCACAGACGAAATGGGTAGGCCCACAGAGTGAATATGACATACATCTCTAGACTGTACATTGCTTTAATATGCATTTGTGAATATGAAGTGCTCTATCGATGCTTTAACACATGCACGCACGCACACGCAAACAATTCGTTCATTAAAAATGTTTAAACCTTGACTCACCACAGATATGATGTTTTTCCCCGAAACTGATCTGTCGAATACCAGGACCACACATATTCATCATTGATTTGTGTTCAACTATAAGGTTCACTTTGATGGCACTGTTCGACACTTTCACTCTCCGTATTCCATATTGTAATCTAATTGTAAGGTTCTCTGATTTTGTCACAGATATATGTACGCAGGCACATTCAGATCTACACACCCATGAGTTCCCCCGAGGGGTACAACACATATTGAATGAGCGACATGTTTCTGATGCCCATGTCGAAGGCCATACCAGAATTGGCAGTAACGCAAAAAATACAATAGATATCATAATCAAATAGCACGTTCTTGATCGATTCACAAAGTTGTAATGATCGAGACAAAAACATAAAACGTTATCACCAAAATGAAATGCTGTGGTTAATCACCTAATTGCCCCTCCAATTAAAAACAAGGGTGTTAGAAATGTACTTTTCTGTATAATCTGATGATAACCTTATCAGTAGGGGGGAGGAGAAAGGGAATGGTGGATATCGTCAAATGTCATGATCCCTGTTGACAGCTTCGACTAACTTTACCGTAGACTTTTCTCAGAATGACGATATTATTCATCCCTTTCTTACAAAGATGTTACAATCGTTGTGTGTGTGTGTGTGTGTGTGTGTGTGTGTGTGTGTGTGTGTGTGTGTACGTGCGTGTGTGTGTGCGTGCGTGTGTACGTGTGAAAGTTTATTTTTTCATCTTGTTTTTTTTCGTTTTTTTTTTTTTTTTTTTTTTTTTTTTTTTTTTTTTTTTTTTTTTTTGTTGTAACGTAACTCTATGAGTCTCGATATTTCTGATTTAAAAAGATACATCATCGATTGACGATACTGAGCAGTCAATCGGTTAACTCGCCGCTGATCTTTCCCTTCTTTTATCATATGAGTCGAGTCGAGTGATAGTATCTTACTGACATAGCGAAATAAAATACGCCTAAAGATTGGGGACCCCTAAGGACGAGAGTTTCTTCTTTCTGAAGATAACATTTTTTCGTTATTGTGAAATAAAGTAATGATTAAGTATGGTAATTTCACGTTGACAGAAATTGGAATCTTTTGCGAAAAATAAGATTTTTGATATCTGCCTCAGAAACTATATAAAGAAAGTCATACGCCATAGCGCCCTCACCATTTTTTACCAAACTTGTTAACGTCAGAAAAAAGAAGCATGGCACAGAAATTCATTGATGAAACGTAAGTTTGAGTTAATTTAGAACATTTTAATATGTTTCTTTTTTAGAATAGAATTTTTAAAGTATACGCATTCTGATATAAGAAAATATATGATTTCATTTGATTATTATTATTATTATTATTATTATTATTATTATTATTATTATTATTGACTTTCAGATTAAAAGACCACCCCGAATACCAAACACCATCAAACAGCATGATCCCCCTCCAATTGTTCGACGACTGGTTGGATGGGGATTCAGATAAAATGCCAGATATTCCAGAGAAGTATGTGTCTCTCTCTCTCTCTCTCTCTCTCTCTCTCTCTCTCTCTCTCTCTCAATAAATTATCTGTATCAAAAATTATTATTACTAAGAAACTAGAATTATGTTTAACTACCTGCCTTCTGATATCATGGCTAAAATTTTCCTTTTTTTTTACAGGAGCGACGACTCCATGGATTTGATAGAATCGCAATGGTGGAGCAATCTGACCCTGTACGTATACATATATACATCTCTCTCTCTCTCTCTCTCTCTCTCTCTCTCTCTCTCTCTCTCTCTCTCTTCCAATAAAATATCTGTATTCAAAAGCTGTTATTACTTAGAAAAAAAAGATTGGTTTTAACTACTTAACTACACGCCTTTTTATGTCCTTACTACAATTTACCTCTTTTTACAGAAGCGACGACTCTACAAGCGCATCCACCGTCGAGACAGAGGATGAAAATCTATTGTTGTACGTATATATATATATATATATAAATATACATATCTCTCTCTCTCTCTCTCTCTCTCTCTCTCTCTCCCTCTCTCTCTCCCTCTCTCTCTCTCTCTCAAAATAAATAAATATTCTACGCAATGAAAATAATATCAAACATACTGGCATAAAATGTTTAATATTTCAATCAGACACCCCCACCCCCCTTTTTTTTTAAAAGTTAATGCATTTTTTATATTTTTAACAGAGGAGGAGACAGTCTAACGAACACCCCTGTGTCTATAACAACAGAGAGACAACTCTTAAAAACACCTACAAGTCCACAAGAAGATAGAAGACATAAAAAGTACGTATAACACCAAAGTCATTTTATTTTTGTCTCATATTTCACGTACAATTTACCAATTCAATCAATTACAGGAAACCTTGTTTTTTTTTGTTTGTTTGTTTTTTTTGTTGTTGTTTGTTTTGTGTTTTTTACAAATACTAGTTTTTTTTTGTTGCAACTTGAAAACCTTTTTTTTTTATAAATACTAGTTATTGTTGTAGCCTTTTGCGTGAAAATAGAATATATAGTTCTATGATTATAGGCAATTATTTTTCACTTTGAAAGAAAGCAAACTAATATAAAATTTAACTTTTTTTCAGGTTGAATGAGTTGAAAGATGATTTAGAATCAGGACTTATAATAGTGAATAAACTTATGGAAGAGTTGACAAGTCTCATACGCCGTGTTAATAATGGACTGGCAGATAACAATGAATAATATTAAATTTAATGAACAGTGTCAAGAGAAAAATGTTTTGGTTTTGTTTGTTTGATTTGATTCGTTACGACCCATCAACAATCATTCAGTTAAACAGAGACGGATCTTCCTTGATTGAATCAGTACTTATCTAGGATAAATGTGTCTTGCTCAAGGACCACAACGCAGTGACAACTATGAGATTCGAACCGGAGAATCCCCCCCACCCATTGGTTTGGAGTCGAACATTCTATCACTGAGTCACTACACTTCATATAGTGTTTTTTTGGAAAACAAAGAGACTGACCAGCTGTTAGATTTTCACTGTTCAGTTGATTAGTGTCTTTGTTTTGCATATGCAAACAGGTTTTTCTCTTGACACATCTTAAGTGTATGAAAAAATATATTGGATTATATAAGTATTATTGGATTTTATAAGTGTATTCTATATTTGGTAAATATAAAGTTTTATTATCTTTATCAGTAGTGTTTCATTTTTCGATTGCTTACCTCATTACGTAGGATACAATCCAAAAATTCACAGAAGTTATGAAATTTACCCGTTGTGCTAACTATAATCTATACAAGCCTTTTGTCTTTAAGCATTGAGTTCGGTTTTTTATACTCCCCTCAACAAGAATCATTTCTATATTTGGAAAACATATGCCAAATTTAGAAACAAAGTTATTTTTAGGGTTAACATCATCATGCCCCTATACATTCGATCTTCTCATTGGATAACGACTACGTTCTCAGCTATTTTCGAACATTCACGTCATATATGCCCCTATAAATCTGACGTTCTGATTGGATACTCAAAAGTACATTCAGGTATTGCGCAATGATCGGGGAATCCCTATTATGATGTCATTCTAAAAATAGACCATACGTCATTCTAAAAATAGATCATGCCCCCATAGTCCAGTACATTCAGGTATTGCGCAATGATGGGGGAATCCTTATTATGACGTCATTCTAAAAATAGACCATACGTCATTCTAAAAATAGATCATGCCCCCATAGTCCTATACATGCTGCTTGTGATCAAAACAATTTGCATAAGTTTTGGCTACCCTATCCTAAGGAATCTCCATGCGAACTTTGAGTTTAATTGGCCAAGTGGTTTCTGAGAATACTATGCTTTAATACATTGATGGGACTCCAGTATAAGCTGAAAGTTCAAAGGTCAGCCTCGACCTTTGGAGCTTATTTATAGTCACTGTCTCATTAGGGTTTTAACATATCAAGTAAGAATAATGACTTAGGCTTCAACAGTATTCAAAAATCAACTTTTCAAAAAAAAAAAATCCCATTTAATTGCATTAGGATGCAAATTTGACCTTGACATTAAGTAGGTCAATGTCAACCTAGGATCATCATTTGAACAAATCTGGTAGGCCCCACATCCCAAATGCTACATACCAAGTCCCAAGGTCATCGGCCTTCTGGTTCTGGGGAAGAAGATTTTTTGAGGGTTTTACCATATATTGGCGTCACGGCCATCTTGGTCATGCGACGAAGACCATTTGAACAACATTCCGTACCTGTATCCTAAGGAGTCTCCATATGAAATTTGAGTTCATTTGGCTTAGTGGTTTCTGAGAAAACTATGTTTTAACATATTGATTGAACTCCAATATGAGTGATAATGGCTGAAAGGTTAAAAGTCAACCTTGTCCTTTGGAACTTACCTATAACCATTGTCTCATCATGTTAAACATATTGAGAAAGAATAATGACTGGCTTCAACAGATTTCAAACAATAAACTTTTCAAAAATTTCCCATTTAAATGCATTAGGATGCAAATGTGACCTTGATGTTTAATAGGTCAAGGTCAACCTAGGATCATCATTTGAACAAATCTGGTAGGCCCCACATCCCAAATGCTACATACCAAGTCACAAGGTCATCAGCCTTCTGGTTCTGGAGAAGAAGATATTTAAAGGGTTTTTACCATATATGGACCATCTTGATCAAGTATCCAGGACCATTTGAACAAACTTTCGTTCCCCCATCCTAAGGAGTCTCCATATGAAATATGAGTTCAATTGGCCCAGTACTTTCAGAGGAGAGGATGTTTGAAAATACTGACAGACGACGGATGGACGGACGCAGGAGTCATTGGTATACTAATAACTCACAAATGAGCCTTCAGCTCAGGTACGCTAAAAACATGAGCTCTGATCTGAATAAGCTCTCCTGAGGGTTTCAGAAAAGTTTTTATTATGAGTCTATGGGAGCAAATGACCCCTGATGAATGGCCAATCTGGACACAAGGGTTTTGCTAGAGCGTCTAGTCTTGTTACTGACTTAAACACTCGCAATAAATTGTTAACTCAGAAACTTCTTAAACAAGGATATAAATATCATAAACGTCGCAAATCATTTTCTAAATTTTATAGACAATACTATGATTTGATATCTAAAATCTAAATTGAACTTAAATCTCTCTTGCGTCAACAGGAATTCTATGGTGACTTGGTGTATAAATTAAAGAAGATTGTAGGCTCTAATATTTTATCAGCGCAGTTCATTAAAATAATTTCCCATTAAAAAGATTGGCTATAACTTTGGTGTATTGGAATAGACTGCATACTTGGCTACAACAATGTTTTGCAACAGACTGCATGCTTGGTGGTCAACCCAATCGTGGTTGGCAACTTTGCTTTCCTCTTTAATTGCACGCTGGTGGGTCGGACTTCAGACTCTATGAAGGTTATGACTTTAAAAGAAAGTAAGGGTGCAAAGATCAGGAATCGATACAATCAAGTACCACACCTGACCCAGGATACCAATGGGAAAGTGACAAACTCGCAGTAGACACCACAAACGTGAGCCAAGAGGTCAGCCCTTTCCCAGCAAGTGACCACAAAGCACATATAAACAGACGCGCACAAAGACACAGCAAACACAAGACAAAATAAAAACATAAAAGATCCTCAAAAGAAGTACCGCCTTGGAACGGTCAGTAAAATATTTTATTGGAGGGCTTAAACCGGTTTAACGGCGCCAACCTCACCCTTAATTCAGATGTGGATAAAGACACATAGATATTTGGTTTGCATGAAAGACCCCTAACTTATCAATGCACCATCTCCTAAAACATATAAATCAAGATATAACAAGGAGGTAAAGCAAGGATAAGGACTCAACAGTAAATTAAACTGAATACCGGAGCAAAAGAAATCCAACAGGTAAATCCCGGTGGGCATGACAAACAGCCAAAGAAAGCATCAGGCCCCTACCATCTCATCAATAGATAAGTCTTTAAGTCGGAACCATCATAGAGTCTGAAGTCCGACCCACAGGCGTGCAATTAAAGAGGAAAGCAAAGTTGCCAACCGTGATTGGGTTGACTACCAAGCATGCAGTCTGTTGCAATACATTAATGTTATAGCCATTGAACTGCGCTGAAAAATTATTAGAGCCAACAATCTTCTTCAATTTATACACCAAGTCACCATAGAAATCAGGTTCCGAAAGTCCTTGGCGCAAGAGAGATTAAAGTCCAACTTGGATTTAGAAATCAAATCATAGTATCGTCTATAAAATTTTGAAAATGTTTTGCAAAGTTTATGATACTGATAGCCTTGTATAAGAAGTTTCTGAGTTAATAATTTATTGCGAGTGTTGAAGTCAGCAACATAGCTAGATGCTCTAGCAAAACGAATGAGTTGAGAGATATTGACTCCATAGGATGTAGAACGAAGAACATCACCATCTAAAAATGGGAAATTGACAATTTCAAAATCAAAGTCATCACGTTTATCATAAATTTTGGTAAAACCAATATCATTAGAAATTGACAAATGCAAGTCTAAAATGCGGCTTCAGTATCAGAGGCATTGGTTTTATTCAGTTGGAGCTCTAAAGGTATATTTGACTAGCCATATTGTCAAAATAAACATTGACATATCTATTGATGAGATGCTTTGGCTGATTTCAGGTCCACCTGGGTTAACCTGTTGGATTTCTTTTGTTCTGGTATTCAGTTTTATTAACTGTTGAGTCCTTTTCTTTGCTTTATCTCCTTTTTATATCTGATTTATATGTTCTAGGAGCTGGTGCGTTGATAAGTTCGGGGTCTTTCATGCAAACCAAACATCTATGTGTCTTGATCCACATCGGAACTAAGGGTGAGGTTGGCGCACTGTGAAACAGGCTTAAGCCCTCCAGTAAAAAATCTTCTTTTGTGGATCATTTATGTTATTTCTGTCTTGTTTTGTTATGCTTTCGTGAGCGTCTGTTTATTGATGCCTTGTGGTCACCTGGTGGGAAAGGACTGACGTCTTGGCTCTCGTTCGTGATATCTAATTGTGAAGTTGTCACTTTCCTATTAGTATCCTGGGCTAGGTGTGGTGCTAGATTGTATCGATTCCTGATCTTTGCCATATTTCTTACTTTTCAAAAGAAGACCATTAAACAGTGCTAAATACTAACATATAGGATGTGGGTCTCACGGTTTTAGTGTGTTCTTTTTAAGTTATACCTTATAATCATGTCTATGGAACTTCAAGCTGATGGCCCAATAGTGTGGTCGATTCCCATCCCACGGACTTACATGTAGTTGGCAGGATTTATGTAGATGACCTTTATACATTGCTATATACTAGGGCAGACTTGATTTAGCCTTCCACTCCTAACAGGCAGAAAAGAAATCAAGTGTGCTAGAACATCTGTGCAGGAGTACTCGGCCTTCCGAGGTGGTGTAGACAGAACAGTCACGTGACCTGTTCCAAAACAAGATGGTGGAGCGCTGTCTGCATGTACTGAGATATTTGTAAAGCTTGATTTACTCCGGAGTACTCCTAAGTGCCCAGTTTTACCTGTTTTAGGTGGCTGATCTGGCATACTCTGTATACTCTAAAATCATTAAATCAAGTCCGCCCCAAAATATAAGCTTAATGGTTTCAGAGGTCATTTAAGTTTTACAATTATAAGTCATTGGCGTAGCTCCCATTACGCAGTTACGCACATGCATAATTAAAATAGCAACATTCAAGGGAGGTCACCTAATGTGGTAAAAGTGATTTTCCATGCCATAAGGAACTACTCTTAAAGGAAAGAATTAGCTCCCTCTTTCCTTTAAGAGAAGTTGCCATTTTGAAAAGAAACGCAATTGAAAAGAATAACTGCTTGATCCAGTAGTCTTCCTTTGATGTGCGTAACTTTTCAGCCTTCTAGCTGCGCTATTGTGAGTTAAAGTCTATGGGAGCAACCATCATTTTCGTCTCTGTTTTATCCCTGAATGTTTTAATCATATCTTTTAATGTGGATTACGTACCTGTTTAGTGGTTTGAATAGTGTTTTGTGGTGGTATATGTGGTATTTAGTGACACTCATTTCTTCTTGTGATTTTTTTTGTGGATTAAGACCCCCGTCCTTCCTCTTCATCTGCACATGGCAACGACATGACTGTGCATTCTCGCGAGGCCTGACGATACCTCATCTAGATCTCTCGCATTTTGCCATTTGCAATATGGGTAACGAGCGATATTTGGCTAGTGCTGCTCAATCATCGCACTCCCGTAGTGACAGAATTTATTGTTAAAAATAGCAAAGTTAAATTTTTGATAGTTTATCATTTCTCTTTCGTCAATATTTTCTGGATGTGCAGCCCTGAGTCATGCAAGCAGTGATCGCATAATATATTTTTAATACAAGTAGCCCAGTGGGCAACGATCGCTCACCATGGAGCCAGCATAATATTTGGAGACACCATAATTTACGATGCTCAAAGGCAGATAACTCTGAACTTGAAACAGTGACCAGGAATTAATTCAAAAACATGAGATATTATGCCGGTTCTAGTTATCTGCAAGTATTAAAAAGATCGGAATAAAAATTGCATTGGAAACCTGGTGAAAGTGTAGTTTTCAGATACTCAAGGGCAGCTAACTCCGTAGTCAGTTATGGGATCTCACTGAAATTCAAACTCATCCATACTTTTATGTAAGTCCTGGTTACCTACAGGAATGAAGAAAATCAAATGAAAAATGAAGACCTGTGCTAGATTGGTCACAACATTACCTAGTTATATTTTAGATGCTCAAGGGCAGCTAACTCTGTAGCTGGTGGATGGGTGTGGCAGAAAATCAAACTTATTCAAACTTTTATGGAAGTCCTTGTTACCTACAAATGAGGTAGATCCATTCAAAAATGAAGGTACTAGAGTGGTCACAACAGATCTCCCATTGTAAGTCTATGCAGATTTTTTATGATGCTCAATGGAAGTTAACTCCACAGTCTAAAGTTGGTTCTACTTTAAATTAAACTCATCCAAGCTTTTATGGTTGTCCTTGTTACCTGAAAGAATGGAGAAGATCCAATAAAAAATGAAGGCGCTAGAGTGGTCACAACATTATCACTCATTTTTTAAGATGCTCAAGGGCAGCTTACTCCATAATAGGTGATGGGATCTTGACTGAATTCAAACTCATCCAAGCTTTTATAGTTGTCCGTCTTATCTGCAAGAATGAATATGATCTATTATAAAATGAAAGCACTAGAGTGGTCACAACAATTCTCCCATTATAAGTCTATGCAGATGATTTAAGACGCTAAAGGGCAGTTAACTCCATAGTCGCAGGTCTGATCTGGCTAAATTTTGAACCCATCTAAGCTTTTATAGTTGACCTTGTTACCTGCAAGAATGAAGAGGAACCAATCAAAAATGAAGGCGCTAGAGTTGTCACAACATTATCCATCAATTTTTAAGATGATTTAGGAGAGCTAACTCCATAATAGGTTATGGGATCTTGACGAAATTCAAACTCAATCAAGCTTTTATAGTTGTCCTTCTTATCTGCAAGGATAAAGAAGATCCATTCAAAATTGAAAGCACTAGAGTGGTCACAAGTTTCTCCAATTATAAGTCTATGGGGATTTTTCCAGATGCTCAAAGCCAACTAACTCATAAGTCCTTGGTCGGATCCTTCAGAATTTCAAACTCATCCAATCTTTTATGAGTGTCCTTGTTTGATGAAAGAATAAAGAAGATCCAATCAAAATGTAGAGGCTAGAGCGGTCACAACATTATCCATCAATTTTTAAGATGCTCAAGGGGAGCTAACTCCAAAATAGGTGATGGGATCTTGACGAAATTCAAACACATCCAGGCTTTAACAGATGTCCTTATTGTATGCAAGAATGAAGAAGATCCATTCAAAATTGAAAGCACTAGAGTGGTCACAACATTTCTCCCATTATAAGTCTATAGGGATTTTTCCAAACTCTCAAAGGCAGCTTACTCATAAGTCCCTGGTAAGATACTGCTGAATTTCAAACCCATGCGATATATTATGGGTTTACTTGTTGCCTGCAATAGTGAAGAAGATCCAATCAAAAATGAAGGAGCTAGAGTGGTCACAACATTATTCATTAATTTTTAAGATGCTCAAGGGGAGCTAACTCCAAAATGTGTGATGGGATCTTGGCGAAATTCAAACTCATCCAAGCTTTAATAGTTGTTTTTATGAAGATCCATTCAAAATTGAATGCACTAGAGTGGTCACAACATTTCTCCCATTATAAGTCAATGGAGATTTTTCCAAATGCGCAAGGGCAGGTAACTCATAAGTCCCTGGTCGGATCCTGCTGAATTTAGAACCCATCCGAGATATTATGGGTTAACTTGTTGCCTGCAAGAATGAAGAAGATCCAATCAAAAATGAAGGAGCTAGAGTGGTCACAACATCATTAACTTTTTGGAGGCTCAAGGGCAGCTAACTCCGAAGTCAGTGATGGAATCTTGCCTAAATTCAAACTCATGCGAGCTTTTATGGTTGGTCTTGTTATCTGCAAGAATGAAGAAGATCCATCCAAAAATGAAGGTACTAGAGTGGTCACAACATATCTCCCATTATAAGTCTATAGGGATTTTTCAAGACGCTCAAGGGCAGCTAACTCATAAGTCCCTGGTCGGATCCTGCCGAATTTCGAACCCATCCGAGATTTTATGGTTGTGCTTGTTACCTGCAAGAATAAAGAAGAAGAAATCAAAAATGAAGGACCTAGAGTGGTCACAAGATTTTCCCCAATATAACCCTATGGGAGCTATCTGTTGCCATGGAAACCAGAGTTCAGATCCGATCTGGCCCAAAACCGAATGCAGTGAATCCCCCACCCAAATGATGCTTCTGATGAAATTTGATTATGATTGGCCAGCTGGTTTCAGAGATATTCATGTTTGAAAGTGTGGACGCACGGACGCACGCACGGACGGACGCCGGCTCGAGTCCCATACTATAAGCTCACCCTGAGCCTTTGGCTCTGGTGAGCTAAAAAATGGCGGCCCAATCCCAGTATGCACCGAGGGAAAGGCTACAGGTTAGTACGTGCTAGCGTGCTTCCTGTTTGCGACAATGCATGACTGTGTTGTATCCAAATCCATGTTTTAATAGTAAGGTGTTTAAAAGGGGTTGTTTACATAAGTGAATTTACTTAGTACATATTTGCTTTATATCCCAGCAGTTTCCTTATATTTAACTTGTTCTTTTTCTTGTTTTTCATTTTCAGCAGCAATCATCTCCTGCCTCAAAGCCGAGGCTTCCGACTTAGACAAAGAATGTTTTTTCGCCATATGATTCCAATATTGACCCTTCGTAATGTAACCATGGTTGCATATATGACACACAAAATTCTTCTCACCAGTATGTATTTGAGTGTGTCTCTTAAGTGAACATACATCTTTAAATCCTCTGCCACAAAACGAACATGGTATTGTAACATCAAAATGAATGCGCCTATGGCTTTCCATATAACGACTCCTAAAGAACTCTTTGCCACATATATCGCATTTGAAAGGCTTTTCTCCCATATGCACATTTCTAACATGTACCGCGAGGTTCAGTGAGCCTGAAAAAGCTTTGCCACACACCTTACACACATATTTAAGATCTTTAACAGTAGGCGTATGTTTCATTTTGTGCAGCTTTAAGGCTTCTGGTGACTTGGCTATAAAGTTACATTTATTGCATCGTATAAAGTAGTCTGTATGCTTCCTTTTATGAGTATTAAGGCCAGCAATATTTTGATAAACCTCTCCACATATTTCACAAATAAATGGTCCTGTAAGCTTACCACTATGGTGTCTTTTATTGTGTTTTGATCTGGTCCATTTGTAGACAATTTTCCCACACAATTCACATTTATAAACCGGACTGGAATCCTTTGGATGATTCAGTGGTCGTGTTCCTGGCATATTATGCACTAATACCTGATGTCTTCTAATATTTGTTAAGAATTTGTTACAAAGGTCACATTTCACCCTTGACTTCCCTACACCAACACGGCCAGTCTTGGTTACAGAACGCTTTTCCAATTTTTGCTGCCCTGTCTCATTTCTTTGGGAAACATGTTGTCTTTTACCACTGATAAACGTTTTGTTTGATTGATAACCACCTTTTAAACTTTGATCATCAACATTATTCATTTTCATGTCTGATTGTCTTTTAAAACAAGTGTCATCCATCAATCCAGTCAACAGTTTCATTGCTTGTCCTCCTTGACAATCCACATTGCACAAAGATGCTTTTGAGCTCTCCAAATCAAGAGCCTTCTTATTTAATCCTTCTATTGGTGTTGTGACATTTTCTAATGCTCCACCGCTCTTCGATGAAATATGTTGCTTACATATCGCTACAAGAATATCACTCATTGGGGTTTTCCACATACTGCATAGTAAACTGGAATTAGTTTTTGAAGAATCGAGTGCTTGATATGTTGAAACATCAGTACTACACATATCACCATCGTTGGTCCTAGAACATTCAATTTCACAATTTTCTGAGACAGTTTCACTTGAATCAATATTCATTGATATACATGTATCTACATCTTGCTTTATATGGTACTCAAGGTTTAATTCAGTTTCACTTGAATAATCAATGTTTTCTGACACATCTACTTCTTTCTTAATGTCTTTCTTGATATTTGAGTCAACGTTATGTGTAAGGTTATCAGCATCAACACAACTATGCCTTTGAACTGCACCAATGACATTGCATGCTGCGTTATCAGTTTCACCAGGTGTAAAGGTTTGAGCAGGCGTAATGGAGCCATGCTCAGTAGATATGAGATCAGATGAACATGTTTGAGTAGACACATCTACTGATGCAGACACAGGATATGCTGTTAGGGTAGTGTGGTTATATTTATATGATCCTCCTTCAGGGTGGTCAATGAGGTGGAAATGAAGTAGGGATATGTATTCAAAACACATATTACATCCTCCACATTTGAAGTTATTTTCAAGTTTGACCAAAAGTGTTTCATCTGTAGACATTTTCTTTCATATATATTCACTGTTTTCAACTAGGTTTCTGTATTAGAAATCTGAAAAATAAAGCAGGTGTAAACTAAAGTTATTAGTAACAAATACATGTATTTCATACAAGAGGTGTTTCATGTTTATATAAGCAAATTTGAAGTTTAAGGAACAAGAGCTACGGGCATTAAGAGGCTATTTTGGCCCCCTATTAGGGAAAAAATTGCGTTTCCCATATTTCTTCTTATTAATTTATTTAAACAACAGCCCAAGCGTAACAGTCTGATATTGGCTCAAGTTTTACCATTGCTACGATAACAAAAAACGTCTGCCAAAATAGGCTGAAAATGGGAAAGTGGCCAATTTGGAGCATATCTGATGCATTAGACAGAGAAATTAACATCGAGCACAAGCAAATACGAAAAGATATTTTAACAGATGATGAGAAGTATCACTGCACGCAACCTATTAAAATCGTTTTAGTATCTGCTTGTGCTAATATCTAATTCTAAAAAATCGGACTGCAAAAATCTTTAAATTTAGCACAAAATGCCAATTTCACTATTTTAAAAGTAAGAAAGACGGCATAGATCAGGAATCAAGTATAACACTAGAAATGATGTTGTTACGTAAACGGGACCCCAATTAAAATTGCCGAACGATAGGAGGCTAAGGTAGTGACCTTCATTTCTAAACTCCAGCTGTTAAGTTTTTAGACTTAATTTTTCGCAATAACTTTTTTATCTTCAATTTTAGCGAAATGTGTTCGCGATGAAAAGTATTCAGGATCATCTCCGCCAACTTCACCAAATGTTTCCAACATCCTAGATGCTGCAGGTTAATCTGTGCTTAGATGCACTCTTTGAACATTTTAAGCAAAGCGCAAATAAACTAAGTCCAAGATGTCAGTCAAAAGTTACATTGCACCGCCCTATTTCAATTACTAAAGCGATGGATGGCTTGTTCAAATATAATAGAAATCGCGCCTTATTCGCTCGTGCGTTATACTAGTAGGGTCGTCTCAAAACCGCTCATTTCATAGCATGTGCACAAGCGAAAAATTGCACGTCATGCGATAACTCAGCTTTGTTCTTACAAATGAGCCTGCTTTAAGTTGATTCTGCATATGCACGGTAAATTCTGAGTATGTTAACGGCAGTTTTATGTTATACACAGCCTTTGAAGAACGGGAATATGCACCGCTTCCGAATATTTTTTGAAACTACCCCTTTCTGTCACGCCTATACGAATTATACCTGTCATTAAAAGACTTAGAAATTTAGGACGAATTCAATTTATTGCAAAATCTTCATCTATATACACAAAAATCTGTTTGCGCCACAAGCACAAGACCTTTTGGAGAAGTTGGCGGAAATTCTCTACAACCTTCATCGCGAACACATTTTGCTAAAATTGAAGATAAAAAAGTTATTGCGAAAAATTAAGACTAAAAACTTAACAGCTGGAGTTTAGTATCACACCTGACCCAGGATAAAATATGGGAAAGTGACAAAATCACAATTAGACATCACAAACAAGAGCCAAGAGGTCACCCTTTCCAAGCAGGTGACCACAAGGCAACAATGAACAGATGCGAAAGCATGACCTCAACAAATGAAACATGTGACATCTGCATCCGGGCCATTTTTGGCCGCCAGAGGCATAATTTGAACAAACTTGTTAGAGGTTCACAAGATGATTCTACAAACATAATATCAAGGCTCAAGGCCTAGTGATTTCATACAAGAAGATTTTTTATGTTTTGGCCCCAGGGGCATTACTTGATTGAACTCATCTGATAATTGGGAATAAACCCTTTTTCTTGCATAGATGTCTATTCGTATAGCTGTTTACACCCATTGTCAAATGAAAGAAAATCCATGTTCAAATCAGGAGATTCATGTGCTGTTTGAACTTGGGTCTGAACTTGAAAATACTTAATATGAGCCCTCCGTTATTTGCATGACGTTATATACGGAAAGCATTGTGGACCTGACTGCTCATTTCGCCGATGTTTTTGTTCGCTAAAACCTTGTGTAAGGTGATGACGTCATGACGTTCGAAAGTACACAGCGGACGCCATTTTGTTTAGAGAAATCCAGTGTGAGAAAATGGACAATTTAATGTTTTAGCAGTGTTTTCAGAAAGAATTGGGCTGGAATAAGGTAAAATATGCAACAATAACGATCACATATGTTTGTTTCGTTGCATTAACAATTTCTGGGTCCCTCGGATGATGTTGAACACTCGGCCTATCGGCCTCGTGTTCAAACAGCATCCTCAAGACCCGGCAAATGTTAATGCATGAAAAAACATGTGTGATCCCTATAGTATACTGGAACCCCCTGAAAGGGTAGTTTGTTAGTTTGCTGCATTTCATCAGGGTCTGCACTGTTTGCTATGATAAATGGACTATTCAGAGACTGAAGAACATATTTATTAGGAAAGTCTACCTGTGACCCCTTAAAACATATAATGGACAATCCCATCCTTATAGTAGCTATCTGTATGGGAAAATCAATCTTCCCAGAATCAAGGGAAAAAACTCCCTACAAACAAGACAGCTACATTTGCAAGATTTGTCTCCCTTACAAGATTCCTATAATATTTTTTTTAATTTGGACTCAGTGGTCAGTAGTAGATTTCGTTTAAAGACAGTTCTCATCTAGAGCTCTGGTAGCCCTTTTGACCAGTGGAGTGGAACCATTTGTGAAATTTTGGTAGAAGGCATCGAGGAAAAATTCTGTGAAATTATTTTGAATTTGGACCAGTGGTTCAGGAGAAAATGCCGTTTAAAGCTATTTCTTATCTGGAGCTCTGTCAGCCCTTATGTTCAGCCGAGCAGAACCATTTGTGCAATTTTGGTAGAGGGCATTATGAGGAACTATTCTGCGAAATTATTTTGAATTTGGGCCAATGGTTCAGGAGGAGACATCATTTAATAGATTTCCTTAATCTGGAGCTCTGGCAGCCCTCCTGTTCAGTGGAGCAAAACCATTTATGCAGTTCTGAAAGAGGGCATCATAGGGATCATTCATATGAATTTATATGAAATTTGGACCAGTGGTTCAGGAGATTTTATTGAAAGAAAAAGTTTAAGGCCGATGGACGGACAAATACCGATCACAATAGCCCATCTTGAGCCTACGGCTCAGGTGAGCTAAAAAGAGTGGGGATATCAAGAAAAATCTTTTGGCTGTGTTTTTGACTAAATGTGGAGTGCCCTAAACTCCTCAGTAGTCTAGGAATTGACCACCGAATAAGAAAGACTATTCCACTGAGTTTTTCAGGGCATCACTGTATCTCTGGTATCTACAATATTGGGCACTGTTAGATTTCAAACTGTAAGCAAGGGTCAGGTAACTGTCTTTTTCTATAGACACAGCACCAGAAAGTATTTTATGAAAGAGAAGCAGGGAGGATTGATCCCTACGGGCCTGAAGAGATGGCCACTCAAGCTCATCAAGCATCTCGCCAACACTACTTGTGCTTTGCCATCTCCTGCAGGTCCAGCCGGCTGCTGTTGTCTGAAAGGAAGTAAGGGTGCAAAGATTAGGAATCGATACAATCACATACCACACCTGACCCAGGATACCAATCAGAAAGTAACAAACTCACAATTAGCCACCACAAACGAGAGCCAAGAGGCCAGATCTTTCCCAGCAGGTGACCACAGCCGCCTGCTGTCTTCTGAAAGTAAGTAAGGGTGCAAAGATTAGGAATCGATACAATCAAGTACCACACCTGACCCAGGATACCAATCAGAAAGTAACAAACTCACAGTTAGCGACCACAAACGAGAGCCAAGAGGCCAGCCCTTTCCCAGCAGGTGACCACAAGGCATATGTAAACAAGCGCGTACAAAGGCATAGCAAACACAAGACAGAAAAAAACATAAAAGATTCACAAAAGAAGTACCGCCTTGGAACGGTCAGTAAAATATTTTACTGGAGCGCTTAAACCGGCTTAAACCGGTTTAACGGTTGAACTTTCTCTACCTGATAAATCTGAAGTTTTGAGTAAGGGCCCCAAATGGGTGCTGCATACTCTAGTTTAGGCTGAACCAAAGTTTTTATGCAACTTCCTAAATGTACTCTTAGGTGCAAAAGATAAGTTCCTGTGAAGGAAACCAAGTGTCTTAGTTGCTTTGGAAGATATTTCTGAAATGTGTTGACCTCAATCCATATTATTAGAGATAGTTATACCAAGGTATTTTGCTGACTGGACGTTTTCCAAGGGAATAGTCAAAGAGTATGTGTTTGTGATGCTGATGCCGAGTCACTCTCATGGACTGGCATTTGGCCACTTCGAATTCATTTGCCAATCAGCTTCCCAGTGATTAAACAATTTCTCAACAAATCATGAAAATGAGAGCCTTCTTCAAACAATGCAGGCTAAAGAAATCATATGGATTTCTTTTTTTAAATATGTACAGCCACTGGTTATGATGCATTCTGCATCCTTCATGGTGATACTTTTCGGTAATTCCACATTCCCTTTCATTAATATCGGATATTAACTTTCATGTTTCCGGTATTGAATTAGAAGGCTAGAACTAGTTGTTGTTGTTATTGGCCTTTTTGGTCAAAGTATCTCTCAGGTATGCTGATTTCTCTGACAGTGCTATAGCTTCTTCTAGTTTAAACTCTAGTTTTTATGTTTTTCACATTTATTTTCGCCGATAACTTTTTTATTACTTATTTTAGCAAACTGTGTTCGCGATGAAAGTTGTAGAGAAAAATTAGAGCCAATTTCTCCAACTGGTTCCATAATCCAAGGTGCTGCAGTTAACCCTGCGCATAGATGCACTCTTTAAGATTTTTAATCAAAGCTCAAACAAACTAAGAGAAATATGTCAGTCAAAAAAATGCATTGCGCCGCCATAATTCACTTTCTTAAGTGATGTATGGCTTGTTTAAGTATATTGGAAATCGCGCCTGGTTCGCTCGTGCGTTAAGCTGCTGGGGTCATCTTGAAACCACCCGTTTTGGAGCATGTGCATAAGAGAAAAATAGCACGTCATGCTTAATCACAGCTTCTGCTTGATCCCGCTAAAATTAGATTCTGTACTTTATGGGTTTGCAAACAGCAGGATTATGCTATGCACAGTCGCTGAATAACTGTATAATTACAATGTATTAAGCGCTTGTGAATATTCTTTTGAGACAAACCCTTTCTGTCACGCCTCTATTAATTTTACAAGTCAATAAAAGACTTAGAAATTTTCTGTGAATTCCATTTATCGCAAATTCTTCATCTATGTACACAAAAATCTGTTTGCGCCACAAACTTAGGACCTTTCGGAGAAATTGGCGCTAATTTTCCTGTACAACTTTCATCGGGATCACATTTTGCTAACATTGAAAATAAAAAAGTTATCGCCGAAAATCAATGTGAAAAACATAAAAACTAGAGTTTAATCTCTCAGGTTGTTCTATGGCAAATTTCTAAAAAAGCTAATACTTGTTTCGGTAGCTTTTTTTTGTTGTGCTCGTGAGAGATATTTTAAGCGCAGCTATATGCTTCCCAAAAATATGAATAAAGACAACGTTGTACGCTAGAAATAATAATATACTAACTGTTTTGCACGTTAATAAAAGATATATCAAGTTGGCTTACCACCGTATCAGAAGTGCTTGGAAAAAATAACAACAAAACAAGGGAGTTTATAATTGGAAATGCTGGGTCCGTCTAGTTGTCGAAAAGAAGCTTACTTATCGCAATGCACTATAATGGACCGGAGAAAGGCCTCATATAAACCGGACTTTGAATTTGCCTCTCGACGGATATATTCATTGGCGTAGCACGCATTATACCTGCGTAATAAAAATAGTAACATATTCAAGGGAGGTCCTGACAGATCCTGATTCCTCTCATTTATTTTCTGTTGGACTTAGAGAGACTGGACAGAATACACAGAAACACGGTTTGCTAAATATAGCAACATTTATGAAGTGAAGGTCATATCAGATCGAGGCTCGGGAGTAAACAAACACACGTTTACGTGTGTTGACAATGGAGAAACAACTGTCAAACGTGCTAATGGTCGATCTGTCGCCGTTTAGGGAAGAGTTCTGCCCGAATATTGACGAAAGGGCATAAGATGCATCCAGATTATGCTCAGACACGGCATTAGCAGTATTTCTGTCCACCAGAAGAAGGAATATAGAGGGGGGCTTTTGATGACCTGTTTGACACTATTTAACGGCAATTGCAACTTCTAACCTCGGACCCGAGTTGTAACGGACGATCCATTTTGTGATCTTTTTATCGGATTTCAGGGAAAATTAGGTTTGGTATTTCTTGTGAATTGTCTGGTTATAAAAAATCAATCCTTTTTTCTTTTGACATGTTTGAAGCAAAATATAAAAATGACATCTTTAAGCAGTGACCTATAGGTCACTGTTTTGGGTGCAGCATATCAGAATAAATGGACTATTCCAAAAAAGTCAGGATGGTTCATTATAATGTTATATTTTAAGGGGTCATAGGTTTTAATTTCTTAAAAGTATTGCATTTCTTTCTTTGAATTTTGTCTAATAAACAGTGCAGATCCTGATGAAATGTCGCATTATGTGGCATTACACCTAGGTCTTCACCATTTGTCAAAGTACCTGTTTAGGGGTTTCAAATCTTTAAAGCGCTAAGAATTAACCGGTCGAGTCAGCATGTAAAAATAGGGCAAATAAGCAAATCAAAACCCTTTGTACATCTGAGTCCCATTTACAGAAATCCTGGATTCCTGCCACCTGATAATATATAAATATAAAGTGAGATATAATAAATCGACTATGTTGAAAGATGCTGATTTTATTTGCCCTATGTGGTATTCAAGCTGACGGCCTCAGCAGTCCAGCCTAGAAACTGTGCTACAGAGACAACCAAAATAGATGCCGATGAATACTGGTTTTTTGCCTCATGTGCAAATCAGACTCACAACCTCGACATCACACTATCTAGCATAGCATCATCTCTGAGTGAGTGTGCTACTGATACAAATCCTAAAAATCTTCAAGTGTTCAGGTTAGGCATACAATTTCACAAGCAGCAGGCCTTATCCTGACTCAGAATGTTGTACCTTACACTTTAGCCAAATGGAATAAGTTTGAGCCAAGTGAAATTGACTTTAGCCAAGGTTTTAGCCTGAAAGTGGTATTGTACGAGTATTTTATTTAACTCTTTGCCTGCAAGCGGCGACTTTTGTTGTCTGCTGATAACCTTTGCAAACAGTTTGGACCCAGATCAGGCCCGACAAAAGGGCAGGACTGATCTGGATCCAAACTGACACCAGGAACTCTGATCGTATTAAGAAAAACCCAGCATCCAAAGATTTAAATATGGCACAATAATAAAGTGTGATTCACACTGTGAAGGAATAATTAAAGCTTTTTAGCCACTCTACATTTTTAGTAGCAAATGGCTAACTGGATGAGCCCCGAAGCAGCAGGGCCTATATACATAATTCTATTGCAAGTAAGAGCTTGTATGTGACTGTGGCTTTTCATGGTCATACTCATTTACTTTCTGATTCTCAGTTGTTTATAGGTCTGTAGTTCCAGCATCTAGAAACATCAAGTGTGAAATAGTTCCGACCATTTTAATAATGTATATCGATGCTATATTGCATGCTCTATTTTAAGAAAACAAAGCGCACTTTTGTAAATGGTTATTTATACTCGGAAACAAAATACACATCTTGAATATACATGTACTGTCTCTGGCAATGTGCAGCAGACAAGCACCATTCATGACAATATTTTTGAGGTAGTAAATAATTTACACTGATCAAAATGCAATTATCTTCACCTTTGGCATGTGAAATCAAATTATCAATATCAATGTGGTTAATAATAAAATGATTGAACATGCATGTCAGGCTTTTAGATAATAGTGAGTAATCAAAAATAATATTTCTTGCAATAATTCTTATTTCTCAACCAAAACATATGTTGTGGCCAGTGGGCACTCAAAAGAACCGTCTCATTGAGACAAATTTTGAATAGTGTTTGTCCGGACCTAGCTATGACTTAATTATAGTATATTTAGCATTAGTACAAATGTAGCTGTACTTACATGTAGTGTATTCTTAGATACACCACGAGAAAGCGCACAGCAAAACATTTCTAAACTATTTTTATTATATAGTCAAACAGAGGATCTGATATTAATCCAATGATTTATCTGACAGATCAGTTTAAGTCAGTTATAAAAGGATCATTGACACTTGCTATGGGTAAATGCCTATGGTTTTCAGTAAAAATAAAAGTTTGTCAATCGTCCCTTTCTTTGCCTTGAAGCTACCCTGACCTGAGTACTTTATGGCTGTGAAATCCGTTTTCGATATTAAATGCTTCAAATATGTAAAATTATGGGTAGAACAATCAGTTTTACATTAAGATATATAGGAATCCGAAAACATTTTTTAAAATATCATTCCCCCCGTGTGCCAGCAAAAGCTTTTGCCTGTATATGTGTTACCATATTTTACACTCTGTATGGAAGTGGCTTGCTGGCACACGGGGGGGGGGGAAGATGTTCAGCAGCCCAAAAACCCAGGGCCTAAGCCCATAAAATGCCTTTTCTACCAAAAAGAAATTAATGACAGTAATGAAGTTCTCTAGAACCAACCCCCAAAATTGCTTTGTATTATGTGCTAGTTTAATATAAAGTACTTAAAGATTAAAAGAAGAATTAGCAAGGTTTTATGCATTTTTTCATAAGAAAAAATCTCACTGTTTTTAAATGACACATTATTTTGCAAACGTCCTGTACTTATCTATTTGCATACTAGGGAATTGTTCATGTTTTTATTTTCGTCTGCTGACTTTCTTCAAAATTAAGTTTTTAAAAATAAAACCACCCAGGACCACCATCAGAGTGTCAAACAGTTTGGATCCAGATCAAGACCGACATTCTATTGGTCTTCATCTGGGTTCAAACTGTTTGCAAAAGGCTATTGGCAGACGACAAAATTATCCACTGGCATGCTGAGAGTTATAACAGGTAAATACTTTAGTGTTCAATATATTGCCTCATATAGGGATATACATGCATCATGTATACCATATGTATTAGGACACTTTAAATACATTCAACATGCTATGCCCCTTAAGCAAAGCAAAAGTAATATTCAAAGGATCTAGTTAGAATCAGTTTGACTTTCCAATGTTAAATGGGACACTTTCATTCCTTCAAAAATATTTATTTCTTTTGTTGAGCTTTCAGTTTTGTATTATTTACGGTACACGTAGTCAAAAATGTACAGGTAACTTCTAAATTATCTCCCCAGAATCATTTTATTACAAAACATATTTTGTTTTTAAAACAAATTCAATTCAATTATAGTGATTCGTTAATACTCTGCATATGGTATGTTCAATAGATATCACCATGCCTACCAAATAAATCAAGAAAACGTGCTGAAATCACTTTTTAAAGCACTTTTTATTTTTATGAAATTTCAGACCCCCTCCCCTTTCAACCCGCCATCACTCTCGAGTGCGTAGGAATTTTGAAAATATTTTGCTAGCTGGCTCTTGCTATTTGATTCACTTATTGCACTGATACTACATGCACCACACTAGAAGCAGCGTTCTGTGAATCAGAAAAATAGGCGTATAAGGCCCAAACCGTCAATGATCCTTTTGAAAGAGGACTGGGGGTACACAGCAATAGTATATCATGATTTCAGTTGCTTCTCTTAGACTGGTTTAGAATGCAGAACTAAAAATTTGATAGCATGCATTGTTATTTCTGATATTCCCTGCAAGGATGTGTACATAAAATTACTGCTTACATTTTAGGCAGGTGCACTTTTCATGTTTACCTTCTTAACAAAAGATGAAAGCAAAGTATGGCCAATGATAATTCAATTATCAAGATAAACATAAACCTAACATAGAAATAGTAGTACTTGTAAAAAACAACATCATTCTATTATAGCCTGAGTACTGGTGCAGATAGTGTGGTTTGCATCTATTAGACTTCTGTGTGGCAGGTGGGTTGATTTCGCGGTTTCATAAGTCTTTGACCTTTAACTGTCTGTATGTGGCGCCTGTTTGTGTTTGATTCTTTTTTTAACAAGAGGACACCGACGGCCCATTGACAAAACACGGACCAGTCACGGACTCACGGACTAATAGAAAAATGGTAAAGAATAAAGATTAATTGAGATCTGTTTATTGTTTTTTTAACCCTAATGGTCCGTAATGATTCCAAACCCGTGATTGTTAGCATTTGATGGGCATATGTTAGCATTTGATGGGCATATATTAGCGATATTTGACGTTAGTCTGTAGCTTATAGGTCCGTGAATGGACTGGTCCGTGAATGGAATGGTCCGTGAATGGTGATCGTTAGCATTTAATGGGCTGGTCCGTGAATGGTGATTGTAAGCATTTTATGGGCTGGTCCGTGAATGGAATGGAATGGTCCGTGGATATAGTTTGACTTTGGTCCGTGAATGGAATGGTCTGTGAATGAAATGGTCTGTGAATGGAATGGTCCGTGAATAGAATGGTCCGTAGAGAAAAAACAACAACAAAGAAATGACCATTTAAGATCTACAATCCAGGCATTTTATTCACGGACCATTCCATTCACGGACCAATCCATTGTCCGTGGAGAAAAAAAACAACAACAAAGAAATACCATTTAAGATCTACAATCCAGGCATTTTATTATTTTTGAAGATCGAATTTGGCGCTGAGTTTGGGTAATAAGTTGACAGCTTGGATGGAACCATTTCTTACATTCTGTACATGTAAACATGAAGCCGTGCTCTGGCATGCGACATGTACAAAATATTGGAATGCCTGTAACTTTTAACACAGGCTTTTTTTTACAAAAGACAGTTTTCTATGGGGGAAAACAGTGATTTTTTTTATTTTCAAGTCCTTGTAACAGATGTCTCCGCATGGCAGCCACATTGAAACTTATACTGCTAGGGTCTACACCATGCAGTATGCTTACCACACCGTACAACCGGCTGCTTTGATTACAGGTTACTAACAAGGATGACAGATACGGGATTTTATGTCCAATGAAGGGTAGGTTATAATTTATGGTTGGCAAAATTGTTAGAGAAGCCCTCTGGTACTCTGTGGTGGATGAGTACACTTGTAAGTGATGAGAGATCCTACAGAAACAAGCTGACGGTATATCACTCACAAATAAACCCACACTTGATCATCATTTCAGAGGTTCCCAAAGAAAAGTCACAAAAAACGGCTATCTGATCAGGTTGTGCGTCTCTCCGTCAAAGTCTGCTGTCTGCACTTATACACAATAAAACTACTATCATTCAGCTACATTTCTGCCAAATTTGAAGCCGCAGTTTGATTTTATAAAGTAACTTTCTACAATTATGACCTGTCATCAATGTTAGCCACTAAAATTCATGACCTGTCATCAAAGACAGCCACTTCAAAATTGACCTGTTGACAAAGGCAGCCATTTTTCATCTACCTGTCATCTTTGATGGGCTCCAGTAACTTTATAAAATCAAACTGCGGCTTCAAATTTGGCAGAAATGTAGCTTAATGATAGTAGTTTTATTGTATATAAGTGCAGACAGCAGACTTTGACGGAGAGATGCACAACCTGATCAGATAACCGTTTTTTGCGACTTTTCCTGGGAAACCTCTGAAATGATGATCGAGTGTGGCTTTATTTGTGAAAGATATAATGTCAGCTTGTTTCTGTAGGATCTCTCACCACTAACAAGTGTACTCATCCACCACAGAGTACCAGAGGGCTTCTCTAACAATTTTGCCAACCGGAAATTATAACCTACCCTTCATTGGACATAAAATCCCGTATCTGTCATCCTTGTTAGTAACCTGTCATCAAAGCAGCCGGTTGTACGGTGTGCTTACCATATTTGCGATGGCATAGACCCCACAGTCATTCCCATTCGTTTGTTTGGAGCATTTCATATGTTGCACAAAGATCTTGGGTAGGGGGGTGCACATGATCTTTGCAACTGCCCTTTCAGTAGCCGTTGACATATAAATTTCCCCGCTACTGTCATATAAATTGACGATGCCATCGTCAGAATTGAAATTTGAAAAGCAAATCCAATGTAATCCTCCGTCATTTGGGTGGGTGTTGATTATTTGGACAAATCTTCCGGATACAGGTTGAAACTCCGGTTTTGCAGCATAAAGTACAGACTGCATACCCTCGTCGTAGGGAAACTGCTGTCTTAATACAGCCTGGGTAGCGTCTATTATTGTGTCACTGAGCCACCCATTGTCGAAACTTCCTTCAATCCTTCTTTTTTCTTCTTGAGATAGATTTAGGCTGATTCCATCAACACTGGAAGTAGTCCGTGACGGTCCGTGTTTTGTCAGATCAGTCCGTGAATATTGGTCCGTTAGTCCGTGTTTTGTATTTTGGTCCGTGTTTTGTACTTTGGTCCGTGGTTTTATGGTGGTCCGTAACCAGTCCGTGAGTCCGTGACGGTCCGTGTTTTGTCAACCACCACACCGACGTGGATATTGCATAGGAATCTCATGTTAAACCACAGGAACTTGTCACAAACCCTTAGAATAGAAAAAGTAGCCCTATATTTACTTTTATGTTTACAGATACACACGCCTACTTTTTCATGAAAAAAGTTTGTGACAAGTTCCTGTGTGTTAAACGTATCTATTACAGATAGTCCTATACTCCACCCACTGCTATAAATGGTCGATGTGTATCGCATTTAACAGCTTGAAAAAGATAATTTTCTATTAAAGATATAAAACGCTACCCGTCAGACGATACAATATTCATTAAAATTTATGACTGTTAAGTTGACTTTTTTTTCTTATTGGCTACCTATGAAATATTTGCTGAAAAACTTATAGACTTTCTGCATTTGCGAACACGGGTTTATACCACGTGACTGCTTTGTTTACTCCTGAGTTCAAAACGAGGCAATATGGCGGCGGAACCGTGTTAGTGTGTATTATGAGCTTCCTCATACCCCACCCACTCCCATCACATTGCCGACGGCCCCAAGTTTTGATTGCGAGTCTCTTCACAGCCAGCTATATTCTTCAAAGCAATGTTCCAGATGTCATTTGCTCTACTTGTGTTCACTTGTCATACAGAATGCCCATGATTGTCACCCAAACCCTGGCCCGAGACCACCAAAATTCCCATGTCAAGAACGTGGAAAGGCCTGCAAATGGTCCTAGATCGGTAGCTTGCAGCAACTGCGAAAAATGTTTCCACACAGACTGTCTTCACATGAACACTGCAGTGTATGAGGCATAAGAGGCCAGTGATGTTAGCTGGTACTGCTGTAACTGTGGCATACCCAACTTCAACACAAGCTTATTTGAAGACTTCCTACCATCATCCTCTGACAGCCTGCACACTTCTAGATCTTCCATATCATCTAATGGTTCTGTTCTCGACACATCCAACATTGGACTCCCAAAGTCAACATCATCCCCCACTTCTAGGAAGCACCTGCCCCTTTCCAAGAGGAAACTACGCATAGTTTCGACCAACTTCCAAAGTTTGAGGTCCAAGAAAGCAGCATTTTGGAGTATGTTGGAGTATACTGACTCAGATATTATTCTGGCTAGCGAAACATGGTTGTATCCAGATATTACAGAGAGAGAAATACTTCCAGACAACTACAGATTTGTTGCATGGAAAGACGGAAAGAGTGATCCACATGGAAGTGTAGCGATCATTGCTATGGCTGAGTTTGAAGCGGTTGAGATAGAGATTTTAACGAAGACAGAATTTGTAGCCGCATCATTTGCATGTAAAAAATAGTAAGTGAGTATGCAGACAACCCCGTGGCACCGCGAGGAAAAGCTGCTCAACCATCACGAGACACCAGGAAGACAAATTAAGCAAAGCAATCAGCTCTCTCTTCTCTCAGCTAAAAACCTGAAGCAGCCCCTGATTGTGGGATCAGTATACAGACCCACTGACAACAACTATGAGTATGCAGAGGATCTGTGCAAAGCTGTGACACACATTGGCAGTACATACAAGAACTCTATACCATTTGGATTGGAGGCGATTTCAACTTGCCAGATATCGACTGGAAGACCAATTCTATAGTCAGCCACAACTACCCGATCCCCATCAATAAATCCATCTTAGACATGATACAGTACTTAGGTGCAGGGCAGATGGTGGACTTTCCTACACGTAAGGACAGTATTCTGGACATCTTTGCTACCAACCGACCAAGTCTAGTGAATAAGTGTACCCCAATATCTGGATTAAGCGACCACTATATTGTCTTGATTGATGCCAACATAGTGCCTTCTTGACAGAAGCCAACTCATCGACTTATCTACCTCTGGAACAAAGCCAACCTGATTGAGATGGAGCAGGATATAGCGGCCTTTTCCAGATCATTTACAACAGAAAATAGTGAAACAACCCCAATCAACACTTTGTGGGCCACTTTCAAGAAAAAGTGCATGGAAGTACTTCAGAAGCATGTCCCCTCCAAGTACATATCCACCAGATACAGTCAATCCTGGTGCAACCGCACAATACGACGATTGTCGCGGAGGAAGAGAAGAGCATACAGGAAAGCTAAGCGTACTAACAAGGATAAAGACTGGGCCCGCTTCAAGAGTCTTCAGAAGACCAACAGGAAGGAATGTAAAAGAGCACACGATGATTATGTCAACACAATGGTTACTGATGGAGGCAACAAGAAGAAGCTATACTCCTTTGTCAAGAACAAAAAATGCGACAGTTCTGGTGTAGCATCACTTAAGAAAGATGGCCTCACAGTCGGAGATGCCAGAGGGAAGGCAGAGGTTCTTAACAGTCAGTTCTCGTCTGTGTTCACAAAAGAAGATGATTCACCACTCCCAGACCTAGGCACCAGCAACACCCCAGATGCCCCAAACATCCAAGTAGGCAGGAATGGTGTGATGAAACTTCTTCAAGGTCTCAAGCCTCATAAAGCCACAGGACCAGACGAAATATCCTCACGATTCCTCAAGGAGATGGCATCACCCATCACACCAGCTCTGACTCTCATCTTCCAGGCATCACTTGAACAAGGACAGATTCCCGAACGAGTGGAAAACAGCCAATGTTGCCCCTATCTTCAAGAAGGGAGACAAGAGTAAACCCTCAAACTACAGACCAGTGTCCTTAACATCCATTTGCTGCAAGGTGATCGAACACATCCTGCACAGCCACATCATGAAGTTCTTCGAACAGCATAATATACTTTCAGATTCCCAGCATGGCTTCAGGAGGAACAGATCATGTGAGAGTCAGCTTATACTCACTATCAACGACCTTGCTAAAGGATTAGACAACTCCCAGCAGATTGATGGGATACTACTTGACTTTTCAAAGACTTTCGACAAGGTACCCCGGCGCCGACTAGCAGCCAAGCTCCACCACTATGGTGTACGGGGAAAGACCCTATCCTGGATACAGAGCTTCTTAGCAGGCAGGACACAGCACGTCACCCTTGAAGGTCAAGCTTCCTCTACATCACCAGTGACATCAGGAGTGCCTCAAGGAACAGTCCTTGGACCACTGTTATTTCTAGTATACATCAACGACCTACCGTCCAGAGACAAAGCAACCCCACGCCTGTTTGCAGATGATTGCTTCCTGTACCGCATCATCAAATCACCAGAGGACGCACAGGCACTTCAAGACTATCTAGATGCTCTACAGCAGTGGGAAAAGGACTGGCTTAAGTCATTCAACCCTGATAAATGTGAAGTAATCCAGATAACCAAGAAGAGGAAGCCTATTGATGCCAACCACACCATCCATGGCAAAGAACTCGGACACACCAAGAATGCAAAGTACCTGGGAGTCCTGATCAGCGACAATCCTTTTTGGAATGCTCATGTAGACACAGTGACTAAGAAGGCCAATAATACAACTGCTTTTCTCCGCAGAAATCTGTCTTCCTGTCCACAACATATCAAGGAAACTTGCTACAAGACATTCGTTAGGCCCCAGCTGGAATATGCAGCAACTGTTTGGGACCCACATACGGACATCAACATAGCTAAGCTGGAAGGAGTTCAACGCCGCGCTGCTAGATTTGTCACCAATGACTACAACTACACTAGCAGCGTCACAGCAATGATGAGAGCCCTTGAATGGGAAAGTCTTCAGCAGCACCGACAAGAGTCCAAAGCAGTTATGATGTACCGCATAGTAAATTCCCTGGTTGACATTCCTCCAGAACAACACATGCACCCACAAGGCACAGCAGTAACTAGAGGTCACCAGTCCAGATTCATGGTCCCTTACAGCAGGAAAGACACACACAGAACGACATTCTTCCCTTCTGCTATTCGTCTGTGGAGCCAGCTTCCAGAGAGCCTTGTCAACGCCTCTTCCCTTGATGTCTTCAAGACTGGGATAGCGGTAGCTCTCTCCACGTAGACTGTGACTGAGATGCTTTTAACCTGTTTTTTACTGTAAATTTGGACCTTCCCTCACGTGTCCAAAGCTTTTATCACAGTGCGATGATGCTTCCTACTTGGTTATGCACTTTATCAGAAGAAGAAGAAGAAGAGGTCACTTAATATGATAAAAGTGATTTGCCATAGCATATAAGGAACTGCTCATAAAGCCTCTAGTAGCAAATTCTTTCCTATAAGAGATGTTCCCATTTGAAAAGGGACACAATTGAAGAGAATCCTTGCTTGATCCAGCAGTCCCCCTTTGATGTGCGTAGCACTTTCATCGTCCTGGCTACGCCAATGATATTTGGCATAGTAAACTGTAACTACTGGACAGGGAGAGCGCCTCTCTGAGGCCGGTGAGGCAACGCCTGAGGTATCGATTGATTGAATGATTGATCGATTAATTGAAGATAGATAAAGGATATGCTTTATCACACCGTACAACCGGCTGCTTTGATGGCAGGTTACTAACAATGATGACAGATACGGGTTTTTATGTCCAATGAAGGGTAGGTTATACTTTCCGGTTGGCAAAATTTTTAGAGAAGCCATCTGGTACTTTGTGGTAGATGAGTACACTTGTTAGTGTTGAGAGATCCTACAGAAACAAGCTTACAGTATATCACTCACAAATAAAGCCACACGTGACCATCATTTCAGACGTTTCCCGAGAAATGTCACAAAAAACGGTTATCTGTTCAGATTGTGCGTCTCTCCGTCAAAGTCTGCTGCCTGCACTTATATACAATAAAACTACTATCATTCAGCTACATTTCTGCCAAATTTGAAGCCGCAGTTTGAATTCATAAAGATACTGGAGCCCATCGAAGACGACAGGTAGAGGAAAAATGGCTGCCTTTGTCAACAGATCTATTTTGAAATGGCTGTCTTTGATGACAGGTCATGAATTTTAGTAGCTAACATTGATGACAGGTCATAATTCTAGAAAGTTACAATAAATTAACATATTTCTCAACTTAGAGCATAAATCATCTTCCATATTGTATTCAGGTCAAAATAATCTTATCTGTCAATTGATTAACTAATATTGAGCATAGGTAAACAGTCTAGATCCAGACCAGACACTGTAGAAACAGGGTCCATACTGTTTCTTAGAGGATATAAATACAAAAAGTAAACTAAAATGTACATCTAGATCGATGACAAAAGGGCGTATCAACCTTTCAGTGAGCTCTTGAGCTTTGTAATATATTAAGTTATTTCATAATATGTGCTTTAAGGGCAGGGTTTGGTTTGGGTTGTGCCACTTCCTGGTCATTGGTAATGTTATTTTTTCTTCATGCACTACCAGTACCTGGGGACAATATTACACTTCCCCTATACAAATCAACGAAAATTTGTGAATCACTGTTACAGGCTTAATGGCAACAGATAATATCCTGATCTTTCCACGCAGCAAAATATTTTCAGCTTTGTTATGGTACAAGTTGACATCATGTGATGTTGAAAGCTAAACAGGCATGATGTCTACTGGCGTCTTGACTGTTATCAATTGAGTTGTGCTTTGATAACCAAAGTATTTGTTAAACAGATTTTGACGGGGGATCACAATTTGGAATACAAGGGTCATTCAATAAGTAACCATTCTACTCTGTTTCCCATCAAGATAGATAGCTTTTTCTTTTAAAAAATCAATCTCTATCAAGATACTCTTCAACCCTATGTTTGAAAAATATATTATCTAATGATTTAACAAAAATATAACTGCATTTGAAAGTGTGCTAAAATAGCTTAGAAATATGTAGCATTACTATGTTCAAGAGCCATTTTCAAAAGATAAATTGTGAGATGCTTACTTGAAACTCAGCTATGAGTGAGGCCAATAGAGTGTATTTTCTCTTTAAAAATTAGAGTAAAATTCGTTGCTCTTGAAAAACATTGCAGTGTTCTAAATTAATAATGATGTTATTCCTGAGTAAAAATAGAACTTAAATTTTGCAAAATTTGATAATTCAGACAGTTTACTCCTTGCTTTTTGACAAAAAATTATTTATAATTATGTTCCCACATTAATTGACACATTAGATAAACATGAAAGCTACCAACATGTCTGAAAATAATTATGCCCCTTCAGCCTTAACCATGGGTCACTTAAGTATCAAATTACGCAATCTTTTCATTTCTATACCATCATGTAAGCAACAAATTTTCCATTCCGTCGTTTTATTATATACTCACACTTCATTTTTTAAACTAAAGATATTTTCAAAGAGTAAAATAAACGTTACAGCTTAATTTGACAAAAGAAAATTATTTGGCTCACTGACCATGCTTGAAGTCACGATATAATCAACTAACCAATACATAATGCTTAAACTTTGTAAAAGAGTCTTAATATGGTGACCAAACAAACTGTGAAAATCTTGACTGTATCGGGTCAGTTAGAAATAGGTCAGGCTGGTTACTTATTGAAACACCATGTATTTAGAGTTTGAGGACCCCTTAGATTGACCCCCATTAATGGATGTCTATCGTCAAAATCTGTAAAACAAATTCTTTGGTCACCAAGGCAAAACACAAAAGATACCAGCCAAGACTCAAGAAGACACCATGCCTGTTTAGCTTTCAACATCACATGGTGTCAACTTGCAAATCATAATCAAGGCTGAAAATATTTTGCTGTGAGGAAAGATCAGGTTGCCATTCAACCTGTAACAGTGACGCACAACTTTCTGTTGATTCATATACAGGAAGTGAAATATTGCTCGTAGGTACTGCTACTGCTTTGAACAAAAATCACATGAGCAGTAACCAGGAAGTGGCACAAGCCAAACCAAACCCTGTCCTTCAAACCTAAACTTGCAATAACTGATATAACACAACTCAAGATTTCACTGAAAAGTGGATATGCCCATTTGTCATCTAACTGATATCTGATCTAGACGTACATTTTGAGATTATTTTTGTATCTATACTGAACAAAAGTGAAAACGCCACACCTGAATTTTTTGCCATCTATATACAAATTATGCAAACCAAGAATGCAAATGAAAGTGTATCTTAATGTTCAAATACTGGGTAATGCATAACAGTAAAAGTTATACGGATGTTGTCACGAGGAAACACATGAAAGCGATTTTAAAGTGACAGGGGTCCAAACTTTCAGGTTGCAAATTTGAACAGAAATCTCACACAGTTTAGGCCTTCAGAAATCCACTACCTATGAGATCCGACTGCACGGAATGGTAGTGACAACCAGACATGTCAAGGACTTATCTCAAGTGTACTTTGATTGTTTAGAAAGGCAATCTTAAAAAGCGGGTTTTCCATCAAATTGCCACATTTGAAGTTTTAACACTGAAATCTCCATAGGAAAATCTATGTGTTATTGCATCTGAGTATGAGGACATTACTTGTGGATAAATGGAAGAAAAAATGTGCTGAGAGGTCTACCTGATTTGGCAAAAGAAAAGTATCGAAAATCCTGATAAATCGAAGATTACCAAACATTTAATATTCCCTATTTGTTTTTGTCAAAGGGAGATAATTATCAATTTTTTACAAATTTGATAATTTCATAATTGATTTCTGAGCTTGTTTCAAGTGATTAATCAGTTTTCTTGTGTTTTTATGCGTCACAATTATGACCAGTTTTGATAAGCATAACATTTTTGATTTGCGCAATAGCAAAATTCAGCGAATAAAGCTTTAAACACTTATAGGAGCATAACTCAGGCATCAAAGGAGACAAATTGGTGGAGTTTCGACGAATCGTTTGATGGATGTCTGGGAAACATTATCAACTTTTAGTAAATACTTTTTGTCCAAAACTTTCTCGCAAAATATAGAGAATTGAAATGTAGTTTTTTCACTTTTGTTCAGTTATATCCTCAAAGAAACCGTATGGACCCTGTTTCTGAAGTGTCTTTTCTGTATCTAGACTGTTTACCTATGCTCAATATCAGCTAGCCAAATGACAGATAAGATTATTTTGACCCGAATGCAATATGGAATATGATTTATGCTCTCAGTTGAGACCACAGGCTGAAGAAATATGCTGATTTAAGACACTTTCTATAATTATGACCTGTCATCAATGTTAGCCACTAAAATTCATGACCTGTCATCAAAGACAGCCACTTCAAAATTGATATGTTGACAAAGGCAGCCATTTTTCATCTACCTGTCGTCTTTGATGGGCTCCAGTAACGTTATAAAATCAAACTGCGGCTTCAAATTTGGCAGAAATGTAGCTGAATTATAGTAGTTTTATTGTATATATGTGCAGACAGCAGACTTTGACGGAGAGACGCACAACCTGAACAGATAACCATTTTTTGTGACTTTTCTCCGGAAACCTCTGAAATAATGATCAAGTGTAGCTTTATTTGTGAGTGATAAATTGTCAGCTTGTTTCTGTAGGATCTCTCAACACTGACAAGTGTACTCTTCCACCATAGAATTCCAGAGGGCTTCTCTAAAAATTTTGCCAGCCGAAAATTATAACCTACCCTTCATTGGACATAAAAACCCGTATCTGTCATCATTGTTAGTAACCTGTCATCAAAGCAGCCGGTTGAACGGTGTGTTTATGGTTATATGTACATGTATGTGTGTGTTGATTTTACTGAAACGTTATCAATCATCACTCACTCAATCGGTCAATCAATCGATACCTCAGGCATTGCCGCACTGGCATCAGAGACGCGCTCTCCGAGTCCACCAGCGTGATTGATAATCTATCTATCTATCTGTCTGTCTGTCTGTCTATCTACAGTTTTGTATCTATCTATCTATCTTCTGGTACTCAGGTGACATTATCAGCCGCAACGAAATTTCCAACAATGTGGTATGTGCGACCAGCAAAGGCTCAGACCAGCCAACGCATACGCCCAGTATGATCAGAGCCTTTGCTACGATGTAGTCGCTTGAACATTCTATGACTTAGGCTACAGGCGGAATAGCATTTAGAGTTTCTAAACTTAAAAAGAGGCAGCGAATGCTCGCCTGACTCTACATATGTCAAATAAGTGTTATGAACTTCTCTGTGGCCTCAGCGAGACAGAATATTCCAATGGGGAATAGTCCTTGGGAAAAAGAGTACTTCAGGGCATCACTATGCACTGGCGTAGCTCCCATTACGCAGCCTACGCACGTGCGTAATAAAAATAGTTACATTCAAGGAAGGTTATCTTATGTTGTAAAAGTGATATCCAGTCTCTAAGGAACTGCTCATAAAGGAAAGAATTCGCTCCCTCTGGGATCAAATTCTTTCCTCTTAGAAAAGTTCTTATTTTGAAAAGGGGCGCAATTGAACAGAATCGCTGCTTAATCCAGTAGTCCCCTTTGATGTGCGTAACTTTTTCAGCGTTGCCTATAAGTCTGGGCCTGCAAAACTGCCAGTTGTGTGATAACCTGGTATATCATATGTCTTAGACGGGGTCAAGGGCTTGCCTTTACCATAGGCATATAGTCCAACAATGAATCAGCAGAGGGCTGATTCCTCCAAGCAAACAGAGTTGACCATATTGCAGCTCATTGAGCATCTCACCAACACTACTAGTGTTGTGCTACACGAACCTTCGGTTTTACCGTTTATAGTAATTGGTTAGTTCTAGCTTTAATGAGAATAATTTCTTCTTATACTAAATATTTATTTTATAGGCTAAAAAACTGAGCTGTAATAATGATGTTAAAATACAACTGATCTCTTAGATGGGCGTCTGAAGTTTCTCTTAATTTATAATTAGATTAAGATAAAACAAGCATGCACTATAATAACAATCCCCTTCTCAAAACAATTTGATAAATTTGTCAAGAAACCCATTAATGGGATAATAATCATTATCTAGTCACTCAAATAACCATTAACCGGATTCTATTTGATAAGCTTGATAGCAGTCTGATTTTATGAATGAAATTCAAATGAGAAAATTTTCAGAGAAGTTCTACCTTGCACCTAAAAGTATGGAACTCCAATAAAAGCGACCTTAGCTGAAAGGTTAAAGGTCAACCTTGACCTTTGGAACTTTCTTATAGCCATTGTTTCATCATGTTAAACATATTGAGAGAGAATAATGACTTTAGCTTCTACAGATTTCAAACAATAGGGCCCTGGATCGCTCACATGATTAGATGATGTATTGGCATGTGGCTAAGGAGATATGATATGATTTAAATATATTTCTATTTTTAGCTCTGGTAGCCATGTTGTTTAGCCAAGCTAAACCTTCTGGTCAATTTTGGTAGAGGGCAACATGAGGAACTTTTCTGTGAAATTACTTTGATTTTGGACCAGTGCTTCAAGAGATTTCATTTAAAGGTATTTTTAATCTATAGCTCTGCCAACCCCTTTTCGGCGGAGCAAAACGATTTGTGCAATTTTGGTAGTGGGCATCACGAGGAAAATTTTTGTGAAATTAATTTAAATTTGGACCAGTGGTTCAGTAGAAGATGTCATTTAAAGATATTTCTCACTTAGAGCTCTGGCGACCCCTTTATTTAGCAGAGCAAAATTGTTTGTGCATCATGAGGAACAATTCCGTGAAATTATTTTGAATTTGAACCATTGATTCAGGAGGAAATGCCATTGAGACATTTGTTATCTAGAGCTCTGGCAGCCTCTTGGTTCGGTGGAGTGAAACCATTTGTGCAATTTGGTAGAAGGCATCATGAGGAACATTTCTGTGAAATTATTTTGAATTTGGACCAGTGGTTTAGCAGGAGATGTTTTTTTAATGATATTTCTTATCTTGATCTATGGCGGCCTATTTGTTCAGCAGAGCAGAACCATTTGTGCAATTTTGGTAAGGGGCATTATGAGGAACAATTCTGTGAAATTATTTTGAATTTGGACAAGTGTTTCAGGAGATGTCATTTTAAGATATTTCTTATCTGGAGCTCTGGCAGCCCTCCTGTTCGGTGGAGCAGAACCATTTGTGCAATATTGAAAGAGGGATTCATGGGGAACATTCATGTGAAGTAATATGAAATTTGGACCAGTGGTTGATAAGATGTCGTTTAAAGATATTTCTTATCTGGAGCTCTGGTGGCCCTTTTGTTGAGCGTAGCGGAACCATTCGTGCAATTTTGCTAGAGGGTATTATGAGTAACAATTCTGTGAAATTATTTTGAATAAGAAACCATTGGTTTGGGAAATGTCTTTTAGAGACAATTCTTATCTGGAGGTCTGGCGGCCCTTTCGTTCAGTGCAGTGGAACCATTTGTGTAATTTTGGTAGAGGATATCAAGAGGAACAATTCTGTGAAATTATTTTGAATTTGGACCAGTAGTTCAGGAGATGTCATTTAAAAAATTCTTATCTGGAGCTCTAGCAGCCCTCCTGTTTGGTGGAGAGGATCCATTTGTGCAATTTTGAAAGAGGGCATCATGGGGAACAATCATGTGAAGTTATATGAAAATTGGACCAGTGGTTTAGGAGGAGATGTTTAAAGAAAAAGTTTAAGGAAGAACAACGAACGACGGACGAAGACCGATCACAATAGCTTACCTTGAGCATTCGGCTCACGTGAGCTAAAAATAAACTTTAAAAAAATTTCCCATTTAAAAGCATTAGGATGCAAATTTGACCTTGATATTCAGTAGGTTAAGGTCAACCTAGGATCATTTGAACAAACTTGGTAGGCCCCACATCCGCAATGCTATACCAAGTCCAAAGGTCATCAGCCTTCTGGTTCTGAAGAAGATTTTTAAATGGTTTTACCATATATGTGCGTGGCGGCCATCTTGAAAATGTGACCAGGACCATTTGAACAAACTGTCGTTCCCCCATCTAAGGAGTCTCCATATGAGTTCAATTGTCCCAGTAGTTTCAGAGGAGAATATGTTTGAAAATGTTGACGGACAGACAGCGGCCGGAGGCATTGGTATACTATTAGCTCACCAATGAGCTTTCAGCTCAGGTTTTCTAAAAAACAAGAGGCTCTACTCTGAATAAGCCCTCCTGAGGGTTTCAGAAAGGTTTTAATCATCAGTCTATGGGAGCAAATGACCCCTGATGATGGCCAATCTGGACACAAGGGTTTTGCTAGAGCATCTTGCCATGTTGCTGACTTCAACACTCGCAATAAATTGTTAACCCAGAAACTTCTTAAACAAGGCTATCGGTATCATAAACTTTGCAAAAACGTTTTCTAAATTTCATAGACGATACTAAAATTTGATATCTAAATTTCAAGTTGGGCTTAAACCTCTCTTGCGCGAAGAACTTTCGGAACATGAATCATATGGTGACTTTGTGTATAATATAAAGAAGATTGTAGGCTCTGATAAATTTTGAGCGCAGTTCATTAAAATAATTTCCCATTATAAAAAGATTAGCTATAAAACTTTAATGTATTGCAACAGACTGCATGCTTGGCTATAACATTAATGTATTGCAAAAGACTGCATGCTTGCTGGTCAACCCAATCACAGTTGTTCACTTTGCTTTCTTCTTTAATTGCACGCCGGTGGGCATTCAGACTCTATGAAGGCTATAACTATATCTATTGATGAGATGGTAGGGGCCTGATGCTTTGGCTGTTTGTCGGGCCCACCGGGGTTTACCTGGTGGATTTCTTTTGCTCCAGTATTTAGTTTTATTTACTGTTGAGTCCTTTTCTTTGCTTTATCTCCTTATTATATCTTGATTTACATATCCTAGGAGATGATGCGTTGATAAGTTATGGGTCATGCAAACCAATCATCTATGTGTCTTGATCCACATTGGAACTAAGGGTGAGGTTGGCGCACCCTGAAACTGGCTTAAGCCCATCAATAAAATATTATACTGACCGTTCCAAGGCGGTGCTACTTTTGTGGACCATTTATTTTATTTCTGTCTTGTTTTTGTTATGCTTTCGTGAGCGTCTGTTTATTGATGCCTTGTGGTCACCTGCTTTGAAATGGGTTGGCTCTCGTCTGTGATGTCTACTTGTGAAGCTGTCACTTTCCCATTAGTATTCTGGTCATGTGTGGTGCTTGATTGTATCGATTCCTGATAATTGCCCTCTTTCTTACTTTACAAAGAAGACCATTAAACATTGTTAAATACTAACATATAGGTTGTGAGTCTCGCGGTTTTAGAGTGTTCTTTTTAGGTTATACCCAATAATCATGTCTATGGAACTTCAAGCTGATGACCCAATGCTGTGGTCAAATCCCATCCCACTGGTATAGTTGGCAGGATTTATGTAGACGACCTTTATACATTGCTATATACTAGGGAAGACTTGATTTAGCATTTCTTTTTACTCCTTCCACTCCTAACAGACAGAACAGAAATCAAGTGTGCAAGAACATCTGTGCTGGTGCCAAGGTGGTGAAGACAGAACAGTCACGTGGCCTGTTCCAAACAAGATGGCGGAGCGCTGTCTGCATGTACTGAGATATTTCTATCGCTTGATTTACTCCAGGATACTCCTAAGTGCCCAGTTTTACTTGTTTTAGGTGGCTGTTCTGGCGTACTCTAAAATTGCTAAATCAAGTCCGCCTATAAGCTTCGTGGTTTCAGAGCTCATTTAAGTTATACAATCATAAGTCATTGGCCTAGCTCCCATTACGCAGTTACGCAAATGCATAATAAAAATAGCAACATTCAAGGGAGGTCGCCTAATGTGGTAAAAGTGATTTTCCATACCATAAGGAACTGGTCTTAAAGGAAAGAATGAGCTCCTCAGGGAGCAATTTTTTTCCTTTAAGAGAAGTGCCCATTTTGAAAAGGAAGGTAATTGAAGAGAATAACTGGTTGACCAAGTAGTCTACCTTTGATGTGCGTAACTTTTTCAGCCTTCTGGCTACGCTATTGTAAGTTAAAGTCTATGGGAGCAACCATCATTTTCGTCTTTGTTTTTACCCCTGACTGTTTTAATCATATCTTTTAATGTGAATTATGTGCTTGTTTAGTTGTTAGAATAGTGCTTTCTGGTGGTATGTGGTATTTAGTGCCACCCATTTCTTCTTGTAATTCTTTTTTTTTTGGGGGGGGGGGATCAAGACCCCCTGTCCTTGCTCTGTATCTGCACATGACAACGACAGGACTATGTTGTATTCAAATCCATGTTTTAATAGTAAGTTGTTTTTAAAGGGGCTGTTTACATAAGTGAATTTACTTAGTACATATTGGCTTTATATCCCAGCAGTTTCCTTATATTTAACTTGTTCTTTTTCTTGTTTTTCATTTTCAGCAGCAATCATCTCCTGCCTCAAAGCCGAGGCTTCTGAATTAGACAAAGAATGTTTTTTCGCCATATGATTCAAATATTGACCCTTCGTAATGTAACCATAGTTACATATATGACACACAAAATTCTTCTCTCCTGTATGTATTTGAGTGTGTCTCTTAAGTGAATTTTTGGTTTTAAACCCTCTGCCACAAAACGAACATGGTATTGTAGCGTCAAAATGAATTCGCCTATGTGTTTCCATATTATTACTCCTAAAGAACTCTTTACCACATATATCACATTTGAAAGACTTTTCTCCCATATGTACATTTCTAACATGTACCACGAGGTTCGGTGAGCCTGAAAAAGCTTTGCCACACACCTTGCACACACATTTAAGCTGTTTAACAGTAGGCGTATGTTTCATTTTGTGCAGCTTTAAGGCTTCTGGTGACTTTGCTATGAAGTTACATTTATTGCAACGTATGAAGTGGTCTGTATGCTTCCGTTTATGAGTATTAAGGCCAGCAATGTTTTGATAAACCTCCCCACATATTTCACAAATAAATGGTCCTGTAAGCTTACCGCTATGGTGTCTTTTATTGTGTGTTGATCTGCTCCATTTGCGGACAATTTTCCCAAACAATTCACATTTATAAACTGGACTGGAATCCTTTGGATGATTCAGTGGTCGTGTTCCTGGCATATTATGAACTAATACCTGATGTCTTCTTATATGTGTTAAGAATTTGTTACAAAGTTCACATTTCACCCTTGACTTACCTGCACCAACACGACCATTCTTTGTTACAGAACGCTTTTCCACTTTTTGCTGCCCGATTTCAATTCTTGGGGAAACATGTTGTCTCTTACCACTGATAAACGTTTTGTTTGATTGATTACCACCTATTAAACTTTGATCATCAATTTTATTCATTTTCATATCTGATTGTCTTTTAAAACAAGTTTCATCCATCAATCGGGGCGACAGTTCCCTTGCTTCTCCTCCTTGACAATCCACATTGCACAAATATGTTTTTGAGCTTTCCAATACATTAGTCTTCTCATTTATCCCTTCTATTGATGTTGTGATAGTTTCTAATGCTCCACCGCTCTTCAGTGAAATTTGTTGCTTACATATCGCTAAAAGAATATCACTCATTGGTGTTTGCCACATACTGCCTACTAAACTACAATTAGGTTTTGAAGAAACGAGTCCTTGTGATGTTGAAACATCAGTACTACACATATCTCCACTGCCGGTCCTAGAACTTTCAATATCACAATTGACTGAGACAGTTTCACTTGAATCAGTATTCATTAATATACATGTATCTACATCTTGCTTTATATGATACTCAAGGTTTAATTCAGTTTCACTTGAAGAATCAAAATTTTCTGACACATCTACTTCTTTCTTAATGTCTTTCTCGATATTTGAGTCAAAGTCATGTGTAAGGTTATCAGCATCAACAAAACTATGCCTTTGAGATGTACCAATGACATTGTATGCTGCGTTATCAGTCTCACCAGATGTAAAGGTTTGAGCAGGCACAATGGAACCATGCTCAGTAGATATGAGATCAGATGAACATGTTTGAGTAGACACGTCTACTGAAACAGACACCGGATATGCTGTTAGGGTAGTGTGGTTATATTTATATGATCCTCCTTCAGGGTGGTCAATGAGGTGGAAATAAAGTAGGGATATGTATTCAAAACACATATTACATCCTCCACATTTGAAATTATTTTCAAGTTTGACTAACATTGTTTCATCTGTAGACATTTTCTTTCATATATATTCACTGTTTTCAACCAAGTTTCTGTATTAGAAATCTGAAAAATAAAGCAGGTGTAAAACAAAGTTATTAGTAACACATATTTCATACAAGAGGTGCTTCATGCTTATATAAGCAAATTTGAAGTTGAAGGAACAAGAGCTGCGAGCATCTAGAGGCAATTTGTTTTGGTCCCCCCTTAAGAAAAAAAATGCTTTTCCCCTATTTCTTTATTAGAACAACAGCCCAAGCGTAACAGTCTTGTATTGATTCAAGTTTTACCATTGCTATGGTAACAAAAAACGTCTGCCAAAAAAAAGGCTGAAAATGGGAAAGTGGCCAATTTGGAGCCAATTTGAGGCATTAGACAGAGAAATTAACATCGAGCACAACGAAATACCTTAAGATATTTTAACAGATGATGAGAAGTATCACTGCACACAACCTATCAAAATGTTTTAGTATCTGATTGTGCTGATATCTAATTCTTAAACAATGGGACTCCAAAAGCCTTAAATTTAGCACAGAATGGCAATTTCTCTATTTTTAAAGTAAGAAAGACGGCATAGATCAGGAATCAAGTATCACACCTAGCCCAGGATTCCACATGGGAAAGTGACAAAATCACAATTAGACATCACAAACAAGAGCCAAGAGCCCTTTCCCAGCAGGTGACCACAAGGCAGCAATGAACAGACGCGAAACCATGACCTCAACAAATGAAACATGTGACATCTGCGTCTGAGCCATTTTTGGCCGCCAGAGGCATAATTTGAACAAACTTGGTAGAGGTTCACAAGATGATGCTACAAACACAATATTAAGGCATAGGCCTAGTGGTTTCATACGAGAAGATTTTTTATGTTTTTGGCCCCAGGTGCATTACTTGATTGAACTCATCTGATAATGGGGAATAAACCCTTTGTATACTGGTAAACCCCTGAAAGGGTAGTTTGGTAGTTTGTTGCATTTCATCAGGGTCTGCACTGTTTGTTTTGATAAATGCAATATTCAGAGACTGAAGTACACATTTATTGGGAAAGTCTACCTGTGACCCCTTAAAACATATAATGGACAATCCCATCCTTATTGTAGCTATCTGTAAGGGAAAATCAATCTTTCAAGAATCGAGGGGAAAAAATCTCTACAAACAAGATAGCCGCATTTGCAAGATTTGTCTCCCTTACAAGATTCCTATAATTTTTTTTAATTTGGACTTAGTGGTCAGTAGTAGATTTCGTTTAAAGACATTTCTCATCTAGTGCTCTGGCAGCCCCTTTGATCAGTGGAGTGGAACCATTAGTGAAATGTTGGTAGAGTGCATCATAAGGAACAATTCTGTTAAATTATTTTGAATTTGGACCAGTGTTTCAGGAGGAAATGTCATTTAAAGACATTTCTTATCTAGAGCTCTGAGCCTCTGACAGCCCCTTTGTTCAATGGAGCGGATCCATTTCTGCAATTTTGGTAGAGTGCATCAGGAGGAACAATTCTGAGAAATAATTTTGAATTTAGACCAGTGGCTCAGGAGATGCCGTTTAGAGACATTTCTTATGATATCTAGAGCTCTGGTGGCCCCTTTGTTCAGCGGACCGGAACCATTTGTGCAAATTGGATAGAAGGCATCGAGGAACAATTCTGTGAAATTATTTTGAATTTGGACCAGTGGTTCAGGAAGAAATGCCATTTAAAGGTATTTCTGTCCTGGAGCTCTGGCAGCCCTTTTGTTCAGTGGAGTGGAACCATTTGTGCAATTTTTGTAGAGGGTATTATGAGGAACAATTCTATGAAATTATTTAAAATTGGGCCAGTTGTTCAGGAGGAATGTCCTTTAAAAGATTTCTTATTTGGAGCTCTGGCGGCCCTCCTGTTCAGTGGAGTGGAACTTTTTATACAATTCTGAAAGAGGCATCATAGGGAACATTCATGTGAATTTATATGAAATTTAGACCAGTGGTTCAGGAGATATCATTGAAAGAAAAAGTTGATGGAAGACAGACAAGAAAAATCTTTCGGCTGTGTTTTTGACTAAATGTTGAGTGCCCTAAAATCCTCAGTAGTCTGGGAATTGACCATCGAAGGAGCAAGACTATTCCACTGTGGATAGTTCGGGGGAAATGAGTTCTACAGGGTATCACTGTACGTCTGGTATCAACAATAATGGGCACTGTGTGATGCCCTGGTAGATTTCAAACTGTGAGCAGGGGTCAAGTACTTGTCTTTTTCTATAGACACAGCACCAGAATGTATTTTATGAAAGAGAAGCAGGGAGGATCGATCCCCACGGGACTCAAGAGATGGCCACTCAAGCTCGCCAAGCATCTCGCCGACACTACTTGTGTTTCGCCATCTCCTGCAGGTCCAGCAGGCTGCTGTCCTTTGAACTTTCTCTACCTGATCAATCTGAAGTTTCTTTTGAGTAAGGGCTCCAAATGGATGCTGCATACTCTAGTTTATGCCGAACCAAAGTTTTGTATGAAACTTTCTTTGTACTCTTAGGTGCAAAAGCCAAGTTCATGCGAAAGGAAACCAAGTGTCTTAGTTGCTTTGGAAGAAATTTCTGAAATGTGTTGATCCCATTCCATATTATCAGAGATAGTTTCACCAAGGTATTTTGCTGACTGGACGTTTTCCAAGGGAATAGTCAAAGAGTATGTGTTTGTGATGCTGATGCGGAGTCACTCTCATGGAGTGACATTTGGCCACTTTGAATTTTATTTGCCAATCGGCTTCCCATTGTCCTAAGCTAGTGAGGTCTTCTTGCAGGGTCAAACAGTCCTGAATTGAATATATATATATATTCCTATACAGGACACATTCTTGAATGTTAAAATTGGTAGACAGATGATTAAAACATTTCTCATAAAAATCATGAAAATGAGACCCTTCTTCAAACAATGTAGGCTTAAGAAATCATATGGATTTCTTTTTTCATACATATGTAAAGCCACTGTTTTTGATGCATTCTGGATCCTCCATAATGATACTTTTCGATAATTCCACATTCCCTTTCATTGATATCGGATATTAACTTTCAAGTTTCTGGTATTAAATTAGAAGGCTAGACTAGTTGTTGTTGTTATTGGCCCTTTTGGCCAAAGTGTCTCTCAGGTATGCTGATTTCTCTGACGGTGCTATAGATCTTTCAGGTATATTCTATGGCTATTTTCTGAAAAAGCTAATACTTGTTGCGGTAGCTTTTTTGTTGTGCTCGTGAAAGATATTTTAAGCGTGACTAGAAGCTTCCCAAACATATGAGTAGAGACAATGTTGTACACAGGAAATAATAATATATAATAAATGTGTTGAACGGTATTAAAAGATATCAAGTTGGCTTACCACAAGAGTAAAATTGAAGTGTTTGGAATAGATTGGTTCCCCACGTTGATAAAGCTCCACTTCCGCTACGCATATTACGTTTGGTAACTAGTAATTTTTTACCAGTAGAGAATCCCACTCATCCGACTGCGCATGCTCCAGAAAGAGCATCTGTTTACATCCTGGGTCAATTTCGCACATCAAAATGAGAAATGAACATGTACTGAAAACTGAGAAGATTTGCCGCACTTTCTTTTCGATACGAAGCCTTTCAAATATTGCTGTTATTGGTAATTTCGATTTTAATAATTTTTTCAATGTACTTAGATTTTGATGTAATCAAGTGACGATACTTGTCCAAATAGCGCAAGTGGCAGCGCTTTAGCTTAACGAAGTAAGGGTCTAGAGATCGAATCCCACACACCTAATTTTTTTTCTTCCGCATATGGTATTTTTTCAAGTAGAGAACCTGCGCATGCTCCAGAAAGAGCGTCGGTGTTGAAAAAGTTCATAAATAGGCCAGGTATTATATGAATCTAGTGTGAACCAAATTCAATTAAATTTTTTACTATATAAAAGGCACAGAAAGTGGACTGGGTGGGCCAGCTCATACTCACTTACTATCCAATGATGCAAACCATGTTTCAAGGTCACCAGTCTTGTGGTTCATGTAAAGAAGGTTTAAAGGGTATTCACTACCTAAAAATAGTATGTGAGCATGATCAGGAAATACCACAATCACAAACAGCAGACAACCCCATGGCACTGCAAGGAAGAGACACACAACCATCAAGAGACACCAGGAAGACAAACTAATACATCCGTGGATCATCGTGGCTACAGCATGGGATAGAAATGTATAGAACTCCCGTAAAACAAAAATCTGCACCCTGCAGAGCGTGTCTGCATGGTCTGTGGAAAGAGCGCACAAGAGGTCCGAAGGATCGAATCCACAAAAAGATCAGACATCAACGCCAAAGCATTGCTCGCGAAATATGGGGGCATTAATGTAGAGAGTGGCGTTAGGCTTAAATGAAATATATGTGTGGTTCCTGTTGCCTACCTACCCTAATTTTTTTAACCCTATATACCCTAAACAATAAAATGGTCTTTGGAGAAAAAATGGGCACTTTTTCAATTTCTGTCACTATTTTCTTTGTTAAATGTTATAACAAAATTTAATAATTTCCCTACCTACCTACCCTGAATTTTCTTGGCATGAAACAGGAACCACACATATATTTCATTTAGGCCTTATGTGTAGAAACTGTTACTCGAAATTACAGAACCTCGATCAAAGATGTAGACTTTTTTATGAAGGGTGCCAACGAAATGCAAGGATAGTGATGCGTGCTAATACTAAAAGAATGATGCGCTCCTCTCCTCTCTCTGGACCACAAAAGAGAATTAACTTCTCAAAAACACCAACAAAGACACGCAAAACACAACGCAAAACACAATTGTTTAAAGAGAGTGCCACCCCTGAAAGTACCACACCCGAGGAAATTGGCCTTTAAGTGGATTTTGTTACTGGTAGGATGTGTTTCCAGGTTTTAAGTGACCCCCGTTTTTCTTTTTTTAAACAGCTTTAAAATTATCTTAGAAGAATGCACACCGCGTAACTAAAACCTATGGATCCCCGGAGCCCCCCCCCCCCTTCCGAAAAAACAAAAGTTATTGTGATAGCAATTAGCATTTGGATCCCCCCCTTGGATGGACCTCCCCTGAAAATGTTGGACCCCCTCTGGATCCTTGGGAAAGTATAGTTTTCTCTGCAATAAAACCATTGCCCCCCCCCTCTGTAAAATAAGCTGAGGACTAAAAAAACGTCTCAATCTGGACCCCCCCCCCCCCCCTGTCAAAAATTCCTGGATCCGCGCATGATATTATACATGCTTTAAAGTCATATTACGGGGGTCGCGCACATGCGTTCCTTTTTCGCCACGCTCCCTAACTGTGAATGATGACCATCCCGCCCCCTCCCCTAAAATATCCACAATTTTATCATAGATCCCATAAAATGTTTATTCAATCTGAACCCCCTAAAATTATTGAAATTAAAAGTTAGACCCCCTCCTTAAAAAAAGTCCCAGTCCACATAGGCTACGAAATATCAGAGTAACCCCCATCCGATCGGAAATCCCCGACACAGGCATGCACGGACCCAGAAAGTGTTGTAAGAGGAAGTCCAATTTATCTTTAACAACTTTTTTATGGTGAGAATCCAAATACCTTTCAAGGTGTATCATCATCGGCCAATTTCAATGGCGTTTCGCTAGCGGCCGAATTAATGGCCCAACATTGAATTCTGGCTTGCCTTTGAGATTTTCAAGTGGATCCAGACGAGTATTGCTAAATAAATCCTATATCTTTGTGATTTTGCTGGGCTCGGAGCCCCGGCCCCCTCTGGATCCGCGCATGGATAGTTTTCCTCGTAACCTGGCTTATTTAATGAACATGAGACAGAGGGGCCGCGGGTTCGAGCCTCGCAGGCGTCACTGCGTTGTGTCCTTGAGCAAGACACATTAATCATAGCTTAGTACCGGTTCAACCCAGGAAGACCCGTCCCTACATAACTGAAAGATTGTTGATGGGACGTAAGAATCAAATCAAACAAATCTCCTTCGCAATGCTGGCCCAATGTCATGTGCTCCGGAAACATAAACTTCTTTTAACACCAAACACATTATTCAGAATACAGGCACAGAGGATTTTGTAATAATATAGTGGTGTTTAATAATGAGAGAATGGTCGACATTGTTGCGTCGGTTCGATGTTGGTACAAGGTTGGTATGCGGCGACGCCCACATTTCCATCAACTACCAACGTGGGCCCAACGTATCTTTGCTATCTGTGTAGTGACCCCAAACACAAAATATGACGTCCGCTGATATTGTTCACGAATTCCAAGCATACTCGCACCTGGGTGAGAAAGGGGCGGGGGTACTCTGATATTTTCAAACATACGTAGGCCCGGACCATTTTTGGGGTTAACTTTTTGGTATTTTGTGATGACCCCAAAAGATATCCACAAAATCTTCATACCCCAAAAAATTTTCATTTTTCTGAAAACCCTCAAAGGTATTGAAATTCAAAATTTTGAACCCCAAAATGGTGCGAGCCTACGTATGAATGAAAATATTATAGTACCCCCCCCCCTCCACCCTCTCCTCGCAGATAGAAACTGGGGCCGGGGGCGTCCAGACTCAAATAACAGAAAAACAACTCTGATAATGGTGTTTATTGTTGGTTTTTTTGCAACTATATTATATTTTTTACGGTTCAAAAGGGTCGAAACATTCATCGGGGGGGCGGGGGGTGCAACTTTTTATTATTATTTTTTTTTTGGGGGGGAGGGGGGGGGGGGTGGGGGGGGGGGGGGGGGTACAAATCCTTATTTCTATAGAAACCTATATAACTTGTGATTTTTCGGGGGGGGGGGGGGTCCGGACCACCTATCCCTCTCTGGATTCGCGCATGGGTAAGAAATAAGTAATTGCCCACTTCCCTGTCACGGATTGAGTTTTCTGAAAGTCTCAGAAGGTTTACCGGCCGGCGCAGTCGGTAACATGTGTTTTTTTTCGGGGATGTGGGGGGGGGGGGGCAAATGCTTATTTCCAACGAAACTTTAAGAACTTGTGATTATTATTTATTTTTATTTATTTATTTATTTATTTTTTTTTTTTTTTGGGGGGGGGGGGTGTCCGGACCACCTATCCCCCTCTGGATCCGCACATCGGTTAGAAATAAGTAATTGCCCACTTCCCCGTCACGGATTAAGTTTTGTAGGTGCAAACTGAAAGTCTCATAAGTGTTTCCCCTGTGAACATTTGAAATTCCAGAAAATAGTTGTACCGGGCCGCGTTGCGTCTGACTAGATGCGGGGTAACTGTATTTTTGTTTATTTTCGGGTGGCGGGGAATGCTTATTTCTATAGAAACCCATAGAACATGTGATTTTATAGGGGGATGGGGGGGGTAGGGTGCGGACCACCTAACCCCCTCTGGATCCACGCATCCAGTGTTGGGTTGGGGATGCTTATTTCTGTAGGAACCTATAGAACTTGTAATTTTTCAGTTGCCATATTCCTGATAATAGAACAAAATAAACTTTATAAAAAAATCCAATCCGCACGTACAATTGGGCCACTTTCGGCCCGCCAACGAACCGCCATCCGCAGGTGACGGTTCGTCGGCGGGTCGATAGTGGCTCGTGATGGGATGCTAGCTGGGAGCAGTTGTTTAAAAATCGCAAATGCACTTTTTATTCAATAGGAGGTTTTAGGAATTCCCAAAGTGACGTCATTTTCGCGCATGCGCATATCCGTGGCCGTCAACGGTTCGTCCAGCTCTATGGAATGTGTGTTAAATGTGGGTTTATATTTTGAGAAAATGGGCTTTTATAGCCAATGTCATATCATAACTTGTTTGTATTCTTTGATATACATTCAAAATACATCTTACCGATAAATAATGGTTCCGAATAACAAACGTTTATCCATTTAAAAGGCAAAATATGAGGCTGCGGGAAGTCCAGAAGTGTCGAGCAGAACGCTGATATTTTCTTCCAATATAACCCATAAAAACTTTAAACATGTAAAATTTTGGTTTGTTTATGCACTTTTATGATGAACAGAGTGAATCCACCTGCTTGTTTGCCAGTTCTCTCTCTCTCTCTCTCTCTCTCTCTCTCTCTCTCTCTCTCTCTCTCTCTCTTACGCATCCGTGATATCATCTCAAAACCAGTGATTATTGACAGTCCAAAAGTAGCTTAATTAGGCTTATTAAAAACAGTTAACTTACGATTAATTTGTCCCAAAGAAATAACTAAAATTCCAAGTTAAATATTTGATTTTCACAGTTGACACCGTTCTAACAGATCCGTTTTATCACCCTCTGTTGAATAATTGAACGACACGCCCCGCGGACAGGCGGAATCAGAGTGTTTTCACAAGTGATTGTCATTGGTGTAATAAAAGAGGGGGTCATAAAAGATCTTTAAAGGATGCCGACATGCTGGACCCAAAATTACTGGGTCCGAGATTATAACACATTTTAACAAGTCTGACATAAAAAAGTGTGGTTAGGTGAACTGACCGTCCCGCAATGACCATAGCTGTTGACTTGGGACGTAAAGCAACAAAACAAACAAACATTCTAATTCGTGGTCGTGTTTTTGTATAAACACTAGCTAATATATATTGTCTGTCTGTCAGACGGGCCAGTTTCATTTTAATTCATTGCCTGTTTTTTTTGAAAGGCACTAGCTAATATATAATGTCTGTCTGTCTGTCTGTCTGTCAGGACATGTGTATTTATGTTTCTATCCGTCTGTCTGTCTGAACATGCACATGGAAAGGAACATACATGTGCATGTTCAGACAGACAGACGGATACATGTGCATGTTTTGTCGTATAACTATCCACTTCTTCTGAATATCCATCTTCATCTTACTTATGCTCCCGCGAATCTGCGCAGGCTCACCTAAGGCAATGCAACAAGTTGACATTGTGCAGTCTCGAATGAGCCTTCGCTGTTCGAGAGGAAAATGTAATTATGTTTTAGCGCCATCGTGTGCGCATTCGCTACTCGAGAAGAAAGTCAACATTATATTTTTCTATTTTCAGCCCCTAGTTTATGTCCACAATCAAATGTACAAGTGTCGACTGCTGATAACCTTTGAAAACAGTTCAGGCCCGACAAAATGTTCTCGAAAGAATGCCTGCATGTGCAGACTCGTATCAGCCTTCGCTGCTCGAGAAAAAATGTTCTGTTTCTTTTTCAGCGCCCATTTGTGTCCTTAATCATCTGCTACTAGTGTCGTCCGCTGATAACCTTTTCAAACAGTTTGGACCCAGGGCAGACCCGGCAAAACTTTCTTGCGAAAATGGCGCGCATGTGAAGTCCCGCATGAGCCTTCGCTGCTGGAGAGGAAGTTTTTTTTTTATTTTTTAAGTGCACATTTCTGTTTTTGTTTTTTTTTAGTTCCTTTTTTCTACAATCATCTATTCAGTTTTGTTGAAATAGCTGTTTTAGCAGTGTGTGTTCTTGCGAGAATGCACACATGAGCCTTCGCTGCTCGAGAGGATTTTTTTTATACATTTTTGGGTCGAGTTGCCCTGCACCCAAGATAAATTCCTACACGATGCGACATGGTGAAATTTCGTACATGCAATTAAATAATGCAATGTTCATATATTTCAAAATGTGTTCCATTTGTGGGTTCTTTACAATAATAGTTGAAAATATCTACATTCGGTTTCAGAGTCTAGTTACATAAAATAAATAAAAAAAAATAAACAACCGCCTTGTTTATTGTTAGCAAACACTTTTTAAAGAAAATAAATGAGGTGTGTCATTGACAAAAGTTCGTTAATTATCAAAATAGTTGCCTTAAAATGGTTAATTTTTGTTGTGTTAAATTGAATTGAAAAGCTTAACGGCTCCCGATTTATTCATTTCAAACGCAACGACAGACAAATTATCTCAATAAATGTTAATATTATTTGACGAAGTATTTCTAGATGCATTCAAGATGCATTTACGATTCAAATTTATATAAATAAAATAGCAAATTGTAACAAGGGAACTTAAAATCGGTGGAAAATGTTGAAAGTTCTACTGCTTTCCCTATCTAGACAATACACAGTTGACGGCCAGTATATCCCAAGTCTATTTATAGAACCGGAAGTACGTCACGATAAAACCTCCTATACCGCAGATGGACTCAAGACGTCCCAGGTATTTTCCAATACTACGTATTTTTCCATTACTACGTCAGTGTATATGCTATAAATAGACGCAATGGCGTTTAGTAGTTACCTGTCTTAATATGCTGACAAGCTATTAAAGGGAGAGAACCAGTCTAGTGTTTGGAAATGACAACAAAACAAGGGAGTTAATAATTGGAAATGTTTGGTCCGTTTAGTTGTCGAAAAGAAGAAGCATACTTATCGCAATGAACTATATTGGACCGGAGAAGGCCTCATATAAACCGGACTTTGAATTTGCCCCTAGCTATATTCATTTGGGTAGCACCCATTACGCAGTATACGCACGTGCGTAATAGAAATAGTAACATATTCAAGGGAGGTCACTTATTGTGATAAAAGTGATTTTCAATAGTATAAGGAACTGCTCAGGAAAGAACACGCTCCCTCTGGAGGCAAGAGAAATTCCCATTTGAAAAGGGACGCAATTGAAGAGAATCATTGCTTGACCCAGTAGTCCCCCTTTGATGTGCGTAACATTTTCATCGTCTAAAATATAACTACTGCACAGGGAGAGCGCCTCTCTGAGGCCGGCTGGCCAGTGCGGCAACGCCTGAGGTATCGATTGATTGATTGATTGATTGATTGATTGATTGATTGAATGATTGAAAATAGATGTAATAAAGGATATGCTTTATGGTTATATGCACATGTATGCATGTGTTGATTTTACTGAAAACGTTATCAACCAATCACTCACTCAATCAATCAATCAATCGATACCTCAGGCGTTACCGCACTGGCCTCAGAGAGTCGCTCTCCGTGTCCACTAGTATGATTGATTGATTGATAACGTTTCGGTAAAATCAATGTACATACAACCATAAAACATATCCTTTATTACATTAGCAATTCAAAATGTTGAAAAGTTATTATTTAAAAAATTATAGTGATTGCTCGGCTATCTATCTATCTTTTTTTTTGTGTCTAGTTTCTTTTATTTTCTATGATCCTGTTACAGAAGGGTATCCGGCCATACTTGCTGCACATACATACACGAGCACCCTTTATCAATACTCTCCCTGACAGCCTGGATCCTCAGTGTCGTACATATATGTTTTGATAAGGAAAAATTCAGGAACGGTGCTCCTTTCGCTCAAACGACTCTAAAACATATGTTGGTAAACTCTAGTTTTTATGTATTTCACTGATTGATTTTCAGCGATAACTTTTTTATTTTCAATGTTAGCAAAATGTGATCGCGATGAAAGTTGTACAGGAAAATTAGCGCCAATTTCTCCAAAAGGTCCTGTTCGAAGTTTGTGGCGAAAACAGATTTTGTATGCATAGATGAAGAATTGGCGATAAACGGAATTTAGCCAAAATTTCGAAGTCTTTTACTGACACGTAAATTTCGCGGAGGCGTGACAGATAGGGTTCGTCTCAAAAGAATATTCACAAGCGGTGAATATACCGTTATCATAGCATAATCCTGCTGTTTGCAAACCCATAAAGTACAAAATCTTATTTAAGCGTGATCTTTTGTAGGAGCAGAAGCTTTGATTACGCATGACCTGCTCTTTTTCTCTTATGCACCTACTCCAAAACGGGCGGTTTCGAGATGACCCCAGTGGCTTAACGCACGAGCAAATCAGGGGTGCGTTGCTTAACGCGAGCGTTTTGAAGCGCTTTGTGGCACTTTGCTATGCAACGGTATGTTACAATATAGCGCTTCGTACCGCTACAAAACTATTCTTGAGCAGTCTCGCGGAAAGCGATATGTGAAACTAACCGTTGCATAAGCACGAGATAAGCAGAGCGCTACGAAGCGGTTTATGTGTGTGCATATCTTGAATAGGAATGTTATCGTTGCGCAACGGACTGTTACAAAAAAGCGCTTTTTTTAGGCATAATCGTTGCATAGAGTTAGGAAAGCGCTACGTAGCACTACATTAAAGCGCTCGCGTTAAGCAACTCTTGCCAGGTGCGATTTCCGACATATTTAAACAAGCCATCCATCGCTTTAGTTAGTGAATTAGGGCGGCGCAATGTAGCTTTTTAACTGACATATTTATCTTTGTTTATTCGAGCTTTGATTAACAATGTCAAAGAGTGCATCTCATATATGCGCAGGGTTAACTGCAGCATATTGCTGGAGAAATTGGCGCTAATTTTTCTCTACAACTTTCATCGCGAACACAGTTTGCTAGAAATAGTAATAAAAAGTTATCGCCGAAAATCAATGTGAAAAACATAAAAGCTAGAGTTTATATATACTCAAACAAAAAAGAAACGTCCGATTTTCATGATACTGTATCTTACGAGATAGTTAAGATGTCGCAACAAAAATAAAACCAAAATGTTTATCAAACGTCGGACACACAAAAATCAGTTATTATTTGATTGTATCTTCTTATCTTGAAGGGTTATTGAACCTTATGTGCACACAGCTTTTTCCAATATAATCAGGAAGTTAATCATCAAAACGTAACACATTTTACGTTAAATGGCAGCCGGAAACGTCCGACGATGAAAAGACATCTAAAAATCCAAAGTCTGCTTATTGAACGAATGAAATTGCAGTTCAAAACCTTTAATTCACGAAATTGACCAAAATTACCTCCCTTTGAATTAAACAAATAACAATTTAAGAACTTCAAAATCTCCTTAACCTAACATTATTTTGAGACGGTTTTTGTTTTAATGTGTTGTGTTTGTTAATGACAACAAATACACAAAAGAGAAAAACAAAAACTATGGCTGATGTCTGGCATCAAAGGTTTACTAAATCTGTGTTTTATACCCCATCCCATACTGAAAAATCATCAGAAAATTTCCATTATCAATTGGTTTGATGCTGATTAGTCTTAATTAATGTTGAAATGCTTGTGATGACGAAAAAAATCAAATTTGTCCGATTCTGTTGATTATCAAAATGCAGGACCAAAAATGACTTTTCTGAGTGTTTTCACGCACGCTCGTGATCGATGTTGTGTGACGTCAGAGTATGTTTCAGATTAATGGATGTGGTCGTAAAAGCAATGCATACAGCTAGCAAGCATAACATCTTACTATAGAGTTTGCTCAGTGATGTTTAAATGTGCTTAAAAGTCGGTATTATGACGGACACACACGCTATTGATGTTGTGACTTTTGATTTTAAGGGTACTCGTGTTCGTTGCTTTGTCAGCGGCTCTACTGATTATCAAATGAATTTCTGTTAGGTGCAAATCGTTTCTAAATGATCACAGCTGGTAATGTGAAAACTTGAATGAAATACATTCATACATTTGGAATTTGCAGTCATAAACGTCAAGCGGACATAACTTTATTGTTTCAGTATATAATCATATCTACTGTCTGTCAACCAAGAGTGACTGTGACGTCGTGCCTTGTTTACAATTGTTCAGTTAAACATTAACTGAGCTAATGCGAATCAATAGATCACTTGTGTATTAATCATATCCTGTGGATAGGTTAAATACACAAGTGACCCATCGATTCTAAGTCCGTGATAACCTTGCAAACAAAACACGAGAAGTTATTATTTAAAAAAAACTATAGTGATTGCTCGGCTATCTATCTATCTTCTGATATCTTCTGATATCTACCTATCTTCTGATACTCAGGAGATGATATTATGAGCCGCAACTTGAGATTTCCAACAATGTGGTATGTGCGACCAGGAAAGGCTCATACGCCCAGTAAGATCAGAGCATTTGTTACAATGTAGTCGCTTGAATATTCTATGACTTAGGCGACAGACGGAACATCCTGTTAGAGCTTTTAAGCTTAAGAAGAGGCAGCACATGCTCACCTGACTCTACACATACCAAATAAGTGTCACGAACTTCTACGTGATCTCTGCGAGACAGAATATTCTAATGGGGAATAGTCCTTGGGGAAAAAGAGTACTTCAGGGCAGCACTATACATTGTCGTAGCTCCCATTACGCAGTCTACGCACGTGCGTAATAAAAATAGTAACATTCAAGAGAGGTTACTTAATGTGGTAAAAGTGATTTCCAGTCTCCAAGGAGCTCTAGGAGCAAATTCTTTCTTTTAAAGTGTATGTTCATGGTTTTGAACATTTTACTTAAATCAAAAATAAATATTTCATAATGTACTTATATATATTTTTATAGATCATCCTCTCATCTGCTAAGTTAATTATGACAGTGTTCATTGCCTTAATCTAAACATCTGGGGGCTGCCATATTACAGTAATGGACATTAAAAGATGGACATTAACCTTTATTTCAGGTCAGCTAAATGACTCATGGAATCACCAGGTGACCTTTCTAGTGATTCCATACATTGCTTCATTTCAATATTGGATAATTGATATTCTTTTTCAATAACAATTATCAATCAGATTAAGTAATAGATAAAGGATACTTTTCCGAGGCTTTCTTGTTAAAACCGCGAGGTGGGCGTAGCCCACTGAGCGGTTTAAACAGAAAGCCGAGGAAAAGTATCCTTTATTTAGCTTGTAGTATGGCGCAGGCGCAAATAAACAAGTGTTACTGACACCTGGCGAAATTTACATTTGCTCCTCCCAGCATCCGGCCTAAGCTGTCAATTATATTACATTTACCTACGGGTTAGTTTGTCGCTATTAAAGAAGTTCCCGCCTACATCGCTGTTTGACTAAAATTGGAAGTTAGAGTACGGTTTTAAGCTCCCCCTTCGTCGTTATTCTAGGGTGTCTAATTTAAACATCAGCAAAGATCAAAGAAAAAGGTATCGGCCATACTACAATGCAAATTAGAATGTCACGACTATTAAAAGAAAAGTATTTTGTTTTTCAATAAGTTTCAGTTGATTTTGCTATGTCTTATTGTACTCAAAATGAAGAAAGGTTTTACAAAATCTGTCGTCTGTTAAAGTAATAATTAGTGCTTTAAGGGTTCAATTTCAGAAATAATTATCAAACCTTGGCCCATGTATCAAAATATAGTCATCAATGTACACACTGCTTAAAATATTACTTTGAAACATTGTTAATTTTTGCCATTATCAAGGATTTAAGACTTTGGTCTGGTAGTGTGAAAGAAGGTCATAGTGATTCCAGTCCACTTGTTAGGAGCTCATTGACCTGCAAATGGCCAGACCCCCAGTGCCGACTGAAAGTAATTAATTACAGGCTTATTGAAGGGATTTCACACACATTAAATGAATGATTTTTTCCTACCTTACTGTAAGCTCTATAATAAATGCATTTAAAAAAAGTGTGAATTTTCCCTTTAAGAGAATGTCTTATTTTGATAAGGGGTGTAATGGAAGAGAATCGCTGCTTAATCCAGTAGTCTTCCTTTGATGTGCGTAACTTTTCAGCGTTGCTATAAGTCTGGGCTTGCAAAACTGTCAGTTGTGTGATAACCTGGTATATCATATGTCTAAGGCGGGGTCAAAGGATTGTCTTTACCATAGACATATCTATATCACCCAGGTGAACCGCATGTATAGATCTCGGAGGGTGTTGGCTATCGGAGGTAAACAAAGAATTTTTGGGTTGGACATGGTCTGTATTGAAACGATTTTATTTCATTTAGAGTCGTTTTGAGGGATAAGAACAACATATAGGTCGATCATATACAGAATGATGATAACTCTGAAAACATTACATGTTTCGAAACTTAATCTGTTCGAGTTTAAATTGCATTTGAATTCGGAAATGCAGTAATTTGGACGAATATTTCGAATTCATCAGTTAATATTCATATCTATTATTTTATTTTTACTTGATTCACAGCCACCGCTGGAATGTATAACCTCTCTTTGGAATGAATCAGTCAAATACAATTCAAAAATACATGTAAAACATTTATTTATTTGCTATTTCTTGACGGTGGTATCATGTTTATAGGTAGCTTTCCGTTCGGAGGTATGTTGGGTAGCTGTCGGAGGGAAGGCATGTGCATGTTAACATTGATTACGGAGAAGGGCAAATTGATTATGCTCAACAAACAAGCTCTCGCATACGGAAACAAAAGTGTAACGCTCAAACACTTTCAAAAACAAGTGGTTCGATTGGCGGGGAACATATCAAAGGAGAAACAAGCTTAAATAAACCAATTTGTTAGAGTTTTTGTTCAACACTGAATGGATGTTTTTGTGCATTAGTTTGTTTTGTTTGTTTTAGCCTACCATATCTATTTAGCCCTTTGCATCACATTAAAGTAACAGTGCAGTAACATAACATGCCAGAACATTATACTAAGAAATGGACACATACCTTTTTGTGAAGGTGACGGACCAAGTAGCAATGCAATTAGTATACCAGATGTTTAGACGAGCACCTGTACGGTCTAATCAGTTTTCACTAGATGCATAAATTTAACTCTCTCTTTCTCTACTCTCTCTTCTCTACTCACACTCCTTCTCTACTCTCTTTTTCTTTACTCTCTTCTCAACTCGCACTCCTCTACACTCTATTCTCTATTCGCACTCATTCTCTACTCTCTCCTCTCTACTCGCACTCCTTCTCTTCTCGCACTCCTTCTCTACTCTCTCTTCTCTACTCACACTCCTTCTCTTCCCCCTCTTCCCTACTCACACACCTTCTCTACTCTCTCTTTCTCAATTCTCTCTTCTCTACTTGCAATCCTTCTCTACTCTCACTTTCTCTACTCGCACTCCTTCTCTACTCGCACTCCTTCTATACTCGCACTCCTTCTCTACTCTCTCCTCTCTACTCGCACTCTTTCTCTACTCTTTCTTTCTCTATTCGCACTCATTCTCTACTTTCTCTACTCTACTCACACTCCTTCTCTACTCGCACTCCTTCTCTACTCTCTCTTCTCTGCTCACACTCCTTCTCTACTCCCTCTTCTCTACTCGCACACCTTCTCTACTCTCTCTTCTCAATTCTCTCTTCTCTCCTCGCACTCCTTCTCTACTCTCACTTTCTCTACTCGCACTCCTTCTCTACTCGCACTCATTCTCTACTCGCACTACTTCTCTACTCGCACTCCTTCTCTACTCTCACTTTCTCTACTCGCACTCCTTCTCTACTCGCACTCCTTTCTCTACTCGCACTCCTTCTCTACTCTCTCTTCTTTACTCGCACTCTTTCTCTACTCTTTCTTTCTCTATTCGCACTCAATCTCTACTCTCTCTTCTCTACTCGCACTCCTTCTCTACTCGCACTCATTCTCTACTCTCTCTTCTCTACTCATACTCCTTCTCTACTCCCTCCTCTCTACTCGCACACCTTCTCTACTCTCTCTTTCTCAATTCCCTCTTCTCTACTCGCACTCCTTCTCTACTCTCACTTTCTCTACTCGCACTCCTTCTCTACTCACACTCCTTCTCTACTCGCACCCCTTCTCTACTCGCACTCCTTCTCTACTCTCTTTTCTCTACTCGCACCCCTTCTCTACTCTTTCTTTCTCAACTCACACTCCTTCTCTACTCGCACTCCTTCTCTACTCGCACTCCTTCTCTACTCTCTCTTCTCTACTCGCACCCTTCTCTACTCACACTCCTTCTCTACTCACACTCCTTCTCTACTCACACTTCTCCTTTACTCGCACTCCTTTTCTACTCTCTCCTCTCTACTCGCAATTTTCTCTACTCTCTCTTCTCTACTCGTACTCCTTCTCTACTCGCACTCTTTCTCTTCTCTCTCTTTTCTACATGCACTCCCACTACTCTCTCTTTTCTACTCGCACTTTTACTCTACTCGCAATCTGTCTCTACTCCCTCTTTCTCTACTCTCTCTTCTCTACTCGCACTCCTTCTCTACTCTCACTTTCTCTACTCGCACTCCTTCTCTACTCACACTCCTTCTCTACTCGCACCCCTTCTCTACTCGCACTCCTTCTCTACTCACACTCCTTCTCTACTCGCACCCCTTCTCTACTCGCACTCCTTCTCTACTCTCTTTTCTCTACTCGCACCCCTTCTCTACTCTTTCTTTCTCAACTCACACTCCTTCTCTACTCGCACTCCTTCTCTACTCGCACTCCTTCTCTACTCTCTCTTCTCTACTCGCACCCTTCTCTACTCACACTCCTTCTCTACTCACACTCCTTCTCTACTCACACTTCTCCTTTACTCGCACTCCTTTTCTACTCTCTCCTCTCTACTCGCAATTTTCTCTACTCTCTCTTCTCTACTCGTACTCCTTCTCTACTCGCACTCTTTCTCTTCTCTCTCTTTTCTACATGCACTCCCACTACTCTCTCTTTTCTACTCGCACTTTTACTCTACTCGCAACCTGTCTCTACTCCCTCTTTCTCTACTCTCTCTTCTCTACTTGCATTCCTTCTCTACTCTCTCTTCCTCTACTCGCACTCCTTCTCTACTCTCTCTTTCTCAACTCTCTCATCTCTATTCGCACTCCTTCTCTACTCTCTCTTATCTACTCACACTCCTCTACTTTCTATTCTCACTTCTCTACTCGCACTCCTTCTCTAATCTCTATTTCTCTACTCACACTCCTTCTCTACTCTTTCTTTCTCTACTCGCCCGTCTTCTCTACTCCCTCTTCTCTACTCGCACTCCTTCTCTACTCGCACTCCTTCTCTACTTTCTCTACGCTCTCTTCTCTACTCACACTCCTTCACTACTCTCTCTTTCTCCACTCGCACTCATTCTCTACTCTCTCTTTCTCTACTCGCACACATCTCTACCCCCTTCTTCTCTAATCGCACTACTTCTCAAATTTTTCTTTCTGTACTCGCACTCCTCCTCTACTCTCTCTTTCTCTACTCTCTCTTCTTTACTCGCACTCCTTCTCTATTCTCATTCTCTACAGTTTCTTCTCTACTTGCAATCCTTCTCTACTCCCTCTTCTCTACTAGCGCTCCTTCTCTACTCTCTCTCTCTTTACTCGCACCTCTTTTCTACTCTCTCTTTCTCTGTTCGTACTCCTTCTCTACTATCTATTTCTCTACTCTCTCTTCTCTACTCCTTCTCTACTCTCTTTCTCTGTCTCGCACTCCTTCTCTACTCTCTCTTATCTACTCGCACTCCTTCTTCACTCGGACTCCTTCTCTACTTGCACTTCTTCTCTACTCGCTCTCCTTCTCTAATCGCACTCCATCTACTCCCACTACTCACACCCCCTCAACTCACACTCCCTATACTCGCACTCCCTCTACTCGCTCTTTCTCTACTATCTATTCCTCTACTGGCTCTTTCTCTGCTCTCTCTCTCTCTCTCTCTCTCTCTCTCTCTCTCTCTCTCTCGCACTAACTCTACTCGTTTTTCCTCTACTCTCTCTTTCTCTACTATCTCTTTCTCTCTCTTTCTCTACTATCTCTTTCTATGTCTCTCTGTCTCTCTCTGTCATTGGTCTGTCTCTGTCTGTCTGTCTGTCTGTCTGTCTGTTTGTCTGTCTGTCTGTCTGTCTGTCTCTCTCTCTCTCTCTACTCACTCTACTCTCTCTCCAATGTATTTGGTAATTAACTTAAAATATCATGAGCAGTACGGGAATATAATGAAATGAGTGTTCGACTCCCATGTTCAGTCCTCCTCTGTCAAATTCCAAGTATGTCATCCGATGGTAAAGAACTGTAATAACGTGCTATTAGCAGGGAAACATTTTTATCATGGAATTGAGAGAGGAGTTCTCTGTATGCCTTAACAATGAGGCCCTTTCACGAGTTAGGGTATATTTGTACAAGCCATTTTATTCTAGGGAAAAGGAAAATGCCAAATTGAGGGGAACAAGATTGTCAAAGAACAGGGAAATAAATAAAACATGAAATATGGAAACAAGTCAATATTTAAGAAGAACAAGGGAACAGATACTTCCTGGGAGAGCCTCTATTATAGATAATAGAACAAACATCACAACTATAAAACTACTAAACTTGATCTGTTTAAAATATATTGTACCCAAACTCTAAATGAGTAACAGCTAGTTCACAATCCGATTGCCCATCTCTTTCTGAAAAGGACGTCACCCAGGTACAATTATTGAACTAAAGATAATTTAAAGCCGTACTGCAAATAGTTGCAGAAAGATCTAATTAAACATTCGATTTTACAGAAATGGGAAGCTACATGTTATAAATACATGTTGTTTTATGCTAATGGAAATCGCTAGAAACAGTGTTTTTGATTGCCATTTGTCGCCAGTCGGGCGACAAATGACAATCGAAAAATCGGGCGACAAATGGCAATCGAAAACCCTGTTTCGAACGATTTTTGATCTACGTTCGTCGATAGTATTAACTTTTTCGATTGCCGGTTATCCGGTGTGAAACTTTTAAAAATATCTTAAAGATATACAACTCATCTTTATTGCTTCTTACAGAATGACAAATGAGCCGCAACATGTGATTTCCAACAATGTGGCATTTTGACATGAATAGACTCAGACGAGCCTGAGTAGCCTTCTTTTAAGCTTAGAAACTCAAAATTATGTTCGTCCAGTAGCTTAATATTCATATAATATTCAAGCGACAAGCAAAGGCTCTGATCAGTCTGCGCGTATGCGCAGGCTGGTCTGAGCCTTTGCTGGTCGCACATACCACATTGTTGGAAATCTCATGTCGCGGCTCAAATAACATTGCTTTAAAAGATGCCATCGTGGGGGCTTGGGCTGCTGTTACCGGGATATGAGAGTAGTAATGGGTGCCACTATGGGCCAATTTTTTTTAAGCCTGAAAAGAACTTAGAATTTTTCAGGCTAAAAAATTGGCCCATAGATGGCTACCCTGGTAAGCTTGAGTGACTAGCTGTGAATAACTTAGTTTATTTTTGGTGTTAATCTGACTGGGGCTATAATTGTGATAGCTTCCTGGGCTATTGAGAATAACTTAGTTTATTATTGAGGTCTTTTCTGGTCGGGTCTATGATTGTGATAGTTTCGTGGGCTATTGAGAATAACTTAGTTTATTTTTTGAGGATTACTCTGGTTGGGCCTATAATTGTGATAGTTTCTTGGGCTATTGAGAATAACTTAGTTTATTTTTGAGGTCTTTTCTGGTCAGGTCTATGATTATGATAGTTTTCTGGGCTAATGAGAAATAACTTAGTTTATTTTTGAGGATTATTCTGGCTGGGCCTATAATTGTGATAGTTTCCTGGGCTTTTTGGGAATAACTTAGTTTATTTGAGGTCTATTCTGGTCTATGATTGTGATTATGATAAGCTCCTGGTCATATCCACTGGTTGGGTTGTGATTATAATAGTTTCCTGTGCTATTGGGAAATAACTTAGTCATTTTTGAGGGGAATAAAGGTCCTGCTGTGGTGATATATAAAATAACTTAGTTAAATTCAGCTTTGAAGATAACTTAGTCATTTTAAGGGGAATGAAGGCTCTTCTGTGGTGATATATAAAATAACTTAGCTAATTTCAGCTTTGAAAATAACTTAGTCATTTTAGGGGGTATAGCATGTGGTGATATATGGTGTGTGTAATAGTCAAGGCTACTAAGTACCATGCGTCTTTAGAGTCTCTTGGTCAATCAAGACCTCAACTCCTAGAGGCATCACTCTGTAGCGTTAACTAGTGTATAGCTAGCCGTCTCAAGCTTACTACTACTGATTTTTTAATTGAAAAGAACAACAAAGACTAGTGAACATTTCTATAACTTTATTGCCCCGCTAACTATAACTGAATACAATGACAGAGGATTAGGGCCGTCCCTCTGTTCATTGTTACAATAATTTCCCTTAACATATTTACAACATATTATACTTAGGATACTTCTTTGAAAGGTGATGTGAATAATTATGACATTTACAAGTCTGTATTCTGTGTTTGAATAAAAAGTCAGGAGGAGCCATGCGTCTCATTCCATTCTGGGATAGGATGACTCTGGCATAGTTATAGATGAACCACATCTCGATATCTCTGTCATTCTGGTATAAATCATCTCCAGTTCCATATAGTTCTTGATGAATGGCTGTGTTTAGATCTAGTCCTTTGTTGAGCTGGTGAATGATGTAGATACACCAAATTCCACATACTTTGCTCCATGGACTCTGTAAACATTCTTTGTTATGGATCCATCTTGAAGAGTTTCTTTCAATAAATGGTAGAACATATTGCTCTTCTGGTGGTCTTCCATATGAATCGAAGTAGATAACTTGATCTCTTCTGAAGTAGATAGCCACCCAATGTTCTCCTGGATCTGTGGATATATCTGTATTCACAATGTAAGCCTTCATATCCAGTGGTTTCTTCTCTGGTAGTAAATCCTTGGCACATACTTCTCCTTTCACAGGTATATTGTTTATGACTTTGATTAGTTCAACAGTGTTCATTTTTATTCTGTTTCTGGGTTCTCTTTTTCTTCAGTTTCCTTTTCTTCATAGGATTCTATGAGTTTCTTGGCCCAGTACGTCTTCCACTGTTCTGTTAAGTCACTTTGATTTTTCTTGAAGTACTGCCAGTTTTTATAGGCTTCTTGATTTTCTTCTGGCGTCAGGTGATTGATCCCTGTTGTAAAGTCCATAGGGTGTCGCCAATTATCGCCATACAGATAGTTCCAGATTCTATTGTCAAAGTCTTCCATCACATCATAGATGTTTAGGCCCTCTAAGGCTGGATCATGACATCCATAATCTTCAATCCATTCTCTTGGAGAAGTCCATAGACAGATATCGTGGTATTTCTGACTTGGGTGGTTCATTTTGCATCCATGACATTCATGCTTCGCACAGTCTCCAACTGCCATCTTTAGACAAGTCAATATGGCTTGTTTTAGAAGAGTCTTCATAAGACAATTGATATCCTCATTGTCTTCTACTTCTTTCTCTAAGGTACTCTTCTCATCTGATGGCTGGATTGTTGCACTGTATGCATCTGTTTGGTACATCAAGTCCTGTTCAATGAAGTATCCTGCATTCATCTTTAGTAATCTGTGGTAACTTCTCTAAGTCCGTTGATTTCTATCAGGTTGTCAAACTCTGCATACACAAGCACGTTGATCGTCTTGTCAAGTGATGTTGCAAACTGAAGCTCCAATCTGAGGTTCCCAGTTTTTATAGGGTGCAAATGAGACTGATCGGCTGCTTGATCTGGTGTCAAATCATATCCCCAAAAGCAGTAACCTCCTTTGTAATCTTCATAATCAATGTTGCAATTTTGGACCTGATTCTGACTTGCTAATGCTTGGTAAACTGATAGAAAAGATCTGAGATACTGATCATTTTCAAATCTAGGTTCAAATGGTTTTCCATAGACACTATGGCCATCACAAGTGACATCCATTTTACTTAGATTGAAATGTTGGAAAAAGAAAGGATTAGTATCCAAATTCCCATTAAATGCCTCATTTGTTACTAAACCAATAAAAACTCGTTTTGGAAGTTGACCTGTGAGAAGATGATCTTCAATTTTAGATCTTGTGCCACTACTGATTGTAAAAGTTTTGACTTCAACTCTTCTGATTGGAAATTTAGCATTATGATGAGCAATAGTTTGATTCAGTTCATTGCTAATGGCTGGTAGAAGCTGAACATTTCGTACTCTCAAGATAGCAGTATCAATTTTGATTTTTGCAGGATAATTATCACTCATCAAACAAAACTGAGGAGAAGATCGATTAAGTCTAAGTTTGAATTCTAAGCCATTAGGTAAATACTTCTCTTGCATAGCAAGATCCAAATGTAATTTACCCTGAAGCTCCACGGATTTGCTTTTTGCTATGCGTTTGCCACGATCAGTGATAGATGCATTTGTTATATCTTCAAAAGCTCCAGCTTCATCCTCAGACCAAAATTCTGCTGCCTTCAGTTGATTATCTTTGACATCAGAACCATAAGAAAATAAATTTTCAAGGTATGCTCTGTATGGATACGTGTCTGAATTATTTGTGATCAATTTATTGTTGATATACAAATCGATGCCACTGAACATACTATGAAAAAAGTTATTAATTGGAAATACTTTTGCATCCGTGTCAAGATCTTCACCCGTTTACTTTAAGATTCTGAATTTGATATACAGATTGGCTTGAGACAAATCAGTGTAAAACTCGGTGTGAGGTGGAATTAGAAATTCAATGGGTGCATGATGACTATCGAGAGAAGCGATGGGATGATAATCATTCCACTGAGTGCCTTGCATGGTAGACATGGTGGGTGGAATGGATTCCATATCCAATTCCGTTTTAGTGCAATCGCAAGAACCTTGTTGAATCATTTTTCGTCAAATATATCTCTTTCAAATACCAGACGTTTAATAGGATTAAACTTTTTTGCTCTGCTTTTAAAACCCCTCTTAACAGTTCGGTGTCTAGATTGAGACTGAGGCTTTTTGCGTTTTTGAGTTGAATTTATAGCCAACTGATTTATAGTAGACTGACCAAAAGATTTCAAAGCTGTTTTTCCTCTTTGTTTTAAAACTTTTTTTACATTTTCACCACCCACAATATCTTTCAGAGCTTGAATCCCTTGATCTTTAGCTACTTTTTTCACACTTTTTAAACTTGCTTTTGCGACAGGTTTTAAAATTGGAATCACTGTTCTCAATGCAGCTTTAAAAATGGATCCTAAACCATTGCCATATTGTCTTGAAACGCCTCTGTACACGGGAAAGTCTCCTTTCCCAGATTGAAGAGACATAATGCTTCTGGATTGTTTCAACATTATTCTTTCTGTCGAAAATGTAGTTTCACTAACGTTTTCCCAGAGATAAATGGCACATTTTCACCTGTATCACCTTTTATACTAATGTGCACCTGATCTATGAAAGATTTTGCCACTGGAACGTAGTGTACATTGACAAATTCTTGATGTAAATGATTGTTTTCTCTTTTACTTTCAAATGGCAATACTCTCAAAATAGGTGCAGTAACATCACCAATAAATGTATAACTTGCTAAATCAGAGTAAATGTAAAGTTGATGAATTTTTGTATTCAAATCCACACCATATCTGAAAATGTATTTTTCATTTGCTACTGGTTTATCAAAATAATTTCTATCTACACCTAATATTTCTGCAATTGCCTTTGGAAAAATAATTTTGACTTTCGTAGGATCTTGAACATCAAGTTTGACTCGAGCACTGTTTTCACCATAAGAAATTGTAATGGTAGCATTGCTATTTTTTAGTGTCAGTCCATATTGAAAATTGATAGTTTTTTGAATTTCTTCAACTAAATGGCGTGGAGAAGCATAATAACCATTTTGAATAAAGACTCTCATGTCTACATAACCTCCATAGGTTGTACAATTATCAATATCTTCACACATTTTTCTATCAAAAAATCTTAAAATCACATAATTGTTTTCTTTTGTGATATTATTTACTTCAGTTGGAGTTATGACTTCTACCAAACCTACTTCCCAATTATCTTTTTCAATTTGTATGGAATGATCTAATTTCACTTTAAAGTCACATTGTATATTTTTTGAAAAATTGCTGAGTGAACTATCACTCAAGAGTGTCAAATAAAAGTTGTTCATGGTTTGAGTTTGGGTGAATCTGTTTCGTCAGCAGAAATTGGATTAGTTTGTTTTCTAAATTTTAAACCTGGGGATGGTAGTATGTAACCGATAGAACTACTGAGTAAAATTAACCACAATTTTTTTATCTGGACTTCTCAGACTGATTTGAACTAATGATGTGACAATGATCATGTATACAACAATGATCTGAGCAAAAAAAGTGAACCGATTTTTAACAATTCGATCACGACCTTCTGCAGATTGTACTGAAGCAGTGTCACCACGTACAAATGATCCTCTGAGATCCATTTTCATGCTTTTATACAAGATCAGATTCTAAAATCCAACTGTCGAATTTTGAAGGATAACCTTTCCAGTGAACTTTAATTTCTTTCACCCACTTTTTTCCTACTTTACGTTTTCTGTGATCTAAAACAGAATCAATTTCGTAAATTTGATCTTTCTCTACACGTTGTAACTCGTGTGAATAGAAAGCACCTTTGACTAATTCACCCTCAAGATCTTTTATTTTATAAGTGATAGGAGTCTGAGTTTTGACCACTGCTAAAATTTGAAATAATTCTTGTGTCCAATTTGGTAAATAACCTTTATCAAATGTACGTTTTGTTTTATTGATATGCACAAAATCATTCACTTTGAATTTTGGTTTGATTTTTTTAGAATTTGATTTTCCATATAAGTTTTCTGACACCTGTGGTTCATTTTTAAGAGTCACAGACACAGGTGCACATTTAATACTTCGATGAAAAGCGTGATTGTAACCATGTACTAATTTGGGAAGAATGTCTACATATCGCAAAGTGCGATGATGAGTAAAATATTTCCACATGCGAGTTTTCAAAGTTCTTTGAAAACGTTCCACAATACTGGCTTTGGTTTCAGGATTTTCAGTAGTGAAGAAATGAATCTTTTTAGTTTTCAAGAAATTTTGAAATTCTTTATTTTTGAATTCAGTTCCTTTATCTGTTTGCAAACTTTTTGGACATCGTCCACTTTTTAAAACAGATTTGAAAGCAATCACTAAAGTTTTCCCAGTTTTATCTTTAATAGGTACCACCCATGCATATTTTGAAAAGACATCTATGATGCAAAGTAAATATCTATGTTTGTCATTGAACTTTGATAATTTTGATAAGTCTGCCAAATCTGCTTGCCATTGAGTATCAATTCCAGCCACTACTGTTTTGCGTCGCAAAAACTTTTTATGAATAGGTTTATGTAAAGTATAAGTTTGTTGTTTTCTTAACCAGTCTCTAACATCTTGAAGTTTTACTTTTTTGGATGATTATTTAGCAAGTTTGTACAAAGCTTGTTCACCTGCATACGCAGCAGGACTTTTAGGATTGTAATACAACTGTTCAAGCTTCATTGTAACTGACCCATGGAGAAGAAAACTTTTCTTTTATACGTTTTTTGGTGGCAGATAAAAGTGTCGGAGAGGAAAAATGGTCTTTGATACGTTTTCTGACACTCAAACTCTTTGCAGACCTGACAGAAACAGGAATACGACTTGCTGTTTTTCTGATGGTGCGTTTTTGTTTGGGAGTGATATAATCCGTTTCAGGAGTTTCTGGAGCGCGATGCATCCAGTCCCACCTTTCCCTATTTCCAATGACATCTTGGGGAATATTCATGTCTCTTAAACCTTCTGCAAAAGCTTGCCAACCTGTAGGTTCACTGCCTTTACGATGTCTAATGACATCATTGACCAAATCAATAATATTGGACCCTGGAATAGATTTGCCATAAAGTTTAACTGTACCATCATCTTCCCAGGACACATTTGGGTTAGTTTTTAGAAGTGAAACTAAAAGCTGAGCTTTGCGTTTCATGGTGGAAGGCACACTATCTATGACCAATTGATTCATTTTGGAAGAACTAGGGTCAGATTGGGGAAAAAGAGATGTTTCTTTTAAAGCTTTTTGATGAGCCGTTTTAAATTTGTGCAAGGTCTGGCCATATAATTGAGATTTTTCAGCTTCAGACAAATCTTCATTGACCATGACAGAAGATAAGTCTCTTTGAAGACTGGCTGTGGCAGATACATTAGGATCAGGAGGCAGTCTGGGTTTTTGAATTTGTTCCTCTTTCCAGCGTTTCATGTCTTCCCAAAGTTGAAATGGCACAATAGCCATTTTACGACCATCCATATTTTTTTATTGTTTGATAATTTCACCCAAGACAGAACCTATGATAGGAGCAATTAATGGTTTTAATAATAATCCTAACAAAGCTCCACCTTTCTGATTAATAATTTTCTTTTTTGTGTCAAGTGGCACTTGCTTAGAACTCAGTAAACGTATATGTTGCTTTCTAGCTCGTAACTGATTCTTTTGAGCATTTGTCAGACGTACATTGCCTTTTATAAGATTGATGCAACATTCCCCTACACAATCAATGACTTCTTTAGGAGATTCTTGAATCATTTTCTTACGACATTTATTGGATAAATGAGTCAATCCTTCCAAAAATGTACCATAAGTTTTAATCAGAGATTTTTTTCTCATTTTATTTTGCATTTTTCTACGACGTGTTGTTGTTACAGCCATGTTTATGAGTGTGTTTATGATTTAAATGTACAGTCCTTTTATAGTTTTTTTTAAAAATGAAGTCGTCGACGTTCAGAATGAGGTGGTGATGGATATTTGTTTGGATTTAACATGTGCATGGTAGCACCAAATCCATGTCTTTTTAACAAATCTTGTGCTCTCAAAGGAGTAAATCTTGCTAAATTAATAGAAGATCGTCTTGCATTCGTGTTTGGAGAATCAAGACCTAAATTTTGCCATGAGGCAGGACTTTTACTTTTACGTTTTGTTACAAAACGATCATCAACCTTTCTTTTTTTCTGTTTTCTGGGTTTTTTCACTGATTTTTTCTTAGGTTTTTTAGTTTTCTTGTTAAATTTTCTCATCAATTTATTTCCATCCCATCGAATCAGACTTCGAATGATCACACCACCAAAGAATCCACCACCTCCAGGTTTTAAAATGATACTGCGTTTGACTTCAGGATCAACTATTGCACTTGCTAATTTTCGAACATCATCCTGATGTCTATCCATAAATTTTTGAGTTTGTTTAGGTAATTTCATCTTACCCTGAACAATTTTTCGAGCTGCCAAAGAAAACCATTTGATCATTTCAATTAAACCTGCATTTAAGAGTGATTTTCTTTTATGACTATCATGTTCTCTGCTTAAATTATACAGAGCACGAATCAGATTAGCTGATGTTCGTTGAGCCATTTTGACACAAATGATGGATTTGAACTCAAACACACCTTTTTATACTCCTGGAAAATAGACAACAGGTCCTTGTTGATCTGATTTTGTAAACCAGTTTTGAAAAATATGTGTTCTGAATCTAAGATAATCAGGTGTATTTGGTTTCAAATCGACCAATAAGTATCCATGAGGTATAGATGTGGCATCGTTAAACGCATGAATCATATGTGGAGCTTGAAGTTGATTTGCTAATACTTTGATTTGCATCTTATCTCTTGGACTTTGAAATAAAACTAAATAATGAGCATTCAAACTGATGGTGCGAGAAGATTTACTTTGTTGAAATAAATTTTGAGTGATGTACACCACACTTGCGTTTCTATGATGTCCTTTTCTTGTAAACCATAACTTAATTTTTTCTTCATCTTTATCTCCTAACATGTCATCAAAAATCACCAAGTGAGTTGCACTGGGATCAGTGACAATTTCATCTTCATCATCGGGAATACCTTGAATAAATTTGATGTTTGACCCCTCACGTTCTTGTAAGATATTTTAAGATTTTTGCCATTCCTTGTAACACCAAACAATACGTTGGGGTAAAATATCAAATAAATCTTCTTTAAACTCAATCATCTTTTTAACTAATTCAGTTTTACCCGATCCACTTGGACCAGAAATAAAAATATTAGAAGGATGTTTAAAAAACAAACTTCCAATATCTTGATTTGAGTCCAACTGGTGTGTAGAAAGGGCCATGGTTAACTGTGAAAAAATTACAAAGACAATTTTATTTATACTCAAATTTTAATGAACATGAACCAACAGTTTAATACATAATAAAAAAACAGTTTAATACATAATTAAAAAACAGTTTAATACATAATTGAAACAGTTTAATACATAAATACACCTGTACAATACAACAGTCACAGTTCAATTCATGACTATCAGAAATAATACGTGATCATCAGAACTACTCTATCTATGCCAAATATCCATAAGGAACAGTATATCCATCTCCAATAATGACACGTTTAGTATAAGTGAACCGATACGTCTTGGATTGCAATTCAGTGGTCACAGTCTTGTCTTTATGTTTTCTGATCCTATGGTAGTTGACAGTATCTCTGAAGTCTTTCCTATCTCCCTTCACCAAGTTCAGCATCCGATCAAAGTGAATGACTTGAGATGTATTGTAATCTAGAGTGAGTCCTTTCACTTTGCAAGTAGATCCTCGATTTCCATCTTTGTCTACAAATTCATAGCCATAGTTCTTCGGTCCCATGCCTACAAATTTCACAATTCTAGCATTGGGCACTTCATCTGTCCATTCTCCAAGTCTGTTGTTGACAATAGTAGGATTCCATAAATGGGGTTTGTGATGATAAATGATAGAATCTGTATCAAAGTAGAGTACACGTTCATTCAGCTTTTCCAAGGGTTCATAGAGCTTCAATCTGGCTTGAGCAGTGACGAAGGCTGCGACAATCACATTACTGCAAGCATGCGGCTCCACATTGGGTTCTGTATCTTCCCAGTTGACCAGTAGAAGATTTTCTCTGCAAATGTCCACATTCTTGACAATCTTGTTTGGATTCGTCACCAGATCAAAGAACTTGGCAGGTTCTGAAAAATATTCTGTCTTGGTCATATTATCTCGCTGTGCCAATTTTCCCCAGAGACTGTTTAACATGATCTTAGCAATAGCTCTCATTCCTATATTCTTTTCCACATTCTCCAATCTGATTCCTTCGGCTTCAAAATAATCTTGCTTGAACTTGATCTTATCTTGCCCAGTCTTGCACCAATCAGGATAGCCACTTGATTCTTGTTTGATTCTCAGAAAAGTATTGATATAGCCAGCAAAGATCCCTTCTTCTCCAGATTCTCTGTCATACTGAGTTGTCTCTGAGAAATGCCAGACTTCATACACGTCCAATAACTTGTATCCTCTGTCCAATGCAGCAAACAATTCGATAGTAACCCAGGTCCCTGTAAAACTTCTATCTTCTTCTCGTAAATGAGTACATCTCATATAAGGATCTGTCTTTTCTGCACAACTTCTACACAATGGAAACATCAATTTCTGACTGCATTTCTGTGGAAGTACAGGATGGTACAAATTGGTGGGTGGTAGCACTTTACACTTGATCAATCCACAGTACTGTCTGATGTTGTCTTTATCAATGTTCTCTTGAGAATAGATGGTAGGATGACCAAGTGGAAACTGTCCGTACTTGCAAATAGTTGGATAGAGTGAACACACATCTATGTACTTGATTTCTTCATTGGAGGATTCATCGATTTCCTGATAGAGTTTGGTCGAGTTAGTCCTTCCACCAAATAAAGCATCTCTTGGCCTCAAAGGGTCTAAGTTTGTAAATTCTGAGTCCACCAAAGATCTAAAGTCTGGATCTTCCTTGTATCTCTTGTCATAGTCACATTCCCAAAGCTCCACCACCTGATATCCTGCTTTTCGTAACTCTTCACTCTTGCCAATGGTCAAAATATACAACTGATGCATGCTCAAACACTGATGATGTTGAACTCTGTTTCTGTCTGGAAAATGAGTAGGACATCCATGCCAGTAACATCCATAGAATTCAAATACAGTTCGAGATTCTTCATGGTAGCCATCCACATAATGCCCACTGATTCTTTGTTCACCACCATTCAATGCATGTTTGATTTCAATACCACGTTCCTTAGCTTCACTTTGAATCCATCTTACAGCTTTGATAGAGTAATTCTTTTGATTAGGATAACCTTCAGGTGGGATGATGGCAATACTGTTTTCAGGCATATGATTCTTTCTCCATACTTTTGAACAAGCTTGAGCGATAGTGCAAGCTTCAGACAAAGGATCGAGTCCACTAATGTTGATCAATTCTCGTCTGAAACAAGCACATCCTCGTCTTAAAATATCCACATCACTACGACAGTATTCTTCCATCTCCCATTTGAAGTTAAATATAGCACCACTCTCAATTTTCCCTTTATGCCAAGCTAAAAATGTCTCACGATCCTTGACAGACATCTGACCAGGATTGTACATGTCCACAGGAAAGTAAGGTCCCACATACTTTTGGTTTGCCAGTGTATTTGCAAGATGAGGAAAGTAACCTTTCTTCATCTCTGTCAAGCCAAATGTATCTGGGAAATTAGCCAGTCTCATATGCAAAAACTGATAAGAATCAAGGAATGTGACACGTCCTACTTTCATTCTAAGTATAGTATTTCCATTCATGATCACATCAGGTTTCACTGTACCATATTCTAAGATATAGTGTAAGATGAACTGACCATGGTATCCTCCAAAATTATGTGCAATACATGTCACTCCTTTATTCTCATCTCCTAAAACCCAATTGCAAAATTGTGGTAAAGTATCTATGCCTTCAAAGATAAATTCTCTCAGACCTGTTTGTGTCGAACAAGTCGGACAAAATGCATCTATGGGCAAATCCATGCAATCATCACACGCTTTATGAGCAACACAGAAATTCACTTGATGTGTACCAGTTTCTTGATTTGACTCGAAATCAAAGAAGATGAAACGAGATTTCTTAGGTTGAGAAATCTCTTCTTCTCCTTCATTTTCAGTCATCTCAGATTTACATTCATAACTTTGAATATAGCATTGATGATTAGGTCCAACAATCTCTTTACAATTTCCACATTTTCTCTGTCCTGGACACACATGATTTTTCTTATTGCCCACAATCCTAAAATTACATTTACCACAATTATACACAAGTTGGCAAATAGATTTATGCTGCTTAGATTTGATTGCCTTATGCTTTGCAAAACAGTCTCTACTACGAAATGTTCTTTTACAGTCCATACAACGCGTTTTTTGTCCAGGAATACAAGGAATGTCACTATAGCAACCATCACATCCATCAGCACATCTATGGTCTCCTCTGTTCGAATATCCAACATCACAATACTCGCAGTAGTAATGGGTACCAAGAAATCCTGTCACCTTTGTAATCGCATCATAGTGATCTACTCCATTGAAGTAAATATGGATCACCCTCGTCTCAGGTTTCTTCTTGAATTGTAGTGGAAATATCAGACCATCTTTAGGATACTGAGAATGGACTTTGATCAAGTACTTGGGAGCAAGTACAGATTGGATCTTCTTGTATTCCTCAATACCACAAGACTTAGTATGAGGAATCTTCGCTCTATCCAATAACTTCATGGCTTCTCTGGTCTGCATAGATTTGTCAGATTTACGAAGCTGTTCCCAACTCTTCTTCCAAGACTCTGATTCTTCTTTATCCGCATTACATCTGGCCACCACCACAGCTCTTGCCATACACATTACATCTTTGGTATTATTGATCTGTATAATACTTCTTTTGTTGATACTCATATTTTCTGACTCAAAGTAGAGACCAGCATGTAATGGTTTTCGTCCGCTGCCTACTGGAAGTCTCACCACTGTAATTTGAATAGTCATCTGTCCGTCATGAATCCTGAAATTCTCATTGGACTGTTGTACTTTCATGATTTCTTGAAGTATAGCTTCCCCTGTCATGGCTGAGACATCTCTCCAAGGCACAAACACTCCAAGTTTCAATCCAGGATGCAAAATAGTCATCCGCATCTTATCATTGGATTCCATCTCGCATCGTTCTTTGATGTCTTCTACCAGCCGATCAAATAATCTTGATATGAACTGTAGGTGCGAAACATTGTCAGGGAAAGTCTTGATGTTGAGCTGAAACTCTTTCCCTTGAGCTCGAAATAATCTAGACTTCTTCTCCTTGACTGTCTTAATAGAATAATAAGAAGTCAAATCTTCATTATCTTCATCATCTGAACTCTCTGTGTCTGAATAAATCACCATAGGTCTTCTTTTTCTTGGTGGTGGCCTAATATTATCTTCATCATCTGAGCTCTCTGTATCTGAATAATCTACCAGCCTAGGTTGATACTCTTCATCATCAGAAGTGGGTGGGGTAATATCTCTCTGTCGCTTAAACATGTTGACTCTTCGAAGTTCTCTACTGAATTGATGCTGCAATAGAAATCTGAGTTCCTTTTATACTGGAAAAACCCAGATTTGGAAAAACTCAGATTTTATGAAATCAACTGTTGAAAATTCTCAAAATTGTTTCATCAAGCGTAATCACTATTTGATTTTTTCATCCGATCGTATATTTTCCATTAGCCAAACTACTAAAATTTTCACCATGTGGTAGGCAAAATCACTAGTTCTCAAATTATTTTGATATGCAGTACTAGAATTTTTCATCCTATCAAATAGTTTCTATAAGCCAAACTACTGAAAGTTTCACAATGGGGCAATAGAAATCACTAGCAAAAAAATTTGACAAGCATATGATTTTTTTTCACTTAGTGTCAGGTGAGACTACATGTTTTTGCTAGGCCTAAAGTGCAGGCGAGACTACATTTTTTGAAAAATTAGCAAGAAGTATCAGGCACTGTATAAACAGCACCATTACTCCCCCAGTACTATCCTAACCTCGGAATCCCTGGCGATTGAAACTGTCTCAAATACAAGTCAAATTCCTGCATGTCTCTATGGACCAGAGAATTTGAGGCGGAGCCACTCCAACCCGAAGGCTGGCGCCCTTAAACAGCCGAAGCTGCTCTACCTTTTTAAATGCATATTCAACAGTTTCTGAAGCACAAAGCTTCTCTACGGGCCTCGGCGGATGTATAGAGTACCAGTGGTCAGTTATTTTTTGTTCAAACTATATCTCTACTGACTTAATAAGCAAATATTTGCTATTCATATATATAGTTATCCTATTACAGAATAAGTTTGAAATGGTGTCTCAATGTTACTCTATCCCATAATAGTTTTCAAGCCTTATAGTATGTAAAATCGATAACTTGAATAAAAGAGCTATCTTTTGGTAAAAATTTGAAGTAAATCGGATAAAAAATACCCGAGCTATTACAAATTTCGCGTATTTTTTACCGTGAAATTTTTTATTCAAGGGAGATAATTTAATGAAAAAGCAAGAACCGGATTTCTAAAAAGTAAAAATCATATTTTCGCAATAACTTGAGTTTGCCTAGACCGATTTTCAAAATTTTTTCACCCTATAAAAGCTGAGAACAATAGCTACCTTATCACATACATTATATTTATTTTATCTGCAAGTGTAATATCATGGAAGAAGCAAGAGAGAAGAAATATTTGGAAATTCCACTTTCCAAGATTTTGAAGTTCAGACCGTATAGAAGATTATTGTTCTGCATTTACATCTTATTTTCTCATGATGAGATTACAATAGAAGAGATTCAACAGAAACTCAATAGTCCTGAAACTTTTGAAGATTTCAAGAAACTTTGGTGGATCAGTATCAGTTATTTGATGGAAAAAGAGACACTGATTACATTTGAGAATTGGAAAAGATGTGTCGCTGACAATCCTAGTGTGATTGAATTTCTCTACAATCATAGAAGAGACAAAACTTTTCCAGGACTATAAATAGTTGGACACCAGTGAGAGAGAATCATTTCACTTCTGACTTTTGAAGAGTAAAGATGGCAAACAGTAGAGATCCAAGGATGGCTAAAGTCTATGATAAGAAGAGCATCTACTATCATTGTGTATCGTTGAAGAAACTTTTATCTCAAGAAGAACAAGCTTTGATGCAGCCATTAGAAGATAGTTTGAGACAACAAGACAAGTTGAGGCCTCCTTATGGAGAATGTCACCATTGTCATGATAGGGGACATTGGCTTGGAGATTGTCCTGAGGCTCAGAAATTAAGAGAACAACAGATGTTTACTGATAAGAAGCCTACATATGGACAATGCTATATCTGTGGACTTGAAGATCATTGGGCTCCAAATTGTCATAAGAGAGAAGAACATTTGATCAATGATAAAGAATCTCAACCTAAGTTGGTGGATTATTCAGATTCAGAGAGCTCAGATGATGAAGATAATATTAAGCCACCACAAAGGAAACGAAGAGCTATGGTGATTTATTCAGACGATGAAGATGAGGAAGAGCAACAGTCTTCAGAATCTACAGAGAAGCAACAGTCTTCAGTATCTACAGAGAAGCAACAGTCTTCAGTGTCTACAGAGAAGCCTTCAAGAAAACGAAAGGCTTCAGATATATCTGATGACAGTCCTAAGAGAAGACGCTTAGACACTCGTAAAATGAAGACAGTAAAACGTACAAAGACAGGGAAGAAGACTTATTGTTTCATTTGTAAATCAGCCTCTCACTCGCCTCGATCCTGTACAGAGATGGTGACGGAGAACTGGGATAAACAGATTTCTTGTGATGAACCAGACTCTATAGTGCATATTCATTAAAGACTTTAATAGACTCTAGGGACATATAGTGATTCTAGTAGTTTTTGGATTTAATTAAAATTATGTTGTTGAAATTGTGTTTGTTTTTATTTTGAGGTTATTCTTTAACGAAACTAATTGAGTAGCCCTGAAAAGGACTGTTTGTTTTAAAGTCTCCTAAGTAACAAAAATATTTCTTACTTAGAAGATTTTAAAATAGGTCGCACAATGGCTACAGGTTTTCTGGGTCCAATCTCTCTGCGAGCAAGAAATTGCTCCAATCCCAACTTATTTTGTTGTTTCTCCACCTCTTTCCAATCTTTTCGCTGCAAAGCAGCACACAACTTAGTCAAACTGAATTTTTTAAAGAACTTCATTTTTTGAGAGAAACACAAAGTACATTGGGTTATATAGTAGGATAGGTGGATTGACCTACATTCTACTCCTACGCTAGAGAGAGCAACTAAAATCTGATTGGTCCATTAAAAGATCACGCCATAATCACCCCATTACTGTAACCATGATTAGGAAATACTACAATCACACTCAACTTATGGTATCTATGGTCTAAAAAATTGCAACATATTTAGTTATTCTTTCTTGAAGAAATAGGTGGCCCTGAAAAGGGCCGTTTTGGTGGTTATATTACCACAGAGACATTATTTTTAGGAGCAGGGACATCTACTGGGGCGGCCACCACAGGCAGGACACCGCACACCCCACTGTTCAACCGTAATTGTCCTTCTCACTGGTATGTAGAAGGGCATATCATCTGCTTCCGCATCCCAATCCTCAGACACATGAGGTGTGGGGGGAGAATTATCCCCCCAATCTTCCTCCTCGTCACTGATAGTCTCCACCTTCACTTCTGTCTTTACATCGTTTATCAAATTTTCTACCCTCCTACTCATCTCCAACATCTTCTGATGATTCTCAATCATCTGTAATAGAAGTTCTCCCGTATCTTTCACAGCATTCACAGTCTCCAGTAACCTCTTAGTAGCATCAGCCATAGTCTTGCCCTGCTCCTCCAATTGCTCCAAACGCGAATCCATATTGCAAGCCATTTTGTTGTTGTTGTTGTGTAATACAAGAACAGAATGAAGAATTTGAGATTTGAATCGAGCTTTTATAGTTTTCAAAGGGATTGACCTACATTGAACTCCTGCGCTAGAGAGAGCAACAATACACTGATTGGTCAGTTCATTTATTTTCACCCAATCAGAGTTGACTTGATTTCTTAAAGCGCGGGAACTTTAAACTAGGTCAATCCGCTTGACAAGTATAAAAGGCTCAAACACGCTACATTTTTTCAACATTCATAATCATGGAGCCATCACTAACACTGGACGATATGATCAACAATCCTGATCTTTTACTATCAGCAGTGAATGAGACGTTTGCTAACGATATGACACAACAGTATTATACGCCGCAAACACCCTCAACGTATATACCTCAACCTGTTCAGCAGATGCCACAAAAGCAACAGTCAAAGACTCAAGTCATAGAAGTCTTTCTCAAGGAAGTCAATGAGTTAAGGTCTAGAGTGAAGAAGTTAGAAGAATTATCTCAACAGCGATCGCAGCATCAAACGTTGGAGATACAACCCATCCAGATACCAATAAGGCTTGACATTATGACCAATGACCAAGAGACTAGTCAAAACGTAGGAGTTGGAAAAGCAACTAAGAAAATTAAAATGACCAAGAAGAAGTGCTAGAAATAGCTAGACAATCAACAAACAGCCCTTTTCAGGGCTACCACTTCCCTAGAAAGAATATCACTAAACTTGCTGAACAATATACACTAGTTAACGCTACAGAGTAATGCCTCTAGGAGTTGAGGTCTTGATTGACCAAGAGACTCTAAAGACGTATGGTACTTAGTAGCCTTGACACACACCATATACCACCACATACTATGCCCCTAAAATGACTAAGTTATTTTTAAAGCTGAAATTAACTAAGTTATTTTATATATCACCACAGCAGGACCTTTATTCCCCTCAAAAATGACTAAGTTATTTCCCAATAGCCCAGGAAACTATTATAATCACAACCCAACCAGTGGATATGACCAGGAGCTTATCATTATCACAATCATAGACCAGAATAGACCTCAAATAAACTAAGTTATTTCCCCAACAGCCCAGAAAACTATCATAATTATAGGCCCAGCCAGAATAGACCTCAAAAACAAACTAAGTTATTTCCCAAAAGCCCAGGAAACTATCACAATCATAGGCCCAACCAGAAGAGACCTCAAAAATAAACTAAGTTATTCCCCAAAAGCCCAAGAAGCTATCACATATATAGCCCCAGTCAGATTAACACCAAAAATAAACTAAGTTATTCACAGCTAGTCACTCAAGCTTACCAGGGTAGCCATCTATGGGCCAATTTTTTAGCCTGAAAAATTCTAAGTTCTTTTCAGGCTTAAAAAAAATTGGCCCATAGTGGCACCCATTACTACTTATGAGGACCTGGGCCCGAAATTACACTGCCTCCTAAAAGTTAAGGAAGACTTACTGAGTTACTTACTTACTTAAGTATTGATTTATCAGGATGCGAAAAATAATGTTTAAAACTGATTAAAATCAAAATAGTTTCATTTTTTTCTCTAGATCACAATGATATATTTTGACCACAAGTACTGCATCTATCCAGGCAATTTATTTAGCATGTTGAAATATCAATACTTAAGTCTTCCTTAACTTTAAGGAGGCTTTGTAATTCCGGGCCCTGTACTACTATGTAAAGTTTAAAAACGTTAAAAGATAAAATAACAGAACGGATTACATGTACCACCGAAACTGCAATATCTTCAATATTTTACGGGTATTTATTTTTGTTGCCGTGTTCCTTGGCTGTACCAGTACTGGCCGGGTGGGTTTATGCTTTTTGTGGTTCTATGTCCAGGAACTCCCGAAGGCTCAACCGGCAGTGGTTCTGGTTTTAAAGAGTCTCAGAAGACGGGGCAATGGCTTAAAGTCTCATCCGACAGACTGGGAGAAGCCGGGAATCGAACCTGCGACCCCTGGTTTACAAGACATAGGTTTATCCCCTACACCACGGCGGCTTTACGGGTATTTGTTATATGGATTACTTTGTCCACCTATACAAATATGCAGTGAAAATCCAGATAAGCTTACATGTATATTAATACTTTTAAGAATGAAGAGACAACAGACCAAAAAGGTAAATTGCTTTTAAATACGTGCGGTATTTTATTTTACTGTCGCAATGGCGAAAAGAGTACAGCTATAAAACGTATGCAAACTGTACAGGGTTCATTATTACGTGTTTTTTTTTATCTTACTCTTAACATCCAAGTAAACAATTTTTCAGTATTGTCGGCGCATTCAACTAAGATTAAGATGCGCGGATCCAGAGAGGGGTGGCAGAGGGTCCTGGCCCCCTCCCTGGAAAGTCGGAAACCTTTGGGGCTCTTTAGCAATACTGGTCCAGATCCCCTGGAAAATTAAAAGCTACAAAGCCAGTATTCCTCGCCCCGCCAGCGTTTTGCTGTTGGGCTGATGATGGTCCGCTTTTAGTGGTATTTTGATTCCTCACTCCATTCATCTAAAAGAAATGTGTCTGTTGAGTTAGACTTCCTCTGACAAAACATTCTGGATCCGCGCATGATTAATTGATGATAACAACATCACATTAGCTTGCCCATTCGGGAACATTTGGTATTTTTGTATAAGTATGTGCATTTTCTCACTAAAATTTTACAAAATCGGAAAGTGTATCAGTGCAAAGCTAGATGTCGGTACAAGAAATGGGCACACCCTAAGTCACATATGAAAATAAATAAATAAAGAGGGTGGGCGGGGGCGCAGCAATGTGAACCCTGCATTTAGTAACCCTGTTTGTGCATTTTGTTAATACACTGCGTTGCCAGGTAAGAAAACGGGTATAGATCTGGCACTTGTTCTTATCTTCCTTCAGGGACCATCCCTTCGCCACCACCACCCCACCAACCTTGCTATCATATTCCCTTCCTAATTCAAGCAGACTGATTTCACCTTAAATGTATCAGTGCAGAATTAAAACACGTTTTCCCTGACCGACTAGACCAGGGTTCATACAGACAAGATTGTGTAAAATTCAAGGACTTTTCAAGGACTCATAAAAGACTTTTCTTCTGTCTTCAAGGACTGAAAACTTAAGAAAAATACTGATTTACACGTTAAAATTCTACGCCGGAAATGCTAGAGTCCATTACTAAAGATATTAGTTCAAGAAAATTAGAATAAAATTGAGGTGTCTTTATTTGGTGCAGCATATGCTGCACCAAATAAAGGCACCACAATTTGATACTATTTTAGGTCTCCAAAACACTGTTGAATCCTCCTGTAATTGATAAAATTCAAGGACTTTTCAAGGTCTTTGAGTGTTTTTCAAGTACTTTTCAAGGCAAATTTAATTTTCAAGGATTTTTCAAGACACTCCTGTATATTCAAGTGCTTTTCAAGCCTGTGCGAAGCCTGTAGACAAAACATGCATGCCCCTGACTGAAGATGAGCGCTTTTCACAACACTTAACAGCTGCAAAACCTCTCAATTTGTCTTCTGAATTTCGTTCCCTGGTAGTCTTCCATTTGTAGCATTTTTTTGTAACTTGGCACGCTTAAACTATATCAGATTCAGGCACTAAGTGTGTGGCAGTATGTATCAATCTCCGAAATCAAAACCACTGTCACTCCGATAGCAAGCATGCCAGCCGTCAAGTATCCTCTGCACATTTTGCTAACCATCAAAATGATATGACCTTAAGCAAATTTCAAGTAATGATATTTAAATATCATTTTGGGGACATGGCTCTTATATATCATGCACGAGAATGATATAGAATTGTGGCGGCACATGCAATTTGTGTCAAAGGTTGGTGTAATTCCAGCTATCATCAAAAGAATAGCCTTTTTTCATTGAAAATATTGCAATTGTCATTTGAAAAGTCGCCCTGGGTACTACGGACATATATCAAAAGCATTTAACACTTTCCGAGTCCTTATCATTCAATAAAGAAGCAACCTGTTTGCTGCTTTCGTCTCCAAGGAACTCTCTATAAGAAATAAAAATGGATAAATACAGACCCTGTCCATCCATATTCTGTTTGTTTACCTCCGGTAGCCAACACCCTCCGAGATCTACACATGCGGTTTACCTGGGTGTATATAGCCCCACAATGAATAAGCAAAGAGGACGGATCCCTCCGAGCCCCCAGAGTTGACCATATTGCAGCTCATTGAGCATCTCACCAACACTACTAGTGTTGTGCTACACGAACCTTCTGCATGTCAAATGGGCTGCCGTCCTCCGTACTTCATCCACTTGTTGAATCTGAGTTTAACAAGAAATATCTTTAAAAAAGATATTCGGCGGCTCTCAAATACTTACAATTTTAACACAACTAAATGACGAAATCCCCTTATACCCCCTGTCTTTGCATGCTGGAAAAGGATGTTCCATCTAAAACCAGCGAATTTGGAAGTTGTGGTTATGTTTCTGGTCTCTCTTTTGCTTGGTGCTCTTTTCGCTGAGCGATATGCATCTGAATCGTTCCAAATTTTAGGCACTTCACCAGCAAAGGCTAGGGAACAATATTATTAGTCCTAAAGTTTTTAAGAAAACAGGAGATTTTGACGATAAATGTATGTACTGAAACAAATTGAAAACCCGGAAAAAACATGCCATATTGTTGTTGTTGTTGTTGTCACATAGGCTAGATTCCGCCCGTCTTGGATCTCAACTTAGAGTAGTTTTCAAGACTTAAATGGTTTACACTTCTACCACTCTATTTACATATTATGAATGTCTCTATTTACAGAAAAATGCTGATATACCAAATCGCTTTTGTGTGGGACTAACTCCTATAACCTTTCGTTTTTCTGTGGCACCTCGCCATAGCCGGGGTCGGGGAATAAATGCATGTAGACTCAAAAACTGATCGACTAGCTCCTAGTAAAGACGTAAAATCGGGCCACTCTCGGCCCGCCAGAAAAACACCATCCGAAAAAGCGTTTCGCTGGCGGGCCCATAGTGGCCCGAGATTTGGTGCTGGCTGTTGCAAGTTAGCCTTATATGATACATGTTCGTCTGACATACATGTAGTTAAAGAAACTAGAGCTTGCGCTTGTCATCTTCCTAAAGGAAATAGCAAATACGCTGATACATGAACAGCTGCGCAGGTTGATCTGAGTCTAAGTGTAAGATTGTGGGTTGCGGGCACATTCAAATTGTAGGAATTATGTGCCATTATATACATTAAATATCCATCCCCGTTATAACCTCTTTTTTAAGATACATCTTTTTTTTTAAAACGATGTATCTTGTTAAGCGCTATTAATATTACAACGTGGGTTTTTTGGCTGTCTATTTATAACGCACCATGTTGTCTGATTAATGAGACTCTGCCGATGGCTACACTGTCCTTATAAGAACATGCATTTGCCAGTCAGAGCAAGCTTTGCACGTATTTACTCGCCTGAACCCCCAGGTTACTCTCTAATTCGCGATGAATTTTACGCCCTCGTAATGTAACACATTAAATACACTTGTTATATTTGTTTTAGAAATAGACTAGACCTATTGTCGAAATTTATGAAACAGACTATAATCGTGTAACGCATACGACATGGGAAACAATTATGGCTGGAATAAAAAAAACAAAGATTTGCTTTATATAATGCTGTTAACGTCCTTTAGGATTTAGTGAGTAATTTTATATTGCACTTATTTACTATGTGCAATTAAGCAAGGCATGCAAAGAATGGTAATAAAGCAAATTAGAAATGCTGTACAGCGGGAGTTGCCCTATATTCCAGATCAATGTCATTTGTTAGGACTAGTGCACAGACTGGTTCTCGTCCATTTACATGGAAATTTTCAAGTTCAATTGCATCTATAATAAGATCGTGTGGTCAGTCTGAGTATTAACCAATGAGGGCATTGTTTTCTAGCTGGTGTGATGAATATTACAATTTAAGAATACTTCTGATTGGCGAAAATTTACATAAAATTTAGGTTCAAAGTGATAATGGCGATAATAGAGCGTCGGCGAAAGCCACCGCAAAAATACATGATCCACTATGGGCTCTGAATAGGTTCTGCATACTCTAGTTCAGGCATACCAAATAAAAGGTCTGTATGCATTGCTATGCAGCCTCCTAAGGAACGTTAGTGCGTGACCCCATATGCTCAACTATAATTTTTGTCTTTCATTTGCCTGATAATTTTTAAATGTTTTCATCACAAGTTTACTTCACAGTGCTTGTCTATTGAATACCATAAAGGTGAAATTAAATATTTAATCATCTTCAGACCTTGACAAAAGCTCCTGCACAGTTCCAAAACTGTAAGAGGAATTGCGTTCACAAAGTAAGAAAGAGGGCATAGATCAGGAATCGATACAATCAAGCACCACAACTGGGGGGCTTAAACCAGTTTAACGGTGCACCAACCTCACCCTTAGTTCAGATGTGGATCAAGACACATAGATTTTTGGTTTGCATGAAAGACCCATAACTTATCAATGCATCATCTCCTAGAACGTATAAATCAAGATATAAAAAGGAGATAAAGCAAAGATAAGGACTCAACAGTAAATAAAACTGAATACCAGAGCAAAAGAAATCCAACAGGTAAACCCAAGACACCCAGTGTCTGATTGCTTTAAGCCCAAAAAAGACCAAATCCGAATTGCGAAAGAGCGACAATTAATCTGAGGATTACAGCCAAATGTCATGCACATCTTCAGACATTAATAAAAACACCTGGAATGTTTCAAAAAAGACCCGTGAAGCTCTGCGGGAATAATTGCATTCACAAGATATCCAGTGTCTAAATGCTTTAAGCCCCGAAATGACGAAGTCCGGACTGCGAAAAAAGTGAAGAAAAATAATCTGAGGACTACAGTCAAACGTCATGCACATCTTCAGACCGTGACAAAAACACCTGCAAAGTTTCAAAAAGATCCGGGTAAAACTGTAGGAGGAGTTGCGTTCACAAGATTTTGCGACGGACAGTCACACGGACGGACAGATGGGTGCACGGGGTAAAACAGTGTCTCACAACCCTGTAAGCTGTGCGTTTTCCTTAGTATCGTTGACTAGTTGATCATCTTTAACAGTGGTGCACCAATATTGACTTGTCGCCGGATTTGACATAACATCAAACGGACTTAGGGCTTACATTATCACCCTAAAGCAAGAACCTGGCACTGCTATTGCTTGATCAGAGGTCTGCCGATGCTGGTCATCGGTGCAGTATTGCTGCTACATGTAAGCTTGTGGTGTTTGTTGCTACCGGTTACATAATCTTCATAAAATACCCTATAAATCATGTTTATTGCTAATCCCAGTTCATATATAGTCTGCCAAAATTGACCTTAGGCTGATTAATTTTCGCCAAAATCTTCGTGATATTCGTGCGCTTTCGTGGAGTACTCCGACCTTGGTCACGCTTTTACAGAGAATATGAAGATAATGTCAACTCGTTAATGCAAATGGTCTGATAGCCTAGTGGTTAGTTGACTACTAGACTAGTACAAATAAGGATGACTATAGACTAATGACTAAAAACCAAACTCACTGTGTATAATAGTGTACACTGTGTAATTAATTGTATCGAATGGGAAGATGAATTTAAACAAAAAAGCGACAGCTACGTGCTACAACCTTTATAGTATAGTGGCTAGCAAACAAGACTCGTATGCATGTGGTAACGGGTTCGAGCCTCATGACGGACACTATTGAGACTGCTGTATATCCGTACTGATAGGTGTTTAAAAAAACAGCTATTATTAAAAGATAGTGTTCTTCATCCTAGATTTAGGGAGCGCAATGGCTCAGTGGTAAAGTGCTTGACTCGAGACCAGGGGGCTGCAGGTTTGAACCTCACTGGAAACACTGCCTTGTGTCCTTGAGCAAGAACATCGATCCTAGCTTAGTACTGGTCCCTTTATAACTGAAATGTTGTTAATGGGACGTAAAGAATCAAATCAAACAAAACTATCCACTTTTAGTTCGAGCGACTGCGTGATTGACCAACTGTTAATGACAGGGTTAGTTCGATCGCCATTCGACTAAACGTTGATGGATAGGCACCCTAAGTTTACCTCCCCAATCAGAGTTTGAGACTAACTTTCGTACATGTAGGTACTGTTGGGTTATGTAAAACATGTTGCAGTACAGACTATGCTCTACCTACCTTCTTCTGGAGGAAAATTTGCCGTTCCAAAACAATGGGGCTTTGGTCGTAAAATCATGATCGTAGAACGCATTTTTACGATCGAAAAATTGGTTTGGGCAATGGAAAATGCATTTTTTTAAGCAAAACAAAACCCGGTTGAATGATGTGTTTACCAAAGTAGAAGAACATTGACAGAAGTACGGCTCTACTGTGTGTGGCAACCCAGCACACAACGTTACTTTTCTTCTAGGGTGACGGCAGAGAGTTTCATATATGAAATGCCATACTTAATTCTTACATAGCAAATAATTCAGAAGTTAGATATTATTAGCGTAATTTAATACGATAAACGATGGCCAATAATTGTATATATTGAGGGGCCACAAGTTCTATTTCGAAAAAAATGTATTCTTTCACTCACGACCGTTTTTTTTCTTAGCAAACAGTGTAGACTCTGTTTGCCAAAATACGGATTTAGGAGTCTAAAGTAGATAAAAGGTTAATAATGTATGCGACTAATTTGAGAGCAAGTAGTGTTCGAAATGTCATATGTGTTTGGTCAAAAAAAATGAGTATGACCAGGAAATCATACAATCACAGACCACAGGCAAACACATGCCACCGTGAAGTTAACACCGACCACTGACAGCTACACGACAACAGAGTAAGACTGCATTTTAATGAAATGTTTAGGGATATCTTTCAAGAGGTAGGTGACCTCGCGCCGGTGTGTGTGTGTGTGTGTGTGTGTGTGTGTGTGTGTGTGTGTGTGTGTGTGTGTGTGTGTGTGTGTGTGTGTGTGTGTGTGTGTGTGTGTGTGTGTGTGTGTGTGTGTGTGTCCCTCCAACAGCTTAGGCCATATGCAGCCAGGGCCAAAGTCGCATCTGACAAACCGAAGAAGCCAGATAAATGTAGTTGAAAGGAAGGCAAAGATTCAACTTCTATAACCGATATTTAGATAACTCTAAGCGATTGCTATGGTCAGTCTAAGTCTGCACACACGCACGTGTTTGTATGCATCGCCATACCCAATATATCAATGGAAATCATTTACAACCACATCACTCCGTCTGGCATGGGCGTGAGTGTTGGTGTTTGAGCGTGCACTGGTTTTTTTCGTTCTTTTAAGTGGAGACCAGGGCTGATGGAAGGAACTATTTGGGCCCAGGTTGCGGGTGTGCAGAGACTGTTTTTACTCCCTGTCTGACAGGCGCAGTTATGAAAAGTGTGAAGGTACAAGGAAGACTGTTATGAGTTGGGCATGTGAGCTCTTGTACAGCCAGAGTTGGTGTTTTGGGATCTCAGCTGTTCAGAGCCGCAGGAAATACAGAAACAGGCTCTTCTGACCTCATTTCTATTGCCTTTATAACGGCCTGGCAATCATGTATCAAAGAGGGTGCATGTCAGGGCTAGTGTGGGTCCCGCCCATATCGGTGTTGCCGTCCGAGTCCTTATTTGGACGGTTTCAGCTTGATCTGGGGTTTTGGCTGAATATGTAATTGCGGAGACCTTTGCGGATTGAAGCCCAAATACACTACCCTCTGTGTTTTTGGCCGAGTCAGGTGGTGGTATATATTTCCCTAGGGACCTCTCGTAACTTGAATAGTTCTTACTGCAGATCGCCGATAAGACCAAGAGCAGCCTAGTATTTGAAGGGCCACTTGTTCGAGACTCACCAGGGGCCAATGTTTGGTATCCTTTAGGAAGACACTTTTTATGTTCTGCTTAAAACTTGTTCCACCACAAAATTCATGAAACGCCCCGATATGACTGAAAGATTGTTGACTGATGCGTAAAACATCAGCGCAGACAAAAAATACATTTCGACATAAGTTAGCCAAAATAATGCCTAGCACCCATATAAAGTAATTTGACAAACAGTGCAGGTCCAACGTAGACACAAGACAGATGGTGAATGAAATAATGTCTGAAAAGGGTCTACATTGTTTGCTTAAACGATACAGGTACAATTTCTGTAAAAGCTAAATATCACTGCCGTTACACCCTATAATTACAGATCAACCCGTCAGTTTAAATGGATAGATGGCTCCAGTTAATATATCTACACTGTTCCAGGTAACCGCCTAAGTAGTTAAGCATTATTGAGTTTCAACTCTTTCGCAATAAACATATAGCTGCTCTAATTGAGGCAGCAAAGGGGAAAGGATGGCCGTAGAAACTATTTTTAAAACGATTTTCCACCAAAACGGGGTGTCTGGATTCGCAGTCAAGCACATTAAAGATTTACCAGCGGTCCCATTAGTGTGTTGTGAAAAACAGGTCTTTTTGACATCCCAAAGTGTTTCTAAAACTATAAAATGATACATGTATTATGTGATATTTTAAAACACAATTTTTGGAACTACATCGGCACAATCTACAGTCCCAGTGAAAAAAGAAAGAAATATACAAAAAGCCACTTGAGCGTTAGACTGGGAATCGAAGGGATGCTAGTTCGAGACTCACTGCCGGCCCAGTCAATATTGTGTCCTTTAGCAATACTCGTTATCTACTGCTCACTACTGGTTTAACCTATGAAAACAGGAAATCGTCCCAACATTACTGAACATTTGTTGGCGTGGACGTAAAGCTCCAAAAACAAACCGAAAAAATAAACTTGAGAAAAAATACATGTTAGGTAGGAATCGAACCATCGACCACACGAGTGTGAGTCAGTTGCTCTAACCATTAGACCACAGAGTATTTTGTAATGATTGTCTCTTACTTCGTTGTTTTAATTTGGACGTGTTTGTAACATTCGACGAATACAACTATCCATAACAGTGAATATACGTCATTGTATGCGCATGAATAATTTTCTAAGCGAGGCGGATCTAGTTTCCATTAGTATGTATTTCTATCAAAATTACAAATAAACACGAAAATTATTTAAGAAATACACTGGAAGTAATGATACGGATGTTTGGAAACTTATTTACACGAGCAGAAGCTGGAGATGTAGCAAATTTGTTGTGTTTTAAAATGTTGTTAAGTATAAGTTGAATCCGCCACCATTCCTTAGTCATAATCTTTAGTCTTAGTCGTTAGTCAATCCTTATTTGTACTAGTCCACTTACAAATCAAGCATGCCTGGATCGAAACTTGGAAGGAACCTTTTTTTATATAATTGTCAAAGTGCTTTCTTTTTTAAGTTAATATTGTTCGTATATTTTACATCATCTTGTGATGAGCTTTACATCTTTCATTTGTGTTTAGCCGCTTTTGTAATCATTATTCACGAAGTTCCCCACTCTTTTCTTGTCAGCTGATAACATTTGCAAATAGTTTACCAACAGAACTTCGGTTTTGATCTGGATACAGACCATTTGGCACTCTGATTGTGTTCCTATAAGATTTTTTGAAAAAGTTAATTTTGATAAAAAATCAGCAGATGATAACAAAAGTCTAAAACATTATTCAGCGTACAGAGTAAAATCATATGTAGGCTTATTGAAATTATTCACGGTGCTGTATTTGTTACATAAACGCATGTCAAATTCAAATAAATGTATCCAGTTGTGCACATATCAAGAAAAAAAGACAAAGAAACTAGCAAATCGAAAAAAAAATGAAAAAAATAATACTTAAATGCTACTGGACTCGGACCCACATATTTTGAGTGCTAAAAACGCTCGACTATCCACTAGGCTATCGGGGAATTCTGATGAATTTCATTCAGATTAGTAATTGTACAACAATCTGAAGCGCACGTTTTACGAAGATTCACGAAGGCTGAATGAAAGGTCATTGAATATTCATATGTCTCGGGTCAATTTTGACAAACAATACTACTGCTGAGTTGTCTATACTTTTGACTTTTTGCCTCACTGCATAAAGCCATGTTATAAAATACCTTGAAACAGTATATGAGAGGATTTGTAATAATCTGTTATGGTCTATTCAAACCTCAGGCGAGATTCTTAATAAATTAAAATCTAAATGTTGTCTAGCATCTAGTTTGTCTTTATATTTCTACTTTCTATACATTCTACATTGCAAGATAATCTAATCAAAGAAAAACTAACCAAATTAATTGAGCATACTTTTAACATAGAGAACTCACACTATTTGGCTTGCAATGAGAAAGGTGATTTTTCACTTCTCTGAACAACCTAAAAGATATATAAAATTTGTAGTCGTGTCAGAAAGTTGATGATGCTCTCCATTATCTTTTGGAAAATATATTTAAAGGATTTGGCTCGAAAATGTATAGACAAAGTGTACGTTTCCCAAAGGGTACAAGTTGTGCTCCTCATGTTGCATTTTTGTTTCCGTTTTATGTGAGAAACCTTCCGAAAAGACTTCATTTTGTCTTTTTCTGGTAAAAACCAAGCTAATGTTATTTGAAGCATTTAACCCTTAAAACGCCAAGAAAAAAAGCATCTGAAAATGTCGTCTGCTTAAGTCGTCTGCTGCAACTAATTGCGTAGCATTACTGATGAATTAAGTATAGAAGCAAACAGCGTGGACCCAGAACAGACTGCTCCTCTAGGAGCAGTCTGATCTGGGTCCACTCTGTTTGCCATACAGGCTTCTTAAACATTTCAGCAGACGACTTTTGTTGCGATTGGCGGATTAAGGGTAAACTGTAACTGAAGATAAAGGTACTGAGAGACTAGAGACACACCATTTATATTTTAGTCAATATATTGTAAAATTACAACTATAATTATTTCAAACCAAACCTTTTTGGTTAACTTTGCCTGGTCATTTGGTATGTTTGGTTTGATTCTTTACGTCCCAGTCAACAATCTTTCAGTTACGTCTGGCGGGTCTTCCTGGGTTGAACCATACTCTCAACGTCGTTCCATCGTAGACAAAATGAAACAACCGTTGACATTGAAAGCGCTGGACATGTGAGCGTAGGTTGAACCAGTACTAAGCTAGGATTAATGTTCTTGCTCAAGGACACAATACAGTGGCGCCGGTAAGACTCGAACCCGCGGCCCTTCGGTCTCGAGTCAAGCACTCTGTCACTGAGCCACTGTGCTCCCATTTTTGGTATGTTGCTCCCGTTGTGTGTGTGTGTGGGGGGGGGGGGGGGTCTGCGTTTGTTCCTTGTTTTGTTGTGTACATGTAATACTTGGTGTCCTTTAAAGTTTTGCAATCATCTTGATGGGGAAGCGAGTTTACTGTTTTTCACCTTTTAAGTGCAAATTATAACAAATGCCATCTATCTGTTTTGCCGTCTGTTGAAATGATGAACGAACTAAGCAAAGAGTATAGTTTAATTTTAGTCCTTACTGTTTGTCTTAATACTTAACTTTGTTTAATAATGTTAGCAAAAATTTGCAGCAGACAACGAAAAAGCCAGAATTTTCAGATTAATTTTGTGCTGACGTTTTAAGGTTTATTTCCAGTACTGACAATGCACAATTGTTGGAAGACGCCTGGTCGGCGTGTCTATTTTTCGCATCAACGTTGACTACTAGCATGTTGGATTAAAGCTTTTCAAAAATTATTAGGAATAATATCAGACAGTAAAACAGGTTGGATGTTGGGTCAGATCTGGCTAAACACTTTATCCTTGCAAAGGTTACCAGCAGAGGGCAAAAGCTGTCACAGGCTGAGACATGCGCTGATGAGGGGGGGGGGACAGGGGGTCCATACGTTTCGCTGGCGTGCCGATGATAGTCTGCTTTTTGTGGCATTCATAAACTTAACAAGAGGGCCCTAGGACCATTGGTCGGTCACCTGCTTCCTGGCACATGTATAGATGATGTACGAGGGTCTTTCAATAAGTAACCAACCTGACCTATTTCTAACTGATCGACAGTCAAGATTTACACAGTATGTTTGGTCACTATTATTAGAAATGTATTCTAAATTTAAGCATTTTTTGTTCATTAGTCGATAATTTATCGCGCCTTCAAGCATGGCCAGTGAGTCAAATATTATTTTCTTTGTGCACGAAGGTTGTTACATAAATGTTACTATTCGATAAATATCTTGAGCATGAAAAATGAAGTGTGCATGTGTAATATATCAAAGGAAAGGAAAATTTGTCAGCTACATGATTGTATAAAGAACGATAAAATTGTATAATTTGATAAATCACAAAACTAATTTAAATTACCCATGGTTAAGGGCACTGGGACATAACTCTTCTCAGACATGTTGGAAACTCTCCGAAAATAAAACTTTTAAAATCTATTTATGTTATACATTAATTAATACACAGCTATGATGATAAATGCAATTTTGTCAAAATAGAAAAGAGTAAAATGTCTGAATTCTCAAAAATGAAATTTCAGTAATTTAGAACACTGTGACTTTTTATAGAGCGATGAAACTTATTCTCTCTTTTTTCAAAAATAAAAATATTTATTTGCTTCAATCATAGCTTAGTTTCAAGTAAAAAAACTTTGCAATTTGCCTTTTGAAAATAACTCTTGAACGTAGTAGTAGTGCATTTTTCAAAGTTATTTTCGCACACTTTAAATGGTAGCTATATTTTGTTAAATTATTAGATAATATGCTTTCAAACATTAAGTCGAGGAGTATCTTGCTAGAGATTTATTTAAAGAAAAAGGCGATCTATCTTGATTGGAAGTAGGGTAGGCTGGACACTTATTGAATGACCCTCGTAATTGGTTCAAGGCTAAGGGGGTGGTTTAAAGATATTTCTATTTTAAGCTCTGGTAGCCATGTAGTTCAACCAAACTTAACATTCTGATCAAATTTGGTAGAGGGCAACATGCGGAACATTTCTGTCGAATGATTTTGAATTTGGACCACTGGTTCAGGAAATGTTGTTTAAAGATATTTCTTATCTAAAGCTCTGGCAGCCCCCTTTTCAAGGGAGTAATAGACGGATGGCTGAGAATGGGTTTGCCCCCCCCCCCCCCCTAGGGAATTTCGCAGACATATCCTATCTTGTAGAGAATTGAAAGCCGTGTCTTTTAAGAGATGTTTGCACTCTGTGCTCCGGGGCGTTAGTCTGTAAGAGCCTGTAACATATGTTACTTTATCGAATTAAGAAAAAGTAAATTGAAAGTTTGGGCTAAAAATTGAAGACATTAAGATATTTATTTTTAAAAAATATTATTATAGTCTGCATACTGGATATCTTAACTACGTATGACAGCCATTTGAAAAAAATTGCAGCTTCCTAAGGTGTCATATACGTTACATAAATCAGATAACCCATTAAAATTTGCAAGTGTGGCTAACATCATTTACATTCACAATCTCTCTGTGTGTTTTGCAAGATGTTATTAACCATGGCTGACTAGCTTATGCAATTGGCTAACAGAAAAATTAAAGTTTGTTTCCCTTGCTTAAATATTTTTTCTGGAATAAGCAATTAAACAACCCTACCCCTACCCAGTTTTAAGGTGAAAAGTTTGGTATTAAAACTAAAGTAAAAATAGATAAAAAATATTTGCAGTTGATGAATATGTTTCATTGTTTGGGATTCATTTGCTTATATAAAAAGACTAATAAATCTGCAAGTTTGTTGCAAAAATTTGAATATCAGAGGCTGTAACATATGTTACCTGATGTAATAAATGGGCAAGCTCATTGTCTTTACGTAAAATATGCCTAAAAATGTTTTAATCGCCTCAAGGGAATTTTGCAGACATATTCCTTCTTAAAGTACAACTCAAGCTGCATCGAATAAGGGATGTTTGCACTCTCTAAGTTGGGGCGTTGGTCTGAAACAGCATGTTACATGCGTTACTATATCAAATAAAGTAAATGTTTTTTTGAAAGTTTGAGCTAAAATTGTGAAAAAACTCGCAGCTACTGGCTATCTTACATTGTTTAGGGATTTTAAGCTGGCTCGTATGATAAACACTTATAGATCTGCTAGTTGTCACCAAGTTTTAAAGATCAGAGAGTGTTGCATATGTTAACGTGATAAGTAAAATCATCAAACAGTATTTTGACATCAAGCTGAGTAAGGGCCTGCTCCATCCTAATCCCCTTTGGAATTCTGCAGACATGTAACATCTTATGTAACCATTCAAGGTGCATTTAATAAGAAATGTGTGCACTCTGTAAGTCGAGGCGTTAGCCTGTAACAGCTTGTTACATATGTTACTATATCAATTTGAGAATAAGAAATTTGAATGTTTGAGCTACAGAAAGAAAATATTAAAATTATCTAATAAATTGACATTCTTATAGTCTGCATACTGGATGACTTTACTACACATGGAAGCTGTTTAACATTAATACGGCTAACTGTGGTGTTATGTGCGTTACATTAATTTAATTATAATTTAAAAGCCATAATTTTACAATTATATACTCAATTGATGAATAGGAAAAACCAAGTTTGCTTTTCTATCTTAAATATATTGTCTTATAGGAGCTAATACACAGCCCTACTCCCAGTTTTACTGAGAAGCAAATTTTAGTATTACTGTTAAAGTAAAACACATGAAAGCGATTGCAGCGTGCGGATATTTTACATTTTCTTAGTCTGTCTTGCTAATATATCTGCAAGATGTCATTAAGTTTAAGATCAGGACACTTAATGTGTACTTATAAAAAGTAATAAGGTTGCAAAGATCAGGAATCGATACAATCAAGTACCACACCTGACCCAGGATACCAATGGGAAAGTGACAAACTCACAGAAGACACCACAAACGAGAGCCAAGAGGTCAGCCCTTTCCCAGCAGGTGACCACAAAGCACATATAAACAGACGCGCACAAAACATAGCAAACACAAGACAGAACAAAAACATAAAAGATCCACAAAAGAAGTACCGCCTTGGAACGGTCAGTAAAATATTTTACTGGAGGGCTTAAACCGGTTTAACGGCGCCAACCTCACCCTTAATTCAGATGTGGATCAAGACACATAAATATTTGGTTTGCATGAAAGACCCCTTACTTATCAATGCATCATCTCCTAAAACATATAAATCAAGATATAACAAGGAGATAAAGCAAGGATAAGGACTCAACAGTAAATTAAACTGAATACCGGAGCAAAAGAAATCCAACAAGTCTTTGGTGCCAAAACACTACAAATTATATTCATATTTGATTATCAAGCCCATGGACTGTTGTTACAGATGTTAGCAATGACCTTTTGGACACATTTCCTAATACTGTGCATATAATGCTAAATATAGAGCCACAAATAGAATAGATAGTTTTACATTTGTACAAGGCAATACAATAAATGAAATGGTCCAAACTAATTCTCATCGATTAAACACTCATGTTCAACGTTTGTCATTGTCTGCTTCTGTGGTAATCATAATTATCACACGCCTCCTTGCTACTAGTAGAATCATCCCACAATATTTTAATCATTTACTGTTATAAAATTTTACCACCAGTCCACTCAAAATTGATGAGCCATTATCAACTTTCCAATTTTGCCATTCACGGCTTGGAACATTTTGAAACTGATATGAATTCCTAATAGTTGGCTCTTTGAGTATGTGTTTCAAGTGATACTCTGCAAGTGGGAGAAAGGCTAAAGCTTTACAAGGAGGAAAATTATGCCATTAAAAGCAATGAGTACCTGGACTGATGTACTTTGATATTTCTGTGATAAAGAATCATATCTTGGCATGTTAACTTTTATAAATTTAGCATTTCCATTCATGCAACAAACATATTTTCATCTAATAATGTCTCTGTACTTATTATCTTTCCCCAAGCATTCAAAAACTTTTTTGAAGTCTTAGCACTACTGAAGTGCTGAAACCAAGGTAACTCTTTCCCTTCAGATAAACAAACTAGATGTATCACAGCAGGTAAAGCAATGAAATGCAGTATGAACAGAATGCAAATTAGACCCTTTCACTTCAATGATTCACTAAGTTTCTAAGATAAGAGTGCTTATTAAAGGATGTAACATATATAACTCGTCATAATAAATGAGCAAGGGCTTTGTCGTGACATCCTTTTTGATTACACAGTCAGAGGCAAGTGTTTTCAATTTCAGTGTTTTCAATGGATCATGAAATGGGGCAACTTGTTTACTCTGTATAAATCTTCCATAGAGCATAATATAGAACTACTGGTTATCCTATTCCACCCATAGTCCACTTTCCTTCTTTTGAATGCAACAGCTAATGATATGGCTGCAAAAACTGAGAAATCAAAGGTTTTACATCATTTTATGCTTGCTTCAATGTACTGACATCAAAAAACAACCAGCTGCAAACATAATTAATGGCAATGTCCAACTTCGTGTTCTTTCTCATATACCAGATAACTTTCAAAGTGTAACAGAAATTTGTTTCAGACGGTCTGCCAAAATCATCAAGAGTCAACATTGTAACTAAAGAAAACTTATTGGTATCCTGGGTCAGGTGTGGTACTTGATTGTATCGATTCCTGATCTTTGCATCCTTACTTACTTTTATAAAGTTCTTTGGGCGCAGCAAAATACTATTGATCTAAGACCTGAGGACTTAAGCACCAAAGGGCTGAAAAGGTTCCATGGCAAATGATGCAAAAAAGCAGCCTATCGAATTTCTGTTTGACCAATGTCAGAAATCTTAAAGTATTCTTAGAGGTACACGGTAGAGACATAGCTTTTGCAAAATCAGAGCAAAGTTATCATTTGACTAGCACAGATTCAGAGGCAGCTGCAGTAAGATTGCTCTTGCCACTTCACAGGAAGATACATATATCAGAGTCATACTCCATTGTCTGCATATATGTCAAATGTTATTAAAGTAAGTAAGGGTGCAAAGATCCATATTTTATCAGGTGTTTGATCCCATGACACTGACATGCTGTTTCTGCTTTTGAAGAATGCTAAGGAGTCAAGTTATAGCTGAGTCAATTTGTTTGACGCTGGCACTGGTCATACACAAAAAGAGCATTAAGTCTTATAATGGCAAAAGAGGAGGATCACACGAAATGCTTATATAAGTGATGTTTGTCACAATTACCAATTTTAAAAAGTAATCTTAATTAATGTAACAAATATAACACCATAGGAATCTGTGTATTTGTTAAAAAACACTTTCTTGTGTATCAAACGTATTCAGCATGCAAACTACATGAATAATTCAAATAAATAGATAGTTTTATGCCTTCTTTCTGTTTCTCAGACTTTCAATTCATTTATTCTTAAATTGATATGGTAACATACGTAACATACCATTACAGGCTACCCCCTGGTTAATAGAGTGCAAACATCTCTTATTTGATGCAGCTTGAATTGTTTTTAAGGTAGGATATGTCTGCATAATTCCCAAAGAGGTGGAGAGGAACAGGATTGTACTCAGTTTGCAGTCCTAATTCTATGCCATGATTCTACTGGTTGTGATGACATGGGTGATTATTTTGCACTAGAAGCAGACACAATGATAGACATTGTGAGGGTGACTTGAATAAAAATTGTTTTTGAATAATTGTATTGAATAGGAATATTTATTAAATTGTGTCATTGAAATGAGAACTATTATTTTCTATCTATATGTCTATACATTTTGATATTATAGGCATTAGGAAATACATGATAAAAATTATATATAACATCTGTAACACAATTCCATGGGCTTGTTATCAGCAATGACTATAATTACTAGGAATAAGGCACCAGAGGCTAGAGTTAAATAGGAAAACATGTGAAAAATAGTATTTTTTTTCTGAAATATCATCTCTTACTTCCAAGCCAATTTCCTTGCTCATTCATTATGTCATGTAACATACGTTACATACTTTAATAAATGCTCTGATCCTCATGTCAAACTTGCAAATGTATGATTCTTTATTGCATTAGCAAGACAGTGCCAAAAATGTAAGATATCCACGAGCGTCAAATATTTTCATATATTTTTCTTCAATAATAGATACCAAAATTGGATACTTAAAATTGGGGGTAGGGTTGTTTAATAGCTCATATAAAACAATGTATTTGAGATAGAAAAGCAAACTTTGTTTTTTCTATTAGTCAAATGAGTATTTTAGTAAACTAAGATTAAAAACACTTGTAAAAATGCACAAATTGTCTGTGAAATGAATGATGTTAGTCACGATTTCAACTTTCAAAAGGGAAATTTAATCTATGTAACGCATATAACACCATTGAAGGCTGTAATTTTGTTTGAAATGCTGCTTTTATGTAGCTTAGGCATCCAGCTTGCAAAATACATAAGAAATTTGAATAATTAGATGGTTTAATGTCTTCTTTCTGTAGCTCAAACTTTCATTTTGATTTGTTCCTTAGTTTGTTACCGTAACATATGTTACAGGCTGTCAGAGACTAACGCCCCGGAGCACAGAGTGCAAACATCTCTTAAAAGATGCGGCTTGAAATTTTCTTCAAGATAGGATATGTCTGCAAAATTCCCTAGTGGGGGGAGCAGGACCTTTTTTAGCTCGAAGTCTATAAAACCAAAAGTGCAATTTTGGTGCTCCAGAAGATGTAGTTTAAGTATAGGATCTTACATGAGTACTCATGTTTTATTGAATTAGGAAAAGAGATAAAATGCGAGGTTTGCGGAGCATTTAATCTCTTTTTCGCAACGAGTTTAGTAAATTCAATATTAAAGAAGCACGAATGTAAGATTCTATTTATCATATCACATTAAAATTATTTTGAATTCATATTTTTGGCGTAAGAACATTAGGATTTTGCCATATGCGTGACGTTAAAAGCGTCATTTCATTTGCTTGTACGAGGGTCATCCAATAAAGAATGAGACTTTTTCTATAGCGCAGTGAATTTACATGCTAGAGTTATGAAATCTCGTTTAATGCTAGCATGTCTTTTTGACTGTTAACAGGAACCATATTTGATGTGTTACATAGTTCCTACTTTTGTTGCTAGGCAACATAAGAAGACTGGGTAAACATGCTTGGACGGCTCAGTATAGGTGGTCGTCATGGCATCAGATTAAGATGTATACTTTATTTTTCTACTAATACTTATATATGCTCATGCAGCCTGTCTTTAACCAAAAGTGGAAAGTAATGTTCCAGAGTCTTGAGCTGTTACCATGGAAACAAAGCTTAAAAAATCAAGTTTTCAAGAAATATCTGGTATTTTTCGCTGACCTCTTGACTTTAAAAACTAATATCAAATAGTCGAAAGCGATTTAAGTGAGCAGGGTTTTGTTTATGTACACTTAATTACAATCAGCTGCATATAACCATAAACTTTGTAGGATATCCTTTACTAGCATAGTTACCATAGCAACGCAAAGCAGTGGGTTTATTAAAAAATCGACTAAATTGGTTGCTAGGCAACTCAAATAAAGAATATGCCTATTTGGTTATTATTTTATAGCATTTAATGTAACACTAAGATTGTACAGTAGAAGAAATGATATCAATTAGTTAAATTTTATCTATATGCGAAAATAAAAGACTTTGAATGACCGCGTGTATGCAAAAAATAATGTAAACGTGGCCATGGGTCCTTAAGTCCTTCCACAAAACACCCCATTACTATGGCAACTAGTCAATCACAAAAATATTGTTTCTATATCTGAATAGCTAAGATGTCATACTATTATTATGGTGAATTTTAACAAATTGCACACACAGATTTTCAGACTATGAAGAAAGTCTCATTCTTTATTGGATGACCCTCGTATTGTAAGGCTGACGTTTCAGAAATAGATGATGAGCAACGCTTGTTATTACGATGCTCTAGATTTAGCGAAATCAGAATAAGTCTTTTTGACCACGTAAGGAAATCCTGTCTAAGGATTGAACCATTAAATGAAGAAAATCAGTCTACCTACCTTTTGAATTCCAGTGGTTCAACAATTAAAGAAGTACAATGTAGCAAGATTTCTTCAATTCAACATATAAGGCCCGTTCCGCATAGGCGAATAGATCTTTTCTTTATTCAGATACTTCTCTTGTTTAACATTATGCTAAATGATATTTATGTTGAACATGTTTATAAAAGTGTTTTTTTTTAATGTCTCATATAAAATAAGATGAAACAATTAAAATAATTGTATTGTATAGCGTTTCCCGAAAATTGGTTTATCAATTTTAATGCATGGCTTTATTTCATCCACAGAGGCGACGTCATATGATAAGGCAGTTCTCATATAGAGCTCTGGCCACTCATTTGTTCAGTGGATAGGAAACATTAGTGCAATTTTGTTAAAGGGCATTTAAAGGAACAATTCTGTTAAATTATATTGAATTTGGACAACTTGCCGTTTTAAGATATTTCTCAACTAGAGCTCGTGAAGCCTTTATGTTCTATGGAGCAAAACTTTGTTCAATTCTGGTAGAGGGCGTCATGAGGAAAAATTGTGAAATTATTTTGAATGATTGGTGCAGATGGTAGTGTCGTTAAAGACATTTCTTATATAGAGCTCTGGTAGCCACTTATTTCCAGCTGAGCGCAACCATTGTAAGGCATTATGAGGATTATTTCTATGAAATTATTTTTAATTTGGAGCAGTGGTTCGGGAGGAAATGTAATTTAAAGACATTTCTTATCTTGAGCTCTGGCAGCCCCTATCTTCAGTGGAGCAGAACCATGCATGCAACTGTGGAAGAAGGCATCATGAGGAATAATTCTGCGAAATTATTCTGAATTTGGACAGGTAGTTCAGGAGATGTTGTTTAAGATATTTTTTATCTAGAGCTCTGGCAGCTCTTTTGTTCAGCAAAGCAGAACCATTTGTGCAAATTTGGTAGAGGGTATCATTAGAAACAATTCTGTGAAATTGTTTTGAATTTGGACCCATGGATCTGGAGAAGTCATTTACATGATATCTTATCCAGACTTCTGGCAGCCCTATTGTTCAGTGGAGTGGAACCATTTATGCAATATTGGAAGAGGGTATCATGGGGAACAGTCCAGTGGTTCAGGAAAGGATGTCGCTAAAAGAAAGTATATGCAGGATAGATCACAAGACTCACAACAGACAGAACCATCACAATAGCTGAACTTGAGCCTTTGGCTCAGGTGAGCTAAAAAAATAAAAAATTCACAGTTGGACCACCTCTGACAAAACTTTTTGGATCTGCATATGAGACAAGAGGTTAAAAAGAATACAAGAAGTAACCAAACACAATGAGTTCAAAGAAATTTAATATGTTCATTGAATTTTTCTCTTCTCGCTAAAAATCTATTAACAACCCAAATGTTTTCATTACATTTACACATAAAAAGCAGAAGAGCTATTATAAATGGATAATTACAATGACATTTATATAAAAATTCAGACAAGCTGAAATATTGTAAGTTTCTCAGAACTACTAAACTCTAACAAAATTCTACAACAACAAGCTAATTTTATCTCAACTGGCCATATTGAGGCTTATCATACATGTGATTGGGAAACAGACAATCCTGTCTGCTAGGCCTGCACCCAGGGCAGGCTCAAAGCAGCCTGCTCAATTTCAGAGACTACATTTCAGGTCCCTAGATAAAATTCTGTAATTAAAAATCATTTTCTTATTTCTTTACCAAAACATATGTTGTGGGCACTCAAAAGAACCATCTCAATAAAGGTCTTTTGAGTACAGTAAACCTGTGTAAAATGGCCACTCTAAAGTAGACAAAACCACAGGAACTTGTCACAAACGTTTTTCATGAAAAGTAGGCGTGTGTATCTGTAAACATAGAGGTTAATATATGCCTACTTTTTCTATTCTAAGGGTTTGTGACAAGTTCCTGTGGACAAAACAAAGATCTTAATAAAAAAAATGGTAGCTTGGAGCATTATGCTATACTTTTGACCTGCATTAAGCGGTAAATGGTCTTAAAAACAAATTTTCTGTCTTTTTGAGAGTGATCATTTTGCACAGGTTTTACTATACCTTAAACTTATGTTAAACCTATGGGATAAGAAAAAAAAATCGCAAATTTAAGCTAAAAAATTTGGCTTATCTTGACATATGTACATTTAAATTTATTTCCGTAATTTCCATATTTTGTCACACATAATGGCAGTTTTTTTGTTTGATTTGATTCTTTACATCCCATCAACAATCTTTCAGTTATGTAGGGACAGGTCTTCCTGGGTTGAACCAGTACTAAACTAGGATTAATGCGTCTTGCTCAAGGACACAACGCAGTGATGCTGGTGAGGCTCAAACCCTCATCCCCTCGGTCTCAAGTCAAGCACTCTACCACTGAGCCACTGCACACCCTGGCAGCCAATGTAGTCGAACTACACTCATTACTCATTAACTCATTGCTCCTGTGTAATTTTCGCATGCTTTTTTATTGTCTGCTGATTTTTTAAAAAACAACTTCATCGATAAAATCTTCAGAGTGGCAAATAGTTTGGACCCAGATCAGGCCTGACATTTTGTCATGCCTGATCTGGGTCCAAACTCTTTGCAAAGATCGTTTGTTGGCTGGTCTAAATCTTCACAGTTTACATTCATATTAATACTCATTTTCTCAAAATGAGGGTCATATCATAATTATACGTGACAAAAATATAGTCCACTTTGGTCCACAAAAAATTATTAAAGGCCAACACATGAGGTCTAGGTGCTTATCACAAATCTGCTTAAGCCTCCTTTAACTCTTTGCCTCCTGGTAAATTTTTCATGCTTTTTGTCATCCGCAGATTTTTTTCAAAATCAACTTTTTTGAAAAATTTGTTCAGGAATACCATCAGTGTCAAACATATTGAATCCTGATCAGGCCCAACATATTGTCCAACCTGATCTGGGTCCAAACTGTTTGCAAAAGTTATCAGCAGACGACACTGGTAGGTAATGAGTTAAACACCCATCCATTAGGATATGAGGTCTAAATTATGATATCAGTCTTCATCGATATCCATACTTTTTGTATGTAAGCAGCAAAGTCCCTGGTGAGTCTGAAAATCTGCACAGGCTTGCCTGGGCCTTCACTGTTTTATAGGGCAATAAGTACCAACATCTAGGGCTAGCCCATAGAATCTGTTAAGAACAGAAACCCTAAAATTGCACCAAAGTATCAGTATCTAAAATATCAGTATTTAACCCTTTCTCCATAGTCTATTTTTAGATCATTAAATCACTTTCTATTTTTAGACAACATTGAAAAAAATTCAAGAAAAAATTTAAGTTAACTTTTGAATATGTTGAAGATATTGTGAAAAATGGAGCATTGCTCCAAAAGAGCAAATGCTCCATTTTCCATAATATTTTCAAATACAAAATATTTCAAAGGTATTATTATGGAGTAAAGGGTTAAGTTAATGGGAGTCAAATAAGTGTGCTTATAAAAAGAAGATAAATTGGCTCTTATAAAAATGAACTAAGAAATAAAGACAACATCAAATTGTCTGTATAAAATGTTCTACAGTTAACACAGAACTTTCTAGATCTAGAATTTACCTTATAGCTCTTAGCCTACTGGTATTGTCGACTGATAAAAATTGCAAACAGTTTGGACCCAGAACAAGAACCGACAGGTCCTGATCTGGATCTAAACTGTTTGACCCTCTGATGGTATTCCAGAAAGAATTCTTTGAAGAAGGTGATTTGAAAAAAAATCAGATGAAAATAAGCATGCGAAATTACCCAGCAGGCAGAGTCAAATTTATGCATTGTGTGATTTACATGGCATTTGCTTGATTTGATTCTTAAATCCCATCAACAATCTTTCATTTATATAGGGCCGGGTCTTCCTGAGCTGAACCAGTAATAAACTAGGATTAATGTTCTTGCTCAAGGACACAAAGCAGTGACGCCAGTGAGGCTCGAACCCGCTGCCCCTCGGTCTTGAGTCAAGCACTCTTTCACTGAGCAACTGCGCTCCTATTTACATGGCATTTAAATCTTTGCATGCTGCATAATTTTTCATGCTTTTGTTGTCGTCTGCTGGGTTTTTTTTCAAAATTAACCTTTTCAAAAAATTCTTTCACTCAGGAACACCATCAGTGTGTCAAGAGTTTGGATCCAGGAGAACATTGGCCCTGATCTTGGTAAAAAATTTTTGCAGAGGTTATCAACCGACGACACAAGTCACAACTAGAAAGGAAAGATTTTAACATGCATGCATCGCAGGTTTGAAATTTGGACTGTGCCTTCCTCTACTTTGAGACTTTGTGTATGTGAGCATAACGACTTTGGCGAGATTGGCCATATGCAATATGTCTGAGCCTTAACTGCTCACTGATACGATAAATACCAAAATCTCACGTTCTGGCCATATCAAAAAATGGATTTTAAAAAAGTACTTGTGTCATTGTAAGTCTCACATTCCAGAGTTAAACTCTTTGCCTACATGCCTTTTTGTCGTCTGCTGATTTTTTTACAAAATCAACTTTTTAAAAGAATTCTTTCAGGAATACCAACCAGAGTGTCAAACAGTTTGGATCAAGATCAGGCCTGACAATGTGTCCTGCCTGATCTGGATCTAAACTGTTTGCAAAGGTTATCAGCAGACGACACTAGGAGGTAATGAGTTAAGGTAAATTCATGTTTTATAAACATTGTTTTATTATTATTTTGCCTCGTCGAGAAAAAGTCTGTCCTTGGAACCCTTGCCAATTGCACATGTGAAAACAAGTAAAAATATCTAACACATGTCTTAAGCAACTGCTTGAATTATTGCAAAACCTGTACAAATACTGCTATCAAACAAAAAATGCACTGAAAATGTCGTCTACTGAAGTCATCTGCTGCATGTTAATAATCTAGTCTGACAAGTACTTGACATTATGCAGCAGCTGTAAAAAAAATTGACAACATTTTAAAGCAAAAAAAATAGTGGCCAGATAAGGGTTACCAGTAATTGTACATGCACAGCTCTCCATCCATCTCGGACGACATCTTCAGAACAAGAAATAGTGGTAGGATAAGAAATAACCCATAAAGCGCCACCTATAATTTGCAGCAGACGACAATTTCAAATTTTGCCGCTTTTTTTTAAAAATTACAATAAGGCATGATATTTCATAAGAATTGTCTGCTAGCAGACGATTCTCATGAAATATCATACCTTATTTTTTTCCAAAATTGGGGAAGATGTTGCAAAATTTGTCGTCTGCTGCAGTCGTTATTGGCGCTTTAAGGGTTAATTGTGCATGCAAAGTTATCCGTCTGAGACAATTTATGAATAAGGGGGGGTAGAAGGGGGGGGTGGGGGGGGGTGGAGAACGTAGAGTAGGAATAGAAGGAATGCTCTGAAGATAAGTAGGAAGTGGTTATGATTTCAAAGTGGAAAAATTAAGGACTACTTGTAAGCCTAATTATGATCACTTCAACACAAATCTGAAACAACACAATGCACTTATAATTTAGTCCACAATAAATTTCAGCTTTAAAAGACAAGCACAGTAAATGTTCTAAAATTTTACACTCTTTTTTTCTTTCTGTTCTCAAATATGATGTTGGTTATCTGGGTTGGAATTCACAAAATGCTTGTAAGAATAGCTAACAGGGAAGACCCTGATCAGTCTGCTTCTTCAGAAGCAGTCTGATCTGGGACTGCACTGCTTGTCTAAGCCTTTTTGACAGGCAACAGACAACATCTACCATTGTTCAGGAGAGGAGGCAAACAGCTATTTTCAAGATGTCCTCTATGGAGGCCATATTTGACCATGTGACTTTATCATTTGAACAAATTTAAAACTATTTGACAACTTGAGTTACCTCAATACAGCACAATCTGACCAGCAGTTTGGGAGAAGTCAAAAATTTGTTTCAAGATAGCACCCATGGCTGCCATATTGGATCCTTGAACAAATCTGAGGGTCCAAGCGTAAACAATACTAAGTGGATTGGCCTAGGGGCTTCAAAGAAAATTGGAAAGGAAATGTTAAACATACAGACAGATACCAGAGGACTCATATAGCTTCAGGGGAGCTAATATACTATATTTACCTTAATAAACTCCAGGTTTAAATGTATAAGCATTCAATATAGGGATCAAACATGTTTTTCTATGCATTAACAACTGCTGGACCTCGAAGGTGGTGATGAAATCTGTGCATGAAAGGCAAGGGTTTTAACGACCCCGAGGGGTCGAGCAGATGTTAGTGTATCAGAAAACCATGTTTGATTGTTATTACATGCATTGCATAAAGTCAATTTGTCACTTGAAAACTTTGGAAAAAATGATTAGAAAAGTGTTTTCTTTTGTATTACTATGATAGCGCGCAAAAGCATGAAGCATTCATAGGTTTTGAAAATGCCTGTTCCAGAGCAATGACTTATGTCATTCTAACGTCACTAGATTACGTTAATTTCTATGCACGTAAAGTACAAAAGCCGTGCATCAACAGCACGTAAATTGCCTGATTAATATATGAGTTTTTGCCGGTTGAAACATGGCTTTTTAATAGCGTGTGACACAGCTTTTTATGCAATAATGAGATATCTTATCAACAAATAGCTTATTCTTTGCATACTGTGTAATTTTTCATGCTTTAATTGTCATCTGCTGACTTTTTCTAATGCCAGCATGGTGTCAAACAGTTTGGATCCACATCAGGCCTGATGTTTCATCAGGCCTGATCTGGTTCCAAACTGTTTGCAAATTTATCAGCAGACAAAATGGCTTTTTATGTTTGTGAGGATTATGTCACTACTTTAGGCAACAAAAATAAAAATATAACCAATTTATGAGCTCACTATGTAATAAGCCTGCTAAGAATCAGCATTGCAACTAAATATATAACTATAAATATTTCTATTCACAACTTTCTAATATTGCATATACATGTATGTACACATGCACAAAAAAAAATCACGAATGCAGATCATTTGTGTCATTTAACTACATAATAAGGGCATAAAAGGTTAGCTATATGTCTACTAGCCCATAGTAGATTCACATGAAATATATATATCTCTATAAGGTTAGCTATATGTCTACTAGCCCATAGTAGATTCACATGAAATATATATATCTCTATAAGGTTAGCTATATGTCTACTAGCCCATAGTAGATTCACATGAAATATATGTATCTCTATAAGGTTAGCTATATGTCTACTAGCCCATAGTAGATTCACATGAAATATATATATCTCTATAAGGTTAGCTATATGTCTACTAGCCCATAGTAGATTCACATGAAATATATGTATCTCTATAAGGAGTAACATGCATTTAAAATGTCTGCTGCAAATGATAGTAAGCATGTGGGGTCAGTATATAGGACAGTTTCTTTAACTCATTGACTACTAGAGTCGTCTGCTGACAACCTTTGCAAACAGTTTAGACCCTTGTCTCTTCTAAAAATTGAGTCATGATCAGCAAAAGGTATGACTTGGATTGTGGGCTCAGCGAAGACTCCTATCAGACTGCACATCTGTGCAGTCTGATCAGAGTCTTCGCTAAGCACTCTATAAGTAGACAAGGTCTCAATGATTCTTCATAAGGACAGCAAAGACACATCTGTGCAGTCTAATCAGAGTCTTCGCTAAGGGCTCTATAAGTAGACAAGGTCCTAAAGATTCTTCATATGGACAGGGAAGACAGGTTAGATTGTGCGGATGCTCAAGCTGATTTGAGTCTTCCCTGGGTGGACATACTAAGTCATACCCTTTGCTGTGCCACTACTCAGTTCTCAAATTAGTAAACAGATATTATCACAGTTCCTGATCAGTGAACATTTTGCATGTTAAATTTTGATTACTCTCTTATCTATGAATTTAAACATATATTATGGATCCTCAAAAGAACCATCTCATTAAGACAATTCTTTTGAGTACCCACAACATATGCTTTGCTGGATATCCCAACTTTGTTTCAAGGCCTTACCCAGGTCCCAAGATTTGGGAATATATCACTTTACAGACTGATCATTGGTCAAAATAAGTAAATACTAAGTGTGTTAACTTGGGATTATCTTCTTATCCATCAATTTAAACTTATGTTTTGGGTGCTCAAAAGAACCGTCTCATTGAGACGGTTCTTTAAGTACCCATAACATTTGTTTTGCATGAGAAGTAAGCATATTTTTGCTGCATATATTTAAATGCACTCTAGACAAATTTTACCACAGAAGCAAACCCTACTAACCCTGATCACACTATTTGTGATCTTGGTCCTTATTGTTTGCAATATTGGCCAACAAAGTACAGTAAAACCTGTGTAAAACGGCAACTCAAAAATAGACAAAACAAAGATCTTAATGACAAATGGTAGCTAATTGAAGGTCTAAAGTATTGCAGAATGCTCCCCTTGGAGCATTCTGCCATACACTTGACCTGCATTAAGTGATAATTGGTCTTGAAAACCAATTTTCAGTCTTTTTGAGAGTGGCCATTTTAACACAGGTTTTACTGTACATAAGCAGAAGAGAGAGCAGACGACAATTGTTCTAAAATGGGGCAAAAGGGTTAAGCTCAAATGATCCCTGCACAGCAAGGAGGGGTCTACAAGCAACATAATAACAAGACCAAAGCAATATATTGCCTACATATACATACTGTCAACAAAAAATATACAATTTGAGCAAATCTAGCTAAATATATTATGACATATAAATGTACATTAACATCTAAAAAATGTTCTGAGTAAATTTATTACACTACAAATAGCTTCTCACAAAATTGATCAGTTGGAAAAAAAATGGTATTTTAGCCCCTTTCCAACCAATCACAACAATTGCCACCTGCTAGCTTAACCCATTTATGCCGAATGGAATTTCCAATCATTATGAATTGGATGAATCCATTTCGAATTTAAGGGTTGGTGGGTAGTAAGTTTCAATTTCATTCAAATTCTTAAAGTACATTCTGTAAGCAAACAGTGCAGAACCTGATCAGATGCAGCATTCTGCGGTGTCTGATCTGGTCCTGCACTGTTCGCCCATGTCCCATAAAAAGGATGCTAGGCTTAAACGGGTTAACTGATATAGCTCTACTTTGGTAGCACTTACCGCAAACACTATGAACCCAGATCAGACTGCTCCTAAGGGAGCAGTCTGATCAGGATTCTTAGTGTTTGGTTTTATGATACAAATAGTCTGCAATGTATATACGCATATGAAGCAGACATAATATTAAATAAGCAGACGACATAATCGTTTTCAGGACCAAAAATAATGACCGGATATAAGGGTTAACACACTAAACAAAATAGCTCTATGAAAAACATTGTCACACTGCCAGTATAGACTTACATAATCTGTTAGTTTGTGTTGATTCTTTAAGTCACATTCAACGATTTTTCAGCTATGTTGGGATGGGTCTTCCTGGGATGAACCAGTACTAAGCAAGGATTAATGTGTCTTTCTCAAGGACACAACAAACCCACAACCCCTCCATCTTGAGTCAAGCAATCTACTACTTAGCTCACATGATCTGATAATCAGTTTGTAAATTTTCACAAGAATTTTATTTTGGCGAACAGCGTTAAAGGAATACTTGCAATGTTAAAAATTCGCGATTAGAGCATGATTCACCTAAATCAGTAAACAACAGAGTGATCTGGCTATTTTGCGAGGGTTTTATTTTCACAAACCTACGCATCTGCAAAGTTTCACGAAAATAAAATGCTCGTGAAAATTTCTGAATTTACCGTATATGACATTGTGCTAAGTACCAAAACCTCAGGAGCTGCCGTTTCATATACAGTCTCGAGGTCGTATTTAGATACTTGGATTATATCTTCCTTTAAGTTATTATTGTGAATGATTAGGTTTCATTTTATTCTTAACACTAAGCCAACACATATGTTGCGGTACTCAAAAGAATCATCTTACTGAAATGGTTCTTTTGAATACCTCAACATATCTTTATGCTGCTTAATTCACTTTTTATCTATATTGGAATTCATTCATATATTTACACATAATGCTTAGAGAACATAGAAGCCAAACTAGCTGCAGTGAAGTAATATCAAAGCCCAAATGTTTAAAGATTTCAGCCTCACAAACATTATTTTCATAACAAATCAGAAAATCCAAAACTATACCAAGAGTTTTGATCATCCCTTAAAAATCGTGAAAGCATTTTATATTTATGCTTTAATAAAATATACAAATGAATCTCCTATTTTAAAACACAACTCCTATTCATTTGAATCTCGACAGAACTGGCAACATGCCCTAAGGTACATTTTTTTTCAAAATCTGGTTGATTCAACTTTTCTTTATCTCAACTTTTTTTTATTATTGACCTAATTACTATATTTAAGCTAATAAGCACACTGAGTTTCCCAATCTCTATTCCTTTTTTTTGAAAACTGTTGATCAAGATCAGCTGGCTTCTAATGAAGCCAGCTGATCATGATCCACAATTTTTCTTCCACACAATTAATATAAATAATAAAATTAAGCTCCTGAATTTACTGGAAACCAGAAGTGTACATAGCCAAATCAACCCATTAAAAACTTTGTGTGGCTTTATGAGAGCAAGTGTGCTTCTTAGGTCAAATACGGTAAAAAATTATTGCCAATTGCACTCTGTGACGTAAAAACCAATACATTTTGGGTCACTCTCAGAGCAAAAGGTTGAATCTTATGGAACATTGATCATGTAGGTCTAGATGAATTATGGGGAAGGCTGACAGAGGAAAGACTTGATCCTTTCACCTTCGATAAAAGTTGCCAAAATTGCAAAGTATGGACCCAGATCAGACTGCTCTCTACAGAAAAGTCTGATTTGGGTCCCAACTGTTTGCCTGCTACTTGATATTCACATGTTGTATATTGTACAATAGCAACTCCTATATGCATTCTTTGGCAAAACAGTGAAAATCCAGATGAAATGTCGCATAATGTGGCATTTCATCAGGGTTTGCACTGTTTGCTGAGGCAAATACAATCTTCAGAGAAAGATATACAATTTTATTTGGAAATTATAACCTGTGAATCCTCGATATATACAATGACCCATCCCAAGTTTATTGTATTAAAACAAGAAGGAATAATCCATTGCACTATAAAGGGTTAAGCAAAACTATGCAGCACACTATATCAGTAGATGAGATTTTCAGATTATTTTTTTCTGGAGGTGAAAAGGTTAATGGTCTTGGATGGAAAAGTTAAAGAGTTCACAGGAAAGACTTAATAGTGTCGCATGGAAAAGAAAGAGGATGTAAAGAATTGCATGGACATGAGTGAAAGCTCTGAACTTAAGAAATTCAAAACTAAAATCTTATTATTCCACTCTGTTTCAAGTTGTTGGCCTCTTAGCCTTTGTCAAGAAACAAGCATGCATAAAATTATATACTTGTTGACAAAGTCCAAGTGGCCAAAAATTAAAAATAGAGTGAATAAAGTTTCATTATGTTTAAATAAATTCCCTTAGGAATATTTATTGAAATAATCAGTGTTTTGAGGAAAATCTTGTAGTATGGCTTAAATAGAAATTATTTGGACCTTGTCGTGAGAAAACCTGTCTTCAGAGGTTTGCGAACAACAAAGGTGCAGACCAGTCTGCACAGATCAGCGCCTTTGTTATTCCCTTATTGGAAAGTATCATATCAATACTTTCTACCAGCAAAATTTCAAGTTTCTAGCTAGTCTCTGTAGCTGAAAAGAATGGTTTGAGTCTCGCTTTGTTGGAAACCCTATAGACAGCTTTTGTCACGTCAAAGCCCATTTCATAGTTAATTGTCCCAAGTTAATCTGAAAATATGAGAAAAACATAATCTGCTGAAGTCGGTATTTTTAGCCTCCTTTCTATGGAAAGTCAGCCTAAAAACCCTGAATTCAGGAATAATCCTGAGAACTGTCACCCATGCATGGAGAAGTTAGAGGTTAGAGCACATAGGAAAGACTTAATGGTCATGCATGGAAAAGTTGAGAGGAGGAATAAAAGGGGGGTGACCATGACTGTGGAATGGGGGAGCCATTGAAGTATTCATCTGGCTGAGAGACCTTCCATCAAAACCATGGTGATTAGGGCCAAGGATACTATTCATTGAGAGGACAGATGGGGGAGGGGGCGGATGACCACGGTAATTCTGATGATGATGCTGCATGCCGCCAGGGTCCATACCCGACTGATGTTGAAGAACAGAGTTTGCATGACCAAACTTTATCGGAGAGATGTTTAAAGACTCACTTTGGGAGCTATTCACATCAGAAAAAATATTATTCAAGTTGAAGTTAGGCATATGGGATGCTACACCGGTATGTGGTGTTATCTGAGGACCGTTGCCATGGTTACCATGTAGGGCATTCATGTTCATTCCGAAACCAGGCTGGAAGTTGAGACCGAGGCCATTCTGAGCACGACCTGGTTGAAATAATGGATTAAAAGGACTGCCGATATCAGAGTTCTTAGGCAGTGGTGTATTGGAGTTGAGTCTGGGTCCTGGTCCAAAGAAATTTCCTGGAAGAAACGGGGAGCCATCATGCTGCATAGCGCGAGACTGGGGCGAGAGATTCTGGACAGGGAAAAATGGAGTCATGCTCCTGTTAGGTTCAAAGATTGAGTTGGACAGATTACTGTCCACCTCAACAAATGGATGTTGTTTTGCCTTTTTAGACTTAGAGCTGCGAGATGCTGTCTGTTTGGGCCTAGATGCATTACTGACCTGTGAGGGGGTTGGCGCCTGTGGCGGGGCTACTAATGGAGGTGTGGGTCTATGGGAAGGCTGCGGTGGGGCAGGCCTGGATTGTGGAGGCATTGACACCAATGGTGGAGCAGGTTGTTTTTGCTGTGGTGGATTGGCAGATTTCCTTCCACCGGAATTTATTGGAGTATGGGACAGTGGTTGTGTTCCTGAATTATCCCTGCTGAAACCGGGAGGTCCCCCATCAAACCTGTTCACAGGGTAGTTATGGGGCAAGTTGTTGAAACCTTGAGATGCTGGTGGGCCACTACTTTCATATGGAGATCTATTTGTCATGTTCCTACTTCTATCCTCCATCATTGGGGGATGGTGAAGGGGTGGAGTGTTCAGAGATTTGGCAGGCGGGTAGTTCTGTGGAGGGAAGTATGGCTGGCCTTGGTTCATTAACTGTGGAGATCTATCTAGAGGACCACTTCTTTTGTCTTGTGGATTACTAGGGCGAGACTGAGGCGGAACCATTTCAGACATTACTTTATCTGGTTTGTGCATTTGTTCTGGACTTTTACCCATATTTGATTTCATATGTGGATTACGGAAATAGCCCTGCTCATGAGAACCAGGATTGGATGGGGTTGGGAAGGGATAAAGATCTGGGGGATTATTATTCTGCCCTTTAGAAAGCTTAGCTTGTTTACTGCATGATGGTTTATTAGGATCTTCCATTCTGCGAGCATTTAGATTATCATTGCCAGGTCCTTGTGGATTATCTTCCCTTTGACCCATAGATTCAACCCTTTGCATGTTTGTACTAGTGTTTCTATTCATTTGTAAGTTATCATTTCTTGACATATCACTACCCCCTCTAGGAATATTTCCACTTGACATATCACTACCACCTCTAGGAATATTTCCACTTGACATATCACTACCACCTCTAGGAATATTTCCAGTATCTCCTCTCTGTAAGCTAGTAGTTTCACCTCTGATCCTGTTATTGTCCCTCCTTTGCATAGCATTATTCCTTTGCATGACATTATTGCTATTAAACATATTAGTATTTGCCATAGACTGATGTGCTTGTGCTGGTTCCGAGTCCGGCGGAGCCGAGGCAGAAGATGATAACATAGGAGGGTAGAACGGAAACTGATGTTGACCTAGCACACTTGAAGTTGTAGTTGTAACTGCCCCTGAGGACGACGATAACGAGAATGAAAATGACGACGATGGTGGTGCAGTAGATGACGTCACAGTTGAGTTGGCTGGTAAAGTAAGATCCATATATGAGCTACTAGGTGCTGTTGTTGTTATTGGAGCTATGTTTAAGCCAATGTTGGCAAAACTGAAGCCATCAGATGATCCTTCGTTCTGGAGGCGAGGAAATGTGCCCGATCCCATTTCACTCCCACTCATTAATGAATCACCTGGATTTGGCATTGCTGCATTCTTTGGTCTTAAGCCATTATCTCTGCCTGAATGAACAAAATTGTCAGCTGAGTAAATATTATTTCTTCCTTTCGTTACACTAACATTATCAGACTTGTGTGATATTTTTCCATTAAGAGACACTGTTACATTTGGTGGGGATTTAACTATAGAACCAGAAGATTTATTTGGTGAATTGAAGACCGGTTCAGATGAATATGGAGAAGGATAGTTTGCATTACCAGGCTCCACATTAATCTTTGATCCTAGATTTTGTGGATTCGGTGGACCTACAATTTCACCAAAAGACATCTCAGTGTACTCATCAGAACTGTTCAGTTTAGCGTTTAAGGAATCATTAATATCACTTGAATTTGAAGTTAATGTTTTTGAAGTTTCATTTATATTTGTAGTCATTGCTTTTGGAAGTTCACTGATATTTGTAGTCAGTGATTTTGGAGGTTCACTAATATTTGTAGTCAGTGCTTTTGGAGGTTCACTGATATTTGTAGTCAGCGCTTTTGGCGGTTCACTGATATTTGAAGCCATTCCTTTTGGAGATTCACTGATATTTGTAGTCAGTACTTTTGGAGGTTCACTGATACTTGTAGCCAGTGCTTTTGGAGGTTCACTGATATTTGTAGACAGTACTTTTGGAGGTTCACTGATATTTGTAGTCAGTGCTTTTGGAGGTTCACTGATACTTGAAGTCAGTGCTTTTTGAGGTTCACTGATACTTGTAGTCAGTGCTTTTGGAGGTTCACTGATATTTGTAGTCATTGCTTTTAGAGTTTCACTCATATTTGTTAAAATTGGTTTCGAGGTTTCTATGGAATTATTTGTATTCATATTTTGTGGGCCATAATGGTTACTAAACCCAGAGAAAAGTGATTCTCTTGAACTCCAGGACCCTCTAGTATCCTTTTCAGTCTTACTGCTAGTATTTAATTCTGGCACATTTTTGGTAGGAGATTCTTGATATGAAGAACTAGTAAAAATGTGATTATCCTGTTTTTCAGTTTCTTTACCAGTCAAACTACTCTGTTTCTTAATAATTTCATTTTCACCACGTAAGCTATTGTCTTTACTATTACCAAATGAAGCTACTACATCATCCATCTTTGCTGCAGTAGAAACTGCTGTTATGACACTTTGTGATGGTTTTTGAACTAACTTCATATTCCCACTATCTGATATGTTGGTATTGTTAGATACAACACTGTCTTTCCCATGTATGGTTGTAGAAGATAAGGCACTATTGAAGCTAACAACTGGTCTCTGACTGTTGCTCACCGACAAAGGAACAGTTTTAGTAATCTGTGATGAGGGCAAGTTGTTACCCATTACTGGAGGAATCTGAGGCAGAGACTTTGGTGATACCTGAATATCAAGATTTGATAATACAGGTGAAAGTTTGATATTTTCTTTTGAGGTAGGGGGAACTGGTTCAGGTAAAGATTGTTCAGTAAGTTTGGGTGAAATCTTGCTAGGAGAAATCATTTGAGCAACATTCTGAGGTCTTTTCACAATAGGAAAACCAAACAGGCTGGTTGTTGTATCAATGTCTGGCATACTTGGTAAAGGTTCTTTATCTGGTAACGTTGGTTCTTTCTTAGCTTGCTTTTCATTAGGCGGAGACTTATTATAAGCATCAGAACTTGTTTTGTCCGCAGGAAACGTCTCTGGTAGATAAAAGAGCTGCTGGCCTGCTGTCTGTTGAGTAACAGGAATTGGAGCTTCCTTTGTAGCTCTAGCACTTTTAGAGTTTTTGGACTGATTTCCAGGTGGTTTAACAGTTTTGGTTTGAGCACTATTTTTATTCTGTTTAGTATTCGGAAGTGACTTTGAGTTTGAGTTTGTAATATCATCTTGTAAAGTCTGATCAACAGGTTTTGAGGAACTATTTTGTTCAGGTGGTACTGTAGTGAATTCTTTAGCATTTAGTGGTAATAATTGTGGCACAATATCATCAGTTCCATCAAAGTCATATACAGATAACACTGTTGGCATACTCAATAATGCTTCACTTGCCACAGGAGGTTTGTCCTTCTGATTTGCTTTTCTCTTTTTCGTACTTGGTTCCATTCCTGGATCAGTAGGCTTTGACCTCTTAGATTTAGATTTTTTGCTGACCCTTGATGGACTATCAACATTTGCACTGCCAAAATGTTCCACTTGATCTAACACTTCATTTAAGTCTTCGCTAAATGACACTGCTTCAGGGATATGTAGAACATGTAAAGTGTCATCAAACGGTTCCATCATTTCAGCATTTTTATCTTTCTTTTGACCAACTTTTTTACTGTGGCTAGTTTGCTTTATGGAATCCTTATCCTTTTCAACAGACTTCTCTTTTGTATTTGCTTTAGAATTATTTAAATCAATATTAGAGTTTTTATCTGCTTTTCCATCTTTATTTTCTGAAATTAAAGAAACAGTGACAACAGGTTCAGTCTCTCTAATCCTATTGGAATTGATTTCAAATTCTGCCTGCGCTTCACTAAACTTCATATCAGCAATGTCTTCTAATGTTGCAGATAAAGAGGTCACATCTGCTTCAGTCACAAAACTAGCATTAACACTACTTTTCAGTTCTACAGATACCGGAGTAAGTTTCTTAACATTATCACTGGTTTTTGCTGCAACTACATTCTTATTTTCAGAGTTTGGAACTTTCACTGGAGATTTATTTCCCTCTTCATCGCCTCCCTCAGTAGCACTAGTATCTATATGGAGTGGATTATCTTCATTTGCAGGGTTATAAAACCCTCCAACTGGTGTCGTTAACTCTGACATACTAGTTGAAAAGATGGACTCAGCAGCTTTAGCTAGTATATCTGTTGAAGACGGAGATGCTTCAGTTGTGTGAGTTGAAGTGTCAGGTTCTGTAGTTGACTCTGGGATTTGAATCTGTAGACTGTCCGACACTGAATCAGGCTGAGCCATTTCTACGACCTTGGCACTTTTATTGGACTTTTTCTTGCTGCTTGCTGTTGACTTCCGTGTTTCGCCTGCGGCAGAGGGTTTAGGAACGATTGATCTCTGGTTCCCTTTCTTCTTGCTTTTGGTGGGTGGGGTAGAGGTTGCAGTGTTTGTCTGTCCACCCGACAACTGTGTGGCCTGAGAGGCCGGGGTGATGACTGGTGCCAATTGTGGCATACTCGATTCTGTCTGTGCAGATTGTTGGACAGTGCCAAGAACCTGCAAAAGAAATTTTATTTGTTAACTCTTTACCTGCTAGTGTTGTCTGCTGATACCCTTTGCAAACAGTTTGGACCCAGATCAGGTCTGACAAAACGTCAGGCCTGATCTGGATCCAAAGTGTTTGACACTTTCATCTTATTCCTGAAAGAATTATTTTTGAAAACAGTAATTGTTCAAAATTACCAGCAGACAACAAAAATTATGAAAGAATACCCAGCATGCAAAGAGTTAAAGTTCCAGATAAACAAGCTTTTGGGCAATACAATATTGAGAGTTATGTCATACATTTATTTTTCAGGCTTTAAAGATATTTCTAGCTTGTAATTGGTATTGGTCCAGATCAGGAAAAATTTTGTGTATAAAATTGTGATTATTTTCTTAACCCTTAGTTCAAAAAGAAGTTTTTGGTCAAAATTCTCATTTTTCACCCATCTTTGTAAAATAAAACCTTCCATTTTAATGATTATGGAATTATCTATTATTCATTATAAGGGCATGTAGATTATAAGAATCCATTATGAGTGAGGGTGGGATAGAAAGCTTGCCAAGTGATGACAAGTGGTGATCACATCACAAGGGACAGATTCTTCTATCCCATCCTCACACAAATAATGGATTCTTTTTCTTGCTCACCATTAATTGCCGCATTTTCATGTTTAAAAAGGCTCCCAGAAGTTCCTGAATATGTTGAGATGTGACATTTCACGACAACTTCACTTTAACATAACAATGACGATATGCAGCTGTTCTATTTTTATCTTTCCCACTGGTTGGTACAGGGTATTTGAGTTATAACTAATAAAGATGTAGTAACTTACAATACAGCAAGTGTACTGAACCCAAGTGTCATCTTGTGTAAGATAACAGGGGTAATATAAGAATTTCCAAACCAGGATACAATCAGATATCCTTAATTCCAATATAAATCCTGCACCATCTCAACTGGGTCTGCAGTTCTCTAATCTCCCATTGCATATTGCCTTTAAACACATTGGTATAAGTTACTGAACTTTAGAAATTAAAGTCTGAAAATTTGCAGTAAGCCTACAAACTGTTGACAATTTCAAGTTTTAATGGTCACTATCTTTAGATAAACCGAAAATAAATCAGCAAAGCTATTATAATGTGCCTTATTCAGACTTTTTCGGCTGACCTTCTATATGGAAAGTCAGCCTCGAAATTCTGAATTCATGTTCTAAATCCTGTAAACATTTAAACTCTGATACTTTTTTCAAGACTGGATTTACAACTCATACCTGCATTGTTACTGGATCCACAAGAACACTTGTAAGCTGCCCATTGATAGGAAGGCTGATCAAGATTGGAGCCCCTTTTCCTCCTGAGGGAACCCCTATACCAGCACTGGGAATCCCTCCAACAGGGCCACCAATACTTGTGCTGGCCCCTGAACTATTTGTAGGCAACAGAAATGCCCCTGAAGTACTGAGATGTGGCTGAGATGTCTTAATCCCAGTGGCGTTACTTGATGTTGGTATGCCACCGTCCGCTCGTGGTGTTGCAGTTGACGCTGACTTCTCAGACGTGCTTGAACCCTGAATCTGTAACAGTTTAGCATAATTTAAACTTATTTAAAGAATGACTATGCATATGCAATCAGTACTGAAATTCCATGAGCTGGCTCTAAATATGTATCTATTGTGCCAGACTATGTGCTAACCAATTAGGTCCAGATAAATATTTTAGAGCATAAAATTGAGGCTTCCATCAATTCAAACCTGTGTTTTGGATGTTCAAAATAACCATCTTGATGAGAAGTATCTTTTGAATAATCACCACGTTTTGGTTGATAAATAAGACATATAATTTCTGTACTGAGCAGGCTTTATGGTTAGTGCACAGAAAACTTGCATAATGCATATACATGTATTTAAAATGATGTCAAAAACAGGGAAATACAAAATATTGATTGACAACATGTCAATGCTGTGTGGATAAGAGGTAACTTCCTTTACCTTGTACAAGTTTGCAAATCAATGAAGAAATTGGGAGTTGTGAGAAGCTGTGCATTGCACAGGTCTAAGACCCTTTACCTCATAGAGACGCCTTTTAACGCTGTGCAAGCAAAGCAGACCCAGATCAGGCAGCTCTTGTACGAGCTGCCTAATCAGAGTCTACTCTGTTTGCTTATGGAAATAGGATTAAATATGATCCTACACTAGTGGACCTGACAAATAATTTCTTTGTTCTATGTACAAACATGATGGTTTATTTATATAATTATTCATGGTAGGTGGAGCCTAGCATGAATATTCATGAAAGAAGGGTTTAAATAGTGCCATTGACAATTTAAGGTGTCTGCTTTATCTTCTGCTGGTGTATTTTGGAAGAATCTAAACCAAACAGTGTGAACACAGATCATATGGGCCTTGATGAGACAAAACCTGTCTTCAGCGTTTCCATCAAAGCGGGACTCAAACCAGTCTCCTCAGCTACAGAGACTAGCTAGAAAATTTAAATTTCCCTCGTAGCAAGTCTAGATATGATACTTTCCATTAAGCAAATAACAAAGGTGCTTATCAGACGTGCGGATGCGCAGGCTAGTCTGCGCCTTTGTTGTTCACAAACCCTCAAAGACAGGTTTTCTCACGTCGAGGCCCATATGTTCAATATGAAACATTCTGATCTGGGTCCATACTGTTTTCTTTCATGTTAAAATTAACCTCATTAAAGTGAAAAACTGCATCATTTTCAGCTGCACTTTCTTCAATGTTCAAGTTAACCCTTATCCCGCAAGTATTTTTGTCCTAAAAAATGTTGTCTGCTTATTATGTCTGCTGCATATACGGTATTCAAATGCACTGCAGATTCCCTTTAACATAGAAGTCATTCAAGTCAACACTATGCCCTAAAGGAGCAGTCTGATCTGGGCTCATATTGTTTGCAATATAGGCTTCCAAGGCCCTCCATGAGTCTAAATGCAGGATTTCCCATAAAAATGGCCAGATAAAAGCTTCAAAGAAAATGATATTTTTTTCTGTGGAAATGGTAGTTTGCTAAGCCCATAAACTATCCGCGAAAAGGCTTTTCACATTGGACAAGTACTGATTAAAAAATATGGGTTGAAAACTCTGTTTCTGCTATTATAGAAAACGTTTTTGAGGTGCTTTCCCCATATTGATCAAGCTAATCCTTTTGCATACAATGGTAGTTTTACATTACACACATCATATACCAATTGCGGGGGAAGGCTGTCAAAATGCTCAAATACAAATTATTACAAAAGTTCATAAGTCACATATTTTGTACAAACATGTAGCTTAACATCTTTTATAATGGCATGTATACAGTATGTAGTTATGACAGGTCAGACTGGTTGAACTATAAACAGAGCAGGTATAATCTGTGTGCAAGACATTTACAGGTATGAATCATAAGTTATGAACAACATACTTATTAATCAAAAACAAATGAATATTCTAGACCCGAATTCTATGCAAATGCAACACTTTTGTCTCCACGTTTGTGCTGCAAACATTATATTCCAATGTACATTGTATTTAGATGAAAACCTGACAAAACTGTCGGGGAAAAATGGTCACAAAAAATACCCCTAATCCCTAAACCCTAAGTTCCTGGAATTAATATGCAATATTTTCCAAATATATTTCTTTTGTTAGGTGCACTGAATGCCAGGCTTTAATTAAAGCATAAAACTACAGTTGTCAATGAAAAAAGTCAATAAGCAATGCTTATTAGATACCCCCCGCACAGTAAGAGTCAGTGAAAAAACTTGGCAAGTTATAGTTCGAACAAGAAGACCTTAGTTTTGATAAGAAGATTTCAGTAGAATCTGTGCAAACAAAAATTATAAACTCCTTCATGCATTATGTTCAATGTGTCTACATTGTATCCGCAAAGTATCAAATTGCTCCATCAAAAGCTGTAGTAGGAGTTGATCGGCCCATAAAGGCACTATCCATGCATATACAAAAGCCATATAAGGGAATAATTGTCTAAGTTCTCACAGTTGTCATTTTGCCAAAATTATTTTTTGTGAACCAAACTCCTTCATGCATATGTTCAATGTGTCTGCATTGTATCGGCAAAGTATCAAATTGTTCCATCAAAAGCTGTAGTAGGAGTTGATCAGCCCATGAAGGCACCATCTATGCATATACAAAAGCCTAATAAGGGAAAAATTGTCTAAGTTCTCACAGCTGTCATTTTGTCAAAAATTATCTTTTCTGAACTAAACTCCTTCATGCATATGTTCAATGTGTCTACATTGTATAGGAAAAGTATCAAATTATTCCATCAAAAGCTGTGGTAGGAGTTGATTGGCCCGTATATGGCCTATAATAGCATAAGCACAAAGCACTATATTAAAAGCCATTTAGAACTACAAAGGGAAATAACTCTAATAGAATTGGCCCCTAGCCCTTAATTTTTTGTCTCAAGTATTTGTCTTGCATATATGAACATGTTTGCAAGGTTTGATGAAAATCCAGCAACATAAGCACAAAGCACTATATTAAAAGCCATTTAGAACTACAAAGGGAAATAACTCTAATAGAATTGGCCCCTAGCCCTTACTTTTTTGTCTCAAGTATTTGTCTTGCATATATGAACATGTTTGCAAGGTTTGATGAAAATCCAGCAATGACTCTTCGAGTTATTAAGGAAACAAGACCAAACTCTGCTCTGGACCTGCGTCGCCGGTGCATGTCGGTGTGTGAACAGTCGATATGCAAAGTTCAAATATACAGGAATGAAATCAGGTTTCATCCAAGTTTCACAATGTAATCTACAGTAGGTGACTTAACAATTTCTAAGTTAAACACTCAAAAATATAATATCAAATGTGCATAAATAAAGGGTGTACATGTTCACTGTGTGAACAATCATAACACAAAGTTTGAATATAAAGGAATGAAAACTGCTTGAAAATGTCTAAGTTCATCATCTGTCAAAAAAGTGAAAAAAAAAAGATATTTGCACAAAATAGAAAGTGCACATCTTCAATTTGTGAACAACCATCAAGCAAAGTTTGAATATAAAGTAATGAATACTGTTGGAGTTACAGATTACAAAAACTATGCACCCCCTAAGCATTTCTAATGGAAAAATGTCAAAGTTCAACACCCATCAAAAATAAGAAAAAAAATATGAAATGTGCACAAAATGGATGGTGCACATCTTCAATGTGTGAAAAATCATCATGTAAAGTATGAATATAAAGGAATGAATACTGTTGGAGTTGCAGATTACACAAACTAGGAACCCCCGTAGCATTTCAAATGTAAAAAATGTCTAAGTTCAACACCCCTCAAAAATGAAAAAGAAATTATGAAACATGTATAGGAGGTGCACATCTTCAATATGTTAACAATCATTAGGCAAAGTTTGAATAAAAAGGAATAAAAACTTTTGGAGTTACAGATTACACAAACTTGGTACCCCTAAAGTGGTGCCGACGACCAAATGTCTAAGTTCAACACCCCTCAAAAATGAAAAAAAAATTATGAAACATGCACAAAATAGATGGTGCACATCTTCAATATGTGAACAATCATTAGGCAAAGTTTGAATATAAAGGAATAAAAACTTTTGGAGTTACAGATTACACAAACTTGGTACCCCTAAAGTGGTGCGGACGACCAAATGTCTAAGTTCAACACCCCTCAAAAATGAAAAAAAAATTTATGAAACATGCACAAAATAGAAGGTGCACATCTTCAATATGTGAACAATCATTAGGCAAAGTTTGAATGAGAAGGAATAAAAAACTTTTGGAGTTACAGATTACACAAACTTGGTACCCCTAAAGTGTTGCGGACGGCCAAATGTCTAAGTTCAAGACCCCTCAAAAATGAAAAAAAATTTATGAAACGTGCACAAAATAGGAGGTGCACATCTTCATTATGTGACCAATCATAAGGCAAAGTTTGAATGAAAAGAAATAAAAACTTTTGGAGTTACAGATTACACAAACTTGGTACCCCTAAAGTGTTGCGGACGGACAAATGTCTAAGTTCAACACCACTCAAAAATGAAAAAAAAAATTATGAAACGTGCACAAAATAGGAGGTGCACATCTTCAATATGTGAACAATCATTAGGCAAATTTTGAATGAGAAGGAAGAAAAACTTTTGGAGTTACAAATTACACAAACTTGGTACCCTTAAAGTGTTGCGGACGGCCAAATGTCTAAGTTCAACACCCCTCAAAAATGAAAAAAAATTATGAAACGTGCACAAAATAGGAGGTGCACATCTTCATTATGTGAACAATCATTAGGCAAAGTTTGAATGAAAAGGAATAAAAACTTTTGGAGTTACAGATTACACAAACTTGGTACCCCTAAAGTGTTGCGGACGGACAAATGTCTAAGTTCAACACCCCTCAAAAATGAAAAAAAATTTATGAAACGTGCACAAAATAGAAGGTGCACATCTTCAATATGTGAACAATCATTTGGCAAAGTTTGAATGAAAAGGAATTAAAACTTTTGGAGTTACAGATTACACAAACTTGGCACCCCTAAAGTGTTGCGGACGGACAGACGGACGGACGGACAGACGGACGGACGGACAGACGGACGGACGGACGGACGGACGGAGTGGACCCATTACTAGACCTGCTTTCGCTAAAGCGACGCAGGTAAAAACACTATATTAAAAGCCATTTAGAACTACAAAGGGAAATAACTCTAATAGAATTGGCCCCTAGCCCTTACTTTTTTGTCTAAAGTATTTGTCTTGCATATATGAACATGTTTGCAAGGTTTGATGAAAATCCAGCAATGACTCTTCGAGTTATTAAGGAAACAAAGCGTTACGGACGGACGGACGGACGGACGGACGCACGGACGGACGCACGGACAACGTGAAAACAGTATACCCCCTACAAACAAAGTTTGCGGGGGGTATAATTATACCTAATTCTAGCCACTGAATCTCAAAATATGGGCAGATTGAATGGGAGACTGTTCAAGGTCCTTTGTATAAGCACATATACCTCGACGTGAGAAAACCTGTCTTCGGGGTTTCCGACAAAGCGAGGCTCAAACCAATCTCCTCATCTACAGAGACTAGCTAGAAAATTGAAATTTCGCTTGTAGCAAGTCTAGATTTGATACATAGTAATAAAAGCACCGCAAGCACTGCGTAATACCCCGCCACTGCTGGAGGCACCAAAAGTTATTTTGTGAGATATATAATGCCTAAATAGCAACAGAACTGAGATAGACAGTGATATGACGTCCTTAGTCACAATATGTAACCTTTGATGGTCAACATATCTGTGAAGTTTCATTCAGATACTCCATATAGTAAATGAACTACAGGTCAAAAACCATTTTTCAGATCAATCAAGGGCGGATAACTCATGAACTGGAAAGGTAAGGGTGACGGTCCTTACTAAAAATATGTAACCTTTGATGTTCAACATATCTTTGAAGTTTCATTCAGATATTCCATATAGTAAATGAACTACAGGTCAAAAACCATTTTTCAGATCAATCAAGGGTAGATAACTCATGAACTGGAAAGGTAAGAGTGAAGATCCTTAGTCACAATATGTAACCTTTGATGATCAACATATCTGTGAAGTTTCATTCAGATATTCCATATAGTAAATGAACTACAGGTCAAAAACCATTTTTCAGATCAATCAAGGGCAGATAACTCATGAACTGGAAAAGTAAGAGTGATGGTTCTTTGTCACAGTATGTAACCTTTGATGTGAAACATATCTGTAAAGTTTCTTTTAAATATTCCACATAGTAAAGGAACTAGGGGTAAAAACATTTTTTAATTCAATCAAGGGCGGATAACTCACAAACGGGAAAGGTAAGAGTGACGGTTCTTAGTCACAATATGTTACCTTTGATGTGAAACATATCTGTGAAGTTATATTTAGATATTCCACATAGTAAAGGAACAATAGGTCAAAAACCTTTTTTCAGACCTATCAAGGGCAGATAACTCACAAACTGGGAAGGTCAGAGTGACGGTCCTTAGTCACAATATGTAACCTTTGATGTGCAACATATCTGTGAAGTTTCATTCAGATATCATGAACAGTAAAGGAATAACAGGCCAGATACCATTTTTCCAATACGAAAAAGGGCAGTAACTCCGTTAAAAATGGACGGATTTTGCCCATTAACAATCCCATACCACTCATCGCCGATAACAATGTGTATGCAAAATTTGAAAAAATTCCGTGAATAAATACTCAAGTTATCGATCGGAAATGGTGAGCACGGACGGACGGACGGACGGACAGACACCGAAGGGTATAACATAATACCTCGCCACACTTTAGTGGCGGGGTATAAAAAGGGAATAACAAAGGCGCTGATCAGTCTGCGCAAATGCGCAGGCTGGTCTGCGCCTTTGTTGTTCACAAACCCCCGAAGACAGGTTTTCTTGCGTCGAGGCCCATATATAAGTGAGCCGATGACAACTATTGTGAATGACAGGAAGAGGGTAATATATTTACCTGTGTTGTCATGACACTCTGTATGGCTGAAGTTGGGACAACATTGGTACTCAGAGATGCTCCAACACTGGTTGGGAGTTGTCCTGCTGAGGATACAGGCATCAACAGACCCTGTGACCCTTGACCTGGCATCTGACCTACTAACACCTGGTTCTGACCTGCTGGAGAAGACACAACCAACATAACACCGGGTAGACGGCAATCGAAAATGTTAATACTATCTACAAAGGTAGATCAAAAATAGTTAGAAACAGAGTGTTTGATTGCCATTTGTCGCCTGATTGGCGACAAATAGCAATCAAAAATTGTTTCTAGCAATTTTTGATCCGCATTCGTCGATTGTTAAGAGAGTTTTCGAATGCGGCCTATCCGGTGTGAACATTGTCAAAGTAATAATGTTTCTTTATCTATATTATATGGGCCTCAACGCAATATAGCCTGTCTTGAAGTTATCGACCAAGTAAGGTTCAAACCAGCCTGCCCAGCTACATAGCATAGCCAGAATATTGAAATTTTGTATGAGGCATTTTTAGATATCATACTCTGCAGGAAACGAATAACACCAAAACAAAAAAAAAACAAAAAAACAACATCAGTGCTGATCAGACTGAGCCAATGTGCAGGCTGGTCTGCGCCTTTGTTGTTAGTATGGAACAGTCAGGTTTTCTTGCATCAATGCTTATAAAATAACTCCAGCATTTATTTTGTTTGTTTGTTTGATTCTTTTTTACATCCCGGTCAACAATTTTGCGGTCATGTCGGAATGGAACTTCCAGGGTTGAACCAGTACTAAGCAAGGATTAATGCGTCTAGAAAACTCAAGCTCAAGGACACAACGCAGTAATGACTGTGAGGCTCGAGCCTGCACCCCTTGGTCTTGAGTCAAGCATGGATGTGCCCCTACCATCCAAACCAAAGTATGGTGAGCATCGGTCAAGCAGTTTAAGATATATATATATATAGAAGGCACAAGCAATTTTTTGTGTGCTAAACTTGGTAGCTTACATGCAGTACTTAGTGACCTTGAAAATTGGGTAAAGGTTTTTTAAACCCATGGTGAATCCATCTTAAAAATGAAACTTCACAAAAATAACAAAACTCTGTGTTATATTGTTTTATCAAATATGAAATTTGAGTTCAATTGGCCAAGTGGTTTCAGAGGAGAAGATGTTTGAAAATGTTGACGGTAGGACAACGGACAGACGGACACCGGAGTCATTGGTATACTAATAGCTCACCTCTGAGCCTTCGGCTCAGGTGAGCTAATAACATTAGCAAAAAAGTGTAGCAGACGATATTTTCAGATGATTTTTTGCAGGTACTTTAAAGGGTTAAATGGTCTACAGTCAAACCTGTCTTAAGCAAGCGGTTAAGGGATAATCCAAAATTGCTTGCTTAAGACAGGTGGCTGCTTAATAGAGGTTCAGCTAAGATGGCCATATGATTGCGGACTCGAAAGAATATTGGCTTCGAGTTGAGGATACCCATATAATAATGAGTTGAAAAGTATAAAGAATAAGGTCTACACTGCTGTGGTTATTGCATTTCTTCATAAATATATAAATGACAAAAGAAACACGACAAAATATGAAATAAAAAAAGTCATGTCCATTCAGTCTAAAGATGTCCATGTATGTCAAAAGAGTAGAGATAGCACTGCTAATCATATTTTTTCAAGAAGCTTAAACTTGATTTTTGATAAGCAAATGTATGTTTAATGGACAGTACTATTAAACATGAAGAGAATGTTGTTAGAATTGTAAATTTATTCAGGTGAAAAAGAATCGGAAAATGGCTCAATTTTTGTTACTCAAAAATAACTTCTTTTTTTTTCTCAAAAGCTATTGCTTGTTGACTTTTAGCAAAGATTGCATCCTTGTGTAGTAAGTATATGCCTCCAGCAAAGAGTATTGCTTTGCATTTAGATTTTCACACATTTATCGTTAACTGTCACGGTATGGATGAATGAACTTTGGCAGCGGCAAAATGCTTTGATGTCGACAATTTTATCAGTTGACTGTTTCTACGACTGGTTACCCGCTTGCAATAATGGTTACCCGCTTACAAAAAATCAACAAGTGGTGTTCGTTTAGCGTACTCAGGTTTTCGGTTACTGTTGACGCTGTTTTTAATCCACATGTGCTGGATTCCTGAACCATGTCGTAGTGTTTTATTAGCATAAACACTTGAACTTAGCTGATTTCGGCCCCGTTGCGGTTCGACCTCATCACAAACTTCCAAATAGTCGGGCCCAATAACCTCGACATAGGGTAGCGGCCGTTGAAGAATTTGTTCTGGGAGACACCACTGCTGGGGAGTTTAAGTGCACCAAGCATATGACCGGTGCAAAAAAGTAAATCGATGCAATTTTAATCGAAACTGGCCGCATCAACGCATGGAAATTGGCCGTTTGAGGATACAATTTCAGCGTTTTGGGGCGAATTTCGCCGACCGCTGGCCGCGTTGGACAGGTGCACGCTTAATAAAGGTGCATTTGCATTCAAAATCGTTCGGGGGGCCCTAAAATGGCCGCATAAGGGAGGGTCACGCTTAATAGAGGTGGCCGCAACAGCAGGTTTGACTGTATTGTCTTTAGATAAATGGAATAAAAAATCAGAGAAGCTTATAATAATCTGCTTAATTCAGCATTTTGAGGTTGACTTTCTATTCTTTCTATGGAATGTCAGCCTCAAAATCCTGAATTCATAATAATCCTGAAAGCTTTCACCCATGCATGATGAACAAAGCCAAAACCAGGCCTTTAGTTACGATTGCGTAACAGAAAAATATTTTTTTTACGGAACCAAAACATATGTTGTGGGTGCTCAAAGAAACCGTCTCCAATGAGACGGTTCTTTTGAGCACCCAAAACATATCCTTTGCATTGTGGGTAAGAAAATATTTACAATTTTACCCTGAAATGTTTGTTTAAACCTATGCAAACTATCCTTGTGGGAGCGCGGTGGCTCAATGGAAGAGTGCTTGACTCAAGACCGCAGGGCCGCGGGTTCGTGCCTCACTGGCGTCACTGCGTTGTGTCCTTGAGCAAGAACATTTATCCTAGCTAAGTACTGGTTCAACCCAGGAAGACCCGTCCCTTTACAACTGAAAGATTGTTGATGGGACGTAAAGAATCAAATCAAATCAAAACTAACCTTGTATCTGTGTCTGGAACTGTGGTGCCGCAAGCCTGCTCTGTACCATCTGACCAGCAGCTGACATCTGAGCCTGCCCCGCCTGCGAGAACACACTTCCAGGATTCGTTACCACGGGAACAATCTGTCCATTGGGCAGCAGAAGAGCAGACGGCAGCTGATTCTGCTGACTAGGCATACTATTCAAGGTCAGCAGGTTCCCATTCTGGTTGCCAGGCAACACTCCAGGGGGTCCTCCAAGAACCATACCACCTTGACCTTGCAAGTTCACCACTTGATTTTGACCTTGAACTTGAGCCAAATGACCCTGACCTCCAATCTGTTGTAGAAACTGTCCATTTTGTAAGATACCCCCTTGTAAAACATTTTGCTGCTGTTGAAATGCCATATTTGGTAAAGTCGGCCCATTCTGATTCATTAACTGATTCTGTAGTGCGGCTAGATTAGACTGCTGTTGGGCTAGTGCCACTGTGTTCTGCTCCAAACCTGCAGTCTGCAAACAAAGATTTACAGAAAAAACTGTGTAAAACAGCCACTCTCAAAAAGACTGAACATTGGTTTTAAAGACCAATTATCGCTTAATGCAGGTCAAAAGTATTGCAGAATGCCCCAAAGGGAGCATTCTGCAATACTTTTGACCTTCATTAAGCTCCCATTTGTCATTAAGATCTTTGTTTTGTCTAGTTTTGAGTGGCCATTATACACAGGTTTTATTGTATCATACTAAACCCTTTGTACACCTAAGGAATCTTCTAACGCATACACTTTTGTTTTGGCATTTTCTTGAAAACTTGAGTTTCGAATTTAAAAATACTTTGAAATACATTAGAACAATGTTTTCCGGTAATGCATGGTTATTTTCAGAGACAATTGACTCACTACATTTAAGATATTGAGGTTTGAGTTGAAAATTTCAAAAATCTAAAGTTGCAAGTTTACCTTTTTTTTTTTTGTAAAAAACAACAACAACAGAACAAATCAATACAGAAAACAGAAAAGCAATTTGGCATTGTATTCTATTTTATGAGATATGAATTATTTTCAAAGGTAGGTCAGTCTGTATCTTATTATTCATAAAAAATAATTCTGGCAGCTTTTATCTCCTACATCTATAAAATTGTGCAGACAATACGCACACACAAGTAATAAATAATTTCTGACAATCACATCGCATACCTTCTCAATTGGGTTTCGATTACCTGTAGGGTAGCAGGATGGCCATAGTAATATATTTATTTATGTACAGAGCCCTGCTGATGCTACTTACAGTGTGGATTTTTAAATTTGAACTGAGTATAATCACATGAAAAAGTAAGTTAGTATGACTGGGAAATCACACAATCAAACAATGCAGACTAACCCATGGCACTGTGAGGAAGAGACAATGAACACTAACAGTCAAATGGAATTAAAAGGCAATTAAAGAGAAACAAACAGCTCTCTCTTTCCCAGCAAGATTATTGCAAAACTCTAAACAACACTAAGTAATGACAACAAACAAGGGCCAACCATACCCAAAAAAGCAATGGATGCAACAATAAGCAATGAAACAACAACGACATAACCACCGCCTCAGAATGCTAAGCCGAAGTCACTTGGGGCTTAAATTAATATTATTGCTAAACATTCGCCCTAGATTCTGCTGTTGTCAAGCCAGAAAAAAATGTTAAGCTTGTGTGGAGGTTAGTTTAATCGAATGTATCATCACGGCGAAACAATCACATTTTTAAACATACTGTGATGAAACAAAGAAAATGGCTCTCAACATACAGACAGTCAAAGCTAATTAAATCCCTATTTGGGCCACGGTGGGCCCAGCCAAAGACAAACATCAGGCACTAACCTACCGATGAAAGTTTTAAGCAGGGTCGTCAATGACTCTGAAGTCTGACCCACCGTGAATTTTACAAGATAACGTTTGCCATTTTCTGAATGAGAAATGAAAATTTCCTCACTAAAAGGCAGATTTCAGCATAAATATATAAATACCAATGTTTTTGTGACTTTCGATTTTGACCCTTTCAAATCAAATAAGCGCTATTTTGCATAATACCCAAGGTATTGTTCTGAAATTTTCACACATGATGTGAATAATATTGAATTTTTGTTTTACAATGAATGTTGAAAACATTCAACATAATTAAGCTTTTGTAGTAAATTGTTTACTGTATGCGTTAGAAGATTCCTTAAGTATACACACATGTATACTAAGCAAATGAATTCTTCCATCTGGTGCGATAAAATGAGACTGGAATGGTTTATTGTATACTCAACGTCAGTGAAAAGTTACCAGTAAATCACATACACTTAACATAGGACAATATTCAGTCCATTCTGAACGAAGAACGGCGGATACTTCAACACTCAAGTTTATGGCATAGAGTCCCATGCATCACCACTATGGAAAACGGTATCCATCACACCCGAATGCATTATAATCATTCCTTGATGGGCCCCTGTAGTTTCCATTGCATTGTATAGGAAAATGCAAAGTTTTGGTGCTACCTTAAAGTTTGATCCTCATTTTTCGCGTTTAATGGGATAACCTAAACCATTTTGGTGGCGTTTCCAATGCCAATGTCTAGCGCATGTCCTGGCATGTTGTTTTCTGAAAATGATGGTTTCAAATTCTTATAAACTGCGAAAAACATAAAATGCACGTGCATCACGTGCACAATAGTTCCAGGGCTCGTGTAACTGTTTTATCTCTCCAAACCAGCTTGTCATTGACTAGAAACATAAACGTAACAGTAGCCAAAGAGCTGTATTATATATTTTTCGAAATATAGAAATTTCGATACTGGTAACTTTTCATTGACGCTGAGTATACATATAAAGGGGTACATGGTTCATACAGGGAAGTTTGAGTAAAATTCAAGGACTTTTCAAGGACTTCTTAAGATTATCCTACAGTTTTCGAGGACTAAAAGTTTAGGAAAAACCCTGATTTAAGACATAAAATTCTACTTAAAAATGCTAGACTGAGATAATGGGGAAATTAGTACTAAAAAAGGAGTATAAAATTGCTGTGCCTTTATTTGGTGCAGCATATGCTGCACCAAATAAAGGCACAGTAATTTTATACTGACTTTGATCTCTCTCAACAGTGTTAAGTCCTACAGAAAATAGAAGAATTCAAGGACTTTTCAAGGCATTTGAGTGATTTTCCATTACTTTTCAAGGCATATTTAATTTACAAGGACTTTTCAAGAAAGCCCTCTAAATTCAAGTACATTTCAAGCCTGTGCCAACCCTGGGGTCACAGGTTTGAATTGTCAAATTTAGATGTACTTCAGTCCCTGAAGTAGGCTTTTTATTTTTACAAACAGTGCATTCTGCAGCATTTCATCTGGGTCTTCACTGTTTGCCGAAGTACCTGTTCAGGATTTCCTGAATACAAATAGTTAGACACCTTTTATCAAGAAATTAAAGTGGAACATGTCTAAAAATAAATATTCTGGAAACCTCAGAGGATCAAAGAAATAAAGATTGATGGCAGCAATGCATTTTTGAGAAATGTGCAGCAACTTATGATTCATATACATGTATGTTAGTTCTGTGCAAAATAAGAATTCGCATAATTCTCTCTTTTTGTGTGGCAATGTACTAATTCCTAATTTGGAATGAACTATTCAAGAATCATCTCTGAGCAAAGTGGGAACAGGGAAAGTGTAATATCATATAGGAGAGGTTATTCTTAGATTGCAAAGTTATCCAGATATGATTTGGTGTACATATAATGCTTATAAGTTATTGGGATTATATAGTAATACTGTTTTGTTTTGGTCAACTCAATGACCTTGTGAGTCAAGTCCACCAAAACAATGAGTCCGCACAAAATATATACACATTAAATGACCTTTTTATTATATATTTGTACAACAATTTACTAATTTTAAATCATTTGAAGCAATATTAGTTAATGAAAACACATCTTAACTCTTTATCTCCTAGGCTACTGTCATCTGCTGATAACTTTTGCAAACAGTTTCATTGGGTCAGTTGAGCAAAAAATTTTAGCGTAAAATTGTGATTATTTTCTTATCCATCAGTTTAAACATGTGTTTTGGGTGCTCAAAAGAACCGCCTCATCAAGACGGTTCTTTTGATTACCCACAACATATGTTTTGGATGAGAAATAAAAAAATAATTCAGTTACGCACTCTTATCTGGGGGCCTGAATTTGGACCCAGATCAGGCCCGACGTTTGGTCGGGCCTGATTTGGATCCAAACTGTTTGACACTGATCATATTCCTGAAAGAATTTTTCGAAAAAGTTGGTTTTGAAAAAAATTCAGCAGACAACAAAAAAGGGGGGAAAATTTCCCAGGGGACGAAGAGTTAACTTTCAATGTAATATTTTCATTCTATTTTCATATTTAGTTCTGTGCTTAAACCCTTTTGCACTCAGAGTGCCCAAAAATCCATACAGTGCACCAGGCCTATAAGGTAAATATGGTTATGTGTAAATTTTGAAACACCTTGCCTATAGAGCCAATGCTAAAAAAGTGTGATATATCAAACAATTCACAGTTTTGAAATTGCGAGGAAAATACGTGCTCACTGACGTCATTTGTAACTGGAAAATGACATCAGTCATGGCGTTAGATAGTGAAATGTCATTTTTACGCTTAAAAGACGTTACAAATACATGTAAACGTATGCGACGTAGTCTAAGTATTGGCGGGAGTTCTTCAGTGCAATGGCAGAGAGATGGAAGAAACTGAAGACTTCAAATGTGTTTTCATCATTTATTTTGTGTTAGAATCGAAATAGATCAGCTCTAATGTGTGAATAGTTGAGTAATAATTCATTGTTTGTCGGTCAGTTGTACCTAGATAAATAACTCGCGCTGCACGCTTGTGGTTTGATCTTCTTTAGACTGACCTCCAAACAGCAAATTATTATACAAAAATTCACTGCTAGAGCTGATCTATTTCTTAAAGTAATACCTGTTTCTGCATGTTATTGAGTAGCTGGTTCCCCTGGTTGCTGGGATCCATTCCTACAGGCATGTTAGCTATGACTGGTATCCCTTGTTCATTGATGAACATAACCTGCTGCTGACCTTGTAGCATTGGCTGGTTTCCAACTAACGGCATGTTAAGAACCTGTCCATTTTGAACTAATGATTGGTACCCCGCTGGCCCACTGGTCATGACCGGAAGGTTTGAACTTACAGAAGATGAAGCTGAAGGGTTTGAAATATTGTTCGCGGAGTTCTCTGTAGCGGGTGCACCACCTTGATTACCACCACTCTCACTACTCAATGATAAACCGTGTGTGTTCGTAGCAACGGAAGCTAGGGTCTGCAAGGCTGATGTCTGAGACGTACTGGCTGCTTGTTCCGTTACTTCAGATACTGTCGAAGCTGAAGTTGACACTGCCCCACTTTCCTCGCTGTGACTCGCCTGACTGCTGGACTGTGGCGTGATTCCTGCATCCTGCATAGCTAACTGTAGAAGACCTGCCTCTGGCTCATCTGACATACCTTTATTTGTACTTGCTCCAGTCAAATTGATGTCAGTTGCACCTGCAATTATTGTCTGCTGATTGCCAATCATCCCTGGATTGTTACCCATCATCCCTTGTTTGTTACCCATCAACCCTTGGTTACCCATAATACCTTGGCCATTAGTGACCATACCACCCATCATCCCTGGCATCAGTAACTGATTGGTACCCGGCATCATCATAGGATTCAGCATCATATTCTGACCGGGCATGTATGGACCACCCGGTAAATTCATCATCTGATTGGCGGCTGCGTTGACCTGTTGATCATCAGCCACAGAAACTGATGATGAAATCATTTCTTGCTGCTGGTTTTCCATGTCACGCCTAGCCTGTAGATGAGAACTTAATGTGTTTCGTCTCTTAGATTTTTTATTTTTAGCTTTTGGACTTTCAATTTTAGCATCAGTTGTTGAGCTGACTCCATTGGTTGAGCGAGCTTCGCTGAGATGATCGAGTGCCGCATCTTCTGTTGGAACCTGAGAGCCATTAGATTGTACAGTGCCATTTGGAGACATCAAACCTATAATGAAAATACAGGACTTCATTTAAGAGTGTGTAACAAAAATTATTTTCCTTATTTCTCAACCAAAACATATGTTGTGGGTACTAATACTCAAAAGAACCATCTCAATCATGAGATGGTTCTTTTGAACACACAAAACATACGTTAAAGCTGATGGGTAAGAAAATATTTACAATTTTACGCTCAAAAATTTTGTTTACCTAAACCTGTGAAATAACAATATCTCATATTCTTGCATTCCGCTGTTTTTACTCACATGAGAAAATTCTTCCTTGCACTCTTGATATGTATACAGTAAAACCTGTCTTAAGAGGCCACTCAAAAAGAAGACCAAAATTGGTTTTCAAGACCGAGTATCGCTTAATGCAGGTCAAAAGTATTGCAGAATGCTCTATTGGAGCATTCTGCAATCATTTTGACCTTCATTAAGCTACCATTTGTCTTTAAGACCTTTGTTTTTTTTCTATTTTTGAAAGGCCGCTTAAGACAGGTTTGACTGAATATGAGATTTTACCAAATGTTATCTTACCCAAGGCTGTCACTGTGTCACATGAGGACTGTACATTGGTTGTATGCAAACTCACCCATATGGTCGTCAAATGACGTCATTGTTGTGTTAAAGTGATGTCACCACATAATAATGCATCTCAGGATAATATTAAGGGACTTCTGGACACTTTCATTTTTGCATTTTAAAATAAACAGTCGATGGTGAGCTAGAAAAAGAGTGAGGGTGGGATAGAAAAATTTATCGCTCCGGATCACAATTTGTCATTACTCGGCAAGCGTTGTGATACAAAACGATGATCTTTGCAACAGATTTTTCTATCCCACATTCAGGATGGAAATTCATTTTTAGAACTAAGATTCAACTTTTATAGTAAATATCTCATACAGAATTTATTTATACTTTAGGATACATAAATATTTAATATTTAATGTTTCATCATATTAAAAGTTTTGCTGGATTGAAAAGTGTATTTCTGCTGTTCATGGGGTTTTGAATGGTTGCAAAAATCTAAATATTCAGGCCAACCTTAAAAAAAAATTTGTTTCCCCTTACCTAAACCTGTTTTACCGGTATGGGTCGGTTGGTCGGAAAATTATTATTTTAACTTCTCAAATTGGATACCCATTAAACTTAATTGTATACAGTAAAACCTGTCTTAAGAGGCAACTCAACAAAATACAAAAAATTGTTTGTTTTTTCACGACCGATTATCGCATAATGCAGGTCAAAATTATTGCAGAATGCTCCCAGAGAGCATTCTGCAATACTTTCGACCTGCAATTAGCGCCAATTTGTCTTAACGACCTTTGGAGTGGCCGTTTCAGGCAGGTTTTACTGTATAGTACTACTATAGGCAATAAAATTAAATACACAAACAATTTGCTAAGATTTCACTGTTTGCATTGGACAATTCTCTTAGTTTGCAATGAAATTAAAAAAAAATCTTCACTAAAAATTGAAATAATTTTTTTTGAGTATGGCCTTTTTTCAGGGTAGGTCAGGTAAGGGGAAACAAATAAAATTTTAATTTAAGCCTCATTAAATGTTTGCTTTGAAAATGTAAATATTTGGTGTAATACCTGCATCTCTAGCCACCTCCAGGAGTGTATCTCTTTCCTCCTTCACAATAGCCAGCTCGCTTTTCAGTCGTGCTATCTCCACCGTAGATGCTGCCGAGGATTCCTTCCATTCTCTCATAAAATGTAGTGATTTCTCAACAATCTCCACAGTACTCTGAAATCAAGAAACGGTCCAGATTAGCAAACTTCTTCAGAATCAAATCAATTTTTTTCTTATGATTGCAGCATCAGTGAGATGGTTCTTTTGTTTACCCACAACATATGTTTAGATTTTTTTTTAAAAAAAAGAAAATTTACTTATAATTAACCCCTCAGCCTGTAATCTTGAGGTTTATTATTAAGCCATCAAAATATTGAACAAGATTCTCAAGCTAAAGAAATCATCTTTATGCAAATTATGTACACCAAAGTATTACAGTTTGTCTGTTTGATTTGATTCTTTACGTCCCATCAACAATCTTTCAGCTATATGGGAACGGGTCTTCCTGGGTTGAACCAGTACTAAGCTAGGATATGTGTCTTGCTCAAGGACCACAACACAGTGATGCCTGTGAGGCTCGAACCCGCGGCCCTTCGGTCTCGAGTCAAGAACTCTACCACTGAGCCACTGTGCTCCCTACCAAAGTATTACAGTATAATCTTACAAGTAAATCCCACATCCTTGGACAAACAAACTTTGAATGAGCCCTTATGGAGGGAGTAAAATTCACAAGATCTAAATGCCTCTTACAAGCCAGACAGATCTAGATTTTGAGAGAGATTCAGGCTCCCAGATTAACAAAAATTTTGGGCAAGAGTTTGTTAATCTTTTCTTTATAAAACAACTATCCATCAGTTTAAGCATTTGTTTTGGTCGCTCAAAAGAACTGTCTCATTGAGACAGTTCTTTTGAGTACCCAAAACAAATGTTTGCCTTTGAGATATAAGAATTATTTTTGGATTAAGCACACTTATGTAAAATTTAATGACATTTTCCTCTTTTCATTTCCCCCAAATTGGCAGATTTATGAGTTAACCTTCATCCACTTGTTCAAAAGGTAGGAAAGGATTGTGTTGAAAATTTAGGTACAGCATAGTGTGTGTTATTGTGTGCGTGTTTGCTAAGGTCATATTGAGATGGGGCCACAGCTTAATGTCTCGTTCGACAGACTGTGAAGCCGGGAATTGAACCTGCAACCACTGGTTTACAAGGCCAGTGGTTTTGTTTGCTTAAATTGATTTTTTTACGTCCCATCAACAATCTTTCAGTTATGTAGGGACGGGTCTTCCTGGGTTGAACCAGTACTAAGCTAGGATTTATGTGTCTTGCTCAAGGACACAATGCAGTGATGCCAGTGAGGCTCGAACCCGCGACCTCTCAGTCTTGAGTCCAGCACTCTACCACTGAGCATCTGCGCTTCCTTACAAGGCCAGTGGTTTATCTACTACACCACAGCAATTCCTAGGTGCAGCATGGTAAAAAAGTCAAGTGTCTGGTATTTTAGATACTCACCGGCCTGTCTCTGTCTGTTAGATTGAGAGGTGGGAGGAGATCTCCCATTCTGTATATACATTGTTTTATTCTTTCCTTTCTTTTCTGCTCCACCTCATTGTGTTCTCGCTTTCTTCGTTCACGATCTGACAAGATGCTGTAACAACAAAAGAAGTCTTTCTATATTGATGCACAAAAAATTCAGCATAAAATTGATAATTTTTGCTTACCCATAATTTTGAGCATATGTTGTAGGTGCTCAAAAGAACCGTCTCAATGATCTTTTGAGTACCCACAACATATGTTTTACTTGAGAAATAAGAAAATTATTTTTCTGATATGCACTCTTAACTAAAGGCCTGTTGATGAATTCCTCAATCTAGAATTATGCAAGAATGATGTTATAAAATTTAACTCATCGCTTTTTGGGAAATTGAGCATGATTGTTGTTGTCTGCTGATTTTTTTCAAAATCAACTTTTTTGAAAAATTCTTTCAGGAATACCATCAGAGTGTCAAACAGCTTGGATCCAGATCAGGCCTAACATGTTGTCGGGTCTAAGCTGGGTACAAACTGTTTGCAAAAGTTGTCAGCAAACAACACTAGGAGATTAAGAGTCCATTGTATATATGAAGCATTTACAGGTTGGAATTTCAAAATGAAATTGTACCTTGTATTATCATATAAACAGTGCTCCAGATAGAGTACGTACAGGCTTAAATTACGGTTAATATGGATAGAGTTGAAAATTAATATGTACCGAATATGGGTGTGTTTTTGCCTGTACTGTACTTTTTTCCGGGAACCCATAAGGCTGTGGGACATTTTCTTCTGCTTTGAATCAGAAGATGCATGATATTTAAATTGTTTTGTGAATCTGCCAAAATTTATGTGTTTGAGTAATCCAGAATCAACCTGCTGGACTGCTTATCGATTTTTTGGTTTTGTCTCAATTTACAAAGTTCCCAAAAGTTGCGTCCCCCAGCCATTCTTTCCTTGAAGAACATGTGTTTTCATAAGAATTTGTGCTGGGGAGCTTCCTTGTAAGTTCTCGTGAGCTAGTCAAAGTAGAAACTTAAAGTAGGAGTTTCTTGGTGCAGCGTGATTATAAACTGGTCCATCATGGATGGTCCATGTCAGATGACAATGAAACAGGTATCCTTGTTCCTAAATTTTGGTCTATGTGCAGAGAGACATTGCCATTTTGATTGATGGGTCGATCAACAAGGTAACCCGAATTCAATACATGTACAAGCATTCAAAAAAGGTTGGCTAAGCCTTTATAAAAAAAATATATCCATGTAAGGACTGAAAATAGTGTGTACGGATCAAGTTTCATTTGGACCCGTACCCGTATAAATGCCTAATTGTAGTCAAAATTATCTGGAGCACTGTAATATTATAGCACTAATTTGATATGCGAGTCAAAGGAGGTGCCTTATGAATACGGTAAATGTTCTAAAATTTCAAATACTTTTCTCTTTCTGATCTCAAATAAAATGTTGGTTTCCAGGGCTGGAATTCACAAATTGCTTGTCAGGGTAGCAAATAGGGAAGACCCTGATCAGACTGCTTCTTCAGAAGCAGTCTGATCTGGGTCTGCCCTATTTGTCTAGGCCTTTTTGGCAGGCAATTAGTGTTCAAAATTTTAGAACATTTACCATACTTTGGAACACTCAGCACAGGGAAGGGATAGTCACTGAGACTCTTTAAACTTGTTATTTAGATAAAACCCTGCCTCAGCACAGGGAAGTACATGTAAGAGCCACAGAAACTCTTAAATCTTGTTTAATGAGGGAAAACCCTGGCCTTTGCACAGGTAAGTAAGAATAATAGTCACAGTGTTTCTTACAACTCATTATTGCAGGAAGACACTGAGTATGTTACCTGCTGGAGCTGTCTGTTTTAGACATTTGTGACGATGCTGCCTTTACACCATTTTTCTCTCCAACTGTTCCTCCTAAAAATATATGGAAAATAAAAAGCATAAAAAAATGAGATCGCAGGAATCAAATTTAGCATTAAGGTCTTACATTGCACTGCCATGTTTGCAAAGAGGCTATGCATCAAATCCCTGGCATTTCAGCCGCACTATAGGGACAATGCAAAAATAAAAACATGGCACAGCAGTGGTCTAGATAATGATTTGGACCAATGGGTATTTCACCTCCTACTTTTAAATGTAATGAGTATTTTACTCCCTACTTAAATATCAAATTGCAGAAACTTAGTCCTAGAAGCATCAGTTCTGTTGCAAAGCCTTGTGAAAAGACCCATTTTATTTGCTTAAAAAGTGGCTTGTATTAATTTACATGATACATTTTTAGGAAAACTTACTTATACAATTGGTGTACATTACTAGGCTTTTTACTGTTTTTCTTACTAAGGATAAAAGATTTCACCACATAAATTGAATATCAGTGCTGAAACCTCAAACTGCAAAGGGTACTTTTACCGTTCAATTTAATTTACAATGCTGATTTCCAAAAAATCAATGCTGAAATACCCTTTACCCCTCTTATCTGGAGCCCTGCAGGCACATTTGCATGGCTATCCCCTGCCCTGCATTGCCCTGGGGCTTAGGGGTCGGGGAGGGGGCCTGTGGCTATAAATACCTAGTGCATTACTTCCAATATACATGTATTAGTGCAAAGCAGAGGAAAAAGTGTCTTGTCCAAAGACACAACACAGAACAATACAATACAATACAATACAAATTTTATTTAAAGTCGGAAATCTAACAAGTGCTTTGAGTCTTGAACCAGCCACCCTTTGACCTCAAGTCTAACACTCTACCATTCTATAAATCTCTTGTAATGACCCCAATAGATATGATATCTATCAAGGTCTCTCTATAAACTAAACACCCTGTATTATGTCTATTACAAGAGATTCAATTTTGCAGATATAAATAGTTTGTTTTGTTTATGTTGATTCTCTACATCCCAGTCAACAATTTTTCAGTCATGTGACTCATTTTGGAACAGGTCTTTGTTGGTTGAACCAGTACTAAGCAGGGAATAGTGTCTTGTCCAAGGACACAACACAATGACTGCAGATGGGGAGTCTCAAATTAGCAACTCTTCAATCCACAGCCTAACATTCTACCAACTGAGCCACAGCGCACTCTTGTAAAATACAATTAATTGATCAATATGTTGAAAATGGCGTGCAAAATAAAACTTCTTGAAAAAGAGAAGCAATGAAATTCAGCATATATTTTATGAATGAAGACAGATTGGGACTATAAGATTTGGTTAGGAGGCCTCCATTCCAGCTAAACTCATTTGTGTCTTTACAAGTTTATACAACAGTGCTACCCAAAATCTATGGTTGTTAAAAATTAATTAAAGCCCCCTGAGTGGCTTCTCCTGCTGTCCCGTCTAAGGCAGTGGTTCTACTGTTATTTATTCATTGTTGTTGCTCCCAATTGTTTGTGGGGGTTTTATTTGTTTTGCCATACTTTTGTGGTTTCTTGTTTTGCAATCACCAAGCCTGGTTGCTTTCCTTTTGTTGTGTTCTGAATGTCATGTCGCTGTTGACGGTATTTGACTCTTCCTCGCGGTGCTATTAGTAGGTCTGTAGTATGTGATTGTGGCATTGTCTGATGACTATGATCAGACTCACTTATTTTTGGGGGCCAAGTTGATTGGTTTCAATAATTCTCTGCCTCCGTGCAGTTGATCGATACACAATGCGCTAAAAAGTTTAGCTAAAGACTTTTTCAAGATGAACCTCTCTATTTACTTGGTGGATGACAAACGTCCAGGTTTGGAAACCATGACAACATTTTATTATCTTTGGCTTTTTGCAACAAAAACATTTGGATTCCTGTCCATGGCTTCAACAATCATGTAAACAGTTTATTTAAAACTGCATATAATTTTACCGTTCGCCTTTCCCCTTGTGATATCCAATGCCGGCTCACTGGCTACACTTTTGTCTTTAAGCTTTGATGACATATCAACTGACAAACACAGAAATCATGTCATTGTAGCTCATTTCTTTCTTAGTAGCCGCCATTTTAGAATATGACGTCACGAATTACTGATTAGGCCTCGGTCTGGGAAAAGGTGGATTCTCCTTTTTGATGGTTTCTATGGGTTTCTATGTTATTTATATTGGTATTGTGGTGCATGGTATTGACTTGATTGATCAGTATAATATGCAATGTAAGGGAAAGCAGTGTCAACCGAGTATGCTCACTACATTGATGACAAATGAATTACGAATTGGGTCAGCGCACCTGCTGACCTTGACCTGTACGACCAATTATGGTAATAGACTGGTTGTCATAACTGATTTTATTTTCCGCTAAGAGACTACTACTAAAAGACGGGAGCGCCGGGTAGACAACGGTATCACAAACGTCTCCAAAGTCCTCATGATCTACCTGTCGATAGCAGGGTACCAGTTGAAGGAATCGAAACAATCAAATACCTTACAATATGGAAAAGTGTCAAAACACAAGTCGAAACGTACCATCTTGGTATTTTTGCTTCTTTGGTAGTCAACATTCTAAAGACTAGCCTTTTAATCGGACCCAGTATAAACGGACTGGTCACTGACGGAAATACAAAGTTATGTTGTCGAGGCTTTATTTTAGCGCTATTTCAAAGTACTACAACCAAGAAAATTGATTCTGAACATACACGTGACTATAAGAGGTTACTCCCGGTATGCGAAGCTGAAATTCTACGAGTTACAGTAAAAATAATTGAAGTTTTCCCATCTTTTTATGTTGATTTCTGACGATTTTCGCTAAAAGTGCCGAAAATAGCTTAAAAGGGCACCTAGGTTTCTTGCATAGGCTCGGGGGGGGGGGGGGGGGGGGGTCAAAATTTTGAATTTCAATATTTTTGGGGTTTTCAGAAAAATGATTTTTTTTTTGCCTATGAAGATTTTGTGGATATTTTTTTTTTTTTTTGGGGGGGGGGGGGGGGGGTCATTACAAAATTGGACTGTATTTAGGGGTCATTTCTTTGCATTTAGGGTCTTTTCTTAAGGTCAATGTACAGAATGGGGGATATGTTTTTCGGGATTCTAAAATTTCAAATATTTTTTGGGGGGTGCTTGAAATTCCTGATATTTTTTTTTGTTGAACGGTAGATGCTTGTCCCGAGCCTACATATGGTGAAAAAACAGAGTACCCCCTTAGGTGTCGTCAAACATATTTGAAAATAGTGAGTATGATCAGGAAATACCACAATCACAAACTGCAGACAGACCTTGGCACCGTCCACGCAGCAATCACGAGACACCAGGAAGACAAACATGACAAAGCAACCAGCTCTCTCTTCACCATCATTGGTGGTTCTGGTTACTCCCATGATGGGGTTCTGTAATTGTTCTGTATTTTTTGTGCGTTACTCTATTTCCATTCTAGTTTTGCAATCATCTTGATGGGAAGAGAGAGCTGGTTGTCTTGCTTAGTTTATCTTCATGGTGTCTCGTGATTGTTGTGTGGCTCTTCCTCGCGGTGCCATGGGTTTGTCTGCAGTTTGTGACTGGGGTATTTCCTTATCATACTTACTTACTATTTTTCAGTATCCAGAAGAATTCGCCTTAATTAACGGAAGTTTGTTGGGATATATCTGATCTACCATTTGTTCAAAATAATGATCATAAATATGAGGTAAGTCATCTTAATATCTGGAGGTTGAGTTAAAAATGGTTAAATTTACAAAATGCTTTTCGAATTTTATGATATCTATAACCTTGTTTTAATATCTTGGCAGTCAAAATAGGTTGCTGTTGTTGAAGTCATCAACATTAGAACACACTCTTGCAAAACGAATAAGCTGCTTAATGTATACACCGTAGGAAGGGAATTTTAGAAGAAACTATGCCATTTGTTATTGACAATTTCAAGTCCAAAAACGGAGCTTCAGTATCAGAAGAATTCACCATATTCAACTGAAGCTCAGTAGGATATATCTGACCTACCATTTGTTCTAAATAAGGATTATCAATATTAAGTAAGCCATCTAATAATCTGGAGGTGGAGTTAAAAGCTTCAATAATATCAGTTTGATTATTGTCTGACAGAGACAACATGAAGTCTCTCTCATAACAAAACAAAAACAAATCTGCAACTGAGTTAATTGTTGAATAAAAGTCATAATAGTTTATAACAAAGAGATAAAGCAAAGATAAGAACTCAACAGTAAATAAAACTGAATACGCTAGCAAAAGACCGGTGGGCTGACAAACAGCCAAAGCATCAGGCCCCTACCATCTCATCAATAGATAAGTCTTTAAGTCGGAACCATCATAGAGTCTGAAGTCCGACCCACCGGGGTGCAATTAAAGAGGAAAGCAAAGTTGCTAACCGTAATTGGGTTGACCACCAAGCATGCAGTCTGTTGCAATACATTAATGTTATGGCCAATATTTTTATAATGGGAAATTATTTTAAGTCCCACCCCTGGCCCACCACATGGCCCAATGAAAATCCCGTCTGCTACGTCATATATCTTTCATTTGTGAGAAGATACACAAAGTTTGGTTTAATAATCTTTGAAATTGACTTTGTAATTCAGGTTTAATGATATTTGACCTTTTAGCCCCCACACAAGGCACCAGGGGGAGGGGACCCAAAAAATTGTGCCGGTGCATGTGCCATTCATGTAAGTAACTCACACAACAAATCTGGTTGAATTTCGGAAAAAAATTGACCCCCAACCCCCAACGGTACCCCCCCAAGTCCCACCCCTGGCGCATGACCCAGGCGGCCAAATAAAAATCCCGTCTGATATGTTTTATATCTTTCATTTGTGAGAAGACGCACAAAGTCTGGTTTAAAAATCTTTGAAATTGACTTTGTAATTGAAATTTAATGATATTTAATGATATTTGACCTTTTGGCCCCTCCCCAGGGCCCCAGGGGGCGGGGCCAAAAAAGTGCCGTTGCACGGCTCATTCATGCGAGCAACTCATACACCAAAGGGGGACGTGCATTAAGAGGCTATTTCCCCCCCCCCCCCCCCCCCTATGAGGCCAAAAAATGAAATTTGCTTTTCACCAATTTCTTCTTATTGGTTTATTAGAACACTGGCCAAAGTATATAATACTGATATTTTTTTTTGAATTTTACCGTTGCTATGGTAACGAAAATGGCCGCCAAAATAGGCTGAAAATAGGAAATTGACCATTTTGGAGCAAGTTTGAGACGTCTGACAGAGCAATTAACATAGAACACAAGCAAATACCAAAAAGATATTTTAACAGATGATGAGAATTATCACGACACACAACATATTAAAAGGATTTTTTTGGTATTTAGCTGTGCTGATATCTAATTCTTAACAATTGGGCCTCTAAAAGCCTTAAATTTGATCAAAAATGGAAATTTCTCTATTTTATGCCTATTTTGTCGGCCATTTTTGTTACCATAGCAACGGAAAAGTGAAATCAATGGCAGAATTTTACACTTGGACCATTCTTCTAATAAACCAATTTGGTGAAATTGGTGAAAAACAGCTTTCAGTTTTTGGCTCCAAAGGGGGCCAAATTAGCCAAATTAAGGCACGTACCCCTTTGGTTTGATTTCGTCCAGTAGTTTAGGAGGAGATAGCGTGACGGACGGACAGACGGACGGAGGGGATTGCAATATCCCCGACGCTTTTTTAAAAAAGCGTGGGGATAATCACGGTTTATAGCTATGGTTTCCTCTTGAATTGCACGACGGTGGGTCAGACCTCAGACTCTATGACAGCTCTGACGTAAAGCTTTAATCAGTGGGTTGGTGCCTGATGCTTATCTGTAGCTGGACCAACCGTGGCTCAACTTGAGGTTTTTTTTAGCTCTGACTATCCGTGAGTCGCGAGCCCTTTTCTTTGTTCTGTCATAATGTGTAAATTTGAGTGCTCTTCCATGATGGTACATTACATCCATGCGAGTTGAGTATTTCTTGTACTTCAACAACAGCAGATTCTAGGGCGAATATTTGGTACCAGTAAAATGCATTTAAGCCCCCGAAGGTATCTGATGATAAGCAGGCTGATGTCATTGATGCGTATAACACTACATCCAGATATTTGGACGATATTTTAAACATAAGTTATGTTTATTTTGACAATATGGTAAGTCAAATATACCCTTCAGAGCTCCAACTGAATAAAGCCAATACCACTGATACCGAAGCCGCATTTTAGACTTGCATTTGTCAATTTCTAATGATATTTTTTCTACCAAAATTTATGATAAACGTGACGACTTTGATTTTGAAATTGTCAATTTCCCATTTTTAGATGATGTTCCTCGCTCTACATCCTATGGAGTCTATATCTCTCAACTCACTCGTTTTGCTAGAGCATCTAACTATATGGCTGACTTCAACGCTCACAATAAATTGTTATCTCAGAAACTTCTTAAACAAGGCTATCGGTATCATAAACTTCGCAAAACCTTTTTTAAATTTTATAGACAATACTATGGTTTTATTTCTAAATTCCAAGTTGGACTTTAATCTCTCTTGCGCTAAGGACTTTCAGAACCTGATTTCTATGGTGACTTGGTGTATAAATTGAAGAAAATTGCTGGCGCTAATAATTTTTCAGTGCAGTTCATTGAAATAATTTCCCATTATAAAAAGATTGGCTATAACATTAATGTATTGCAACAGACTGCATGCTTGGTTGTCAACCCAATCACGGTTGGCAACTTTGCTTTCCTCTTTAATTGCACGCCGGTGGGTCGGACTTCAGACTCTATGATGGTTCCGACTTAAAGACTTATCTATTGATGAGATGGTAGGGGCCTGATGCTTTGGCTGTTTGTCAGGCCCACCAGGGTTTGCCTATTGGATTTCTTTTTCTCCGGTATTCAGTTTTATTTACTGTTGAGTCCTTATCTTTGCTTTATCTCCTTGTTATATCTTGATTTATATGTTTTAGGAGATGATACATTTATAAGTTAGGGGTCTTTCATGCAAACCAAATATCTATGTGTCTTGATCCACATCTGAAGGGTGAGGTTGGCGCCGTTAAACTGGTTTAAACCCTGCAGTAAAATATTTTACTGACCGTTCCAAGGCGGTACTTCTTTTGTGGGTCTTTTAAGTTTTTTGTTCTGTCTTGTGTTTGCTATGTCTTTGTGTACGTCTGTTTATATGTGCTTTGTGGTCACCTGCTGGGAAAGGGCTGACCTCTTGGCTCTCGTTTGTTGTGTCTAACTGTGAGTTTGTCACTTTCCCATTGGTATCCTGGGTCAGGTGTGGTATTTGATTGTATCGATTCCTGATCTTTGCACCCTTACTTACTTTGTCACTTTCCTACTGGTATCCTGGGCCAGGTGTGGTACTTGATTGTATCGATTCCTGATCTTTGCACCCTTACTTACTTTAAATCGGAACCGCCATAGAGTCTAAAGTCCGACCCACCGGCGTGCAAGCAATCAGCACTTTCCTTACCTAGGCGATTGCAAAAGTAGAAAGAAGAATAAGAACTACATCACAAAACAAGGAAATACGTGCACGCGCACACACACACACACACACACACACACACACACACACACACACACACACGGGACAACAACAAACTATAAACCAACAACAAAAGAATCACCGCTTGAAGCTGGTTATCCTTTTTTTCACACAAGTGGCATATCAGATATATCTCACTGAACTTGTGTCTTTGGCTACTGTCCGTTTTAATGTGGTGGTTCTGTTGTTGTTGATTCGATGTTGATTGTTACTCCCATTGTGGGATTCTGAAATTGTTATTTTGTGGGCGCTATTTTATGTTCATTCTAGTTTTGCAATCATCTTGATGGGGAAGAGAGAGTTGGTTGCTTTACTTTATTTGTCTTCCTGGTGTCTCGTGATTGTTGTGTGGCTCTTCCTCACGATGCCACGGGTTTGTCTGCAGTTTGTGATTGTGGAATTTCCTGATCATACTCACTTACTATGTTTCAGCTAAATCAAGCAAATTCCTTTGATACTGAAGTCCACCTTTTGGACTGGTGTCTCGTGATGGTTGAGCGGCTCTTACTCGCGGTGCCATGGGGTTGTCTGCAGTTTGTGATTGTGGTATTTCCTGACCATACTCACTTACTATTTTTGGATTTGTCCATAAGGCATGACATAGATTCATCTAAAACATTTGATAAACGGGATGGTTTTAAAAATAGTGTGTGTGTGTGTGGGGGGGGGTGCGTGTATGTGTGTGTGTGTGTGTGTGTGTGTGTGTGTGTGTGTGTGTGTGTGTGTGTGTGTGTGTGTGTGTGTGTGTGTGTGTGTGAATTTTGAAATAGTAAATTTCTTATTTCTTGATGGAGATGTACCTCGCTATCTTTTCCTATTGTCTATAAATTTCGCAGCTTATTCGTTTCGTGAGAGTATATTCTTATGTTAGTGAAATAAAATATATTTATTTTTATTTTTTGCTTTCTGCTTTAGATTTGCTTTGCTTTGCTTCGCTTTGCTGTTATTTGCTTTTTGCTTTTTACGATAAATGTTATCCGAGCCAGTGCATGGGATTTCCGACGGTGGGGTATGTGCGACCAGCAAAGCCTTAGATCAGCTTGCGCATGCGCGCAGTCTAATCGGGGCCTTTGCTTGTCGCTTGAGTGTTATGTGACTGTTGGGCTGCTGCCTGGATGTCGTTTGGGTTTTGTGCCTGGGGGGGGGCGGGCTGGTCTGGGTCTGCGTGTGTCGGGATGCCACATTGTTGGAGGTCACATGCCACGGCTCTAGATTCTATTAACCCATCCTTTTGTACATTTGTGCCTTAGAAATTTTCGCTGGCAAGACTACCTCATTGAGTAAAGGCTTGCTTTTATTTTTCGCCTTTTCGTTTTAGGGCCCCTACATGTCAACAGGATGTGATTACTTTGCAACTTAGACTCTGCTGCACTGTTTTCTTCCCTTGATTCTTTAAGGGAAGAATTTTTATTTTTACCCTTTGAGTGCTACTTGCTTTTAGAGCTACTTGCTTGTACTCTAGTATACTAGTCTCTTAGTCCCCTATTTAACCTTTTTATAGTGATATAACTTTTCAAATAATTTTGTTTTTTTAACCCAAAGTTTATTTTTCAGTCTTATAATGTATATAAATGTTTATAATATTACTTTGCATGCTCTGTGATATATTCTATGTTTGTTATACCCGCTTTTTCTTTAGAAAAAAGGGTATATTAATTTCGTGTCAAAGTCGGTCCGTCGTCCGTCCGTCTGTCCGTCCGTCCGTCCGTCTGTCCGTCTGTCCGTCCGTGCGTACGTCCGTCCGTCACGTTTCTTGTAAATGTATCTCCTCCTAAACCGTAAGAGGTAGCAACTTCAAACTTTGTAGGTGAATAGGTCACATGATGTAGAGGGTACTGGGCCACATTTCGTGTGACCTTGACCCCAAGGTCAAGGTCAAAGGTCAAATAATGTATTTTCTCGTAAATGTATCTCCTCCTAAACAGTTAGACGTAGCAACTTCAAACTTTGTAGGTGAATAGGTCACATGATGTAGAGGGTACTAGGCGACATTTTGTGTGACCTTGACCCCAAGGTCAAGGTCAAATAGTGTATTTTCTCGTAAATGTATCTCCTCCTAAACGGTTAGACGTAGCAACTTCAAACTTTGTAGGTGAATAGGTCACATGATGTAGAGGGTACTGGGCGACATTTCGTGTGACCTTGACCCCAAGGTCAAGGTCAAAGGTCAAATATTTAATTTTCTAGTAAATGCATCTCCTAAACCTTTTGACGTAGCAACTTCAAACTTTGTAGCTGAATAGGTCACATGATGTAGAGGGCACTGGGCAATATTTTGTGTGACCTTGACCCCTAGGTCAAGGTCAAAGGTCAAATATTGAATTTTCTTGTAAATGCTTCTCCTCCTAAAGCTTTTGACGTAGTAACTTCAAATTCTGTAGGTGCATAGGTCACATGATGTAGAGGGCACTGGGCAACATTTTGTGTGACCTTTGACCCGAAGGTCAAGGTCAAATAATGTATTTCTTGTAAATGCATCTTCTCCTTAACCGTGGGATGTAGCAATATCAAACTTTGCTGATGCATAGGTCACATGATGTTGAGGGTACTGGGCAATTTCTGTATGACCTTGACTCCAAGGTCAAGGTCAAATAATGTTATTTTCTTGTAAATTCATCTTCTCCTTAACCATGAGATGTAGCAACATCAAATTTTGCTGGTACAAAGGTCACATAAAGTCGCTGGTACTGGGCAACATATTGTGTGACCTTGACCTTAGGGTCAAGGTCAAATGATGTATTTTCTTGGTAATGCATCTCCTTAACCATTGGCTGTAGCAGCTTCAAACTTTGCAGGTACATAGGTCATATGATGTAGAGGGCAATGCTTCATGTGACCTTGACCTTGGTCAAGGTCAAATCAAATATTTCTTGTAAATGCATTTCCCCCTAAACAGTTGGACACAGCAGCTTCAAACTTTGCAGGTGCATAGGTCATATAAAGTAGAGGATACTGGGCAAAGTTTCGTGTTTGTCCATGACCTAAGGTCAAGGTCAAAAGTGAAATAATGTACTTTCTTGTAAATGCATCCCCTCCTAAGCGGTTGGACGTACCAACTTCAAACTTTACAGATGCTTTGGTTAGCTCAAAAGCGGGTATTTGCGATGGTTTACCATCGACTGAAGTCTAGTTTTCTTTAAATTTGTTTGTCGAAGTAAAAGCCCTACAGGGCTTATGTTACTTGTTATATGTATATTCGACGTAAAATAAATCTTCTATGTCTATGTCTATAGCCCTGAAAAATCTCTCTCTCCCCCCCCCCCCCCCCCCCCCCACCATCGAACTATTCCACATTGGAATAGTCGGTCTCCTTCAGCGACAAATACCCAGACTACAGAGCGGCTTAGGGAACTCCTCATTTAGTCAAAAACACAGCTAAAAGTTTGTTGTTGTTGTTTTTGTTTTTCTAAAAATCTCCAAATTCGCACTCCCTGGCATAATGTATCTATCTACGTCAGACGGGTATTCCGGAATACCAAGTGCTGAAGGGGTAGTTGGAACAAAGTGATAGAAAAGGTGGTGAGATGAGTTTTTACAGTGCGAGAAGGAGTGTTAGTATAGATAGTATAGATAAAAGATTAAACCAGAAGTTGGTATTTTAGGGGGGCACATGAATTACCCGGAAGACAGCACAGCTAAACTGTGCCAGGGTGGGAAAGGTTGGTATGTTGGCAGGGAGGGCGTTCCAATGGATAATAGATCTGGGGGAAAATGTGAACATGTAATAGTCTTTGGATCTGTCTGTATGCCAAAGAGCGTATGTGTCATGATGCTCTGGTGTTTCGAGCAAGGTAATCTGATGCAGGGATAGCTACAAGGCCATATGTGACCTTATACATCATCACAAGTCGGCTATCAATGCGACGATGGTCTAAGGGGCACCACTTTAGGTCCTTCAGCATAGCAGTGACACTAGAGGTGTATCTGTAATCTCTTGTAGCCCACCCTTCTTTGGACTGCTTCCACTTTATTTATATATGTTGTGGTGTGGGGATACCATACTATTGAATCATACTCCAACTGATTTTGTTTTTGTTTGATTTGATTCTTTACGCCCCATCAACAATCTTTCAGTTATAAATGGACGGGTCTTCCTGGGTTGAACCAGTACTAAGCTAGGATTAATGTTCTTGCTCAAGGACACAACGCAGTGACACCGGTGAGGCTCGAACCCGCGGCCCCTCGGTCTGGAGTCAAGCACTCTACCACTGAGCCACTGCGCTCCCTATACTCCAACTGAGACCTTACAAGAGTTTTGTATGCTTCCGATTTAAAGTGTATGTTCATGGTTTTGAACATTTTACTTAAATCAAAAATAAATATTTCATAATGTTCTTTTATATTTTTCATAGATCATCCCCTCATCTGCTAAGTTAATTATGGCAGTGTTCATTGCCTTAATCTAAACATCTGGGGCTGCCATATTACAGTAATGGACATTAAAAGATGGACATTAACCTATATTTCAGGTCAGCTAAATGACTCATGGAATCACCTTGCTAGTGGTTCCATACATTGCTTCATTTCAATATTGGATAATTGATATTCTGTTTTAATAACAATTATCAGTCATATTAATGCAAATTAGAAGTTTTTCGGTTTTTTAATAAGTTTCAGTTGATTTTGCTATGTCTTATTGTACCCAAAATGAAGAAAGTTATTACAAAATATGTCGTCTGCTATAGTAATAATTAGTGCTTTAAGAGTTGAATTTTAGAAATAATTATCAAACCTTGGCCCATGTATCAAAATATAGTCATCAATGTACACACTGCTTAAAATATTACTCTGAAACATTGTTAATTTTTGCCATTATCAAGGATTTAAGACTTTGGTCCGGTAGTATGTAAGGGGTGCAGGACATCTCGGCCCAAAATCAACTCGGCCCATGCCAACTTGCCCCACATAAAACTTGGCCCAAGATGCAAAACTCGGCCCATGCCAACTCGGCCCAATTTAACTTTTATAAATAAACAACTCGCCCCACATTTTAGAGGGATTGAAGTATGTGTGTTTTATCATTTATTAACTGCAAGATTTACCCCATGAATCAAGTATTCTTACTCGTTTGTGCATATTGAATTTTATCATGGTTAACAACGCAGACACAAACGACAAGTCGCAAATTGCCATATCTCCTAAGAGGCCACGCTGTTATAGTCAATATTCCGCACGTTCAAATGAGCTTACGCGTAAATTCGCAACCTAATTGGTCTGAGCATACTAATTCCTTTTTTTCTTTGAAGACCGTCTTGTGACTAGCAGTAGCAAGCAGTGTGGACCCTCATGAAATGATGCATCATGCGGTATTTCTTCTGGGTCTTCACTTTTTGCCAAATTACATATTTAAATGTGAAAAATAGTGCGAGGCTAGAAGCATAAATCCATAGTTCCATACTCTATGTTTGATAGCAGCGACGGCTCTGACGAGTCTGTGCGTATGCGCAGACTCCTCTAATCATTCTCTGCTCGTCGATGGGATAAGTAAAATGTACCAACATTTCAGACATTATGCGTAAACGAGTTTCAAAGATGATAAGTGACGAAAAAGAGCTATAGTCTCTGGTCTCTGGAAGAATTTAAAGAAATTTTGAATGTCTCTGTAAGAACAAAAATGCCGTCATCCGACAAAGTTATGCCGCATGATCAAATGCACTGGTTAAAGACACTGTTTTTCACACATTTGCGATTAATTAATAAGGTTGTTTCCAGTCACGGATCAATTACGCCAACAATATTAAGATGATTAAAGGTGTGCATCAATTGACACTTCGTCCAACACGCTAATCTCCTTAATTGATCACTTTACAATTTTCAATGGATGGATGGACAGCCGGGCGGACCCATGCGCGGATCCAGGTTTTTTGTCCGGGGTAGGGGGTCCAGGCCCGACGGCCAGAATACAGGATCCGCACTGCATGGGACCAATACATACGTACATACATGCATGCATCCATCCATCCATCCATCCATGCATCCATCCATCCATCCATCCATCCATCCATCCATCCATCCATCCATGCATGCATGCATGCATACATACATACATACATACATACATACATACATACATACATACATACATACATACATACATACATACATACATACATACATACATACATACATACATACATACATACATACATACATACATACATACATACATACATACATACATACATACATACATACATACATACATACATACATACATACATACATACATACATACATACGCATGTACAGACAGGCGCATGAATGTTCATGCACAGGCAGACGGATAGACATACATGTACATGTATAGACGGCAAACTAAAATGCATACAGATTAATAGAAACTGCATAATCATGTACAGAGATGATGTCAGAAACATACATGCGCGTGCATGTCGAGGCATACATGCGAGTGTCATTATCTTTTAATTTCCCATGAAAATGAAATAATTTGGCCCCATCGAGTCTTATGTGGGCCGAGTTCGCATGGGCCGAGTGGGTTTTGGGCCGAGTTGTCCGTAATTCGTGTGTAAGCAGGTCATGGTGATTCCAGTCCACTTGTTAGAAGTTGCAAATGGCCAGGCCCCCAGTGCCGACTGAAAGTAATTAATAACAGGCTAATTGAAGGGATTTCACACACATTAAATGAATGATTATTCCTATCATACTGTAAGCTCAATAATAAATGCATTTCAAAAAAGTGTGAATTTTCTTTTTAAGGTCCTTATTATGGACCCGGATATTTCTTTTAAAGAAACCAAGAGTTTGGTCTGCCTTTTTGTGGTGATGTCGATATGTTTGGACCATGAGATGTCGTCCGCAATGGTGACAATAATGTTCATATTTGAGCGAGCTAGTAAATTTCGAAAGAAAGAAAATAAAGTGTTTTGAACATATCATATGGTAAATATTCCTAGCCGTACACCGCTATAGGGGAGTTTGGCTGTAAAAGTCTGGCTGTCGGGGAGTTTGTGAAATTTATCGAAACCAGCCTGACTTAATTTCCGTTCATTTCCGGATCGAATAAACATTTCTTAATCGACAAATCCACCAAAAACACTGGTAAGCATGAAGTTGATTTCAAGTACTCGTACGTTTTTGCCAAAGAGGACTCATATACCACTGTATTGCTAAATTAAGCCAATGACATGTGCCAACTTAATCCGTTTTTGATGGTTCCGAAAAATAATTTGCATGTGTGTAATTATTCAAAATGGCCGATGAGGCGTCGTTTGGAAAGAAAATGGTCTTGCATATTCATAATGGACTGTGGAACCTTACAAAAAACGTAATGTTTTTGCTGTTGGTTATACTTTTTTATAGCTAAATTGGATGTCCATTTCATTCATACCACATGCGACTGAGAATTAATAACGTATTTCCAAAAAATGAAAAGTTTAATAAAAATTCTAAAAAAATAATTCCGGAAATGCAAATTTTTCAAGGTCCAGGTCATTAAATATGTAGAAATTATTATTCATAAATGCAGTCGTAACGGCATGTAATAATATTTTTGTAATGCAGGTAATCTCAGTAATCCTTGGGCTTTGTCTTAGCTGCACTGTTGGTCAATACTGCATTACTGGCTCAATTAAAAGTCAATGATTTAGACATATAGATGTCAAGTTTATTTTTTGTTTCTTGTTTTAGGAGTAATGTAAGATTTGTGAGTTGCTTGTATCTATACTTTTAATAACCCATCTATGTACACTTTTGATATAAAACAAATCAGGTATTTATTGAGCCACATTTCCAATCTGCTGGCAAATACCTTTCCCCCAAAGGTCTGGTCAGGGGGCCCAGTGGCTAGTGTAGAGTGGACATCTTTTTTCTAGCCTGGAGTGGAGAAATATAAAAAACATGGTGTATACATACTGTATTTAAGGCACGAACCTGCCTCTAGAATGTGTTTGAGGGCGGGTGGCAGTGTAAAGAAAAAAAACTGATAGTCTTTTACAAAATTGTCTTTTAAGGATGTCCTACTAAATTGGAGATAAAATATTGGAAGAAACTAGACCCAATATTGCCTGGTCATAAAAAAGTGGCCAAAAATCCCTCTTTTAGAGCATGGTGACGAGCATGTCACCAGAAACGTACATGTTTGGGAAAAAACATGATTTTATTCTCATAATGTTAACATATCTGGACCTTTCACTGTTACACTAATTTCTGGTTTCTTTAAATCCTTATCCAGCTGAATAAGCTACTATGATATAATTAAATAAAAAGTAGTCGATTCCATTACAAAGGACGCACATGTTGCATTTCCAAAAGAGAATATCTAGGTTCAACAGGACAAGGGCTAGCTTAAGCATCTTATTATAGATGTATGGGCCCTTTTGTTTTGGTAGCAGTTTCACACTTTTACTGATGTACACTTAATTATTGGGCCCTTCTGTTTTGATAGCAGTTTCACACCTTCACTGAAATACATCATAAGGATACACACTTCACTCAGTCATAAATTGAAACTCAGGTTTAGATAAACACAAATTTTCAGCATATAATTGTAAATATTTTTTACCCATCAATTTTAAGATATGTTTTGGGTGCTCAAAAGAACCATCTCATTGAGATGGTTCTTTTGAGTACCCATAACATATTTTTTTGTTGAGAAATAAGAAAATAAATTTTTCGTTACACGCTCTTAACTAAAGTTCTGGAAACTGTATGCGGAGATATTTCATCTTATTATATAGCTTTCACACTTTAAGTAGTCTTTCTATGCATCAATTTGAGAAATTTTGTGTTTGTCTGGGAAAATGAAAGTTAGCCTAAGTTTATATTTCTCAAACCCTGATAATATTCATATTGACCGGCGGCTTTCATTGACTGATGTGAAATCAGAATTCAACAAAGTAATTTCACCTATAAAACATGTTACTTTTGATCAGCATCAATTGAAGCTGATTTGTTTCCGTAATATAGATGTTTGAAAATGTAATTTTGCACCCATCAGTCAGCACCTCAAAGTTCTCTCAGTTTTAAGTCCCAGTAAGATTATGGCTCCACCACATACATATATGTGTGAGTGGGCCTGTCTGTGTAACATATTGATTTAGTGCTGGGTCAGCCTCAGTGTCATCCTAACTTCATGAGGACTGACGCCTAGATTTCCATCAACTAAACTTTATATATAATATTGCAGTGATCAGTGGCAGCCTGACACTGGTTCAGTTACAAGCTGATGTATTTTGACAGAGTAATAGACCTTGGATTCAAGGACTATGTTTTTGGTGAAAATAAAAAAGATTGACTCTTTTCTGCTTAATGGCAACTTTTGTCATCTGCTGATAACCTAAAATGTAAACAGTTTGGACCCAGATTAGAACCGACAGAATCTGGATCCAAACCGCTTGACACATTGATTTTTTTGTTTAAAAGTTAAATTTTGAAGAAAAAAGTCAGTATTGAATAAGCGACAAGATTTTGCACGAAGAACATACATGGCCTGCCATTGCAAATCCCGACACTCTCGTAGAAATCTTATGATATTTTACATTTTGACTAAATTTTTTGACACGCCCAGCACCCCAAGTCTGACCCTGGGACATGATCCAGGCTACCAAATGAAAATCTCATTTGACACAAAGGGCCCCAGTTTTAGAAACACAAAAATAGTAAGTGAGTATGATCAGGAAATAACACAATCACAAACCGCAGACAAACCCACGGTACCGCAAGGAAGAGCCACACAACAATCACGAGACACCAGGAAGACAAACTAGGCAAAGCGACCAGCTCTCTCTTCCCCATCAAGATGAGTGCAAAACTAGAAGGGGCATAAAGTAACGTGCAACAAAACATAGAACAATTACAGACTCCCACAATGGGAGTAACAGTAAACAATAAGTCAACAACAACAGAACCACTGCCTTAGAACGGACAGCAGCCTAAGCCACCGGGGGGCTTAAATGCATTTTACTGGTACCAAATCTTCGCCATAGATTCTGTTGTTATTGAAGTACAGGAAACGTTCAGCTCGCATGGAAGCCTTCTAACTATTACAATGAGAAATAAGAAAACTATTTTTTGTTGCACGCTCTTAACTAAAGTCTTGAATGATGCCAGAGAGTTGTCTCCAAGCCCTTGACCAATGGAATACAGGTGACCTTTCAGAGAAAACTTCTTTTGATCAATGCACCAGGGAGATGATCACCAAGGCATGGTAGGATTGGTCTTCAGGCAAAGCAGCTGTTCATCAGGTATCTTTGTTAAGATGCTGAAGTATGCAGGGGAAGCTTATGCAGCTGAGGTGCATGACCTTGTTGAGGCAGCAGAGGCCATAATCTTAAAGTGTAGCTAAAGCATCCTTAGTTATCAGCTACATTGTAACGGGAGAGCTACATGTACATTGTCAAGGTTCTACAAGGGCAAAAAAGATATGCTGAACAGAGATTTAGCTAGCCCTACAGGGGCTTGAAACTTTGAAGTTGATTAAGCAAGTGAATGGAGGTGTTGTGTGGGGTGGTCTGAGCAAGCAGAGTTGGGATTGATGCGATGCAGTTTGGGTTTTTGCCCCAGACCATGGCACTAGTCAGACACAATATAATATTATATATGCCAGATACAGGAGTTTCATGTACTGGCTGCATACTAATTTTACTATTACTAAGCCATTCTTCATTGCCTTTGCGGAAGTGGACCTGTAGAAAGCGTCCGACAGATGTCATCTGATGGGCAAGCTGGGAGTGGCTGGTTTGGATGATACATGTACATGTTATTGGAGTTTTGTCTTTTAAGCCAGTGATTTTGTTACCTGCGCATCCTGCATTTTTTGCGCATAAGTTTTTATGTCAGCAAGCCCCGGGATGCAATAGTATTGCAGACTTGTCATTAAAAATAGTGTTTGGGACTCATAAATTTGCAGTTGGACTCATTGATAATGGAAACAGCGAGTCCCAGGACCCATAAGCCCAAAATTGTAAATGAATCACTGTAAGCGAGTAAATTGTGCGCATAGGCGTTCATCAGGTCTCCATTTTCTGACAATCCGCTTCTCTTTATCATTGTGCTGGAGGCTTTATCAGTGAGATGGCGTGGACTGTCCATGGGAGCTACATGTACTGTGTACTGATAATCATTGATGAGTCCCTGTGGTACTGCTGTTGAAGGTTGAGACATGGTGGTCTGAGTATTGGTGGTCTGAGTATTCTGGTGTCTGGCATGAATTTGATTCCCTACTCAAAAAATGTTATGCTAACTTTAACCTTTAAAGCGCCAACGCAACAAAGGTTGACTGATTTTCTCGTCTGCCACTGAGCCACTGCGCTCTCGTCATCTGGTGGGACTTTGAAGAATGGCTGGTGTGGATGATGCATGTAATTGGAGATATTTGGAGTTTTGTGATTATGTAAGTAAATTGTTGGCATAGGTGTTCATCAGGTCTCAGTTTTCTGGCAATCTGCTTCTCTTTAAATGTCATTGTGCTAGAGGCTTTATCAGTGAGATGACATGGACTGTCCATGGGAGCTACTGTGTACTGATGATCATTGATGAGTCCCTGTGGAACTGCTGTTGAAGGTTGAGACATGGTGGTCTGGGTATTCTGGTGTCTGACATGAATCTGATCCCCTACTCAAAAAATGTTATAGCCTCATCATTAAGCTAACGTAGGAAGGGGCAATCAGAATTTTTTCAAGCATGGCCCAACGGAATTACAGGAAAATCCATGGTCATTTTCCCTATAATTCCATGGTTACATGTGAAACAGCATGCCCCTGATTTATCCAAATCCATTCTCTAGCAAGTTGTGTTATAAAGGGACTGCACTGTACCTTATTTAATCTTGTAATTGTACATGCTCTAACTTTCAGGGCACACTGCTAAATGGAGAAATGAATTTCTGTTTTCCAGTCAATCCATTGGTTTATTTATAATTTATACTTTTACTATGGCTTAATTGCGTGAATGAAAAAAGGTGTGTTCTGATCAGTTGGTTTCATCATCAGAAGCCAACTGATCTGAATCTTCACTGTTTTCAGTAGAATTTTGAAAAAGTTATGTGCATGATGCACATATTAGGTGGAATATGGTATGGGCCTTGACACGACAAAGTATCTGACAAAGTGATAATCAAACCAGCCTGCTCAGCTACATTCTCTCGCTAGAAAATTAAAATTTCACTATTAGCCAGTCTAGATATGATTCTATGATACTTTCCAATAAGCGATTAACAAAGGCGTATTCAGACTGCATGGATGTGCAGGCTGGTCTCAGTGGTCTGCTCATTTTTTGTTCGCAAACTCGATCCCGAATACAGGTTTTCTCACTTTGAGGTCCATACATGTTATAAAGTACATGTAGAAACTGCACTCTTGAAATTAACTTTTTGACTGCTTGGTAATTTCTCATGCTTTTTTGTTGTCTGCTGATTTTTTTTCAAAATCAACTTTTCCGAAAAATTCTTTCAGGAGTACCATCAGAGTCAAACAGTTTGGATTCAGATCAGGCCTGACACTTTGTCAGGCCTGATCTGGGTCCAAACTGTTTGCAAAGACACAATAGGCTAAGAGTTAACATAAATGGCAAAAAGGCCCTTGCTTTTCTGGAGTCTTTTCTGGAGTCTTTTCTGGAATCTTTTAAAGTGTATACGCATGAAGAAAATTTCATCTCAGGGTCTGCACAATTTGTTAGTTGGTTAAGGTCGGGGACTGTCAGGCTGTAGTACATATTTTGACACAATAGGCATTGAAACCAGTTAAAGATATAAAACTGCTGGAAGTAAATAAAATATAAAACCTAAGATTTGATTTTGTTACCTAACTTGGTCCCTTTTAAAAAACTTTTATTTTTTATTTTTTGTATATGCATTGATATTGACAACATCTAGCTTGGGATTGTTGCACATCATTTTTCGCACATTTGTACCAGAGTTATGGCCCTTGATTTACGCCAGAATTTTGTTTCAGCTCATCTTGTGAACAAATTGACAGAATTTCACCAAATTTTTTTTTTATAATTCTTTATTAGCATATAGTATTTTTATAATTACAACATAATCAAAATTTTCACATGCTGCCTACTATCTGCTTCTATTGCAAAGCTATTTTGCTCTAATATAAACTAACATTCTTTTCTTAGCACCTACTAGTTAGTAGAAAGGAAAGAAAGGAAGTTAGAAGGGGAGGAGAATTTTGGATATATATAATAAATAATAAAACATTCTGTTCTGGATATTAGAATTTCACCAAATTTTATATATGCATTTATATTGACAACATCTAACTTGGGATTGTTAGCTGTCATTATTAGCATATATGTATAAAGTTATGGCCCTTGATTGATGTCTGAATTTTGTTCCTGTTCAATATCCTTATAAAGATTTTCCTGCTCAATATCTTTACAACTTGTTTTTTTTTTAATGCATGAAAAGGGCTGCAGTTCTTGTTCTTGCACACAACTATATAACACAGAAACTTTTGGTTGGGAGTTAGGGGCATGGTTTCCAACATTAATTTTCAGCTATACAAAGAAGGGCAGGTCTCCATGTGGCATCTTAACCCTTTTCCCGCCAATCACTGCTTTTCTGCTCATCTCATCTGCTTATGTTCTAAAGCAGCCTATATTGTTTGCTGCCTTGAACAAATCTAGTTTGAAGGGGTGGGATAAGGGTTATTTTGGTAACCCTTTTCAGTGATTTTATTTTGCCTATTTTACAGCCAAATACAGGCTGCTAGCTTCCCAATCCAAAAAAGGCCTGTACTTTCCCAAATTTGGGGATTTTTTTCCTAACCTGAGGATTTATTGGGATTTATTCCCAAATTCAAAAGGCCAGCTGAATGAGCTGATCAGGATCCACACTGTTTTTCACTCTGCTTTTAAAAACATATGCTCATTTAACTGGAATCCTGCAAGCTAATTGGATAAATAAAATGGAGTACATGAAGAATACCACCTACATGTAGAACAAGTAAAACTGGGCACTTTGGCAGGGCTGGACCCAGAGGGTTTGTTTATGTGTGAGGCGGGGGCACTGAAAGCAGAAGGCTTGAACCGAGCAACGAAAGCTGCGAATAGGGGGAGAGTACGAGAGGGGGGTTGAACCCCCATCTCATTGGAGTGGGGTCTAGGGACCTCCCCCCGGATTTAAAAAAAAAAATATGTCTGAGAATGCATTTTAATCCATAAAGTGCCACCTTTAATTTGCAGCAGACGACAATTTCAAATTTTGCCGCTTTTTCAAAACTAATAGATAAGGCATAATATTTCATGAGAATCGTCTGATAGCAGGCGATTCTCATGAAATATCATACCTTATTTTTTGAAAATTAGGAAAGATATCGCAAAATTAGTCTTCTGCTGCAGTCGTGATTGGCGCTTTAAGAGTTAAAAGCTTCTTTTTTCCTTTGTAGTCTGCTGATAACCTAGCTTCAGCTTGCAAGCAGTTTGGACCAAGATCAAGAGGGACAAAACCTCAGTCCTGATCTGGATCCAAACCATTTGACAGACTGATAGTGTTCCTGAAAGAATTTTTAAAAAAAAAGTAGATTTTGAAAAAAGTCAGCAGACAGTATTACTTTAGCCATTATTTTAGTAATTTTTCCGACAAGTACTTTGCTAAAAGTTTCCCTTTTTACATTCTCCCTTTAATCTAAAAATCAATTTCAAGAGATTGGTCATTAATATGAATGAGCTATTTGTACTGTATGCATTAATTTCACGCTGAGCTGCTGTCACTCCATAAATATGTATGAAGTCTTCATTAGTATTCAAAAATAGAGGCACACACTGGGGAACTTTTACTGAACATATTTATAGCTTTTGCAAAAATGATAAAGAATAAAAACAAAATGTCATTGCAAGGTAATTTTTTGTATTATGTTTTGATTTGTGATGCTCAAAAATGTTTTGGATCATTTAAAGTTTAATTATTTTAAGTTTGAAAGGATTTTTTGCCGTTTTTGTGTATTTTAGATAACACCATTTGTGCAGATGAGGCGATAATATGGTCATTTTGCTATTTTCACAAAATTAAAACATTTTTGTGGATGTTCATTTGATTTGTCTAATTGAGACAAATCAAATGCATATCCAATAAAATTGCATTTTATGTAGAAATAGCAAATAAGTATCAAAAATAGTCATTTTTAACTTGACCTGTGAATCTGTATAATGAAACCCCCTCAGAAATGATTATTCATCTAGATTCAGGAGATAGGATTGCTTAAAGGGAAAAATGTCAACATTTTGAACGCCTTTTGTTGTGCAAATTAGCCAATTTATACAAGTATTCCCATCTCTTGGCTTATTTGCATATGAATTACTGCATACCTCTAGATAAGGGTGCTTAATCAAAAATAAATTTTCTTATTTCTCAACCAAAACGTATGTTGTGGGTGCTCAAAAGAACCGTCTCAATGAGACGGTTCCTTTGAGCACTCAAAACAAATGTTTAAACTGATGGATAAGAGAAAATCAACAGTTTAATGCCTAAAATTGTGTGTATCTGGAGGTCTGATTGCAACATATGATACATACAGTACAGCAGAATGAAGGTTCTATAATAAAAAACCCCCAAAAAAACACCAAGACATAATTAAAATTTTGGTTACAAATGATATTTTTTCAGAAATTTGAACACAACAGAAGAATTGATACATTTTTTTTCATTTTCACAAAGTGTAAGTGATTTTGAGTAAGACATATACTTGGAATAACAGGCCCAAGCTTCTTGACAATTAAATAAGCACACTACATGTATGATAAAATTTTACTGTAAATTTTGTTTGCAAAAAGCTAAGGCCGTAGTTATACAGGCCTCCAGTTGAGAGGGGCGTGTAAATCAAAATTATTTTTCATAATTTAACTAAAACCGCCTCAAGAGCACCCAAAACATATGTTTAAATTGATGGGTAAGAAAATAATAACAATTATACGCTCAAAATTTTTGCTTAACTGGACCCATGGTTATAGATTGTTTGCCCCAAACATGCGCTTGTCCATAAGAGTAGTGCATTTCTTTAAAAAAGGGCCATAACTTTAGAAATATTTTACAAAATTTTATTATAAGTCATTCAGATAATCCATCTCCTCTTAGTTTATCAGATTTTAGTTTATAGCTCTAACAGGAATTAATCGGCTTATGGGTCACTGTCTAGCCACACCCACAGCTGGTTCCTATCTTCGTTAGATTTAAGAGAGATTTACTTCATAGGCTGTTACCAATAGGATATTTTAATTTCCAGTCTATCAAGTTACGTTAATGAATTCATCCTATGGGTGAAAAAGTTGATCCTGATCAGCTGGCTTTACCAGAAGCAAGCTGACCAGGATCTTATCTGCTTTTAAAAGAGGGTATAGAAATTTTAAAGAAAGTAGCTTATAAGGTATATTATGATAATTTTATTTGCTGTAGTACATTTCAACCCTTTTGTAGACCAATGGACTTTTTCCATACAGTTAAGTCTTATATTGATGGGTCACAGGTTATATTTTTTAAAAAAAATACTCATTGTATTTCCTGCTTGGAAGACAGATCTTATTCTGATTGCTGTGTTCATCTGGTTCTTCACTACATGAGCCGCAACATGAGATTTCCAACAATGTGGTATGTGCGACCAGCAAAGGCTCGGACCAGCCTGTCTAATCGGAGCCTTTGCTAGTGGCTTGAATGTTTTATGACTCTTAGGCCTGACCGAACATCATTTGAAGTTTCTAGGCTTAAAGGTGGCTGCACAGGCTCATCTGAGTCTGAACTTGTCAAACCACATTGTTGGAATCACGTAGCAGATCACATGTATTTGCCAACGTATCTGTGTCATCAGTCAAAAGTTCTATAATACACTAGTTTTACCCATCATCACTGCGTGTTTAGCTGAGTATGTATGGTAACCTGTATGAACTAAAATAATAATTGATATTCATTTTATTTGTGCATCTTCACGGAATGTTAACGGACTGAATTCTAACTTGTTCTTACTGAAAAAATAATTAAGGCTAATAATGAGAAAAACTGATTCTCCTGAAAGTAAGTAGTTTAATTATTTGCATGCTGGGTAATTTTTCGATAACATTGTCCTTTGCTGTTTTTTTTTCAAAATAAACTTTTTCAAAAAGTTTTTTTATGATGCTGTCAGTTTTAAACAGTTTGAATCAAGGTCAGACCCGAATCTGATCTGGTCCAAACTGATTGCAAAGGTTATTTGTAGGCCACAAAAGGCACCAGTTATAATTTTTTTTTTTTTTTTATTTGATTCTTTACGTCCCATCAACAATCTTTCAGTTAAACTGGGATGGGTCTTTCTGGAGTGAACCAGTACTAAGCTAGGATAAATGTGTCTTGCTCAAGGACCACAACTCGACCCTCGGTCTCGAGTCAAGCACTCTATCCAGTTATGATTAATTTGGTCCTGCTAAACTTGGTTTGGTCATTAATTATCCCCACTTTATTTTTTTACCTAGAGTTTTGATATTTCATATGTGTATACCTTGATTGTGGTAGCCATTGTATATGACCTTGACCTTTGATCTACTTTTGAAACTAAATAATACCGGTAGTAACAATCTTTAACATGCAGAGCGTAGTGGCTCAGTTGGATGAGATTTTACTGGGGATTGAAGGGTTGGCAGTTTGAGTCTCACCACCGGTGATGGAACTGTGCTTTTGAAGAAGCAGTCTGATCAGATCTTCCCTGTTTGCTGTTTTGACATGCATTTTTGAGAACTCCAGCCCTGATATAACCAACATTTTATTTAGAACAGAAAGAGAAAACAGGGTTCGCACAGGCTTGAAAAGTACTTGAATAAACAGGGCTGTCTTGAAAAGTCCTTGAGAATAAAATTTGCCTTGAAAAGTTCTTGAAAAACACTCTAAGGCCTTGAAAAGTCCTTGAATTTTACCATTTGCAAGAGGACTCAACAATGTGTTTTTTGGAGGCCTAAACCAGTATAAAATTGTGGTGACTTTATTTGGTGCAGCATATGCTGCACCAAATAAAGGCACCATAATTTTACACTGATTTTCTAAAACTAATATCTTTAGTAATGGACTCTAGCATTACAGATGTAGAATTTTAACGTTAAAATCAGTATTTTTCTTAAGTTTTCAGTACTTGAAAGCAGTAGGAAAGTCTTTTTAAAGTCCTTGAAAAGTCTTTGAATTTTACACGACTTGCCTGTATGAACCCTGGAAAAGTTTTCAAAATTTATGAACATTTACCGTATATGGCAAACTTTGTTTCAGGTAAGATAATGAATGGCGAGGGAGACAGTGAACAGAAAGTACAAGGTGCTCCTGTCACAGATCAGACTTTACCAAACTTGGTAAGTTAACATAATCTCTAGAAGGACTTTCTTGAAATATCACATCACATACTTTTTGCTTGTAACTGACAACTACGAATTGCGCTACTGTCCCAGATGAAGTTGGAGTTAAGGGTGACTTGCTTGTGCTTGGTTTTAACCTCAAAAGGGTTACCCTATCAACTGACAGCTAATCATGAGATTTTCAATTTAAAGAGTTATTGCCCTTTAGATTTTAATTTTCAATGAATTTGTTGTTTTATAGCCAGAAAACGGACAATAATTTTGATGCGAGATTTACTTGGTGATTACAGTTACCATAATGGCAACCAAAGCGGCTTTCCTTCTCAACAGATTTCTTCCAAACTTTTAACTTAAAGTAGTCACTGTAATGAAACCATTTTCCTTTCAACTGTGTGATTTTATCATAATATCTAGATTCATTGAGTGAATAAAAATAGTATAGATCCTGATTGGATACTTTATCAGAAGCCAGCTTATCTGCATCTAAGTTGTTTTCAAAAGAGGGAAAGTTACTTGCACATTGAGCTTATTAGGTCTTATACAAAGAGTTGTATCCCCTTACATGCCTCCAGATAAACAATCATTTAGGGTGCAAAATTGTTTATATTTTCTTACCCATCATTTTAAACATGTGTTTTGGGTGCTCTAAAGAACCGTCTCATTGAGAGGGTTCTTTTGAGTACCCACAACATATGTTTTAGTTGAGAAACAAGAATTTTTTTTATTTTTTTTTACTCCTACTTAGGAGTCTGGAGTTATATCCCCTTTATAACCAAATAGGTATATCTTTTAGGAACAGTATGACCTGATACTCACATTAAATAGGGTATATGGCTGTTTTATATTCACCACGATCAGATGAAAAGATTACATTTTTGACTTTATGAATAATTCATGGTGAATTTGCATATTATGGTAATATTATGAAGATTAGTTTACACTTAAGCATATCATTGTTATCTCGAGAAATTTTGTAAAATTCACTGGTGAATTATACTCACACTTCACTCGTTAAAAAAGACATTATTAACTCAATTAAAATTAGATGAAAACTGGGATATGCAGAAAATGCCTCCATTGCCAGACTGTCCTTTTAAATTTGTTTTACTAACAGTATGATAGATATGTTCTAAAATTTCGAACACAAAAAAGGCCTAGGCAAACAGAGCAGATCCAGATCAGACTGCTTCTGAAGAAGCAGTCTGATTCCGGTCTTTCCGTTTGCTATTCTGACAATTAGCACTTTGTGAATTCCAACATTTTATTTGAGAAAAGAATTTGAAAGAGAAAAGTGTTTTGAATTTTAGAATATTTACCATACATGTACTACTGCAAATTTCTACATTTCAAGACAGAGCATTTGCATATTTGGCAAAAGGATTTCCTATGGTAGGTAGATGTGAACTAAGGTTTCAGATCTAGGATAATAGCCTTGGGGTACAGGTTATAAAATTCCAAATTCTGTCTGTTAATTGGCTCATAACAAAAATTCCTTGTACAATTTCTCGATGGAAGTTACTCATATTTAATGCAATTACATTGTATTGCACATGGTGATCACTGATTGGGTGACAACAAAGGTTCAAGTTGGATCCAGGATATGACTGGATTGAAGGTAAAAAAATACTTCTCAGCTCTTTCTACTTGGCATGTAATGCAAATTCCATATTTAAGTTAGTGCACTCATATTTGGCACTTTGATTGCCTATGATGTCTAGGTAACCAAGGAAGGTTTTGATTACGGGATAAGAAAGGGCTGATCTCTTGGCTTTCTGGTACATGTATATGATGTTTTTGTCAATTTCCCATATTGTGTTCTGGGTCAGGTGTGGTACTTGATTATATTGAATCTTGATCTTTACCTTCTTCCTAACTACGAGTCAAAGGTCACAGTAAAAAATACTTAAATCTGCCTGACTCAGAATGCAAGAGCTTGTCCTACATTTAATATTGGAGAGAGGTAAGTTGCTAATATTCAGCACATGGACAGGTTTTCTTGTGATTAAGTTATGGGTAACACTGTCCATTTATTCCGTATTTCAGATTTCCAGTAACCAGTCTGTATCCTCTGCAGTGAATACCGTCCAACCGACAATTATCCAGCAACATCCAGCATTCAGCAACATGTCCCAGGCTGGTTTTACTAGTCAGGTAGAAAACCAGAATGACCTGGAACTTGATTTTAAAGTTTTTTTCTTTGCTGATTTTTGTTGTTTAGACATTGTACTTGATGAATCCAACTGATGCCACTCTGGCATCATTGAGCGTTTTGAAATATTAAAGATGGCGTCCAAGATGGACGTCAGTTAGGCTCCTGACCTTAGAGTATATGACCAACATACTCGATAGAGAGAATTTTAACTTGACTTTTTATGGATGCTTAGAGGCTAAAATGATACAAACAATTAAAATGGAACATTGTTTTAATTCAGAAGGTTGAAATATTAAAGATGGCGTCCAAACTGGCCGTCAGTTAAGCTCCGAAGACCTATTTGACCCACATACTCAATAAAAACATTTTAATTTGATAGTTATGGATGTTAGAGGTTATTAAATGATGCAAATGATTAAAATGGAAAATTGGTTTGATTCCAAGAGTTTCCTGCTGTTTAATAGCAGAGTTTAAAGAGACCTGAGCGCTGGAGCAGGCCTGCTAGTCTCGTGAAGCTGTTACAGAAAAAAACCCACTTGGTTTCAGACATGTGTGCTGGTCCTGTGCCACATAATCAAACATGCGTAATGTTAAATATGTCTTTTGGTCCTGTGGCTATGATGAATGGGCTGATGGTCTAGTGCAAGTAGAACAGACATGCACACTGGCTGAGTGCAACTTGAACAGACATGCCTGCTGCTCCAGTGCAACAGTGCCCAGCATTCCTGTTAGTCAGGTGCAATTACAACATACATTATTGTTAGTGCGATGTAACCACAGATGCCTGCTGTCCCTGTGTCTCGTTAACAGGCAAGTGTGCTGGTTCATTACCACATAATTAAACACATGTGATGGTAAGGGTGTCTGATGTGTTGACCTGGTGGCAATACATGGCTTCTGTTTGGTAAAACTTCAACAGATATGCATGTGGACTTGGTACCATTTAATCAGACATACATCCAGGTCCATTGGAAATCAAAGAGAAAACTTACTAGACTGATGCCCGTCCATCAGACATGCCAACTAACAGTGTGAAACTTTATTAGGCAAGACTGGTTGCCTGGTCGAGTGCCACTCCAGAGAGTTGCTACGCTGTTGTAGCTGCAGCATATATGCCTGCTGGCCAAGTGTATTTACTGCCACAAACACGGCTGCTGTTCAAATATGCCTTCTGGTTGAGTGCTGCTGCATGATTGATGCTTGCTGGGTCTTTGTCACTTAATCCTGCATGTTAGCTGGTGTTGTGCTTCTCTATCTGCCATACCTGTTGGTATGGTGCCTCACTTTCAACCGTGCCTGCTGGTGTGATGCCTCACTATAGGCCTTGCCTTCTGATGTGGTGTCTCAAAATTAGCCATGCTGTGCTGGTGTGGTGCCTCAGTATAGGCCATGCCTTCTGGTGTGGTACCTCATCGCAGGCAATGTCTTCTGGTGTGGAACCTCACTATCAGCCATGCCTGCTGGTGTGTTGCCTCACTATAGGTCATGCCTTCTGGCGTGGTGCCTCATTATCAACTATGCCTATTGGTGTGTTGCCTCACTATATGTCATGCCTTCTGGTGTGGTGCCTCATAATCAGCCACGCCTGTTGGTGTTGTTTCTCACTATAGACCATGCCTGTTGGCATGGTACCTCACTATAGGCCATGCCTTCTGGTCAATTGTCACTGCAATCAACATTTTACTAGTCGAGTGCAGATGGAAGAAGGGTAGTTACAAGTCTGGTGTTACCTGTACAGAGGTGCCATTATATCAGACAAGTCTGATGATCCAGAGCCACTCTCAGATATGCCTGCTTATACAATGCAACTATATCAGACATGCATGCTGGGTTCATGAATTCATCTACGAATGTTTGTAAAGTGCTGGTCTATCAAGCAAGGTATCTCGTCTGTTACAAATCCATGACTCTAAATTCCTTTGTTCAAAACTGTACATTCTGGTTAAAAGGTAAATATGTTTAATTTGCATAGCCTTACTTGCAACTGTAGCAAGAGGGTCATCTAGCATTCATTGTTGTTTTATTATAGGGCCTCGACGCGAGAAAACCTGTCTTCGGGGGCTTGCAAACAACAAAGGCGCAGACCAGCCTGCGCTTCCGCGCAGTCTGATCAGCACCTTTGTTGAAAATTACAATACACGCTTATTGAAAATTACAATACCTAGACTTGCTACGAGTGAAATTTTAATGTTCTAGCTAGCCTGTGTAGCGGACCAGGTTGGTTTGGATCTCACTTTGTCGGAAACCCTGAAGCTAGGTTTTCTTACGTCATGGCCCATATGTATATGTGTGTAGGGTGTGGGTGTTCTTTATTGTTGATATATGTATTTTCCTTATGTTTGAGGGCCCAAGGAAGATTGATTCGTCAATTGGGTTACCCTCACTAAATAAAGTCGTTACTTACTAACTTATCAGACATGCCTCCAGGTAGGATGCTGCTCCCACGGGGCTGTAAAATTTTTTGGGTACCATTCTGGACGCAATCTTGAATATATCAAATTCTGAATTTTGTATTAATAGCATCACTAGGATGTTACAAGGATAATGTTTGTAGTTCAAAAACCAGTAAAATTAAATTTTGCGTGCAAATTCTTGGAGCTTACCAGTATCAGGGTAGATTTTCTTATATATTTTGTTATAAACTGCCATCTTGGCGGGCATCTTGTCTGCATTCTTTTCCTACTTTTGTTTTGGTTACAAGCTTAGTGTCTACAATTAGAATCAAACTTCATAGCATACAATTTAAGAACTAAAATGGGTTTGAGACATATTTTCCGTATCACACACTATTTTCACTTATAATTGGCTTCCATCTTAGACGCCATCTTGGATAAATCGAAATGCTCAATGATGCCAGAGTGGCATCACTCGGATTTTTCAAGGACAATGTATGTATTACCAGAATCAACAAAGAAAAAAACTTTAAAATCAAGTTCCAGGTCCTCCTAAAATTCCCCCAAATTCTGCCGGACTATACTCTTCAGAGTCCATTACATCTGAAAATAATAATTTATATTTCAGATTTCCAGTAACCAGTCTGTATCCTCTGCAGCGAATACCGTCCAACCCACAATTATCCAGCAACTTCCAGCATTCAGCAACATGTCCCAGGCTGGTTTTATTCTTCAGAGTCCATTACATCTGAAAATAATAATTTTTATTTCAGATTTCCAGTAACCAGTCTGTATCCTCTGCATTGAATACCGTCCAACCCACAATTATCCAGCAACTTCCAGCATTCAGCAACATGTCCCAGGCTGGTTTCATTCTCCAGAGTCCATTACATCTGAAAATGATCATTTATATTTCAGATTTCCAGTAACCAGTCAGTATCCTCGGCAGTGAATACCGTCCAACCCACAATTATCCAGCAACTTCCAGCATTCAGCAACATGTCTCAGGCTGGTTTTATTCTTCAGAGTCCATTTCCACAAGCAACAGTGGTAAGTACATGTAAAAAGTCTAAAGTTATGACATATGGGCCTTGAAACGTGAACGCGAACAGCGGTAAGTACATATATTATAAAAAGTCTAAAGCTACGACATATGGGCCTTGAAACGAGAACGCGAACAGTGGTAAGTGCATGTATTATAAATAGTCTAAAGTTATGACATATGGGCCTTGACAGTGGAACGCCGATCTTTGAGGTTTTCATCCAGGTAAGGCCCAGTCCAGCCTACTGAGCATCAGGATTAGCTGGAGACTTGAAGCTAGTGTAGATATAATACTTCCCAGAAAGCACAGAGTTCGCACAGGCATGAAAAGTACTTGAATTTAGAGGGTTTTCTTGAAAACTCGTTGAAAACTAAATATGCCTTTAAAAGTACTGGAAAATCATGCAAAGGCCTTGACAAGTCCTTGATTTCTTCTATTTTCTGTAGGAATTAACACTGTTGATAGAGATCTAAATATGAAAAAAAACTATTGTGCCTTTATTTAGTGCAGCAATGCTGCACCAAGTAAAGGCAGCAAATGCTGCACCAAATAAAGGCACAACAATTCATACAAATTTTCTAGTAAGTACTAATTTCTCTATTATCTCAGTCTAGCATTTCTGAAGTAGAATTTTAACACTTAAATCAGGATTTTTCATAAACTTTTAGTCCGTGAAAACTGAAGGATAGTCTTTAGAAGTCATTGAATTTTACTCAAAGTTGCCTGTATGAAGCAAAAAAGCTGCATGTACAAAATGTAACAAAGATACTGATCAGGCTGTGTGGATACGCAGTGTTCCATGCAACAAAATCAGGTTTTCTTGTGACAAGGTCCATTTAGAACCATTTTTTAAGCTATATGAATTGGTATTTTAAGCAGTAGGGAGATAGGGAGAAGTTATAGTGCAAAATAACAGCATTTCCGGTCATATTTAAAAGGAAATTAGTCATTTTTAACACACACTATTGTTGTGGGTACTCAAAATAAGTGATGGTTCTTTTAAGCACCCTAAACAAATGTTAAAATGATAGTTAAGAAAATATTTACAATTTTACGTATAAATACTTCTTGTTTATCTTGACCTATGATTTCAGTTTTAAAAAATGACCAAAACACGCTGTGGGTGCTCTGAAGTGCCCTCTCGGGGAGACTGTTCTTGTGAGAACCCAAGGCATGTGATAATATATATGTGTGGTGCTCGAGAGAGCCATCTTTGTGAGACAGTTCTTTTGGGTGCCCAGAATGTGTGTTTTAACTAAATTATAAGATAATCACAATTTTACATGTATAGTTCACCTATCTGGGCCTATGTATATTAATACATGTGTATTTTTTTCGATTTTATTTATTGCCTTACTATGTTTGTTACATTATATATGTTCTAGTCAACTTTGATGCCTTGAATGGGCCAGGAGTAATAATTCTTGAATCTTGGTTAATTTCAGATTCCACCAGCCACTAATCCCCTGTCAGGTTTACAACTGTCGACGGCCGATCTTCAACAACTACAGCAGCAGATACAGCTTCAGATTCAGCAGCAGCAGCTACAACAACTCCAACAACAACAACAACAACAGCAGCAACAACAACAAACTATTACTGTACCAAACACCTCCATATCTTCGTTACCAGTCTTACAAACTGTGAGTTTTTTTACAAAGGATACTTTTTCAAACTGAAAATAGTGATATTTTACCCATTTCTTCATTTGTTTAGGTCACGCCTGTCCCCTACCAAATGTTGTGATGCTCCTGGTTGAATATGAAAAATAATCGCCATAGAAGAGAATCCAAATACCACAAACATAGGAATCCATAGTCTTTGTAGGACATTCCCCGATTTTTTATCCTCTTCCTAGGGCAATTGCTTTTCATATTTAACCAGCAGTTGAGCATCAGAACCTTTGGTAGATGCTCATTTCATTCTTATTTCCAATCTCACCAGCTGAAAACCTCTGTGAGGGAGCAACAAAGAACTAGGGTCATTACCGGTACCTTCGGACACCTTAACGGTTCCGAGCTTATAGCGGTTTCTTGGTTAATCTGACACAATGGAAAACTACTTGACTGAATAGATCAATGTCTCTTGTAACAGTTTACACTAAGCCGGGGTCCAGAACATAATTATTTACCATAAATACAGACCAATGGTAATGTTCCGTCGGGTGTTTGGTATCTTCGGACAGGGTCTGGTACCTTCGGACACCCATGATGGTATGATCGGACAACAGCATTATCTGCCCAAAACAATAGTAAGTATGAATAACAACGAGTGCTACACTTACATTAAGCCTTTGTATGCTTGAGAAAACGATTCTGTATGTTGCAATAAACATAATTTACCTCGGACCGAGATTTTACTAACAAACTTTACCGTCAAGTTTACAGCGACTCGCTCGATTTTTTTCAACTTTAGCTAGTACCGTCATCTGTGGCTCGGCATCATAATGGTTCCTCTCTTGACCGTATGAGAACGAGAGATAAAGTTTGTTTGTATATGCATAACTTCATTTTCTTCATGTATAGTTAGTTCCTGGCCATTTTCTGTAGGCCTACTTGTGTTTCCTGGGCTAATGCCACGCATGATAAGCTTGTTGAATTTTAATATTTTAAGCAGGGGAGGGTGCATGTTAATTGATCACGGTCAATTTGATACCAATGCTTGAACAAACAACTGTAGAAATTCATTACAGTTACCATCACTGTTCTTGGTTTGTAAAAATGATCACTATTGAAAGTCCTATACATTTCCAAAATATGGCCATCACAGGTTTTAAATGAGGCCAACATTTAATATAATATGTAACACATACCTTTTAAGTAATCAAATGCCACGTTTTATCATTTTAACAATTCTAAAAGCCTTCCTCGAGCCTTTAGGATGTTTGGAACAATTTGCCACTGACATTTACATTCTAATTGAGCCAGTACACAAGATTTTGTTACTTATCCCATGGCCATCGACCAACGGAGGCTCGGACTAAACTACCGACAAATAAAGAAGGTCATTGCTTTAAGTCTCTAAGCTGTTGTATATATAATGCTAATAGATGTTAAAATGCCAATGATTGTTGGCATTTTAACATTTATGAGCTGGATAAGTTTCATGCTCAGCTGGATTGAGTATGAAAAAAGTTTTATAACCTCGGGCCCTAGTCCCGTATGGACGTTTATAGAAGACGTTTGCGCATATATTTATGATGATAAGGCTTACAAAAATCTCGTGTGCTGACCCAAATTATGAGTCTATTCGCACACTTTCCTATAGTTTCATACTAACCTTGGATCCCTCTGGGCCAGAGCGTCAACAAATATACAACTCACTTAGAGAAACTGAACATGTCAGTCTTTGCTTTCATGAGCGGATCCAGAGGGGTAATAGGGGGTCCGGACCTCCTGGAAAATCACAATGTTGAGGACTAAAAAGAAAGAGCTGTTTTCTGACAGTCGGGCCTGGACCCCCCTCCCCCTGGCAAAAATTCCTGGGTCTGTGCATGGCTTTGCACTCGGTACTTATAACCACGGTTCAATACAGAGACTGTGATATTCTTGTTAAAGGACTTTGGGCTTCGAGTGCTCTGTCACCTGAGTCATCACTTTGCATACATGAAATGCCATTCTTTGGCTTATTTTTATAAAAAGTTTTAGCTGCTGTTGGTGGGAAAGGGAGAGGGGGCTACGCACTGCAAAGTTTAATTATGACAACCTTAGCCTATAATATCAGCCGATCCTCATGATAACCCTATAAATCATGTGCATTTGTGTAAATGAGCATTATTATTAATGTTTCTTGCTGTTGAAACTCATGACGAATTTGGTATACAGCTCCAGCATACATTAAGGCTAGGTTGCACATGGAAAATAACATCTGGTAAACCATTATACACTGGAGCAGCACTCTCGAGGGAATAAAATTTGTGTCCGATCTTACCGGTATGTGGTTTGCCAATAGTCTGGTATCTTCGGACAGCTAAATTTCATCTCATAATTGCCATTTTACTCGAATATAAACTGAAAACTATATATTTTAGTTTACATCAATATATCTAAGACACAACGGATACATAAAAATTTGGTATGCAGTTATTTGATTGTGGTTTAAGCAATGTTTTAACTTCATCTCCTCACCAATAGGCTTAACTATAGCAGTTTCCCTTACTCCCCGCAAAGTTTGAGGACCGTTCTGTATGTTATGGAACCAGTCCAGGGAACCATAATAAGAGCGCGAAAGCGCACGTGCATCAGAAATTTCCTTTGCGAGCCGACTGACGGACAGAGAACTTTAGTGGAAGTTTTTCAACTTTAATTTTTTCTGTTTTCTGGTTTGTTCGCGTGTTTTCCCCGCAGAAAATTTTATAATTATCGATTATTCTTATACCGGAATTTATCTGTGCAGGTATTTATTGTATTTTTTACCTTGCTTCGTAAATCCGGCTTTGTCACATATTTCCGTGACTCCTTGTCACATATTTTCGTGACTACGTTATTTTGTATTTTTCTCTTTTACAAAAGTTTTTTGTTATGTCCCAAATTCGTGGTTCCTGTGGGCACGTCAAAGCCTCCTGGGACAACCATGCAACATGTTTCTCATGTTCTCGTTGCAGTTTTGAGACCAGGTGTTCAACTTGCAAGGAGTGGACTAGTGCGATTTGGACTTTAGTTGCCAAACGCCGTACCTCCATGGGGCGGAAGAAGTCCACTGAGGACAAGAAGAAGCGGGACATGGGAGCCCCTGGTACCCTAGAGACAGTTAGTCCAACTGTAGAGGGTTCTAGTGACAACCGTCACACAGGCTCCGGGGCTTCGGTTGGGAAGTCCCAGTCTGAGACATTGTCTCAGTCTGAAAAGTCCTTAGGGGAGAAGTACCGAGACAATCGGGAAAATCTCCTGTCTGACACTCTTCGGTATAAGGGGGCAACTCCTGACCGATCTAGTAGCTTGGCTACTCCAGTGTCTACGGACTTGAGGGTTGACACCTCACCGGTACCATCCCGGTCATCGGTTCACCGGTCACCAGTCAAACGGACATCCAGGCACCGGTCACCAGTCGACCAGGCAACCTGGCACCGGTCACAGGTTGACCAGGCAGCCAGGCGCCGGTCACCAGTCAACCAGTCAACCAGACATAGGTCATTTACTAGGTCTCCAGACATCCGGTCACCTGGTATTCAGGCAAAGGGATATCAGTCAAATGAGTCCCCTGAAATAGATGTAGACTTGGTTCACGGGTCAACCAGTCACCGGTCAACCTGTCACCGGTCAACCGGTCAAACTGGTACCAGTCAGCCTTTAGAGAGTCAACCAGGCACCAGCCGTTCTGACACCAGATCTAGGAAACGAGACTACCGGTCTTCCCCTAGGAGACATAGGTCAAGATCTAATCACAGATCTTCTCGTTCTAGACATCATAGACATTATTCTAGTAGTCTGAGTCATTCTGGCTCTTCGTCTAGATCTAGATCTAAATCCTCTTCATATAGCTCTTATAGGACAAATTCGTCAGATAGTGAAGGGCGTCATAAGAGGAAACGGTCTCATAGACACAGATCTATTTCTGGCCATAGACATTCTAAGAGACATAGGCACTCTTCTGTTTCTCGTCATAGAAGACATGGTTCTAGGAAGCCTAGATCTAGAGATCGGAAGCACCGACGATCTCATATATCCAGAACCCATACTGTGAGAAGACATACTTCTAGGTCAGAGAGTATATCTTCAGACAATGATAACATTTCAGTGAGAGTAGATCATAATGAATTTGAAGGTGAAAGTATGACTGGATCTCCTGTTAATAACAGGTCTAAATCACTCAGAAAACTTTCTCCTGACAAACGTGGTTCCGACTCTGATGAGGAGGAAGAACCCACTATTTCTTTCGCTGATGCTATTTCCGAGGTAATGTCTTTATTACCTCCGGAAATTTGTCCGAAAAAAGAGTGCTCAGATGTTATTCAGAAACCAAGATCTACTCTTGATGCTCTGAATCCTTCTGATGGTAAAGAATTGGCTTCGTTACCCCAATCTTTACTAATTAAAGATATAACCCAATTGTTACAATCTTTGATAAATAAAAAGGTCAAAATTGAACCTGGTTGGGTTTCAAATCAATCCCTAGAAAAAGATCTAGGTATTAGTTTAAAATTTTACCGTACACACAGTCAGTTGTTTCCGTCTTGTGTACCAAGGTTGGATAAGGATGCATCCCTTTTAGATCTGTCATCTTCTGGGAATGTCTCCTTACCTGTTAAGAGTTTGGAAACCATGGAGCGACAAGCTCGGAATATGGTAACCATAAATTCTTACGCTGATCTTTTTGCGGCAGCATCTGTTAAATCCTTACAATCAGAGAATTTAGATGCTCCTGTACTTAAGAAAATGCTTACTTCTTTGGTTAATTGTCTAAAGCATTCCTCTTCAATGGCAGTTCTCTTAGCTGTCGAGTTACTACAGGCTAGGAGAGAATCTGCTATTGATAAATCCAAAATCCTGACTGATTCAGCAAAGGACAAGCTTCGTACAGTACCTATTGCAACTGAATCATTGTTTGGGGGTCAGGTTGCTGAAATCCAGAAGTCTAATTCTGAATCTCAGCAACAGAATTTTATTGCCTCTTCTTTAGCAAGAGGTAATAAATCGGCTATTTCGAATTTCAGGATTCCTAAGCGCCCAGCCAAGAAACCTGACAATAGGGGTTCTTCTTTATCTAGACCACCTAAGCAACGTGAGAGAAGTGGCTCAAGAAGAGGCCAACGACGTGGAGGTTCTAGTTTTCGTGGAAGGGGTTATCATGCCCCCTCCCGAGGAAGTGCCTCCAACAATCCCAATCAATGAAACGCTTTCTCCACTGCCTCGTCCTCGAAGGGATCTTCCAGTAGGAGGACGATTGGCCCATTTTCTAAAACGTTGGGAAGATATAACAGAAGACTCATGGGTCCTTTCTGTAATAAGAAAAGGGTACAAGATTCCTTTTATAAGGAAACCCTTTCTTTCCCCAACTCCTGTTTTTCTCAGGCAGACCGAAAGTCCAGCACTAGAGGAAGAGGTCAAAGAACTCCTACTCAAAGGGGCAGTGGAGAAAATAAACCCGGAAGATCCAGGATTTTACTCTCGAATTTTCCTGGTTCCCAAGAAAAACGGGAAATTACGACTTATAATAGATCTGTCCAAACTGAATTCCTTTCTGAACATTCAGTCTTTCAAAATGGAAACGGCAAACAAAGTCAGGCAATCGATTCTACCCAACGACTGGGCATTTTCACTGGATTTAACCGATGCCTATCTCCATGTACCTATTCATTGGCGGTCTCGGAAATACCTCCGCTTCTGTATCAAGGGTCAGACATTCCAATTCAAGGCTCTACCCTTCGGTCTAGCCACGAGTCCGTTTGTCTTCACACGCTTGATGGTTACCATAGCAACTCATCTGCGGCGGAGATCAGTCGTTCTGTTTCCATATTTGGACGATTGGTTGGTCAGAAATCAAATTCGGGCAGATATCCTCAGAGATCAGCAGTTCACCATCAAGCTGATTTCATCTCTAGGACTAATAATCAACGAAAAGAAGTCAGATTTAATTCCTGTCCAGAATTTTGTTTTTATAGGGATGGAATTTCTGACTCACAAGAACATAGTTCGAGTGCCATGGGACAGAGTACAAGACATTCTGAGTCTTGTACTCTGGTTCAAGAAACAAGAACAAGTATCAGCAAGACTATTCCTGTCTCTTCTGGGGAAGTTAAGTGCAGCTGCTCAATTTGTTGTTTTGGGCAGGCTACACTTACGTCCTCTTCAAATGGCTCTTTTTGCTCAGTGGAAACCTCATGTTCTACCATTAGAACATTGCATTCTGATCAATATGCAAATCAAGAGTCATTTGGAGTGGTGGAACAGCAGAGAAAGGTTTGCCCAGGGTGTACTTCTGAAACCACCCCTGCCATCTCACACTCTTTTCACAGACGCCAGTCTCTCCGGATGGGGTGCCCATCTGGAACCGGAGGGACTTCTGTTTCATGGTGTTTGGTCTCTGGACCAATCAGCGCTACACATCAATGTTTTGGAGATGAAAGCCATTCTGTTAGCTCTAAAACAGTGTCATCAACATGTCAACAATACCACAGTCATGATAGCCACGGACAATTCATCAGTGGTAGCTTATTTGAGGAAGCAGGGGGGTACCCATTCTCCATCTCTTTGCATGGAGGTTTGGGAAACTCTTCGGTGGTGCGACAAGAGAAACATAAACCTTCTTGTTCGCCACGTGCCCGGCAAATCCAACATACTGGCAGATCGGCTGAGTCGTCTGTCCAAGCCAATTTCGACAGAATGGTGTTTGGATCAGGCTGTTTGCAACCTAGTTCTATCAGTTACAGGTTACCCAAACATAGACCTGTTTGCGACTCGTCTCAACAACAGACTACCAGTTTATGTTTCCCCTATTCCAGACGACAGAGCTCTAGCAATAGACGCTCTATCAATGAATTGGGACCGGATCCATGCGTACGCATTTCCTCCGTTCGCTCTGATTCCGGCAATAATCAGCAAGATTCGTCAACATCAGTGCAAAATTGTTTTTGTAGCCCCATTCTGGCCCGAAGCATCTTGGTTCCCAGAGTTACTTCGGCTACTAGTAGCACCTCCCATCAGGCTTCCTGTAAAACAGCATCTGTTAACACAACTGCAGTTTGTGAGAAACAATATCGAAAACCTCAGACTCCACGTTTGGATATTGTGCGCAAATCAATCAGAGATAGAAGCTTTTCGGAGAAAGTTGCCGAACACGCCTCTAAAGCTAGACGAATTTCTACTAGAAAAGTCTATGATCTCAAATGGAACATTTTCTCCCGTTGGTGTCGTATCCGGGAGATTGATCCAGTCATGGCATCTCCAGGAAACGTAGCAGATTTTTTGTTACATATGTTTCAGGAGAAGAAATGTCAAGTTAGTACTGTAAAGGGCTACAGATCTACTATTTCTAATACCCTAAAGTTCAAGTCTGGGCAAAATATTGGCTCAGATCCTATAATTTCTGAACTTATTAAGTATATGGAATTACAGAGACCAATTCAAAGGTCTTTAGCTCCAAAATTGACCTTTCCTGTGTTCTTTCGTCTTTATGTGGCGAGCCTTTTGAACCTTTGCATCGGGCATCAAGGTTCTATCTCACCTTAAAAACCGTCTTTCTGCTTGCCATGGCAACGGCTAGACGGGTGAGTGAGATTCATGCCTTGTCTATTGATCCAGGTCATCTCAGATTCAACCAATCTGATGGCTCCGTTTCTTTAAGAACAGAGCCAGGGTTTTTAGCAAAAAATCAATTACCATCCATTTGTCCTGATGATATTTTGGTTCAAAATTTAGCTAAAACTGTTAAACGCAATGACTTTAACAGGCTTTTGTGTCCTGTTAGAGCTATTAAACGATACTTAAAAGTAACAGAGCCTATCCGGAAAAATAGGACAAGGCTATTTCTTCCCTTGAAGGGAAATCATGACATCAATAAGGGATCTATTTCCGGATGGATTGCTTATACTATTAGATTAGCCTATAAGAATTTGTCAAAATCAAAAGTAGCTTTACTTAAGATTAAGGCACATGAGTTGAGAGCCTTGTCAGCTTCCTGGTCTTATTTTAATAAAACTCCAGTTGAGGATGTTATTAAGGCTGCTGTATGGTCATCTAGGTCAACCTTTGCTAAGTTCTACCTTAGAGACTTAAATAGACAAGTAGAGAACCTCAGACTGTTGGGTCCAGTGGTTTCTGCGCAAAAGGTGGTGGGGGGACCATCTGGTCTTTCCAACCAAGACTGCTAATCTGAAGAGACTATCGTCCAAGGCCAAGCAAGACCAGTTCAAAGGTACTTGGATATAAATAGTTTTGTTTCATCCAGGGATTGAAATGGTGGAAATTTAGGTTTCTTTATTAGAAATACCCTTTATAATTCCATTATCATGGAATCTTAAGTTTCTACAGGATTAATCCCTGGATAAGAGGATCGTTCTGTGTGTGTGTCAAGAATCCAACCCTCCAAATGTGATTCTGCTATAGTTAAGCCTATTGGTGAGGAGATGAAGTTAAAATTTAGTTTTTAATTATAAAACTTATTTTAACGAAGATACTCACCAATAGGCTAACTTATATTGCCCATCCTCCCGCCCCTCATTCTTTGGGGCAAAGGAATTTCTGATGCACGTGCGCTTTCGCGCTCTTATTATGGTTCCCTGGACTGGTTCCATAACATACAGAACGGTCCTCAAACTTTGCGGGGAGTAAGGGAAACTGCTATAGTTAAGCCTATTGGTGAGTATCTTCGTTAAAATAAGTTTTATAATTAAAAACTAAATTTTAATATGTACCCCCTTGGTGCCTCTCGGAATTGGTTTGGTTTATTTTCGCGCCAAAATGGTTGCTGTTTACGTATTGGATTTTCGTCCAATCAAATAAGGTCTTATATACATGCTACAAAAGATATACAGCTAGTTGCAAACAGGTATTTTATTGGTTATTTTGGACAATTAGCGCCTGGCTGATGTCACTGAGGCGCATTTGTGTCAGGAAAGAAAAGCTGAAGTGTCCGAAGATACCCCACTGTCCGAAGATACCGGTAATGACCCTAACAATAACTTTTTGAAAAGGCAGCAGCCACATCCAGATACTGGCCAAATCTCTACCTTAGAATCTGGTGTCATTCAAACACATAAATTGATATTATTATTTTGGAAATTTGCTTACATGTATATGTTTTCCCCCTGCATTTCTGTAATGCAGGTTGAAAATAAATTGTAGTATAAGCCTGATCGGAATAATAATTAGCAAGTACAGTAGATCTATAGGAGGATTTAAAAAAAAACATTTTGTAGCCATTGCAATTGTAAAATATACTTCATCGGAATAGTAGAATAGAAGTTGGAAAAAATTGACTATTACGAAATTCATAAGAGTGCTTTAATTAAAAATTAATTTTCCTATTTCTTAACCAAAGCATATGTTGTGGGTACTCAATGAGACGGTTCTTTCGAGCACCCAAAACATGTGTGTAAACTGATGGATAAGAAAATATTCATTAATCTACACTGCGCTATGTGGCCCGGCAGTGTAGATTAATGAACATTTTCTTATCTGATGGATAAGAAAATATTCATTAATCTACACTGCCGGGCCGCGTAGAGCAGTCGGTAACGTGTCTGGCTACAGATGCGTGTCTGACTGCAGATCAAGGGGTCAGGAGTTTGATCCCGGTCCGGTCCGATACTTCCGTGGAGATTGATCATGAAATGATTTCTACGGTCATTCTCCTCCCTCCCGCTGATTTATTCAAGAAGGGTTGTTGTCAGTTACAAGCGTGCCCAGGAAAAAGTGTGTATAGGTGAACTGACCGTCCCGCAATGACCATAGCTGTTGACTTGGGACGTAAAGCAAACAAACAAACAATTAATCTACACTAAAAAAAGTTTGTCTTGACTATTTAATTTCAGGCAGCACCTAATGTGACTATTTCCCAGACAAACACTGCGCAGCCCTTACAGACAGCAGCAGCCCAGGTACCAGCTCTGGCAGGAATGCAACAAGTGGTGTTCCTAAACCCCACCCAGCTGGCTACAGCACTACAACCTCAGCTCTTGTTCCAGGCACCAGCAGGGGGACTGGTAGGTTACACATAGGTTTAGATAGGACTTTAGTTAAGAGTGCTCAGGTACCAGCTCTAGCAGGAATGCAACAAGTGGTGTTTCTAAACCCCACCCAGCTGGCTTCAGCACTACAACCTCAGCTCTTGTTCCAGGCACCAGCAGGGGGACTGGTAGGTTACACATAGGTTTAGATAGGACTTTAGTTAAGAGTTCTCAGGTACCAGCTCTGGCAGGAATGCAACAAGTAGTGTTCCTAAACCCCACCCAGCTGGCTACAGCACTACAACCTCAGCTCTTGTTCCAGGCACCAGCTGGGGGACTGGTAGGTTACACATAGGTTTAAAAAAAAAAAATATTTTCAGCGTAAAATTGTCAATATTTTCTTACCCACCAGTTTTGTTTTATGTCTTGGGTGCTCAAAAGAACCGTCTCAAAGAGACGGTTCTTTTGAGTACCCACAACATATGTTTGGTTGAGAACCCCATCCAGCTGGCTACAGCACTACAACCTCAGCTCTTGTTCCAGGCACCAGCTGGGGGACTGGTAGGTTATGCATAGGTTTAGATAAAAAAAACATTTTCAGCGTAAAATTGTCAATATCTTCTAACCCATCAGTTTTAACATATGTTTTGGGTGTTCAAAAGAACCGTACCATCGAGGTGGTCCTTTTGAGTACCCACAACATATGTTTTGGTTGAGAAATAAGAAAATTAATTTTCTGGTACGCTCTCTTAGCTTGAGCCCTGATAGTCAATATTTTCTTACCCACCAGTTTTATTATATGTCATGGGTGCTCAAAAGAACCGTCTCACTGAGACGGTTCTCTTGAGTACCCACAACATATGTTTTGGTTGAGAAATAAGAAAACTAATTTTGTATTACTCTTAACTAAGGGAGCGCAGTGGCTCAGTGGTAGAGTGCTTGACTCGAGACCAAAGGGCCGCGGGTTCAAGCCTCACTGGCGCCATTGCGTTGTGGTCCTTGAGCAAGACACATTTATCCTAGCTTTGTACTGGTTCAACCCAGGAAGACCCATCCCTATTTAATTGAAAGATTGTTGATGGGATGTAAAGAATCAAATCAAACAAAAAAAATCTTAACTAAAGGCCTTTAACTTTATTCGCTTTGATATGCATGCAGTGCACAAAGAAACTTGATTTTAACAGAGGAAATTCATTATTTAAGTTGAAATAGTGAGAATCTAAATGCAAACCCTTTATATTAAACCATACAAACTGCCACAAACCAGATCAAAATTGGATGAAAAGTAAGAAAGTTACAGATATTTGTATGGTTGAAAATTGGATGGCAGCCATTTTAGGCTGTGCGCTGTCACACATCCCTAATTAAATATGCATAAATAGAATAACTAATTGCCTGCTTTACATCATATAGATGCCTTTTAACACTTATAAACAGAGTAGACCGAGATCAGGCAGCTCTTGTAAGAATATTTTTGCTGTTTTTCCAGTTTTTAAGGAAAATGAGAAGAGTAAGTGTTCTGTTAATTTCATTGCATAAGGAAGCATTAGAACCGACTGTGCATGCATAAAAATGTTCTTTTTTGATGTTGCAGCATTCTATTGTTACTATGTTATTGTGGTTGTGTTTGAATTAAATAAATTGTTATAAGTTTATATTTACATTTTCAAAGCAAGTCTTTAATGAATCTTTAGATTTTTTGCAACCCTTCATAGCCTCATGAACGACACAAAATTTGATTGACAGCTGCCAAGCTCACTTGCCTGTGCAATTCGCTTCAAACATCGAATTCATTCGCCAAATGTGACACTGGTGTTGTGATTGACAGCGAGCCACACCTGAATCACACATTCAAAACAAGCTTCTTGTTTGCTCCATTGGCTGTCCGGGTTCACACTGGCTGTTCTGCTTTTCCGTTTTACACTCCAACAAACCCGTTAATATGATTAAATATTAAATACAAAATTGTTTTATCTCCTAATAATTTCTATTAAGTTATTCATAATAAAATGTAAATATAAGTAATAAATTCAATTTTTGGAAGATTCATGGAATCATGAATACTTCGGGTCTCTTGCAAAGTTAACGTGAAGCCCGGGCTCCACGTTAACTTTGCGAGAGACCCAAAGTATTTATGATTCCATGAACCTTCCAAAAATTGAATTCATTTCTTAAATATGTCCCAGGTTATCCAGTATCATGGGGTGGTAATGATGAAATGCAATAATATCCATAGGTCTAGATAAGCAAATTGTTTGGGCCTAAAATCGTTACTATTTTCTTATCCATCAGTATAAACTTATATGTTTTGGGTACTAAAAAGAACAGTCTCATTGAGACGGTTCTTTTGAGTACCTACACCATATGTTTTGGTTGAGAATTAAGAAAGACGCATCCTTATCTGGAGGCTATGCTATATACCCTGAATTAAATATGCAATTGGTATTTAAAAATACGCAGGTTTCGTAAACATCCATTTGACTTGGAAGCTTATCTGACACTCTGTAAACATTTCAATACAGCTATGCTGTGAATAGTATATGTTTTAGGTACACAGTGTGACTCTTTCTCAGGTTGCCATGTGTTGGTCTCTAGAGTGTGTGATTGTGGCATTTACTGGTCATATTCACTTAGTTTTGACAAACACATTCTGTTTAATTTTGATTTTAACTTCTTCAAAGTTTTCATAATCAGTTTAAATTTTGGCAGTTCATTTTACATTGTGGCTTTTATAACAAATGTGGAAACCATAGGACCAGTTAAGCAAACTTTTTTAGCATAAAATTGTATATTTTTTTCGTTAAATAGCATGTGTTTTGGGTGCTCAAAAGAACCATCTCAATGAGTATAGAATTGTCCATTGTCCATTTTTTGTTTTTATGCCACCTGATAATCATTTTGTGTTTTAAGGGGTCACAGGTCTAACTTTTAATAAAATGATGTTTTTTATGTCATATCCCTGCAAACAGTGCAGATGCTTCATTGAAATGCAACAGTATGTGGAATTTCATCTGGATCTTCAGTTTGCCAAAGTACCTGTTTATTGGTATCTAGAATGAAAAAGATTTTAGAATGACTTAACACTTTAACCTCATAGAGACGCCTTTTAACACTAGCAAACAGAGCAGACCCAGATCAGGCAGCTCTTGTAAGATCTGATTTTGTAAGAGCTGCCTGATCAGGGTCTACTCTGTTTGCTTATGGAAATATGATTAGATATTATCCTTCTCTATTGGTCTGGACCTGACAAGTTATTTCTTTGTTCTATGTACAAACTTAAAAATGAGTGGAAGAGTGCTTGACTCGAGACCGAGGGGCCGCAGGTTTGAGCCTTATCGTCGTCACTGCGTTGTGTCCTCCAGCAAGAACATTAATCCTAGCTTAGTACTGGTTCAACCCAGGAAGACCCATCCCTTTATGACTGAAAGATTGTTGATGGGACATAAAGAATCAAATCAAACTAACAAACTTAAAAATGTATTTATATAATTATTCATAGTAGGTGGAGCTATGCATGAATATTCATGAAGGAATGGGTAAACAGAGATGCATCAAGAACCAATATCTCTATGCCAACTCTATAATTTCATATTGTTTTTTCAGGGTAACCTTATCATTCCTGGCTTAACAGCAACTGCAGTAGTACCAAATCAGACATTGAACCAAACTCCAGTCAAAGTCCAACCTACCTCAGTTGCTTCAGTAACCACAACCCCGCAGCAACTACCTCCTCCCATGCCGTCACCAGTTACTACCGTAGACACAACGATATCATCACCAGAATCTCCCACAATCAAAACAGATTTACAGTCACTACAATTACCTCCGGTAAGTACCTTCTATCAGCTTATGATCACTTCTACCCCCCCCCCCCCCCCCCCCCCAAAAAACTACCTCCTCCCATGCCGTCGCCAGTTACTACCGTAGACACAACAATATCATCACCAGAATCTCCCACAATCAAAACAGATTTACAGTCACTACAATTACCTCCGGTAAGTACCTTATATTAGCTTATGGTCCCCTCTATCCCCCCAGCAACTACCTCCTCCCATGCCGTCGCCAGTTACTACTGTAGACACAACGATATCATCACCCGAATCTCCCACAATCAAGACAGATTTACAGTCACTACAATTACCTCCTTAAGTACCTTCTATTAGCTTATGGTCACTTCTACCCCCGCAGCTACCTCCTCCCATGCCGTCACCAGTTACTACCGTAGACACAACGATATCACCACCAGAATCTCCCACAATCAAAACAGATTTACAGTCACTACAATTACCTCCTGTAAGTACCTTCTATTAGCTTATGGTCACTTCTTCCCTACAGGGGGCTAGAATCCCCTAGATGCAAACTGATTAAATGATTGCTTCTCAGAAATCTGTATGAGAGTGAATTAAGTTTTTATGTGTCAGGGCCTTTTCCAGCCATTTTGGGAAAAGGCCCCTGGCTTGAATTGGGAAAAAATATGCGGCATTTTGGGACATTTTGGGATTTTAGAAGTGTAAACTACAAAATAATATATACTATTGTGCGACATTTCGAAACACGAATACAGATGACATTTTGGTGTAAATAGCACATAACAAAAACATCCCAGTGTGCCGAAATGCTATCAAGGTCAGTTACAGCCCAGCTCAGAGAGCAATTCTGCGGCTATTGCTCCCAGGTGAGATTTTTTTTTACCTTCAGATTGGGAATTTTATTTTTGGAAATTGGGAAAAAGGAGGATATTTTGGATTGGGAATGGGGCCTAATATCGGACCCTGATGATAGGGACAAAGGCCCTGCACTGTATTTGCTTAATCCTTGAGGCACCAATTAACTCACAACCCCACAATGGTGTCAGAAGTAATCAGGTTCATATATATATATTTTTTCAGGAAGAGAACATAGATTTGGAAGAACTAGAACAATTTGCCAAGTCTTTCAAGAGGAGACGTATAGAACTTGGTATGTATACTCAGGGTTCGCACAGGCTTGAAAAGTACTTGAATATACAGAATTATGCCTGAATTTAGGATTTAAGTGCTGAGAATTAGGCAATTTATTTTGATTTTGCTCCAGGATTTGTGTCCCTTAGGAGTCTAGGAATTAACTGGCCTGCAGCACTGTTGTTCTGTATAGCATAAATCACAATGACATTTCAACCAAAACATATTTTGTGGGTACTCAAAAGAACTGTCTTGATGAGATGGTTCTTATGAGCACCTAAAACACATGTTTAAACTGATGGATAAGAAAAAAAATCACAATTTTAAACATTTTTTTTTTTTTGGGGGGGGGGGGGCTTAACTGGCCGTATGTCCCTACTTCGCCTATGTAACTCATTCCTTTACAGTGGCATCTTTTGTCATCTACTGATAAACTTTGCAAACAGTTTGGACCCAGATCAGGTCCAAACCCTTTGACACTGATAATGGTCTTGAAAGAATTTTTGAAAGCAAGTTAATTTTGAAAAAAGTCAGCAGATGACTAGAAAAATATGAATAATTACCCAGCTTTCAAAGAGTTACTATAGATTCTTCAGATCATGTGACCATGCCCCTAGGCCTTACAATATATAGCAACTTTTATGCCATTGAAACCGCACTGTACCTTTTAAAATCAGGAACTCTGGAGAAAATTATATAAACTAGATATTGAAAATTGATTGTTGCAAACTTAATGATAGCCTAAAGGTGAGCCTGTTAGGCGCGTTGCTGAATTTCATATAAGGCTTACTTTTTGAGAAAACTTACCTCATCGTCATAAAGGATGAAACCAGTCTCAAATCAAACCTAAATGTCTCTCCTTTAATTTTGATTGGGTCGTACGTTCGAAAATTGGTAGCATCATATCTAAAAAGGGGGAGATAACTCTATCCTTGCAAAAAAGGGAATTGTGAAGTACGAATTTCGGAACGATTTTTTGCAGTTTTAAAGCATTATTTTTTCGTAAATAATTTTATTTTCTAAAATTAATTTAACTTTTATTTATTTTTAAATCAAATTTGGCTCATTTTCTTCATTTGCAGATATAGTTAATGAGGGATAACTCTTACTACCCTATAAAATAGAACATTTACCTCGATATCGTTTCTAATAATACCGTTTTTTTTAGTTAAAATGTGTAAAACTTGATCAATTCGAAGAAAAATATAAATTAACTATTCAAAAACATGATTAACAGCATTCTGACAAATGCTTGACAGCTCGGAAAATCGCTTGCAAAGTTGCTACCCCCGTGTGAAAAATATTCTGTTTTCGTGCATTTCACCAATACACTTGATATACTATTAGGCGCAGTTTCTGAATGCTTTTGAGAAAATTTACCTCATCGTCCTAAAGGATGAAACTAGTCTTTAATTGAAAATGAATATCTATACTTATTTTTTGTTTGGGTCGCACACTCAGAAATGGGTAGCGTCATATTGAAAAAAGGGGAGATAACAAAATCACGAATAACGAATTTTAAAAGTATCAAGTATGCATTTTTACCTGCAGACAAAGGGTCCTACACATTTCTTTTAGGTAATTTTGTATGCGTAATCCGAAAACCAATGTTTATAAGCTGAGAAATGGCGTCTCACTGAGCTTATTTGCATGTTTTCAAGATGGCCGCCAAAAGCATACAGAATCTTACATTGTTGTTGATTCATTGTTTAATGTACCTCGGAATATTTGTGGGGTGTCTGTGTTGGTCTTTCTTTTATTGTGCATCTCTTTGTGTTCTTTCTATTTTTGTTAACACCTTGACAAGGAAGAGAATGATAGTTGCTTTGCTTTAATTGTCTTCCTGATGTCTTGTGACTGTAAGTGTTCTGTTGCTCTTCCTCACGATGCCGTGGGTTTATCTGCAGTAGTGAGTGTGATTTTTCTTGTTTATACTGACTTACTTTTTGCTTATCTAGTGTCCAGCTATTATAATGAATGTTCATTTATAACACTCTCTTTAACTAATCTCAAGCTTTTAAAGTGATAAGCGAGAAATGAGTTTTGAGAATCGACCAGTAGCTTTGATTTAACTGTCGTCATAATGTCCATTCTTCCTAGCAATACCCACAAAATGTGTTACACTATCTATATATCAAAAGTAAAAGCATTTAAATTCCTTAGAACTCAATGGTCGAAGTAGACCGGCCTTGCGTCCTCAGGACAACTTCTCATGGGCGTCAAATTGTTTTCTGAGACCGCCTTCAATAGGTAAAAGTATTGCCCTGAAAATAACCCCATTTGAGCTATGTGAAATTGCGTGGTTCCCATGGCAACAAACAACAGGCTTCAAAACAGTTGGGTATGTCCATACAAATTACTTATATATCAGCAGAAACTCATCCTAAAGTACTTGGTAAAAAACCCAAAGTAAGACATAGCAGCTTCATTCAGCGGTAAAGTATGCTAATGATCAAATATGCATGTTCATGAAAATTAATGAATACATTAGGAAATCTAAAAAAAAATAAAAGGGTGTACCCACAAAGATACTTACAACTCAGCTGCGAATTATTTTAGGCAACCACTCTTGATACCAAATAATGCCAAAGCACTGCACGTTTATCAAATTGTCCATTTACATATTTTCTAACATTCTCACGCATAAATATTAATCAAAATATAAGAAAATAAGAGAAAATTTTGGAAAAATTAAATGGGTGTACTTACAAAATTACGCCTATGTCAGTTGCTAGTTATCCTATTCTCAAATTAAAGCCTAGCACTAATTTTTATCTTTCTGTGTTCTTCTTTCTTTTTAAATGTTTTCTTATATATTCATGAGTATGTAAATGAGATCATTTGTATATTCATCATTGGGTCAACGAGCTATATCTCAACTTTTAATTTGGTACCATGTTTTGTAGTCCAGGATATATGGCAGCTGAAATATAAGTTATTTTGTACGTCAACCTACTTAGGTTTTCTACTCATTTTGACTTATTCTTTTTGTGTGTTCTTTATTATTCGTGAATATGAAAATTAGATATTTCGAATATATATATAATCATAGGGTAGCATACCTGTATCTCAACTATTATTTGTTACCAAGTTTTGTAGTCTAGAATAGTAAGCAGCTGGCGTAGAGGAAATTTGGTAGGGATATCACCTTAATTAATCTACCAATCTTGTCTTATTTCTTATGTTTACATTAATATTTATGGGTATTCAAATTAGATCATTTGTATATTTAATCATTTTTATCAAATGAAAATGTCTCAAATATTACTTAGTACCTAGTTTTGAAGTTAATCATAGTTAGCAGCTGACTTAGTGGTTATTTTGAACGTAAATCACCTGATTTTTATACAAATTACCTCTTTTTTCTTAATTATTCATTAATATTCATGAATATTCAAATAAAATTACTCGTAAATCAAATCATTTTTGTCAAAATGCAATGTCTCAAATTGAATTTGGTACTAAGTTTTTGCAGTCTACGATAGGTAGAAGACATATAGGTAATTTTGTAGCTATACCCCCTTAATTTTTTACCTATTTTCTCTTATTTCTTACGCTTTCATTCATATTCATGAATATTTAAATTAGAAAATTCGTGTATTCTATCATTTTGATCGAATGGCTATGTCTCAACTTTTATTTGATACCAAGTTTTGTAAGATAGGATAGTTATCAGCTAGCGTCATTTTAATTTTGTAGGTATACCACCTTAATGTTTCTAACAATTTTGTCTTCTTTCTTATGTTTACATTAATATTCTTTGATATTTAAATTAAATAATACGTATATTTAATCATTTTAGTCAAATGGCTATGTCTCAACTTTTATTGGGTACCAATTTTTATAGTCTAGGATAGTAAGCAACTGGAGTACAAGTAATTTTGTCGGTATACCCCCTTAATATTTCTACCAATTAAGCTTAATTTCTTATGTTTACTTTAATATTCATGAATATCATGAATATCTAAATTAGATAATTCGCATATTAAATAATTTTGGTTAAATGGCAATGTCTTAACTTTTATTTGGTACTAAATTTTATAGTCTAGTCTAATAAACAGCAGACATATAGGACACTTTGCAGGTATACCACCCTCATTTTTCTACCAATTTTCTCTTATTTTTATTTTTTACATTAATATTCATGAATATTCAAATTAGATAATTCGTGTATTTAATTATTTTGGTCAAAATACAATGCCTCAACTTTAATTTGGTACCAAGATTTGTAGTCTACAATAGCTAGCAGTAGATATATAGGTAATTTAGAAGGTATACCACCTTATTTTTTCTATAAATTTTCTCTTATCTCTTATACTTTCATTAATATTCATGAATATTTAAATTAGATAATTCGTATATTTCATCATTTTGATCAAATGGCTATGTCTCATCTTTTATTTGGTACCAGGTTTTGTAAGATAGGATAGTTAGCAGCTAGCGTCCTGGTAATCTTTAAAGTATACCCCTTTATTTTTCTACAATTTTTGTCTTATGTCTAACGTTTACATTAATATTCTTGTACATTTAAATTTGGTAATTCCAATATTTAATCATTTCGGTCAAATGGCAATGTCTCAACTGTTATTTTGTACCAAGTTTTGAGGTCTAGGCTAGTAAGCAGCAGACGTATAAGACATTTTGTAGGTATACCCCCTTAATTTTTCTACCAATTTTGTCTTAGTTCTTACGTTTACATTAATATTCATGAATATTTAAATTAAATGATTCGTATATTTAATCATTTTAGTCAAATTGCTTTGTCTCAACTTTTATTGGGTACCAAATCTTGTTGGATAAGATAGTTAGCAGCTGGTGTTGAGGTAATTTTGTAGGTATACCTCTTAATTTTTCGACCAATTTTCTCTTATTTCGTATGTTTTCATTCATATTCATGAGTATGCAAATTAGATCATTCGTATATCTATTCAGTTGGTCACTTTGCCAATGTCTCTACTTTAATTTGGTACCACGATTCTTAGTCTAGAATGATAAACAGCGACATATAGGTAATTTTGTTGGTGACACCCCTTAATTTATTCTACATTTTTTCTCATTTCTTATGTCTTCATTAATATTCTTAAATATGCAAATTAGATAACAATAATATCTAATAAGAGCGTCATATTGATGTTTCTGAAATTCTACTTTATCTATTCAAGAAAGAAAGACTAGATATTTCAAACAGATATACTTTTGTGTGAGTAATTAAAAAAAAGCAGAGAAGCAGTATTTCATGGAGGTACATAGCGACGCTCAACTATGCTGATTTTACATTATTTCTAGTACCAGAGTTACCTCCCCATTTTATGAATGCCGATACTCGATTTTAACGTATGATCCTCACTAATGGATAGTACAGATATATTTATCTTTAATTGAGGCATGTATTATCTTTTAGGACAATAATGTAAGTTTTCTCCAAAAGTAAATCAGCGAATCTCCTATGCTCGTATCAAGTGTATTGGAAAAATGCATTAAAACGCTGTTTTTTCCACACAGGGGTGGCAACTTTAGAAGCAAATTTCTGAGCCATCAGGCATACCAGGATGCGGCAAATCATGTTTTTGAAAATCGAAAAGACAATTGTTTCAGAAATTATGAAGTTTTGCGGATTCTGATAAAATATATCGGTATTATAAGGAATGATATAGAGGGAAATATTAAATTTTATAGGGTAGTAAGAGTTATCCCCCCAAAATATTATGTTCAAATTTATAAAAACCAATAAAATTCATACAAATATAAATGACAGTAAACTTTCTTTTAGAAAATAAAATAATATGCGAAAAAGAATGTCTTTTTGTCAATACAAAATCAGTTTAAAAACCGTACTTTACGTTTCCGTTTTTTTGCAAACAATGAGTTATCTCCCCATTTTTAAAATATGACGCTACCAATTTTCGAGCGTACGACCCCATCAGAAATAAAGTAGAGTCATTTATCTTGAATTTAAGACCTGTTTCATCCTTTATGACGATGAGGTAAGTTTTTTCGAAAATTTGAATTTCAGCAACGCGCCTATGTGTCAGGTGAATACTGATTGTATCTTTTGAACCCTGATTGATCATTTTTATGCCCTGGTCGGGTATCAAAGATTGTGGGCATATTGCTTTTGGACTCTATGCATGCATGCAGCAACTTGACCATTGGTCGTATTTTAGCTGCATGGCCTACTGCTTTGAAACATATATGTTTTGAGTGCTTAAAAGAATCATCTCATTGAGATGGTTCTTTTGAGTACCCAAAGCATATGTTTTGTTTGAGAAATAATAAAATTATTAGGGACCTGCTCATAAATGTTTGAAATGATTTTGGCATACGTTAAAAATTTCATTGTCTCATTAGCTGTTCAGTAGGTAATAGACAAAACAAAGATCTTAATGACAAATGGTAGCTTAATAAAGGTTGAAAGTAAGGCAGAATGTTCCCCTTGGAGCATTCTGCAATACTTTCAACCTGCATTAAGTGATCGTTGGTCTTGAAAACCAATTTTGGTCTTCTTTTGAGTGGCAGCTTAAGACAGGTTTCACTGTATTTCTATTTCTTGCAGGTTTTACTCAGGGTGATGTTGGACTTGCTATGGGAAAGTTATACGGTAACGATTTTAGCCAGACAACGATCTCGAGATTTGAGGCTCTTAACCTTAGCTTTAAGAATATGTGTAAATTAAAACCTCTGCTTCAGAAATGGCTGGATGATGCAAATACTTCCACTAGTGTTCAAACTACAACTGTGTCCACGGTCGACGGTGACATGAGTGCGCCATTAAGTCCCGACACACTCGCATCACGGCGGCGGAAGAAAAGAACGAGCATTGAAACGACAATCCGAGTGTCACTGGAGAAAAGTTTTCTTTCAAATCCTAAACCGACGTCGGAAGAAATATCGTTGTTAGCGGACAATTTGAATATGGAGAAGGAGGTGATACGGGTCTGGTTTTGTAATAGAAGACAAAAAGAGAAAAGGATTAATCCACCGTCATCTTTCTCATCAATGCAAATGTTGAATCAAATAAACATGGCGACAGCCGCGGGAACAGTTACGCCAGCGTCGCCATTAACAACAGTGTCTACATCAGCTGTGCCTGTGTCATTAGTCAGTAATATTACAAACTCCCCACTCAATGTTAATCTCACGAGTAATAACAGTTTGCAACAATCCTACGCTACAAATGAAAGCAAAATTGTTTTTAAACGTGTAATGGCAGGGGATGAAACAAAATTAGTGCAAGTTTATTCAGGGTTGGCCCGGAAATGAAATTAACCCTTTATACGCCAATCTCAACAAAAGTAGTCTGCTTTTCTCGTCTGCTGAAATGTTTAAGATGCCTCTTTGGCAGACAGTGTGGACCCAGATCAGGCTGCTCCTATAGGAGCAGTCTGTTCTGGGTCCAAGCTGATTGCTTCTATACTTAATTCGTCAGTAATGTTAGGCAATTATTTGCAGCAGACGACTTCAGCAGACTACATTTTCAGATGCATTTTTTTCTTGGCGCTTTAAGGGTTAACTCTTTGCATGCAGGGTAATTTTGCATGCTCTAATGGTATTTGAAGATTTGTTTTAAATAAACATTAAAAAAAAGATATATCAGGAATACCAACAGTGTCAAACAGTTTTGATCAAGATGAGGCCCAACATTTTGTTCAGGCTTAACAGGGTCCAAACTGTCTGCTAAAGTTATCAGGATACAACAAAAATGGCAATACAGTGTACCTAGATTAATGGGCTATCCGAATTGCGGGTTTTCTTATTTCTTTATCAGAACATTTTATGGTGCTAATTGCAAGTTGAAAGAGCACTATGACAATTGTTTTATGAGGAGCTCCACAGGTAAGCAAAAAATCTCAGCGTAAAATTGTAAATATTTTCTTACCTATAATATTTAGCATATGTTGTGTGTGCTCAAAAGGACCGTCTCAATGAGATGGTTCTTTTGAGTACCCACAACATATGTTTTGGATGAAAAATATGAAAGTTATTTTCTCTTACGCACTCTTTACTAAAGTCCTGAGCTCCATAGCTCAGTTGGTAGAGTACCGGACCTGTGACCAAGAAGAGTTTGAGTAGTAGAATCACACCTGTTGCATTGTGAGTGTCCATGTCTGCTTGAGAAAGACTAGAAAGACTATTTTATTGCTTAGTACTGGTTTGATCCGGGAATAACATTCCAGCCTGACATGACTGAAAAAGTGTTGACTGCATTTACTCAAAACAAACGACAATAAAATAAATATCAAGTTTGCTAATGTTCATCACTCTGTATAAGCCAAACTATCAATGCCCCCCCCCCCCCCCCCAGCCCGGATATTGTTTTTGGTGCAGATCCTGTCGGCATAGGCATCCATTTTTTCGTTTCTGTGCATTAATTTCTGAACCAGTTGATTGATTTTGACCAAACTGGCATTCTTGGGAGGAGGGGAAGAGTTGATTAGATTTTGGTGACCTTGACCTTATTTTCAAGGTCATAGGGGCACTTTGAAATGTCATATTTTGACCAAAATAGGGTCTTTGTATGATATCTCTTGATTTGTACAATGCATTCTAGCTAAACTTAATGTATTGTTTCATTGTGACAAAATGTAGAGTTGATATGGTTTTGGTGGCCTTGACCTAACTTTCAAGGTCACCTCATTTCAAGGTCATCATCTTTAAAAAAAACTGTAAATTCAGCCTTTTCTGAGCTCTGTCTTCTGAACCAAAGGTTTTTTCTGCACCAAACTTGCATAGATACATGTTATTTGTTTTGAGACATAAAAGAGTGAATTAGATTTTAATGACCTTATATTCACGGTAACCACAGCACTGACCAAAATTGTGTTTGTGCATGCTCTACCTTGAAATAATTGATGGAACCAGTGATTTTATTGCCTTTTTTTGTAATTCCCAATAAAATCCTCAGGTTGGGAAAAAATCTCCAAAATTAGGAAAATACAGGCCTTTTTTGGATTGGGAAGCAGTCTGTATTCGGCTGTAAAATAGGCTTAACAAAATCACTGGGAACATTGTGACACAATAAAGAACAGTAAGCATTCTTGCCAAATCCTATTGCGCAGGCATGAGAATGTTCAGGATTGATCAGGATTTCCTGATTGAGTACTGGCATATGATTTACATAATGCCAGTGGTTTTTGCTGAAATTTATTTTTGAACAAAGGTAAACTCAATTTTAGATATAAATTAAGCATAAACTGACTGGTTTCTATTGATATTTTGTGATTTTAAACCTTTAATAAGTGATTGCTTTTCTCCATTTTGGAGTCAACCTACATATTTTCCTGATTGAGAATGGCTGACTGTTCTCATCCCTGATTGCGGTTGGGGGGGCATAGTTTTCCTCTGAAAACACAGTTTAACACTGCTTTAATGTTTATTTTCCTATTACTACCAAAAGAATTACCGTGGTTACTCAAAAGAAACATAACAGTGTTATTGGCCAGCACACAAGATTTTGTTACTTAATCAAACAAGTGCAAAAGCCTCCATGCTGAAGATCCAGCGAAGCTGCAGGTCTAATTTTTTATCTGAGCCTTTTTCTACATTCATATTTTGTGTATACCGGGCCGCGTAGCGCAGTTGGTAATGTGTCTGACTGCAATTCCAGGGGTCGTGAGTTCGATCCCGGCCCGGTCCCATACTTTCGTGGAGATTGATCATGAAATAATTTCTACGGTCATTCTCCTCTCTTAGGCTGATTCATTCAAGAAGGGTTGTTGTCAGTTACAAGCTTAAGTATGTGCACGAATTACTGGTTATCCGCTTGTTCAAGCCTGCCCAGGAAAAAGTGTGGTTAGGTGAACTGACCGTCCCGCAATGACCATAGCTGTTGACTTGGGACGTAAAGCAACAAAAAAAAAACTTTGTGTATCTGCGACATGAAGGCTCTTACAAGCTTGTGCATAAGTGCAGGCTTGACTCAGTCTTTGTGTATCTGCGACATGAAGGCTCTGACAAGCTTGTGCATAAGTGCAGGCTTGACTCAGTCTTCGTTGCTTGCCAATGTGACTGGGACCAAAATCTTATGTGTTGGCCCATCTTTTTAAAATTCTTTTTGGGTATACACAAACCATTCCTTGATAAATACAAAAATGGTTAGGATGTACACTTCAGACCCCATAATAATGGGTAATTATAATTTTATTTCCTTATTTCTCAACCGAAACATGTTGTGGTTATTCAAAAGAATCCTCAATGAATAGTTTTTTGAGCACTCAAAACAGATTAAAAAAATCACATTTTTGTGCTTAAAATTGCTTATCAGCACAGAAGCAGAACCCTAATGATGTACAGATTAAGAAAGGGGTCCACTTTGTAGGAATGACATATGAAAGCTTATTACCCCTTTGAAGACCAGAAACCCCAAAATGGGTACTTTGGCAAAGAGTAAAGACCCAGATGAAATGCCGTATAATGCAGCACTTCATCAGGGTCTCCAATGTTTGCTAATTCAAAATCTATCTTCAGATAAAAGAAATTGGGGGAGGGGGATTATAACCTGTGACCCCTCAGTATATACAATGGACCATCCGGACTTACCTGTATCAAACTCTATGGGAAACTCCATTGGTCCAAAAAGGGTTTATGTATAAAAGTATTCAATATTTAAGAAATGAATTCATTTTTTGGAATGTTCATGGAATCGTGAATACTTCGGATCTCTTGCAAAGTAAGTGAAGCTCAAAGGGCTTCACGTTAACTTTGCAAGATACCCGAAGTATTCATTATTCCACGAACATTCCAAAAAGGATTTCTAGCGATAAGGCGGGCTATTTCCCTAAATGAGACATTCGTTTTATTTTGTTGAAATAAGGACTGGGAGACACTAGGCACATTCAAGAAATACATATAGACCAGCCGTATATGCACCCTTGCACCAAAGTCTGTGTATTTAGCGGTCTATTTTTGTCAGATGTTTGATGACTTCATTGGCTTGAACAACCCCTCCCCCCCCCCCCCCCCAACCCAAGACGTCCTTTACATATTTTGTATATGTTTATAGCAATCCTATCAATGTCCAAGGGGCTAGCGACCTATCAATGTCCAAGGGGCAAAGCATCTAAAAACAAACTGAAAGTCACCAATTTCATCTTTCCAATGAAAAACATCACAATTTTTTGTACATTTCGTATGCATGCGCAGAAGAAAATATTGTAATTTTTTGGAAATGAAGGCCACTTCTATCCATAACAATTTAGCACTTTCAATTTTTGAAAACTATCATTTGCATTTCTCAAATTCTGATCTAAATGGAACACAGTATATTAAAGATGTAAAATGAGGGGTGGGAGTAGAAAGCGCAAGTTTCCACGGCTTTGTTATTGCAGAATCGCTTTGAAACGAATGTTGATGCTTGCTCTGAATATTTTACTATCGAACCATACCCGTTTTAAAAATATAGCAATTTGAAAATTTGGTGTTTGTAATCATGTCAACTAGGGAAAAAATACACCTTATCGCTAGAGCTCCTTGAATTTATTGCTTATATTTACATTTTATTATAAATATCCAAAATATAAAAATTGTTTTAATTTAGGGGGAAATACAGTTTTGTATTTAATATGTAATCATATTAATGGTTTTGTTGGAGTGTAAAACCGGAAAGCAGAAAAGCCAGCGTGAACACAGACAGCCAATGGAGTACACAAGAGGCTTGTTTTGCATGTGCGACTCGGGTGTGGTTTGCTGTCAATCACAACACCAGTGTCACTTCTGGCAAATGAGGATGATGTTCGAAGCGTATTGCATGGGAAAGTGAGCTTGGCAGCTGTCAATCAAATTTGTGTAATTCATGAGGCTATGAACAGATGCAAAAATCTAAAGGCTTATTAAAGGATTGATTCGAAAATGTAAAAAATATTTCACAGTATTGGCCGGATAAATGCATTTTTATTTGTTGATTTACGAGAGCATGCCCTTATATTTTTGCCACTCAAGAAAATTAAAGGTGCCCTTTCTTATTTTATTTTAACTTAATCTGATTTATGGCCCTCCTTTTTTGAAGGAAAATGATACCATTTTACCTGTATTTTAATGATAGTTTACCTTTTGTTTTATCAAGTGAAGCTTTTTAGCTCACCGGAGCCGAAGACTTAACTGAGGTATAGTATGCCAATGGTCTGCCCTCAATCATCATTGTCCACATTTTCAAGGAAACCTATCAAAACATGTTTTTTCATATGACGTGGCATCTGAGAGTGAGGTAACGCCATGCATTAAAATCAATAAACCACAAATGGTTTACAGATTTTCGGGAAACGTTATGAAATAACGCTTTTAACGTCACGCATATGGCAAAACCCTACCATTTTCACGCCAAAAAATGATTTCAAGCCTTGCATTTTATCGCTTTTCCCAAACTGGTTTAATAAATTCAATTAAGTAAGATCCTCTATTTAACTAATTTGAATAAGAAAATAATCACAATTTAACCCATAAAAATCCCTTATCTGAATCTTTGAAGTGTTTTTTCTTTTTGTTTTATTTTTTGTACCATCAATATTAAATAATTGTTGATCCCATTAAATTTGCATACTGGGTAATTTTTTATGCTCGAGTTGTCATCTGCTAAATTTTTATGCTTGAGTTGTCATCTGCTGACTTTGCAAAATTAACTTTTCCAACTACAAAAATTATGTAGGAACACTGATATATCAGAGTGTCGCAAAGGCCTCTGATAAGGTGCCACGCAGGAGGCTATTACACAAATTGGACTATTATGGGATAAGTAGGTTCATCCACAAGTGGATCAACTCATGGCTCTCTTGGCACACTCAACAAGAAGTTTTAGATGGTCAAGCCTCAGATAACACCCAGTGTTATTCGGTGTACCCCAGGGGTTGGTTTTAGGACTGATCCTGTTATAAGCTCACCTGAGTCGAAGGCTCATGGGTGAGCTAATAGTATACCAGTCACTCCGGCTAATGTCCGTCAACATATCCAAACATCTCCTCTGAAACCACTGGGCCAATTAAACTCAAATTTCATATTGAGACTCCTTAGGATGCGGGAACGAAAGTTTGTTCAAATGGTACTGGTCACATGACCAAGATGGCGGCCATGCTCATAATGGTTAAAACCCTTTTAAAATCTTCTCCAGAGCTAGAAGGCCGATTGCCTCGGGACTTGGTATGTAGCATTAGGGATGTGGGCCTACCAAGTTTGTTCAAATGATGATCCTAGGTTGACCTTGACCTATTTAACGTCAAGGTCAAATTTGCTTCCTAATGCATTTAAATGGGAAATTTTCTTTTTGAAAGCTGTAGAAGCCTTTGTCATTATTCTTACTTGATATGTTTAACCTAATGAGACAATTGCTATAAATAAGTTCCAAAGGTCAAGGTTGACTTTTCAGCTAAGTTGTTCATATTGGAGTCCCATCAATATATTAAAAACTAGTTTTCTCACAAACCATCGGCCCATTTGATCTCAAATTTCATGTGAAGGCTCCTTATGCTAAGTAAGCCAAAATTTAAAGATGACTGCCATGCCCATATATGGTAAAAACCCATTAAAAATCTTCCTCTCCAGAACCAGAAGGCAGGTGACCTTGGGACTTGGTATGAAGCATTGGGGATGTGGGGCCTACCAAGTTTGTTTAAATGATGATCCTAAGTTGACCTTCATATTTGCTTCCTAATGCATTTAACTGGGATTTTTTTTTTTTGAAAATTTGATTTTTTGAATACTGTTGAAGCCAGTCATTATTCTCACTTGATGTGTTAAACCTAATGAAATAATGCCTATAAATAAGTTTCAAAGATCAAGGTTGACCTTTAACTTTTCATCCAAGGTCGCTCATATTGGAGTCCCATCAACACATTAAAACATAGTTTCCTCAGAAACCACTAGGCCAATTGACTCAAATTTCATATGAAGACTCCTTATGATAGGTTAGCCAAAATGTATACCAATTGTACTGGTCACATGACCAAGATGGCCACCATGACCATATATGGTAAAAAACGTTTAAATATAATTTCAAGGTCATCGTCATTTCAATGAAACTTTGCATTGATGTAACAGACGTCATCATGACGTTACTTGTTCCTGCCGAAAGTGTTATGTAACGTGACATGATATTATCCACTGAATAACAGTAACGTTGTATGATAAAGTGAAATAAATTATTTTTGAATATCTTTGAAAATGGTTTTGACATGTTGTAGTTAATTTCTCTTTCAAAAATAATTACATATGACGTCTTTGAACCCCAATGAAAAACTGTTTTGACCATAGGTCCAGTTAAGCAAACTTTTTGAGCATTAAAATTGTTTTGCTTGTTTGGTTTGATTCTTTACGACCCAGTCAACAGTTTTTCAGTTATGTCTGGACGGTTCTTCCTGGGTTGAACCAGTACTAAGCAAGGACTAATGTGTCTTGCTCAAGAACACAATGCAGTGAGGCTGGAACCCGCAACCCCTCTATCTCGAGTCAAGCAGTCTACCACTGAGTCACTGCACTCCCAGTTAAATTTGTAAATATTTTCTTAACCATTAGTTTAAACATATGTTTTGCGTACTCAAAAGAACTGCCTCAATGTTTCTTTTTGAGTGCCCACAACATGTGTTTGGTTGAGAACTAAGAATAATAATTTTCAATTATGCAATCTTACCTGGAGGCCCGTTGGAGGAAGGATGGAAGAAGGCAGTGACCGAAATTCAGACCTCTCACCAAAATAGATGGCTGCACATGTACATATAAAAAATGACTTGCATATATGTACTGAGCACTGTTAATGAAGACTCAAGTGAGGTACAATAGAACCGGTCTTAAGTGGCCACTCAAAAGAAGACAAAATATTGGTTTTCAGGACCAATTATCGCTTAATGTAGGTCAAAATTCAGTGTTTTTTCTCTGTTTTAGGGGAATGGTGGCGGGGCCTTTCAAAAGGGGAAAATTAGCGTGCGTAGGGGCAAAAAGGAGAAAACTATTAACTTAACACAATAGCATCTTTTATTGAAACATTTGCAGTTAAAAATGAAAGTGTTATATCTTTTGACAGACTTATGGTACAACACAGCCAAACTGGATCCATGTTTTCCATTCTATTTATTGACGCTTGTCAACTATTTGGTTTTCTTATGGTCAAGCGTGTAAATGACTAGAAAAAAAAAACGGCTGCTAAAATGTCGAAACAGAGCGATCTGAGAAACTTTTTTTGGCAAAAGAAATGCAGAAACGGACCAAGAACCATCCTCTAGCGGCTGTTCAGAGTCAGATCAGTCCAAATGTTCTAAAAAAAAAAAAAACAGCCCCCAAAAAAGATCGAAAATTCCTATCTAGCTGGCTAGGTCGCTACAAATGGTTGAGATGCGAAAATGACCTGATGTTTTGCGACAACTGTTTGACAGCTAAGGCCTGTTCGAATCCCTTCACGGAAGGATGTACTACCTTCCAAAATTCTACACTTATTGATCTGCTGGCTGGATCCACACTTTTCAAAAGGGGGTATAGTAAAGTGTTCAACTTGAGATTGAGGTCACTGGTTCAAGCCTAACTGGAGCTTGAGCAAGACACTTTATCCTCAGCTTAGTACTGGTTCAACTGCAGACTACTCCCAACATGACTGAAAAATTGTTGACTGTAAAGTAAATCAACAACTCAAACAAATAAAAGAGGGTAAAGAAATTTGAAAAAAGTAATGCACACAGTGTGCTCATTTTGCTGACTGGTCATTTCTGGACTTTGGGGGCTGGCAGGCTTTCAATTATAAAATCAAGGACTAATGAAGGATATGGGCAAGTCTATTTTCGGTACTTATCGCTTGGGTGTCTTTTGATATCAAGTTTACTAGGCAAGGCTTTGAGAAGGCTTGTTCATCGTGAGGCTTGCCGAGCGATTCAACATGCCTTCTCAAAGACGAGCCTGGTAAACTTTATATCAAAGACAGTAAATGCCTCTAATAAAAGCAATGCTGACGTATCCAGCGAAACTAGGGGTCTGCATTTTGGTCTAAGCTTTCATCGACATCCCTACTTTGTGTATGACTCGGAAAGCAGCTAAGTCTCTGGCGAGTCTGCACATATGCACAGACTCTCCTGAGTCTTCTATGCTCGCCAATGCAATTATACTTGAAATCATGTGCACTGGCTTGTATATGGTATGCCAGATGTGGAATTTTGGAGAATGACTATCTACTGAAAGAGAAAGCTGAATTCAGGCAAAATCCTGAAAATGTTGGTCCATGGGAATATCTTGGCAGTCCACTTAGCCCTAACTATGGAGTTTTTGCCCCTTTGGAAGCAAATATTTGTAAAGAGCCAGAAATAATATAATAGTCTATAAGTAGATTTTTACACATATTTATTCTTCCTTTCTGAGAAAATAGGAAATCACATATTTGAACCAGCTCTAATAGAGACCTTTCATATCAACTATGGTAAATGTTCTAAAATTTCTAACACTTTTCTCTTTTTGTTCTAAAATAAAAAAGTTGTTTTTCAGGACTGGAATTCGCAAAATGTTTGTCAGAATAGCAAACAAGGTAGACCTCAATCAGACTGCTTCTTCAGAAGCAGTCTGATCGAGGTCTGCCTTGTTTGTTGAGACCTTTTTTGCAAACAAGTAGTGTTCGAAATTTTATAATATTTACCCTATGCACATAAAAACATAAACCATATCCACAGAAAAATAATTTCTTTCTCTGGGGAAGTAAATTATCGAATCATATTCCCATTGGATATGAGTAATATAAAACAATTTCACAGAAAACTAACCAAACTAGCAATGTGATAGGTGCCTGCGTTGTGATTGAATCTAAAGCAGATTTTTCCACGTCTATGAACATAACAGTCAAATATAGGCAACATAGTAAAAGTTCAATTTTACAATACACCTGACCATACCAGACTGGTGGGAATCGAAAATGTTAATACTATCGACGAACCTAGATAAAAAAAAATGGTTAGAATCAGTTTTTGATTGCCATATGTCGCCTGACTGGCGACAAATGGCAATCAAAAACCCTGTTCCTAGCAATATTTGTTCCTCGTTAGTCGATTGTTAAGAGTGTTTTCAATTGCCGCCTATCCTGTGAGCTTACATGAAATTTTTATTTCAGGCGAGACGGGCCAGACCGCATTCATATCATTGTCCAGCAAAGTATCTCACTAGTATTACTGTAATAATAGATATGACTTGGATAAAAAAAATTGTCCACCAACACTTTTCCAAATATTAGGGTCTCTTGCCCCCAAATTGAAAAGCACAACCAAAACATTACACAAGAAAAACAGATTTCTGGGTTTGCGACCAGGTGAGGTTCCTACAGTAGACCAGCTAGAATATAGATAGTTTACATGGTACAATTCAAGCAATTACATTTTTTGAGGGAATAATTAAGAGGCTGATCAGACTGCGGGTGCACAGGAGGGCCTGCACCTTTGTTCACGTCCAGACAAACCTGTCTTAAGGGGCCACTCAAAAATAGACAAAACAAAGGTCTTAACGACAAATGGTAGCTTAATGAAGGTCAAAAGCATTGCAGAATGCTCTCTTGGAGCATTCTGCAATACTTTGGACCTGCATTAAGCGATAATCATTCTTGAAAGCCAATTTTTGGTCTTTTTTGAGTGGCCGCTTAGAACAGGTTTTACTGTATATCAAAATCATATTTTTTTGTGACGAGGTCAACACATCTCCAGCCAATCATGCTGGGCTATAAAAACTTCCCAGCTGGTGTTATGATGCTTGTTAGCACTAAAATTTTGGGCCATTCTGAGTCCACTAGGGCTTCAAGCACATTTGAGCCGTGACATGTGATTTCCAGCAATGTGGTGTTTTGACAAGTGTAGACTCAGACGAGCCTGTGCAGCCTCCCTGTAAGCTTAGAAACTCCAAATAATGTTCAGTCAGTAGCTTAATATACATAGAATATTCAAGCAACTAGCATAGGCTCTGAACAGACTGCGCATATGCGCAGGCTGGTCTGAGGCTTTGCTGGTCGCACATACCACATTGTTGAAAATCTCATGCCGCAGCTCAATTTCAAGTTCATCAGAAGATGCTCTTGCTCTATTTCCAGGCCTTTATATGAGAGTGCGCAATTGAAAATTATTATTCTTAGTTCTCAACCAAAACATGTAAAGGGTACTCAAAAGAACCGTCACATTGAGACGGTTCTTTTGAGCACCCAAAACATGTGTTTAAACTTATATTTAAGAAAATATTTACAATTCTATGCTCTCAGAGCTAATACAAGTTACTCTTGCCCTTTCCAGGCTTCCAGATGAGAGTGGGTGATTGAAAATTATTTTTCTCAGTTCTCAACCAAAACATGTTAAGGGTACTCAAAAGAACTGTCTCATTGAGATGGTTCTTTTGAGCACCCAAAACATGTGTTTAAACTTAGTTAAGAAAAAATTAACAATTTTATGCTCTCAGAGGTTATAAAACTTTTTCCATGCTCAACTCAGCTGAGCTTTAAATATATCCTGCTCATAAATGTTAAAATGCCAACAATTGTTGGCATTTGAACATTTATTAGCATGATAAATACACCATCTGAGAGACTTAAAGCAAGAAACTTCTATATTTGTCAGTATTTTAGTTTTTATGAGCAGTTGAAATTTCCTGCTCAGTTGAGTTGAGCATGAAAAAGTTTTAAAACCTCGGGATCAGGGCTACACTTAAATCACATAAGACTTGATGATAAGTTCATCAGAGCACACACAAAGCATGTATTAAGACATAGGAGAGAAATTAGATGGAAGAGGAATTCCTAAAGTCTGTGCAGCTCTGAGCTGGGCCTGTGCTGCGTGCAGCAGTGAGAATAAATGTGACATCTCTGATTCTGTTCTACACAGGTTGATAGCAGTGTTAAATAGATCTACAGCTTTGACCATGTCTCCCCTGAAAAATAAAAAATAAAATTTGTAACTTTAATACTAAACCTAGTCAGAGTTTCTCTTAAGTTTTAGTGGCTTTTATTTGCCACTGGCAAATATCAAAATATGGAAAAGCCACTTAAACATCAGAGAAGGCTCAGATTATACTAGGCCATGCTCTGTTCACAAGTGATTTCAAATCCTCACTTCTTCAAATACATCACTTAATCCTTTGTATATGGGAAACTCTCAAACGGGTACTTTTACAAACATCAGCGTCTACACTTTTTGTTAAGGTAAAAAAATATCTTCAGACAAAAATTGCTATATATTTTTAAATTATAACCCGACACCCCTACATATATACAATGGAACATTCCAAAGTTATTGTATCATATCAGGTGGAAAAATCCATCAGAATACAAATGGTTAATATTTGTGCTCTTGTATTGACATAAAGGGTGTTGTTTTCTTTGATTTGATTCTTTAGGTCCCATCAACAATTTTTCAGTTATCTATGTAGGGACGGGTCTTCCTGGGTTGAACCAGTATTAAGCAAGGATTAATGTGTCTTGCTCAAGGACAACGCAGTGACGCCGGTGAGGCTCGAACCGCTGCCTCTCGGTTTCGAGTCAAGCACTCTTCCACTGAGCCACTGCACTCCCTATAAAGGTTGTTGTGACTTTTGGACTTAATCTTCCCCTCCCAACACCGCCTTGACCTGCTCCAGTGGTGGGATGAAAAGTTTACTATCTTCACGTTGATATAAACCAAAAGTTTCAAGCTGAAATCGCAAATGGTCTAGGAATGGCGTCAATTAAAAAAGCACAGGCACATAGTGCTCAATGGAGAAATTCAATGCATTTAGGTACAAAAAAAACCTGGTACAGTATCTTTTTCAACTCTGCAGGCTTGGAGTGAGCTGCTTGCTTTAATTTAGTTGTCTTCCTTTTTCCTTGTGATTGTTTTTGTTCTGTGACTCTTCCTCACGGTGCTGTGGGTTGGTCTGCAGTGTGTGATTGTGGTATTTCCTGATGATCATACTCACTTACTTATTTGGTAATGGTAGATGCTTTTTTTTTGTCTTCTGATAAAATAAAAATGTTCTCTTTTTATAAAAAAAAAAATAAATAATTCAGGACTAGATCTACCTACCCCTAGAGTGTCAAACATCTTGGATCCAAACTGTTTGCCTAGATTATCAGCAGCCCCCGAAAAAATCATTACCAGCAGGCTAAGAGTTAAACTACACATCCATAGGATTTGCCGGGGTTATTTACCTTTGTACGTCAATAGTTCCCAGTATTGCATAAGCATATTCACACTTGTCTTCCATATCTATAGCTTGTATCAACAAGTTCAACAACTCATCTACAAGATTTTCCGGGGATATTTACCTTTTACTTCAATAGTTCCCAGTATTTCATAAGCATATTTACACTTGTCAACTACAGTAAAACCTGTCTTAAGCGGCCACTCAAATTGGTTTCAAAACCAATTATCGCTTAATGCAGGTCAAAAGTATTGCAGGGAGCATTCTGCAATACCTTCGACCTTCATTAAGCTACCATCTGTCATTAAGATCTTTGTTTTGTCTATTTTTGAGTGGCCGCTTAAGACAGGGTTTACTGTATATCTATTGCTTGTTTTATCAACAAGTTCAACTACTCATCTAAAAGATTTGCCGGGGTTATTTACCTTTGTACTTCAATAGTTCCCAGTATTTCATAAGCATATTCACACTTGTCAACTACAGTAAAACCTGTCTTAAGCGGCCACTCAAAAAGAAGACCAAAAATTGGTTTCAAGACTAAATATCACTTAAAGCAGGTCAAAAGTATTGCAGAATGCTCCAAAGGGAGCATTCTGCAATACTTTCGACCTTCATTAAGCTACCATCTGTCATTAAGATCTTTGTTATCCCCCAACGAAGTCGGAAGGATATAGTTTTGGCGTCGTCCATGGGTCCGTCCATCCGTCTGTCCATTCTGTTCGTCTGCACTTTTTGTCTGTCCGGAACCATATCTCAGTACCTATTGGGTCAGATTTAATTCATTCTTTGTACAAATGATTAGTACCATGGACTCTTGATATCCTATGAGTTTGGTCGAAATCGACCCCTTAACACTTGTTTAAGTATTGGCAATTATAAGGCAAAACCTATATTAGCTTTTTTGTGTGATGATCTTCACATTTCATCAAAGCTATTATATTTAACAACTTCTCGCTATAGACCATGATTGCCAAGTGCCTGTAGATAAGAATGGCAGTGTCAAAGTTTTACCCCACCCCCTTTGACCCCACCTAAGGGGTCAAAGGTCAAATATTTAAATTTCACAATAACTAAGGCAATTATTAATATTTTTTGCTGAAATTTTGCAGGCCGGCAGAGCAGCAATAGACATGAAACATTTCAAACAGGATTTCAGTTTGAAGGCCTGGGTGCGAGCCCCTTTGGTGGACTTCAGGGGTGGGGCCGAGGCCAAAATTAAACTTTTTCAGAATATGGTCATGTTGCATATCAAATTAAAGCTTACGACGCTGGCAGCAATATGGTAGCAAATATTTTGCCCACAGACACACCCTCGACCCAGGGGGTGGGGTCAAAAGGTCAAACTACAGTCAAAACTCTTTATAACGTCACTCGTTATAACAGAATATTCAATATCCGACATAAAATTGCTGGGAACGGATCTGTTTCTATTAAAATTCCCTCTTTATAACAGAATATTCACTTAACGACACCGAAAGTAATTTCTGGGAACATATATACAATTTCTATTGAAAATAAATTCATTATAACAGAATTGTTACCATGTGTCAGATAATTTTGTGATCAGAACAAGATCTTTTTTGCATGAACATGTTTCTGTCTCACTTGATAAGTGGGAAGCTTTGCACATTTTGATGCAATATGAAATTGAACTGATGTATACATTTAGAATAATAGCATTTAATTCATTTGTACAATATTTTCTTATACCAATGATTATTATGTGGAAATCTGGTAATGGTCAGAATTTCTTTAGAACAGCAAATTCACTTTAACGTCAAAGCTAGCTTGAAACAAACAGTGTTGTTATAAAGAGGGTTGACTGTATATATTTTTCTGAAAGTAGTCATGTTGCATATCAAATTAAAGCTGACGACGCTGGCAGCAACATGGTAGCAAATATTTTGCCCACAGACACACCCTTGACCCAAGGGGTGGGGTCAAAAGGTCAAACTATATCTTTTACTGAAAGTAGTCATGTTGCATATCAAATTAAAGGGAATTGAGCACAGAGCACCATGAAAGCAAGTGTGCTGTCATTACACACACCAACGACTCCGGGGTGGGGTCAAAGGGTCATTTTTGTTCTTTTCTAAAAGCGTTCATGTTGCATATCAAAGTAAAGTGGAAGAAGTGTAGACCTACATGCAAGGTAACACTTTGAATTTACACACAATCTTGACCTCTGAGGTTGGGTTTAAAGGTCAGATATTGAAATTGTGCAGATGTAAGTATATTTTTTATTGAACTAAGCACTAAAACATACTTGACAGGCGTTTGTTATGATCTGAATGATACTGTAGGTGAACTAAGGGTTAGACTATGGGATTTATGTTTTGTGATTTACATGCTTCTCTCAAATAACCCTTCGTCGGGGGATATAAATTCGTTGAATTTGCCTTCTTTTGTCTATTTTTGAAACGCCGCTTAAGACAGGGTTTACTGTATATCTATAGCTTGTTGTATCAACAAGTTCAACAACTCATCTACAAGATTTTCCCGGGTTATTTACTTTTGTACTTCAATAGTTCCCAGTATTTCATAAGCATATTAACACTTGTCATCTATATCTATAGCTTGTTTTATCAACAAGTTCAACAACTCATCTACAATATTTGCTGGGGTTATTTACCTTTGTACTTCAATAGTTCCCAGTATTGCATAAGCATATTCACACTTGTTATCTATATTTATAGCTTGTTTTATCAACAAGTTCAACAACTCATCAACAATATTTGCCGGGGTTATTTACCTTTGTACTTCAATAGTTCCCAGTATTTCATAAGCATATTCACACTTGTTATCTATATCTATAGCTTGTTTTATCAGAGACACTGGCTCCTGTAAGTCCTGCTTCCACTGGATCTTCAGAAGTCTGAAATACAGCAACTTCAGGGTTAGAGAAAAAGAAAAAATTGCGGCTTTTACAAAATTTTGAAGTTGCAGAGCGAATGAACTCGCTATATTTCATAAAAATTTGGTCCGGGACTTGTCTGTATCTAGCCATTTTGCTATTAAATGAGCCGCAACATGAGATTGCCAACAATGTGGTATGTGTGACCAGTTAAGGCTCAGACCAGCCTTCGCATATGCACAGTCTGATCAGATCCTTTGCTGGTCCCTTGAATATACTATGACTGTTAGGGCACTGATAGAGCATCATTTGGAATGAGTTTCTAAGCTCAAAAGGAGGCTGCATAAGCTCGTCTGAGTCTATTCATGTCAAAATACCACATTGTTTGAAAGCTCTTGTACATTTTGGTGTAATATGAGTTTGGCAAAATGTGAATACTAAATATGTCTATGAGACTGTTTGAATGTGCAGGTTTTAATTGGTTGCATCTGGGAAATTTAATTAATATACGCTCAAAGACTAGAGTCCCATTCAGCACCCTCTCCTGTTTCCTTCGCTATGCCACCAGTGGCTTGGTTCCATGGTTAATGGTTCAGACTAAAGATCAAGAGGCCCCTAGTTTTGTTCCTAGATGGGGATGTTTTGTGTTGAGTTTTTTTTGTTTTGTTTTTACCATATTGGTGATTATTCGGACCAAATCATTTTGGAAAAAAAAATCTATTTCTAGTCAACAGTATGTTCCAACTTACTACATTTATCACATATAAACATAATACATATAAATGGAGTTATCCATTAGGGCTGGATGTCTAGAGATATAAATTGGAAGTACATGCTACAATGGGCATTTACTGGCTACCTATGGGGTAACAATTATAACAAACACCGACTTGTATAAGAAGAAAACAAAAGTTCCATGAATAGGAAGACAGTGTAATAATGAATGTAATGTTACTGTGTAATTGTGTGTATGTCTATGCACTGACTTTAATACTTCCCTTAGATTTATTTTGGCTGCTGAAAGCTGTGCGTGTGGCAAGACTTCCCATGTTAGGGTATAAATAGTTAACCCTTGTTCTGCTTGAAAAGTATTTGAGCAGCGACATACGAGTTCCAACAATGTGGCATTTTGACAAGTGTAGCCTCTTTTCAAGCTTCCAAATGATGTTCAGTCAGTAGCTTAACAGTCATAGAATATTCAAGGGACTAGCAAAAACTCTGATCAGACTGCATGTATGCCCAGGCTGATCTAAGGCTTTGCTAATCGCACATTGTTGGAAATCTTATGTCACAGCTCATTTATCCTTTTTTGAAAACACAACTGGCTTCTGATGAAGCCATCTGATCAGGATCCACACTGTTTTCCACTCTTGATTGAAAATACATGCTTATAACTGGAATGCTGCAGGTTAACAATTCGGAGGGAGTGTAGTCAACAGGACAAAACTTAACATTATACTATAAAAAAAAACTTACGCTCTGTGAACTAATGTGTTAGCATTGTCTGGCTCCAACTTAATAGCAGTCTCAAATTCATTGTCTGCATCTTCAAATCGACCAAGATCACATAATGCCTGAAAAATATTACAACATGTATAATGGAGTATTTGTTGCCTTAAATTGGTAAATGCAAGGCTTAAATAAACCTACTCAAAAGGACTACAGTTTGCATTTAATAAAATTAAACAAAGAGGGTCGTAGGGCCCTGGAGGCTGGATCGCTCACCTGAGTCCTGGCACACGAGTAGATGATGTATTTATCTGTGGCTGAAGAGATATATGATTTAAAAGATATTTCTATTTTTAGCTCTGGTAGCAATGTTGTTAAGCCAAGCTGATCCTTATGATCAATTTAAGTAGAGAGCAACATGAGGACCATTTCTGTGAAATTATTTTGTTTCAGATTTCATTTTGAAGATATTTCTTATATAGAGCTCTGCCAATCCTTTTTTCGGCGGAGCAAAACCATTTGTGCAATTTTGGTAGGAGCAATCATGAGTAACATTTCTGTGAAATTATTTTAAATTTTGACCAGTGGTTCAGTTGAATATGTCATTTAAAGACATTTCACATCTAGAGCTCTGGCGACCCCTGTATTAAGCCTGGCAAAACTGTTTGTGCAATTTTGGTAGAAGCCATCATGAGGAACAATTCTGTGAAATTATTTTGAATTTAAGCTAAATGAAGGTCTAAAGTAAAAAAAGCGCCCTTGGAGCATTCTGCAATACTTTAGACCTATATTAAGCGATAGTTTGCCTTGAAAACCAATTTGTGGTCTTTTTGAGAGTGGTCATTTTCCACAGGTTTTACTGTATTATCCATTTAGATGACCTCATCTCAGTTTCTCAAATGGGCTCAGAACTGACAACCATGTTAGATTTTTTTTAATTTCAACCAACAAACAGTGTTTTCAAGAAGTCCTCTACTGCCTACCTGTGCATACAAAGCATGCCCATCAGCACATTTAGGAAAACGTTTCAGTGTTTTTTCGTATGATTCTATTGCCTTTTCTAACTTCATAGTACTCTGCTCTACCGCTGCTCTTCTGTGCTCTGAAATTATCAAAAACATTGGTCCAGATTAGCCAAAGTTTTTGGGCATAATAAAGGGATATCATACATGAGTCATGGGTCCAGATAAGCCACATTTTCTGTGAGAAAAATGGTTAATATTTTCTTATCCATCAGTTTAAACATGTGTTTTGGGTGCTCTCATTAAGATGGTTCTTTTGAGTACTTGCAACACATGTTTTGGTTGAGAAATAAGAAAAACAGGTCTCAAGTACACCATCAAAATATAGGGATATCATACATAAGTCATGGGTTCAGATAAGTCACATTAAAGTGACATTTTCTGAGAAAAATGGTAAATATTTTCTTATCCATCAGCTTAAACATTTTGTTTTAGTTTTATGTTGTATAAGGAGGAAAGAAGGCATATTATCATAGGTCTTAATAAGGAAACTTTTTGAGCCTAAAATTGTAATTATTTTCTTACCCATCAATATAAACATGTGTTTTGGGTGCTCAAAAGAACTGTCTCATTGAGATGCTTCTTTTGAGTACCCAAAACACACGTTTTGGCTAAGGAGCAAGAATTTTAAATTACAGTTTTATCTACAGCTTGATGAGCGCTTGTGCATTATTGAATTTATTTAACAAGTTGACGAAAAGGTAAAACTTTAGGCTCTGAGAAGCAATTTATCACTTCCCATTTAACATGAATGTTAGACTATCACATGACACCAAAGTAACTATGATTTTTGTTGTTGTAAAAATGTTAAGATTTTGCCACATGTACACCCCCTCAAATCTGCCCTATTTAGCTTCACTGTGACCTTGAAAATTAGGGATTGGTCATCAGGGTCTAACCAAGTAATGTTATATACATGCACACATGACAAACCAAGAGATCTGCTTTTGTTTGTTTGTTTGATTTGATTATTTACATCCCAGTCAACAATTTTTTAGTTATGTCAAGACAGGTCTTTCTGGGTTGATAGGGAAAAAGACTAACAGGGGCCCAGTAGGCCACAACCCATAAATTTTGGACTGGATCCCTAAAAGGACGTGTAACGGCTTTGTATTACAAATGGCCCACTTTTACAGTAGAAAATCGATTGTAAAGAAATCCCTTCAACATATTGCCAAATGATACCTAAGAGTCTCTAGTTTAATATCCACAATTTGTTTTCTTCATTAAAATAAATTTTTATGGTAAATTTTGGGGATAAACGCATGCCCTATCAACCACACTTAACACTAAGTCTATGGTAAAGCCAAACACCCTCGTGTACTTCGTGACTCAATTACATACATGTCCACATGCGGAACCGGATAAAACTATTTCTCATTTTATTGTGCATATAATATTACACCATAAAATGGTAACTCTGAGTCGGTTCCGCATGTGGCAAATACCGTAAAAAGACTTTTTCTGCAAATTTTATCCTGAAATGTACTATTCAATTCATACTTATCAAAGCACTGAGAGAACTAAAATCACAAGAGAGACGTAAGATTCCCGTCCAAAAATGGAATACGATGTACATATTAGCAAGCTCGTATCAATATTATTTCTTACAAACAGTCTTTGGATATATTGCGTTTGAAAAGCAAATACAACAACATTTCAGTAAATGCGAGTCTTATCAGAGAGAGAGAGAGAGACCAGCGGAGAGAGAAGGTGCAAGGAGAGAGTTTGATATGCCCCCTTCTTTAACTGATACATAGATTTCTGGAGACAGTTCTTTGGTACAATCTGCTTTTAAAAAGACAGCTCACCGCCACTTTTGTTTTGGCATGGCCCGTTGCTTTGAATTAAGATAGTCAAAAATGGCAAATTATGCGATCATACTTTGGAGCATGAGGAAAAAATAATCGATTATTGGTATTCTCAAATTACAGGCAGACACTGTTTAACATGGCCATACTAGAGTAGTTAGGAATGGAGAGTATATAACATTAGATGGAGTTCCCGCAACCCACTTAAAGGAGTTATGTGATGCTGGTGATCTTGGAATTAAGGTCAATACTACCAAATTCTAGTCATTCATTAAGGTCTTCCCAATAAATTATCTGTGTCAGTTTGGTCAAAATCTGGTCATTGGTTAGGAAGATAGAGTACAGACAAGCCTTTTTATATATGTCCCTGGTGACCTTGTAAATAAGGTCGAGGTCACCAAAATCTTATAACTCGTTTTGGCTGTCCCAGATTAGTATCTGTGCATGTTTCGATGAAATTCATCTAGCGGTTCATACGGTAGAGCAAAAAGCAACTCCACAGCATAGATATCGGAATCATTTGATATGATTCCAAAATTTTGAGAGAACTGTGTCAGTTTAATGGTAATATTATTAAAGTGAGGTTATTTAAACAAAAAGGAGCTGGTGTGATGTATACAAATGCACACTCTCAACATATATTGTAACTGACCCTCAAAACTAACACCTATCTTTATTTTTTGAAGTTCGTAACTTCTCATGTACATATATGATGTATATAGGTGGCGCAGATATTGTCGCAAATAAACCAATGTAATTTTTTGATTTAGTTTTCTTCTTTTCAATTCATTGTTATTTATGCAAGAAAGCATGTATAAAAACAGCCAATGGCCTGAATGCGAACGCATTTTATTTATAATGAGTGTAATGCGCTTTCATGCTTACATGAGCACAATATCTGTGCTAAACTGTTTGTTTTCTGAATGAATATCGCTCTCGTAAAGCATTTTATTCATAATGAGTGTAATGCGCTTTCATGCTTACATGAGCACAATATCTGTGCTAAACTGTTTGTTTTCTGAATGAATATCGCTCTCGTAAAGTGTTTGCTAAAATAATGCAGCATATATACAACAGCCACTTATCTGCAGATGGTAAATAGGGACTGGTACCAACAAACACATAAATCTAATATTCAAGGATCGAAATACTCTCAAAACACAATGTAGGTTGTTCAAACGGTTCCGAAATCCCTGCTTTAACGGAAGTTGTCACCCTTGAAATAGATGTCTGCAACACAAATGCTTGAAACATGACTAAGTGTTAAATGCTCTACGTCATTGCTCTACGTTACAGTGAACCATATTTCAGTCATGACGTTTCCTCGGTTGAACATGTATTACGCAATAAGATGGGGGTCTTGCACAATGACACAAAACATATGTTTCTTCGGGATTGTGAACTGCGACGCCTTAGTCACACGTAAGATAATAGGTAAGTAATATAGACTACAGCGCTATCACGACTGTTGAATATCTGAGCTGGGACATGCGTAAAATGTGGAACAGATATGCATTCTGTACATGTAACCTATGACCGCCTGCTTTGACATGACCTTAAAGTATTCATTTATTCTGCATGTTCATCCACAAAGGTGCACAGTTTTGTGAATTAATCTTATAATCGAATCAGGCGTTTGGAAGATACGTCATAGACACAAAAGTGTGACATACAGACGGACTGACAGATGAACAGACAGATATACAACACTCACATGTATCTATTTAATAATTGTGGTTGTGAGTTAAAAGGGTGCAAAGCTTCCACTATCATTTCTGTAGCTTTATAACTACAGTACATGTATTTATATTCATGTTTCATACCAATTCAACAAAAGAGGTTGCGCATGTAACGCCGCGTTTAACATGTTACTTGCACGCTTGTGTACATGTCGTACTGATTATATTGCTATGAATAAACCTGAATAGGCTTGTTTGAGCTATTGATTAACTGGAAAAGGCGACAAAACATTAAATGTTCAATATATATTACACCTAAAAAACAACATATCATCAAGGTAATCGTAAACACAGTAATTAGCCAAGTTTTAGCATAATTTTAATTAATGATGGTAGTGTTAGCTCAAATTACGATATAGACATGACGAGTATAAACACACGCATGTTTGGTATTATGTTTGAGGTCAGTTTGCTTGTTGCATCTTTAAAAATATCCACATTCATGAACAAACCTCTGTTTATACACACTAGGGAGAAACTTTAATTCATGTGACTGCATATGCCGTCGTTAATTCATAAACATGCTCATGTGAAAGGGCAAAGATCAAACCACCATATATTAAAATTTCAGCCAAATCCATCGTGGGCCAAAAAACGGCCAAACCGTTACACGTCCTTTTGGAGAAAATGTCTATACCCCTTATGTTAAATTTTGCCAGTGTGGGCCCCTAAGTCCAATTGTTAGTCTGTATCCCTGGTTGAACCAGTACTAAGCAAGGATGAATGTGTTTTGCTCAAGGACACAAAGCAGTGACACCCATGGAGCTCGAACCTGCAATCCCTTCGTCTCAAGTCAAGCACTCTACCACAGAGCCACTGTGCATTCTCCAAGAGATCTGCACCAAAAACAATGTCCAACTCCCCTCAAGATAGACAGGGTACATAAAACACTGATGGAAAGACGCTCAAACTCAACTTTTGTGTGGATGATAAAGTATAATGCACCACATTTTTTATGGCTATAGATAATACAGTAAAACCTGTGTAAAACGGCCACTCTCAAAAAGACCAAAAATTGGTTTTCAAGACCAATTATCACTTAATGCAGGTCAACAGTATTGCAGAATGCTCCAAGGGGAGCATTCTGCAATACTTTTGACTTTCATTAAGCTACCATTTGTCATTAAGATCTTTGTTTTGTCTATTTTTGAGTGGCCTCTAAGGACATGTTGGACTGTAGTAAATTTACCTGAATATGATTTTTGAATGTAGGAAGTGGGAAAATCTGGGTTTTTAGCGATGCTATTTTCGAAGTCTCGAGATGCATCTTCTAGTCTTTCTAATTGAATATTTTGCTGAAAAGAAAGAGAAACCAAGATTAGGTGCAGCAGATAAATGGTATAAAGACCCTTACGCAAACATTTCTGATATACAGCCAGTTCATTTGTAGGATTCTATTCTTATGAGACTCGAGCTGCACCCAGTACAGTTTCAGACCAGCTGGCTGGCAAGCCCACTGATCTGAGTCTATACCAGGATTAAAATATGAGTGAACTCAGCATTAATAAAAAATTATACCAAAACACCATCAACTTGCTATAAATGAAAATATAATTAAAATCCACTGATCGTAAATAAGAAACCATGACATCAATACGTCACATACATGGGTGATTGTTCAAAATTTTCCAAATCCTGAGTTTTTAAAAATTGGAATTTTTAAATTTGAAATATTAACAATTTTAAATTTAAATGGTCAAATGTCTTTTATTCAGTTTAATAATTAAACTGAAAATAAATCAGAAAAGCTATTTTAATCAGTCTGGTTCAGTATTTTGAGGCTTGACTTTCTATGCTTGCTTTGATAATGTTAATATACAATAATAAACCACTGTGAATGATCCATTCGGGACAGCCTCATTAATTCCAAATTGGTAGGTCTGGTGGCTAGGTAAACAGAACTTCAATTTTCCCACAATCTTTGCAAAGTTTTCATTTTAACTGCCAAAAGGCAAAATTTCTAAGTTTTTTTTTTTTTAATTTTAAAATGCCAAAGTTAAAACTCAGAGATCAACCCTCTTTACACTAGGGCTGTAACAATATATCGATACATCGATACTTATCGATACGGACTTGGCCGATACTGTATCGATACGCTTGGGTGCTGTATCGCGATACTTTCAGATATTTTACTAGCAGCAAATTTGGTAATTTCTAACCTCAAAATATATATTCAAGTACATTCTATTCTTACAGTGTAAATGTAGCTACTTAAAACACAAGATCAAATGGACAAATAGGCAAAAAAAATCTAATGTGCCCTCATGGGGCAACCACATGCCAATAACTTGGTGTTATTCAAATGCCTTATAGATTTTTTTTAATTTAGGTTTGTGCTTTCACAAAATAGGGATAACTTTTATGGTACACAGGATCTGCTGAGATCTATCAATTAAGATGGTGCTCTCTTCATGTTTGCTGGTCTTAATAGTGTGTATTACATGTTTCACTAGACAAAGACATGTAAGTTCAGTATACAACATAAATGTCAAATTAATGGTCAATTTTCCAAAAAGAGTGACAAAAATATTTGTCTTATTGAATGATTTGCAAATGGAATAGAAAAAAGTGCAATTTTTTTTATCAATATACTACAGGAATAGTGCTTCTAAGTGTAGCTGTGTCTGTGTCGATATATCGTGATACATATCGTATCGCATTGCATGTATCGCGATACATATCGTATCGGATGACAGCTGTATCGTCCCAGCCCTACTTTACACCAACACTGTTTGTCTGCAAATATTTTGACATTAAACTGAACTTCTGTTGTAATGAATTCAAATTCAAGCTAAACTGATATGTTTGTGCAAATACAATTGACATTGTTTTTGTTTGTTTGTTTGATTTGATTCTTTATGTCCCATCAACAATCTTTCAGTTAAACAGAGACGGGTCTTCCTGGGTTGAACCAGTACTAAGCTAGGATAAATATGTCTTGCTCAAGGACCACAACACAGTGAAGCCGGTGAGGCTGGAACCCGCGGCCCCTCGGTCTCAAGTCAAGCACTCTACCACTGAACCACTGTGCTCCCTCAATTGACATTGTAAAAAAATTTGCTGTTATAAAGAATGTGTCTATAAAGAGTTTTTACTGTATAAAATAATCTTACATGTCCTCTGTGATGATAAATATCTGAATTATCTTGATCTATTCTGGCGGCTTGAGCAAAATCTGCTAAACCTTCAGTCTGTTTCTCTTGTTGAATAAATATACCACCTCGTTTTATTAAGGCATTTACTCTAATCTGAAAAAAGAAGAAACTATAATAACTTTGAACTACATAAAGCATAATTATGCATAATGTTCGGCTTTTAAACAAATGAGCTGTGATTGAATAGACCACCTGAGTCGCAATTCATCGCACATCAATGAACATTTTACATTTAAATTGACCCCATAAAGCAAAAAAAATTTGAACTCAAGCGGAAAAGGAGTATGGTCCATTGAGTAAATTGGTCACTTCAAGATTTTTTTTAAATTATTCTCAATGCACATGCATGACCCATAGTTAAATAGTTCATGCTGATCTATCCATCAGGGCCAGAGTTCTAAAAATTGTGTTCGTCTTAACCAATTTCCATATTTTGTATGTGCAAGTAGGGAAAGCTCTGGATGGACTGTAAGGATACTCAAGCTTAATGTATTTAAACCAAATAAAAAATTAAGTTTGTTTCAGGTAAAGGGTCTGTAAATTTAAGGTGGGGTAGGCACACATATTTCTTTTAATTATTTTTTTTCTAGAAAAAAAAATAATTTCATGCATTTTGAAAGGCATTTCGCCTTTCAAAATGCATAAAATTATGTTTTTTCCAGAAAACCAAAAAAAATTTATAGGTTTCACCAGTAAATTTAGGTAGGATTGGGTTACCCTAAACACAGGTATTTTTTTTATTTGGCCTTATCACTTGTCACTTTTTTTCAGCACTGTTCCGTAATTTTTTAAGAACATGTAGCATTTGTCCCATACTACAAAATATCTTGGCAGAACTAGAAATTAGCGCTGAATTTCTAATTTTGAATCTTTCAGTTGATGATCTGAACTCATCCTTTAACCCTTTGTATTTTGATGGATTCTCCCATACATATAAATGCAAAAAGGATGGGATTGTCCATTATATATATTAAGGGGTCACAGGTCAAAATTTCCAATTTTTGATGTATTACTGTCCCTGAAAATTGTTTTGACTTCAGCAAAAAGTGCAGACCCTGATGAAATGCAGCATTATGCTGCATTTCATCTGGGTCTTCACTGTGTGCCATATTACCTGTTTAGGGGTTTCCGGAATACAAAGGGTTAAATTATAATTTGCTGATGAAAGCAAACAAGTCTAATCTGATACTATTTTGTTTGCACATGTATGCTTTTCCTATGTGAATAATTTGATTCTGGTGCTCAGAGATAAAGTTGGGAAAGTGACAAGGGTGCATAAAATGCTTGTACTGTACTTTTTTATCAAGATCTTGTGACTCTAGGAGTGAATTAAGATCTGTTAAAGCGTCCTCTGCCTGACTCATCAGACTGTACATGGTCCCTCGTAACAAGATGGCAAGTTGACAGTAACTACTGGTGGGAGTCTGTTCTATCTCTGACGTACACAACGGTACTACTTCATCATACTCTTCACTGCGTAGTTTCTCCACAGCTGATCGGAATGGACTGAAATGAAACAAACCCTCAGGGTAAGTTAAAGGGGATGGCAAGTTGGCAACATTGAAAGCAAGTGAATCTAACATGCAAGTCCTTATAAAACCATAGCATCTGTCGCAAACCCAATCAAAATTGAATGAAAAATAAGAAAGTTACAGATATTTGTATAGTAGATAACTGAAAGCAATGGAGGGCAGCTGATCAGAATGGACTGAAAATGAAACAGATCCTCAAGCAAAGGTTTAGATAAACAACATTTTTTAAGTGTAAAATTGTGAATATTTTCTTACCCATCAGTTTTAGCAGAAGTTTTGGGTGCTCAAAAGAACCGTCTCATTGAGTTGGTCCAGAAATAAGAAAATTATATTTGCTTATGCACTCTAATCTAGAGGTCTTCCCTCAAGATAAATTAATTTACAGGTACGAGTTTGACAAGTTACTAAAGCATACGATACTGAAACCTCAGACCTCTATCACAACCATGTGAATCAAATTCCAAATATTAAAAAGGGAAATTTGATCCGGTCTAATATTGGCTTTAATGTGAGAAAACCTGTCTTTCAGGAATGCACAGGTTGGTCTGCACTTTTGTTTATCACATGAGTCAGTCCTTTTGGGGCAGTAAAGCACTACATTTAATGTCCTATACTTTCTAACAGTAATTGCCTGCCATTAAAGCCAAAACAAACAGGAAAGACCCAGATCAGACTGCTTCTTCCCTGTTTGCTTTTCTGACAGGCATTTTGTGAGTTCCAGCCCTGATATCCAACATTTTATTTGAGAACAAGAGAGGAAAGTGTTTGAAATTTTAGAACATTTACCGTATATATGAATGATTATAGATAAATCCCTGATCTGAGCTACACTGACTAGCAGTGTTCAATCTTGGATATTTAAAGGGGGCCATTTTCATTTGATTCAGATGAAAATAAAACACTGCCCAATATTTCCCCAATCACATAATGTTAAAGATGGCCAACTCTAGCTTTAGCAAGGGGCCATTTTAGTTAAAAGGGGGCCAATGGCCCATCTCTAGATTTTGATTGAGTTAAGGCTTAAAGTACCAGTCAACAATATTTCAGTAATGTCAGGGCTCCTCCCAGAAAGAGGAAGAGAGAAAGGAAGGATGGGATAGAAGATTAAAAGGCCCCACCCAAATTTGCCTCAAGTGGAGCAAATTTCATCCTGCCAAATGTGACAGGGCCATCTCTCTGAAAGCTGCAGCAGAGAGAGCACCACCCTACCACCCAGCCCCTCTAGATTGAACACTGGACTAGGGTAATGCATGGGTGAAAGTTCAAAATTTCCAAAATCCTGAACTTTAGAAATTCAAATTTTTGATCTTTCAGGATGACCACAAAAATTAATTATTTCATGTTTAAATGGTTGAATGTGTTAAAATAATCTAAAAAAATATCAGAGAAGCTATTATTATCTCCCTTATTCAGCATTTTGAGGCTGACTTTCTATGGAAAGGCTGACTTTCTATGGAAAGTCAGCCTAAAAACCCTGAATTCAGGATTAATCCTGAAAACTTTCACCCATGGTAATGTGATTTATAATTACCTATCAGCTGGGGGAATGTGGTTCACTTCTATTTGAGCCTGTACACTAGCTTCCTGTGACTGGTCCTCTGGGGCGTTAGAATTGATGTCAGACTGTGTCTCTGTTGTTACTACAGTTTTACTCTGTGAGTCCATTGATTCTGTTGTGAAACATTTTTGAACAGGATCCTGGGTAAATGCTTTGAAATATGATCTTATAAACTGTTTTGATGGCATGCTTGGCTTTTTATTCTGCAAGATAAAATATATTAAATAAAACTAGACTTTTGTAGAAAACCAGCCACCCAAGTATGTGCAAAACATTCATGGCATTGAATTAATTATACAAGTCCTAATTATTTCTTTACACTGGAGGTTAATAAAAAGTGACATATGCGGACCCAGAAAATTCCTTCAGTGGGTCATGAAATTTTGTTTAACTTCAACATATTTCACAGAGGGCCATACAGACCTCCCTCGAGAAACAATTGACCTTGAGGACATGATGACATCAACAACGTGACCCATTTTAAATACAAGTACAGGCTTTCATAAAAAAATTGGCTTTAAAGCCAAAATTAATACATGTAGGGATAAAATAGCTGGTACGGATCAAGTTTCATTTTGGACCAGTACACCGGTACTGATGGTAGTCAAAATTATCTGGAGCATTGTGTTTTATTTGTAATATTTGAAATGCAGCAAAATTTGAAATTGTCCTCTGCTGTAAATTATAGGTGGCGCTTTATGGGCTTACACATTATTATGGTACCTCACCTGTAATGCTTCTTTGGCCTTAGACTTTCCCAGTTCTTTGAGGACTCGGTCAGCTGATTGTAGAGTCACCCCATTCTGGAATCCTTCCAATATACACACAGCAGTTACATCTGAATTGGAAGATAGCACTGGTCAATCCTTAACCACTTTAGGCCATTCATGACAGTTAGTAATTTTGTTGTTGTGTTTGTGTTTAATGCCCCACCAGCAGCTATGGTCATATGGAGACGGGGCCACAGCTTAAAGTTTCATCGGACAGGCATGTGAAGCCAGGGATACAGCAGTTAGTAGCAATATAGACCCAAATCAGACTGCTCATAAGGGAGCAGTCTGATCAGGATTCATAGTGTTTGCTTCAAAGGATAAAGCATTCTAAAAAGCATTTGACTATAGATATACATATATATATATATATATGCTGCAGACATTAATATGCAGAAAACATTTTCAACGCAAACATTATTTCCAGCTAGATTTGTAGCAAATAAATTGTTGTTTTGAGTTTAAGATACACAGCAGTCACAATTGAAAGGGCCATAACTAATTAACTTGTACAAAATATTGGCAAGAATTACCTCTGATAAGTATAGACTGCAACATCAACTAGTTAACCCTTTTCCCGCTATTCCCGAGAAAAGTCATAGATCTGCTTTCTCATCTGTTGATTTTACTTTGGTAGCCTTTAATGTTAAGGGAGCAAGGCTGATCTAGGTTCATAGTGTTTGCTTCATGATAATATTCTGAATGTATGCAGCAGATGTAATAAGCAGACAACATTATCAGGAAAACAAATATTGGCAGAATAAGAGATTTATAAAAGAAAATGTCAGTTATCACTGTCAAATGGTTTGAAAGGAAAATGATGGTGTTTAAAACGAAAAATCATTTCATGATAAGGCCCAAATAAAGAATACCTGTGTTTAGGGTAGGCCGACCCCGAGGCCGACCCTACCTAAATCGACCGGTGAAACATAGTATTTTTTTAGGTTCTGTAAAATATATAATTTTAAGCATTTTGAAAGGCCTTTCAAAATGCATAAAATTATTTTTTTTCCAGAAAAAAAAATAATTAAAACAAAAGAATTGTGAGCCTACCTACCTAAAATTTTCAGACCCGTTACCCGAGACACACTTATTTTTTTATTTGGCCTTAATAAAATACCATATATAAGGTTTGCAGGTATCCTTATTTTCATGCCTAAATTGTTATTAAAATATATTTGTTCTACACAATCTGCAATTCTTCTATAATAACTTCTATATAATAATTTTTTCAGGTTTCTCAGTAAAGAAGCAGTAACTCTTTGCCTTAGTACTGGGAAATTTTGCATGCTTTTTTGTCGTCTAATGATTTTTTTCAAAAGCAACTTTTTCAAAAACAGTTTGGATCCAGATCAGGCCTGCCATTTGTCGGGCCGAATCTGGGTCCAAACTGTTTGCAAAGGTGACCAGCAGATGACACTTGTAGACAAAGAGTTAAGTAGCCAAGAGTGACAGTGACGTCATGTATTGTTTACAAAGTTATCAGGGCAGGGCTTATTTTTGGCCGATTTTATAGCCGTTATTCGGTTATATTCCCAATGCCAAAAAGTATCTTTTTTTTCCCAATTTTTGGAGGAAAATTTCTAATTTCAAGTTGTAAAAATATTCGAAAACAGATCGTCCATTTGTCGAGTAAATGTTGGCTTAAAATTGTTTGTACAGCATGTGTATTCAGGGTTCCCATTCACGAAAATTAGCGTGATGTGAACCGGATGTTTACATTTTCTACCGACTGTTGTTATATCGGTCGTGTATCAATTTAACCTGCCGTTAATTATCAGGGCCTTGGGGTGTTGTGTCCTCTAACGATCGGCATGTCAGCCGTGGATTACTTCTTTGTTTTAACAGATAATTGCCTCTGTAAGTGCAACATTTAAAACTTGTTCTCCGGATGCATAAAAGATAAATACCAAACAGCTGATAAAAATAGCTAGTTTAATTTGGTACATCTGTGTGTAAGAATGGGACTCAAGTGAGATGGAAAATTTAAGAGGTAAGATTTTATTTTGACTATCCTAACTGTCTCTTGTCTATTAGATCTGAAGAAGCTGGTACTTTGGTGTAAGTTTCTATAGTTCTAAGTACCCCACTTCTTCAGTTTTTCTGTCTTCCCCCTACTTTATGTTGGCTGGGGAAAAGGACTGGGGGTGAACGAAAAATCATTATGTATAGGGGAACCCCTGCCCAATTTTTTTTCAGTGTGTTAACTTAAGTCTTTTTTCCAGCAAATTATGTTTAGGGGAGCCCTTCTCAAATTTGTTAAGGGTGGGTTTGCATAGTCACTTTTAAGCAGTTAATAACAAAACTAGGCCTACACTGTGCTTTCAAAATGAGTGGCTGGCAGAGTTTTTGTGGCTTCATGTACCCTCTAAAAAATTGAGCCACCAAAATTTTACCCTAGAGTGCACCCTCAAAAATATGAGTGTGGATTCTGGGAATACATCATGCAATTCTGACTAACAGTACAGCAATTCAGATAAATATGATGTATTTAATGATTTGACAATATAACCAAGGACACTAAAAAAATTCCCAATTTTGGGCGTTTACGTGCTAAAATTCCCAATTCCAGGGGTATGGGTCACTGTACCAAATTGGTGAAAATAAGCCCTGCAGGGACTTAGAATTGATAGATTACTTGTGTATTAATCCTATCTGCAGGATAGGATTAATACACAAGTGACCTATCGATTCACGTTAGCTCAAATGGAGTGTACAAATTAAAGTTTTACTTAAGATTATATGAATAATTGTAAACAAAATATTACGTCAATGTCACTTTTGGTTGGCACGACAGTAGTTACTGGTTCAAAAACAAGGCTATTAACATACATCAACGTTTGAGTATAAAAGTACTTCCTATTTTGAGTCTGACCCCACTTTCATGGAATACATTCAACCCTAAAATCAAGAATTGTAAGAGGAAAAAGTTTACCTTCAAGGGCCAAAGTGAGATTACCGAGCTGCTCTGCAGCCGTGGCACGTCTACTCAAGGCTTTGATGTATTTATTGTTGAGTTTGATAGCCTCTGTACAGTTCTCTACAACAGCTTGTGGGTTTTTCTAAAATCAAAGACAAAATAACGGTGTCATCTCTTTTTTTAATACATGGGTGAAAGTTCAAAATTTCCAAAATCCTGAACTTTAGAAGTTCAAATTGAAATAATGAATATTTTCAAGTTAAAATGAACAATTAAATTTTAATAATCTGTAAGCAAGTGAGAGAAGCTATTATGATATTCTTAATTCAGCATTTTGAGGCTGACTTTCCAGCATTTTGAGGCTGACTTTCTATGGAAAATCAGCCTCAAAATCCCGAATTCAGGATTTATCCTGAAAACTTTCACCCCTGTTATTATAGGATCTGTTTTAACATAGGCTTAACTTTGGAAAAGTTATTGAGCAAAAAATTGTAATGATTTTGCTACCCATCCATTTAAACATGTCACATGATATGTTTTGGTTGCTCAAAAGAACTGTCAATGTTAAAGTTGAGAAAAAATGAAAATCAATTTTCAGTTATGCACTTTTATCTGGAGGCCTGGTTTTAAGAAAAACGGTGATGTACAGGCCTAAATTCCCTCAAATCAGCTTTTTCCTTGCAAGACAAGCTACTGACTGTGCTACGTGGCCCTGTAAACTTGGAATAGTCCACTGTTCATATATAGGGGTGTCAGGTTATATTTTTTTAAAAATATTGTATTCTTTTGTCTTAAGATCTTTTTTACCTTTACAAACATTGAAGAACCTGGTGAAATGCAGCATTTCATTGGGTCTTCAGTCTCTTCACTATTTGCTGAAGTACTCCTTTAGGGATTTCCCGAATACAGAGAGTTAAAGTTACAGCAGTAAATTATATTCACTATGGCAATCAATTTAAATCAAATTAGGTAAATTCAACACTTAACAAAATGTGTTAGTTAGGCCTAAACAATGAATTGTGTGTTTCAGTTTACATAAAATTATAAAATAGGGACAGTAGGTTTATTTTGATAAAAGGTTTTACATGGGTATGATTGGGAAACAAAATGGCTGATTAGAGAAATCCCTTGGAAATCCCCTAAACCTGCTTTAAAAATTCAGGGTTGGGGTTAAAAATTTAGGAATGGTCTCGTAACCTGAAACACACAACTTTTTTTAATTTAGGCCTTCTAACCAAATAATATTTATTTTTCAAAACTGGAATGTAAAACAGGGGTTAAAGGTCACCTACCAATTTTTCATAGGCTGCAGCTCTGTTTGCATAGAAAGTTGATATCTCTTGCTTGTACTCTGGGGGACAGATCTCCAAAGCAAGGGCATAACACTTGATGGCTTCATCGTATTTACCCCCCTTGAAATACTTATTCCCCTTGTTCTTTGCTGCTTGCGCCTTCTCTAGTGGTGTCTCCTGAAATAGTGATTATACAAAATGGACCAGTTTTTGTTTAATAGATCCAGATAAGGACATTTTAATTGTGTTAAATTTTAATTAATTTCTTACCCATTAATTTAAACATGTGTTTTGGGTACTCAAAAGAACCGTCTCATTGAGACGGTTCTTTTCAGTACACACAATATATGTTTTGGATGAGAAATAAAGAAAATAATTTTCCAATACCCACTCAGATCTGGAGGCCTGTTGTTTGGTAATTTTGGTTTTGTTTGGTTTGTGGTTTTACATTCCAGTCAACTCAACTGCTATGATCATGTTGAGATGGTCAGTTAACCTAACCACACTTTAAAGGGATTTTCTTACCATTTTGAAGTTGGGGCCAGGGGCCTGTTGAATTGTGGAAAATAGCATTTGTGCCATTAAAAACTGGGAAAAGTTTATTCTGTCTTAAATGAACAAGATCTCTGTATCAAATAACAAATTATCAGTGGAACGCTTTACATGTTGCATTGGTCTTAATATATACTCTAAATATTTGCATTAAAATGTGAATGTAAACATCTTTAACTTTCCTACTTTTGGTCTGATTTTCAAGAAATTTTCACCAAAATGTGGATTGAGAATATCATTCAATATTTTGGGATATTTTTGCTCAGTTTTCAATTGGGAAGGGGCCGATATTTGGCCCCAAATTGGCATAGGAAAATCCCTGCCTTTTCCTGGGCAACCTCAAATAAACAGTACATTATGCACATACTTTCGCTTCAGGCTTGTATTCTGGAATAAGAGGATAAAGAGAATGCCCGTAGAAAATATTTCATGATCAATCTCAGTAAAAGTATGGAACCGGGTTTAAAGGGAATGAGTAGGCTGATAGACTTGCTACAGAAGCATCCAAAGAGACAGAAATAATGACTGATGAAGGGACATGCATTTCTCAACCAGAATTAAAACAAGCTGCGAAGACCCACGGTTTGACAGTCTGGCAAAGACAGTGGGATATTTCAGATAAGGGCAGATTTCTACACCAACTTAAACCTAAAGTTACTACAAAGACCCTCTTTGACTTCCTGAACTGAAAATTGTACAGCCAAATTGCACAACTTAGAATAGGATATGCCAAGTTAAATGACTATATGCAAAAAATAGAGATTTCAGAAACTAGGACATGTAAATGTGGAGAAAATGAAACTATAGGAGCACTATCTGTTGCACTGTGATTTATATTTAAATGAACGTGAGGCTATGAGAACTACACTTTTCCAGCAGACAGGCATTACTGAACTGACAACAGACCTCCTTCTCGGCTGTGATGACAGTGACCTCAAAAAAGAATTTGGGATGACAATTATTTTGGCTCTGGGTGATTTTACCACACAGACGTCTTGATTATAAGTTTGCACCACGCCCACCACAAACAAGTAATACCGGGAGATATATACTGATGAAAATTAGCAAGAGATCTCATTACCGGCGAATTACTACTGTTGTATTGACAAAGAATCCAAGAATGTGATGATCCCTGACAGCCGAAGCATATTCTAACTGGCGATGTCCAAATGGCTATGTCGCTATGAACATAGGCACGATCACCAGGCTATTAAAGTTAAAATTTCTTTTCTAGAATTTCAATTAAATTTATTAAAAGTTAAATATTTTCACTCAAGACATAAGTTTTAAGGTTTAAATCAATAACTGTTTTAGTTTAATTCTTAATTTTTATCATTTAATCTTATATTGTTTAATGCAGAAATCAGCATTCTTTAATTCATATCTGTGTAAAGTGCTGGGCCTGGCTGCAGTCTGGCCAGATCAAATGACACCCTGAGAGTCTGCCTAATTAGAGGCCCTGGAGTCTAGACACTCTTGGAGAAATTAGCACCTGGGTAAGCTTATCAGCAGTGAGGGGTCTCCCATATTAGGCTGTCTCTAAGGATGTTTATTCAGATGGAGTGGTAAGGGAGATTTTGATTGGTGGATACAAAAAGAGAGGGAAGAGAGAATGCTGGGAATCAATTAAGATGCAGGGGGTGCAGGATTTTGAATTCCTGGAGATCAGACAGGTTTTAGAGATTGATAAGAGAGGACAGTGTTTTGATTGAGAAAATAGAATGAGATAATTTAGGCGCCAAAATATAGAGTTTGAAAAATGTAGATTTAGGACTAAGAGAGTTTGCCACTTGTAATTAGTTTTTAATATTAGGCCAAAAAAAAAATAGTTGTGTTTCCGATGACCTGACCGACCCTATCCATAGACCGCCGACCGTAAACTTTTTTCTCGATTTTTGCTCGTTGTATGTATTTGCGCCCATTACCGGATTACCAGTACTTGTAGGCAGTCCCGCGAAATATAAACGGTACCAGATTTTATTCTACGCGAAGATCAACAAATATGGCGGCGGCGATCCTTCAAGTAAATCTGAAAAAATGCCCGCATTTTGCGGGAATAAAGACCCTTAGTTCATACCCCCATTCGTTAACAATGTCACACTTATGGCGGAACTATCATCCTGCAGCCGAAAAAGGGACTACAGTGGCCGTCACCGGACAATCCGGAGAAGGAAAGGTGAGTTTCGCTACGAAAATACTGATTCGGACAGAACCAGTTTCGGACTAAAAAGGATTTAAATTGCTAATTTCTGCTGACAGTTGAGCTTAAAATGAGCCGATCCAAAAGGATATGGCCTGCTCCTCTAGTTTTGTTTCATTTTCACATGATCAGAACTATTTGGATTTATTGGTTTGTAAAGGTTTGACAAGAAAGAAACAAAACACAAAAGATGACCTTCCATTTTATTGACTTTTATCGATGTTTCAAGGCAGTGAATACAGATATAATGAAACCTGTCAGCATGCAGTGATTCTTGCCACTCTCACCCAGCACAAGAAACACTTGCATTTCTGAATGTATATTAGTCAAGGAAATATTAGTCAAGGAAATGCATTAAAACATTAATGAACAAGTATTAAATATGAAATAACTACACATAATTCTGAAACCCCCTAAACTGCTGTTCTTTAAAAAAAAAAAAAAAAAAAAAAAAGTTTTTCCCTACCTACCGACCCTGATTTTTTTCTGAGGGTCATCTGAAACACAACTATTTTTTTTTGGCCTTAGCACTGCCAGCTGGACATTATGATGAAGAAGAAAAAGAATAATAATCATCAATGGATGAAAATAGAACTTGGACTTTAGTTTTAATTACCCCACACAGCCAAGCGAGTTATAAATTATGACAAAAATTAGTAAAATAGGAACTTAAATTGTGCCGGGCGACAAATATATGAACAGGGATGATTGTTTTATTGCCATCTGTAAACACGCTGCACTTCTAAAGCCGAGAAATTCCTACTTTCAGTTCACACTGAATTACAAAGGTGTTCCAAATTGGTGCTGCACGCTGCATTTTCTGTCCTTTTCAAAACAGACAAAATTCGATGGAAAAATAATGTGTGACAACATAGGCAGTGACAAAGATAGAGACACAGTAGATGTATTTACTGTAGAATACATATGAAAACATATGACAACATCGAAAGTCGGCTCTTGACAGCTGATGAAATATCCCACCTCTGTCTTTTTCTCAGGTGACACCTGGGTGCTCGTGGCTACTTTCACTTCTTCATCAGCTGGCGATTTTGGACTATGTTTCTTTGACCGCTTATAAAACCAAATTCCTGCCAGACCCAGAGCCACTGGAGCGCCCACGGCAAGGGCAATTTGCCACTTATTCCACCCTTCCAGAAAATTTAGACGACCTTCTGTCGCCATCTTGTCGGTCACGTGGAGTGAAGGAGACGCTTGCAATGAATAGAATAGAATAGAATAAAATAATTTATCTTCGAAGATGACGTGCAGACCTGTGCGCGTCAGTGCGGTGTTAGTGGAAGAAATGCTTTTAAAAATAAAAAGTTCCCATAAGATTTGTTAGTTGGAGTGGAAGGCAGCTGCGAATTGATATGGGCACAGGTTCAAGTTCCAGGATCAAGTCATCTATTTATCGGATCTTTTTACCGTCCACCAGATGAGAATGATCTCAGCTATCTAGACCAACTTCAATCATGCCTGTCAAAAATACCTACTGGAGCTCACACCTGGATTGGAGGTAATTTTAACCTTGGAGACATAGACTGGACAACCGAGAGTGTAAAACAATATGCCAACAAATCAGGATTATGTCACCAGCTTCTGCAAATATCAAAGGACCACTTCCTCGACCAAATGGTATTGGAGCCAACTAGAATCACAGAGGATACTGCAAATATCCTGGACCTGTTTTTCTCAAATAACCAGTCATTGGTTAACAGAGTTGACATCATACCTGGCATATCGGATCATGAGGTAGTCTACGTCGAATCAAGTCTTCGCCCATCCAGAGCCATCACGCCACCCAGAAAGGTGTTCTACTACAACAAAGCTGATTTTGACTCATTGAAAACGGAGCTCAGGCGTGTGAAAGAAGTGTTTGTATCACTGGAGCCGACATCAACTACCCAAGCTTTATGGGACAAATTCCGCACAATAGTCACAGACCTCATGCAGAAGTACATTCCCACCAAAACACTCAACGGGAAGAAAATAAGAAAACCATGGATCAACAGGAAAGTAAAATCCCAAATGCGTCGACGTGATAAGCTATTTCGCCGAATGAAGAAGACCAAGAATGGCAGTGACATCAGGAAATATAAGGAATGTAAAAAGGCGCTACAGAAACATGAGAGACAAGCCTACTGGACATACATCAATGGCATCATCGAGGCTGATGACCCAGAAGTTGACCGACCACCAAAGCAGAAAAGATTCTGGAACTACATCAAGTCCCTGCGTAAAGACTCAACAGGTGTATCACCACTGAAGGACAATGGCCGTCTGTCCAACTCCGCCAAAGACAAGGCAGACATTCTTAACAGGCAGTATCAATCCGTCTTTACACATGAGGACCCTGACATCCCAGTTCCAGACCCAGACGGTGACCCTTACCCGGACATGGAACAAATTACAGTGAAAGATGAAGGCGTAAGGAAGTTGCTACAAAAGAGTAACCCACGTAAAGCCTCCGGCCCTGACATGGTACCAGCAAGATTATTGAAGGAGTGCTCTGAAGAGCTGTCACCAATATTGACGATCATCTTCAATAAATCCCTACAGACAGGAACTGTGCCCGATGACTGGAAAACTGCCAATGTGTCGGCAGTCTTCAAGAAAGGACAGCGTTACGACCCTGCGAACTACCGCCCTGTTTCTCTAACGTGCCTTTGTTGCAAGATACTGGAGCATGTCATAGTCAGCAATGTTTTAAAACGTCTGGACTGCTACAAGATACTCACCGACTGTCAGCATGGCTTCCGCGCAAGAAGAAGTTGCGAGACCCAGCTAGTGACCCTGTGCCATGACTTAAGCTCATCACTGGATCCAAACAGACATGCTGGTCCTGGATTTCTCCAAAGCCTTTGACAGAGTTCCACACCAACGTCTCCTGCGGAAACTCGAACACTTTGGAGTCCGAGGCAAAATACATAGCTGGATTGCATCATTTCTGTCTGGTCGAACCCAGAGTGTAGTTGTCGAAGGAAGTTCATCCGATAGAGTGCCTGTAGTCAGTGGAGTACCCCAGGGATCCGTACTAGGGCCCATGCTTTTCCTTCTGTTCATCAATGACCTTCCTGATAAGATCGCCTCAAACTCAAGACTCTTCGCTGATGACTGCATTGTGTATAGGCAAATCCAAGGCATCTCAGACTGTGAAGCACTTCAAGAAGACCTCAATATGCTAGCTGAATGGGAGACCAAATGGGGCATGGCATTCCATCCGCAAAAGTGCAGCGTGCTGAGCGTAACAAGATCACGCAACCCCACCAGATTCAACTATCAACTGAAAGGCCACATCCTAGAGCTACAAGACAGCACAAAATACCTTGGTGTGGACTTGCAGTCGTCATTATCATGGAAAAACCATATTGACAGGATCTCCAAGAAGGCTAACAGCATGTTGGGGTTCCTGCGACGCAATCTAAGGTCATGCAAAGAAGATACCAAAGCCAACGCCTATTTTACCATGGTCAGATCAAATCTGGAGTATTGCTCATCGGTACGGAACCCACATCATAAAGATCAAGTACACAAGGTGGAAATGGTCCAGAGAAGGGCAGCAAGATTTACCACGAACAGGTATAGAAATACCAGCAGTGTTTCCTCCATGCTGGACCATCTTCAATGGGAGTCACTAGAAGCTAGGAGAAGCAAGATCCAACTAACCCTTTTTATAAAGTGGTCCATGACCTAGTCGACGTACCCGCATCACAATACTTGACTCCATCCACAGCAAGAACCAGATCATCGCATACTAAGAAGTTCAGACAGTTCTCTCCTTCCACAGACTGCTTCAAGTTTAGTTTCTTTCCCCGGACAATTCCCTTGTGGAACTCTCTTCCAGCTGTTACAGCTGAGGCCCCTTCTTTGGTATCCTTCAAAGAGGGGCTATCCACCATCTCATTCTAATTTTTAGGTAAGGGCCCAGTGGTTGAGTAGCTTGCTAAGGTGGGGAGCTATGCTGTCGGGGACGTATGGGCCCTGGTACCTCCAAGGAAGGCAGTTTGGTCTCTGCCTGGTAAGTCAAAGGCCACTGGGAAAACTTTCTTCCTTCTACTCTTTTTATGCTTTATTACTGTGCTACTTTTTTTTCTTAGTTTTCTTCTCATTTTATTTTATATCTTGTGTATTATTATATATTTCTTCTGCCTGTCTTTATTCTCTTTCATTTCATCTTTTATGCGTAACCACTAGAAGTCAAACCGTTGAATAATAGTCAAACTGTGACGGAGCAACGTACCAATATAGATGTAGATGTAGATGTAGAAAAGATGATAGGGTTAAATTGTTAGAAGTCAGAAACAGGCTGATAGTGATAGGCTAAAAAGTTTAAAAACAGTATTATAGAACTTTTTGGTTACTGCAAAGGCGGCAGGTCTTAGGACTGGTATACCTTAGACATGGGTCAGTAAAGCAAAAGCTGAAAAAGAGGCGCGGTTTTATTCAAAAGAAACTGTATCATCTTGCACCATAACACCTCAGTACAGACACACAGCTTATTATCTAACACTCAAACGCCAACAAAATAACTGCATCCGAAAATGTCTATTTAACATATGGACAGGAGCAGCCTGATCTGGGCCCACACTGTTTTTCTAAGAGGAAAGTTACCGCCTTTACAGTGGGCAAAAGTTCTATTATACACTGACATTTATGGCATTAGGTGACTGACTGTGCACACTGCCCTCTTAAAGGAATCAAATGTGGACAAAAGTGCTATGTGTGCTAGCAGCCGGTTCCATTGCACGACTGAGGGGGAATAGAATGAGTATTAGTAGTAATCTGCAGGTGTTTGAGTTTGTGAGAGTCGGACCTTCTCTGCTCAAGAGCCCGCCAGTCCAGGGGTTGGAGCATCTGTTTCACACTTGCATATGGGGAGTATTCAATAAGAGTCCAGCTGGTCGCTCTACGTTGAACCATTTCAAGCCTGGCAATATTACTTTTGGTGTAGGGGCTCCAGACTGATGATGAATACTCCACTAATGGGCGAACAAGAGTTGTGTATGCCATTTCCCTTAATATTGGATTTTTGGACCTTATGTTTCTCTTGAGGAAGCCAAGGGACCGACTTGCAGAGGTAGTTACATTCTGAATTTGGCCGTTGAAAGATAGGTTGTTGCTGATTTCCACGCCCAGGTACTAGGAGCCTGTGCCACCGCTTCCACTACTTATCTATGCAACAGGTACTGGCTTGGGACTGGAGTACTAGATCATGTAATATGTATTACAACACATTTACTTGGATCGAACTCCATATCTCAGTCCAGCTCCCATTGATGGAGGTGATCGAGGTCCTGCTGAAGAATCTGAGCATTATTTTTAACTTCCATCTATCACAATAAGACAGTAATGAATGGGAACAAGGCTGTAATCATTTCTCTTTTTCGGACAAAATCAACAGATCATCAGCATAAATCAGGCAGTTAAGTTTTGTAGAGTCCAAACTGACTGGATCAGTAACATCATAATTGAATATTTGACCAATGTCACTAATAATTTATATAAAAAAAGAGGACTGGGCCCATCACCCTGTCGGATTCCTTTTTCATAATTGCCAAAATCGGACATTAAAAGTTATCCTTTTTGACTACAAATTTTGAATTTGAATGCACATGTTTGATTACCTTGTAAAAATTACCTCCTATTCCCAAATCTAAAAGTTTTTTAAATAACCCAGAACGCCGAACCATATCAAAAGCCTTTGAAAAATCAACAAAACAAGCATATACCTTTTGCTTCTTTTTGAATAGATATTTATCTAAGATGGTTTTAATTGCATATATATGATCTGTAGTCCGATAGCCAGGCCTAAATCTGATCTGAGTCGACACACTTTGTACTTGTGTTTTATACGCCTATACCAAAAACCAAGGTTATAGAACTTTTTTCATGCTCAACACAACCGAGCATAAAATTTCACCTCCTCCACAAAAACTAAAATTCTAAAAAAATAAAGACTCTCTTGCTTTCAAACTCTCAGAGGTAGCATTTGTCATGCTAATAAATATTAAAATGCCAACAACTATTGGCATTTTAACATTTATGAGCATGATAAATTGCTTGCTAAGTTGAGTTGAGCATTCAAAAAAATGTTTACCTCGGGACCAGATTGTAATGCATAGGAATATTTTGGTTATATCGATTGCCATACGACTTTTGTTGTTTTGTGAAACCTTGGACAAATTTCGATAATGGTTATCTGTCAAGATTCATAATGCAAGTTACGAGATAAAATTTACGAAACTTTGTGATCATGTGTATGCGTATAATTAAAGTAATTTCTAAAATGCATGCACGCAAAATGGTTTTATAAGTAAAACAACAAATATTATCATCCAAAGTATGGAGTGATATTTACCCATATAAGCCCATATAGTGTCCTTTTTGTTGGACATATGCAAACAGTGTAGACCCAGATTAGACGCCACAGAACGAGGCGTCTGATCATGGTCACAGAGGGTTCTATCAAAATTTGAATAAAAATGATAAAAAAAAAACAAGCAACACCCCTAAATTTGGAACTGGGCTCTTCCTACGGGTAGACTTATAAAGTCTGATGAGATATGGTATTTATTCATATAGGTGTTTTTTTAATTATCAATATTGACAGATGTCTTTTGACTAAATCTGTCATTCAAAATGCCTTTTCTTCTTCTGCTATCTCATAGATGTTTTAGCCAACATAAATTAAAAATTCTGGACTGGAATACGGCAGAAGATAAGATGTGGAATGGTATTGGTTGGTATGGATTCATAGGAGTAATATGATATAAGTCTATTCCTACTGATCACTGTAGGCATGTCCATTCGGCTTAGATGGGTTAAAGCTGCATAGTCTGTAACTTTTGATATTCTAATTTTGGAAATAAAGTTTCTATTTTTCAAGAATACAGTAAAAATACTCACATTCAGGTAAACATTTTACCATTCACATAAATTTTAACAAATTATTTCTATCAAAACAATAGCATTTATGTTAAAAATCAACTGTCTAGAATTATTGGAGGGACGTAAATAATTCCTAACAAGAGAAAAATCACCTGTTTTTATTAGATAATTCACTGTTCCATGCAGCTTTCAGCTGTACTGAACATATTTATTGTGAAAACATAACTTAATTCTATTTTTACAAATGATTTGATAAGATTTTTTTTTCGAAAAATGTTCATAGTTACAGATCTAGTCCCTTTAAAACCTATAGTTATCAAGTAACATGCCCAATGCCTTGCTACCTTTCGAAGAGCACGCACGCACGTAAGCACACACGCACGCAGGCATGTACGCTTAGATATAAACGTAAAAGCTCTTTAATTGTTCTATGAAATGCAACATTATATACGCGGTGTATGGACGTGGTGTATGGTTTACACATCTGATTATCGCCCGTACAGACGTACAAATCATACAACAACTGTCTTATTCAACCAGCATGCACTTGTACTTTGTAATAGTTCGCGTTAAACATTGGACTTGCAATAAGACTTGTAATAAGACGTACAATAAGGGACCATAAGTAGTAATAAATAATATATCTTAAATACTATTTATAAATAACTTATATTTAGAGCAAATTATGAAGAATTCCTTCACATTTGTCATTTTTGCCGTATGATATTGAAACAATTTAAAGTTACGATATTCGTTGAGTTGAACATAAACATGAATAGATTATGTTAATAGACATTTGATATCATTGTTCATTTATTAGAGGATGGTATAAAAAGATAGAGGATGGTATAAAAAGATAGAGGATGGTATAAAAAGATAGAAATAGATAGGTCAATTAGTCAGTTGAATTTTGTTTAAAAACACATACAGTCATGTATAATGTATTTAATCTTCAATTCGGCGATAAACAGATTTCTGCTCCTATACAACCAATAGGTGTTACATCGATAATGTCAAAAATGTCACTCATGAAAAAACAACGCTACCCAAAAACATACTGGGTTCGAGTTTAAACGGAAATACTGTAAATATATCACTTCTTTTCGAGCTCAACTCTTTCCACCACAGTAACGTCAAAACTCTGATCAGTTCGTGTGAGGTGTCTTCTCTGGTTTCAGTCGTATAGAAACAAAAGGTGTTGTTTTCCAAACTACGCCATCAGAAATTTAATTATACAGCAGACCTCCGGATAAGAGTGCGTAATTGAATATTATCTCTCAACCAAAACATATGTTGTGGGTACTCAAAAGAACCGTCTCAATGAGACGGTTCTTTTGAGCACCCAAAACAAATGCTCATATTGATGGTTAAGAAAATAATTATAATTTTAGGCTCGAAAAGATGCCTTATCTTGACCTATGCTTTAAGCCTTCTTTCCTCCCTATCAAACAAAGGGCTTCTGTAATTATATACACAATTAGATTTGAAAAGACAATCAAACGAAGTATATCGGAAACCTTGCTTGTCAATAAGGTATTCAAATATCATACAATAGGTTTTCATTGAGATATTTTGTTAGTAATAATATCCATGCACATTTAACATTGTACCTACAAGTGTCGTCTGGTGATAACATTTGCAAACAGTTTGTACCCAGATCAGGCCCGACATAACGTCGGGCCTTATCTGGATCCAAACTGTTTGACTCTGTGATGGCATTCCTGAAAGAATTTTTCAAAACAGTTGAGTTTGAAAAAAATCATCAGACGACAAAATACATGCAAAATTTTTCCCAGTAGGCAAATAGTTAAACAGTTGTTTAAAATGATCTTTTAAATCGCTTCACACCAATTATAAGAAGAGAGGCACACAAAATGAAATTTAAACAGTTTTCATTTTAAATTTCACTTGTAATATTTATTACATTATTTGCATGTCAATCATAAGTGGGTTTGTATATTTGCAGACTTGTAAAAGCGAAAGCATGCGGTAATGCTTGGAACTAATGTTTTTACCGCAGAAAAACCCTATCTGGCACCTCACTGAAAGATATTATTTTTTGATATAATTTCATGTGTGTAACAAAATCGGAATGTTTATATTTTATCAAGTTTTTGACTACCTAATAGGTCGATATCACTTTAGATTCCGAGATATGTATACCGGTATTTGGATACTGTATTAAACAAGTGTTTGAATTCTGTTTCTATTGTAAACAACATGGATTATACAGAGTGAAATTCTTTTAATAATTAAAGATACTATTTTTTAGAGAAAAGGTAATCATGAAGCCTATTTAATATGAACTGTTGTAGTCGAGATTAAAGAACTATATATGTAAATTGTATAATTGTGATATATAAATATATAAGCGGAAGACGAAAAAGATGAGGATGACCAGGAAATGCCACAATCACAGACTGCAGACCAACACAGGACCTGAACCCATGGCATCATGAGGAAGAACAGACAAATCGCACCCCCAAAATCGGGGATACGAGTATTTGTAGATGAAATTTAAATTTCAGGGGTGTGGAAATAGTAGAATTTTCTACTTGTCCAGGGACAAGTAAATGGCCATAATGTACTTGTCCAAAGAAAATTTTACTTGTCCGATAGTACAGAATTAGCTTATACCTTTCTGTGCTTAAACAATTTACACTTTGGAAAACAGTAAGAAATCATGCATTGCAGAAATCAACTCTCTTGTAAGCAGTGTAGATCCAGATCAGCTGGCTTCTAAATAAGCCAGCTGATCAGGATCCGAACTGTTTTCAATGCAACATGTGAACTCATAATAATTAATCAAAATATGAAATACAAAATTTTATTTACTTTATAACACATTTTGCACTTGTCCAAGGACAAGTAAATTGAAATTTTTAACTTGTCCTGAATGAAATGGAACCAGGTCGGACAAGTCGGGCATGGTATTTCCACAGCCTTTGATGAATGATCATGTATGCTTTTCAATAAGAAGACACTTGATCGTTAAGAAAGCACGGTTCCTTTCGCGTGACATCGACAACGAATACGCAAAGCTCACTGAGAAATAAGGGAATTATTTAGTCTTCGTGACAAGCGCCAATCAGACATTACAATTGCATCCTTTACAAATATCTTATCTGTGCATTTTTCGATTTTGTTGAAAATTGATTCCTGCACATACCCAAAACATGTAGTTGAACAAACAATAATGGCCTTTAAAATACACGTAATTTTAAATACCTATGCAGTATCTAAATACATGTAGTTTGATTGGTGACGGGCGGTAGAAAGAGGGTATGCATCAGGAAATATATACAATTCATTAGCAGCGAAGAAGGGGCGGAGATAAAGACTCTGGTCAAAATTAAGCACTGGATACATTGTAACTGCTCGTGGTTGTTAACCCTTTGTATGCTGGAAACTTTTAAATGCATCAGGGTCGGCACTGTTCGCTCAGGCTAAAGCGATCTTCAGAGAACGAAATCCAATTTTAGTGAGAAATTATAATCTGTGACCCCTCAATATATGCTTTTGGTTCTTATCTCATATGTGAAGTTTACCTTTTAACCCCTTGTATTCTGATGGATTCTTCCACCTGATATGATACAAAAACCTGGGGTGATACATTGTATATATTGAGGGGTCATAAGAGCCATGCTTGGAAATATCAGCTGTATAGATGAATGAGTCAACAGCTTTTTTAAACATCAGAATCAGTACAAGTCAATAATCAATAAAAGATTCCCTGGCCGTTTGCCTACATCAAATAGCTTTTGTCTCTTAATAAACAATTTTTTTAAAATTGACATAAAACATTATTTCATCTTCTGAAATTGAAGAAGATTGTTGGCTCTAATAATTTTTCAGCGTAGTTCATTAAAATAATTTCCCATTATAAAAAGATTGGCTATAACATTAATGTATTGCAACAGACTGCATGCTTGGTAGTCAACCCAATCACGGTTGGCAACTTTGCTTTCCTCTTTAATTGCACGCCGGTGGGTCGGACTTCAGACTCTATGATGGTTCCGGCTTAAAGACTTATCTATTGATGAGATGGTAGGGGCCTGATGCTTTGGCTGTTTGTCGGGCCCACCGGGGTTTACCTGTTGGATTTCTTTTGCTCCGGTATTCAGTTTAATTTACTGTTGAGTCCTTATCCTTGCTTTATCTCCTTGTTATATCTTGATTTATATGTTTTAGGAGATGATGCATCGATAAGTTAGGGGTCTTTTATGCAATCCAAATATCTATGTGTCTTGATCCACATCTGAATTAAGAGTGAGGTTGGCGCCGTTATACCGGTTTAAGCCCTCCAGTGAAATATTTTACTGACCGTTCCAAGGCGGTACTTCTTTTGTGGATCTTTTGTGTTTTTGTTCTGTCTTGCGTTTGCTATGTCTTTGTGCGCGTCTGTTTATATGTGCTTTGTGGTCACCTGCTGGGAAAGGGCTGACCTCTTGGCTCTCGTTTGTGGTGTCTGCTGTGAGTTTGTCACTTATCCATTGGTATCCTGGGTCAGGTGTGGTACTTGATTGTATCGATTCCTGATCTTTGCACCCTTACTTACTTCTATTACCATACAAACTTTGCATATTCTATATTCCACATTTAAATTTTAGTATCATCCACGCTCAAAACGGTCAATGATTCCAAGATTTCTTTCATTTAATTCTAAATACTTTTCTATGTAAGAAAGGCGGCACAGATAAAGAAACGATACAATCAAGTACCACAGCTGACCCAGGATACAACATGGGACAGTGACAAAAACACAATTAAACATCACAAACAAACGCCAAGAGGTCAGTCCTTTCCCAGCAGGTGACCACAAGGCAGCAATGAACAGATGTGAAAGCATGACAAACACAAGAAATAAATAACACAAATGATCGACAAAAGAAGTACCGCCTTGGAACGGTCAGTAAAAATATTTTACTGGAGGGCTTAAACCAGTTTCACAGCGCCAACCTTTTTTCCCCAAATTTATTCTTATCTTAATTTTGACATTTGTTCATTAGATTTCATTAGCTGTTCCTAAAATTGTTCATATATTTCCTTCAATTGTTTTTATACACAATAACAATACAGCAGAATCAAAAGTACAATGATTTTCTCTAACGTGTGAAAACCCTAAATCAAATAAAGTTTTTTTTTTTTGCAAAATTCATTCACTGACTGCTGGAGTTAAAATACACTACTCTCGATGTGGTTTATTATCAAGTGAATTATCATTAGATTGCACAATATGCAACCAAAAAATTACACAACTTACTAAAGCTGATGCATGTATAACCAAAGGATACTGACCCAGTTCACTTAACACTGCAAAACTAGATGCTTAAATTGTGCACACCAAGAAATTTTTTTAGAAAAGCTAGTTAATATTATATAAAAATCATTTTGTCCTTTGAATGTTATTTCAAACATTTCCTCTATTGGTTTTTATAGCAAGATTTAAAACCTATCCATATATTACAATTGTATAAAGCTATTGGCTTGACCAAAGCATTAAAGATGCTCAAACTGCAGAAGACCTGATATAATTGTTAAATAAACTTTGTTTGATTGAAAACGATGCTCTACTGCTTTCATACTAAAAGTTTTTTCCTGCTGCTATGAATATACCACTTGAAGAAACAGTTACAAATATTGATATTAATTCACACATTTAAAATGAGTCTGGTCAATAGTAAACCTATTGCAATCTTTCTTGACATGGCCATTTTAGTGAAAATCATGATCTTACATATATCATAGGCTCAATCTATTACAAAAATCATACAATTTATTTATATTTTGTTATAATTTAGTTTTTTTTGTTATTAATTATTTTAGAAACAACATCATACACATATATAAGCATAATACATTTTACCATACACAAATTTAAGGTTGTCATACTGTAAAATAAGGTTAATATGATACCACAAAATGAATAAAACATGAGAAAATGCCTTTTAGTATCTATGTCTATACTCAGTCAGAATCCCTTATACTGGCAAAACTTCAGTACCCAGTGTATCAGCTGGGGTGGATATCCAGACTCTGACAACAGCTCTATACATGCATTGTTTTTCAATGTGTTGTAAAGCATAATGTATGTTTAGTTGACATTCACATATTATCATACCTAATATGTTTTATAAGGTGGCTTCAGAAACAATTTATGAGAAGAGGGAGGGGGTAGAAAAAAGGAGAGGGAATAAGGGACATTAGAAAGAACCAAATGTGTGGCGTTTAAATAATTGGAAGTTTGGAAAGATAATATTCGAAGAATATCCATAAATTATGAAGTTGAGATATGCCACTTGCTTGGGTAACACTATTAATAAGAGAGAGAGAGAGAGAGAGAGAGAGAGAGAGAGAGAGGTCGTTTTTCTTTTTTATGCTTTAAATAGTCTATTAATGTTTTAGGTTCCCCAATTTTCTGTCGAATTGGGCAATTCTATCATTTGTAAAATAAATGTATTTTTCTACCTTAATTCTTTGACTTAAGTACAACTTAAAATGTTCTAATCTTGGTTGAGTTTCTTGGTATTTGTGTTTAATTATAAAATATTTTCCTGCAATATAATGAAATTCTTTACCTGGGTTTCTATATAATTTGCTCTTTCTGTGATACCGAATGTAACAAACTTTTAAGTTATATTATGTCTCAACAAGAGCGTGGTCAGGTTTGTCCAAAAATGCGGTAAATGGTTACATTCCCACAACAGATGATTCATAGTTTCTATTTCCATTGAACAAAATACACATAAAGCCGTCTCTTTGATTTTATATTTTAATAGGTATTTATTGGTTAGAATAATTGGCATTAAGCAATTGTACTGGAAATGGAGTCGAACGTCTTTTGTTGCCTGCAAGCGACTGTCACTGGTAAAATTGTTATTCCTGTGTATATTTTCGTCACTGAATTGTTCTATCCACTTTTGTTCCGATTTTCTTTCTGGTGGTAATTTCTTTTTCCTAAGTATTTTATAGGTGTACTGGTTAGTTTGTTTCCATTTTGTTATTTGGCTTTAATAATTTTTCAGCGCAAGTTCATTAAAATAATTTCCCATTATAAAAAGATTGGCTATAACATTAATGTATTGCAACAGACTGCATGCTTAATAGTCAACCCAATCACGGTTGGCAACTTTGCTTTCCTCTTTAATTGCACGCCGGTGGGTCGGACTTCAGACTCTATGATGGTTCCGACTTAAAGACTTATCTATTGATGAGATGGTAGGGGCCTGATGCTTTGGCTGTTTGTCGGGCCCACCGGGGTTTACCTGTTGGATTTCTTTTGCTCTGGTATTCAGTTTAATTTACTGTTGAGTCCTTATCCTTGCTTTATCTCCTTGTTATATCTTGATTTATATGTTTTTGGAGATGATGCATTGATAAATTAGGGGTCTTTCATGCAAACCAAATATCTATATGTCTTGATCCACATCTGAATTAAGGGTGAGGTTGGCGCTGTTAAACCCATTTAAGCCCTCCAGTAAAATATTTTACTGACCGTTCCAAGGCGGTACTTCTTTTGTGGATCTTTAATGTTTTTGTTCTGTCTTGTGTTTGCTAAAGTGTCTTTGTGCGCGTCTGTTTATATGTGCCTTCTGGTCACCTGCTTGGAAAGGGCTGACCTCTTGGCTCTCGTTTTTGGTGTCTGCTGTGAGTTTGTCACTTTCCCATTGGTATCCTGGGTCAAGTGTGGTACTTGATTGTATCGATTCCTGATCTTTGCACCCTTACTTACTTTGATCAAGAATAGATGGCCTTTTGGGTATATTAACGTTTTCATATTTAATATTAGTTTTCCATGCATTTGGTATACTATGTATCAGGGTTAAATCTTTTAGAAAATCACCTTCTGGGAGGGTGTATTTTTCGCTTAATATTCTATATGAAAAAAATCACCTTCTGGGAGGGTGTATTTTTCGCTTAAAGTGCTTTTGTTGTAATTTAGTTGCGGATGATGTTAAAAGCAGTAAATCATCAGCATATAACAAATGTCATACAACACAGGTGACTCTGTGTCTAAGATATAATCTCCTAAATCATTTATGAAGATTAAAACATTCCCTTGATAAGCCACTTTTGAAATGCCAATGGCATCTGACATGAGCCATTGACATTTAACTTTACCTTGTGAACCATGAATACCAACTTTCTGAAGTTTAAGGAATAAACGATCAGGCCATACTGTATAATAAGCCTTTCTTAAGTCAATAAAACAAGCAATCACTTTATCACACTTTCTAGCATTTAAAACATATCGTCCTTCTATGATTTGGGGAATTTAGCAGAGTTTAGAATAACATTAAAAGCATGCATTATTGGTTGGCATATAAACTTTATTGTTTTAACGTTTGACAAAACAAACAGAGAGTACTTCTTTCTCGGTAATTTTATAATCTAAAGTACATGTCTGATCGGAATTTTCATGATCAGTAAGGTCATTTTTCATACAACTTGACAGTTTGTTGAATCTGAAATCTGCGAATACCATACTTAACCGATGATCAGTACTGCTATAGATACATGTGCATATATATAAGGTATTCATTTTTAGTCACATTTATTTCATCGAGTGAAGTGAAAAGTCCATTGAACATTATGAGTGCCACACTGATTTTTTGCATATTCTTGTTTCTCTTTGATTGCAGCTGCAATCACTTGAGTTTAGAGTAAAATAGCATACAATGAAATTAACGTAGAAGAGAGAGCTGGTTGCTTTGCTTAGTTTGTCTTCCTGGTGTCTCATGATGGTTGTGTGGCTCTTCCTCGTAGTGCCATGGGTGACTCATGGGTTTGTCTGCGGTTTGTGATTGTGATATTTCCTGATCATACTCACCTTCTATTTTTAAGAGTAACATATTGGTTTACATATAAAAGGTATTTCTGATTTAAGCGTTTCAATTCTTATCAATTCATATGAGCTTGCTTTATTGTTTGTTTTTTTTTTAATTTTTGACAAACAGAGAGTATTTCTTTGTCTGATCGGAATTTTCATAATCAGTAAGATCATTTTTCGTACAACTTGACAGTTAGTTGAATCTGAAATATGAATATCATACTTAACCGATGATCAGTACTGCTATAAATACATGTGCATATATAGAAGGTATTCATTTTAGTCTCGTTTATTTCATCGAGTGAAGTGAAAAATCTATCGTACATTATGAAAGCTACAATGAATTTTTGCATATTCTTTCTTTGATTGCAGCTGCAACCACTTGACTTAAGTGTAAACCAGCATACAAGTGAAATATGATTATTGCATATTCATTTATCTATTTATTTATTTTTGAACATCTGTTGTCACTTTTATATCATCTTGTAGTAAAATTAATTCGCCAGTCTTACTTGTACAACATCCTGTTTCGACATGCTCTAAAAATTTAGTATTTTAATATCATTGGATAGTAAATTTGATGCTATTCTTTGTGCAGTTGAATACAAGCAGCGACACTTGTCAAACGTATGATCACAAAGATTAATTGATTAGCTGAAATATGTGAAGTTTAGTGAAAAGATCAATTAACTATGTATCAGGTGCCATTCTACGCATAACCAATTTGATTAACTTAAAAAAGCAAGTTCGTAAGTGTCTTCAGTCTTAGTACTACTGTTTTTCCACCTGGGCAGGGCAACACCAAACCGGATTATGTTTTTTGCGAAAATCACTGAGCTGTTGCTTGTAAAAATGAAAACAGCATAAAATACACGGTTTGAACTAAACCCCTTTTAACGGTTAGCATGGAGTGACAACTCATGTCTCATGAAGTTCTAGTTAGACGGAAGAAATGGGCTTAGAAGAATAGCTACCGGTTCTTTGGATTTGCATTGCCAAGGGTTTTATCAGTGCTTTTATAGTTCGGTTACAAACGATATATAACCTGTAATAACATTAGGTAGGTATGCACTCAAGCTGAATGAAGATGCTTATTTAGGGAAAAGAAAAAAGACAAACAAATCAATGGCATTTAATTGCCAAAAGAGTGAAAACAAATGCCGATTGAAATCAATCGTTTTACGGGTTGTCATCTTAGACGGTGCTATGGATTAGGTCCATCATGGAAGCTTGTGTTGTTCTATAAACTACCATTGGTCTGGCCTTTTTTCAGCAGAATTCTCACCTCAACAGGAACGTATTGTAGTGGTGCTCTTCAGGAGCTGAGTACTCACAACATGTGTTTTTGTTGAGAAATATGATAACTAGCATTTTGGAAACTACTCTTTTACCACTTATACTGACATAAATTGATGTATACCTACTTAACTGGGATAAAGTCTTTTTTCGTACAATAATACGATTCTTTTAAAGATACAATATAACCTATTATGTTTGTAATCGTGACCTCCTTTTGTTTAAATAGTACTTCAGATTTTAGAGTTGACACCTTGAATATATAATAAATAATACAATACTTGATAATTATTGTTCTGCACTATTTCACACATATTTCTAGTTTCTCACGATGCATTTTATTTGGGATTATTTTCCCTTGCAGCGCTCTCACCCATCTACTAAAAAAATGCGAGGCTTGTTTGGAGCATGTCATGATTAGGGATACGTACGTGCGCCTTCCTTATTCTGTTTAATGGATACAGGGACATTTCAGTGAAAACCAGGGTTATGCCCACACACTAAACACACGACTGTTACATTTAAATTTTGTTCTGCTGAAAACATTTATTATGTCATGGCTTCTGAATTCCAGCATTTTTGTGTGCAATATTGTATTATTTTCCATGTAAGTAAATGTACATGTTTTGTCTGACCTATATTCCTATATTGTACATCTATAAGTAAAAAGTGTAAATCTATATGACAAGGAAATATCACAGGTCAAAGTACATAAGAAAGAAGAATTCACAGAAGCAAGTAAGAACAAAATGAGTAATATAAGAATCTATCATGAGTGTGAGGGTAGGATAGAAAAATCCGTCCCAAGGATTGCCGTTTGACATCACGAGGCTTGCCGAGTGATGACAAATGGTGATCTCGAGGGACGGATTCACACGAATAATAGATTCTTTTTCTTGCTCACCACTTTTATATTTATTTATTTTAAAATAAGCTTCCAGAAGTCCCTGAATACGCTAAGAGGCAATTTCACAAGATGGCGTTACTTGGCGCCCTGGGTATGATAGCATGGGTAGGATAAGATTTTCTATTCCAGGGTCAGGGTAAAATCTCAGATATCCTTATCCGGTGTGCAAGAAATCAACTCTCTCTCTCTCTCTCTCTCTCTCTCTCTCTCTCTCTCTCTCTCTCTCTCTCTCTCTCTCTCTCTCTCATCACATCGCTTGTGAAGAGAGTGCACCTTTCTTTACTTGCTTGTTATATTCATTTACCCGCTCTCTTGTGTATTTTTCTGTGGGTGCCAATGGTTGGTATGTGGTCTGTGATTGTGATTGTGGTATTTGGTCTGTGATTGTGGTATTTGGTCTGTGATTGTGGTATTCCCTGATTGTTTTATTCCTCTACTTCTTTTTTTCAACATTTTCCCTGGAAAACCATGGCTTCACTTGAACCAATTTATGCTGAACAGAACCTTCATATATTGTTGTATTTTAAACAGAAGTGAGACGTTAAGAAACATATGTATCTGTATCTTTCTGCATTCTTTTATGATCCTAGACATGCATGAATTAAGGCGAGCCGGTGCTTTGGGCCACCATACGCAAAGTTTGGATGTAAATGAAGACTCAGATCTAACCATAGACCTCTAGCCCCGCTGAATACTTCAGCATAGGTGTTATTATTATTATTATTATTATTATTATTATTATTATTATTATTATTATTATTATTATTATTATTATTATTATTTCCAAAAATGCCTTAAGTACCAAAATCTCACGAGCTGGCTCTTATGTTTTTTTTAACTTTTCAGATGTGTTTGTTGTGGAAGGGATAGGACGCCACTATGCAGCTACAATTGGTAGTGAATATGGAGACTGCCACTATAGAGCAGCTACATAGACTGCAGCAGCAGCAACTGAAGACAATTGACAAACTACCAGCACTCAGGAGGGTAATGGCTCATTCTCCCAGGGGGTGGGGTACGCTCATTTTTATCTTCATACGTAGGCTCGGGCCAAGCATCTACCCTTCACCCCCAAAACTATCAGGAATTTCAAGCACCCCAAAAAATATTTGAAATTTTAGCAACCCCCAAAATATCCCCCATTCTGTACCTTGACCTTAAGATAAGACCCTAAAATGCATAGAAATGACCCCTAAATATAGTCCAATTTTGTGATGACCCCCCCAAAAATATCCACAAAATCTTCATAACCAAAAAAATATAATTATTCATTTTTCTGAAAGACGAAAAAAATATTGAAATTCAAAATTTTGAACCCCCCAAAAATGACCCGAGCCTACGTATGTATGAACATATCAGAGTACCACCCCCTGGGGGTAAGGACTCATTCATTATCAGAACCTTTGGAAAGTATCATATCTGAACTTGCTACGAAAGAAATTTCAACTTTCTACCTAGTCTCTGTAGCTGAGGAGACTGGTTTGAGTTTCGCTTTATCGGAAACTCCGAAGACAGGGTGTGTCACGTCGAGGCCCAATTTTGTTTTTTGTGTTTGCTGGCAAATTATTGGTGCACTCTTAGAGCTTCACACGCGGAAGCAATACTTCAGGAAATTTAACCATGCTGTTGCTCACTTGAACAGATTGCATAATATTACAATTCAGAACGTTTTGGTGGGACTTTATAATTGACGTCAAAATAAGTAAGGGTGCAAAGATCAGGAATCGATACAATCAAGTACCACACTGACCCAGGATACCAATGAGAAAGTGACAAACTCACAGTTGGACACCACAAACGAGAGCCATGAGGTCAGCCCTTTCCCAGCAGGTGACCACAAGGCACATATAAACAGACGCTCACAAAGGCAAAGCAAACACAAGACAGAAAAACATAAAAGATCCACAAAAGAAGTACCGCCTTGGAACGGTCAGTAAAATATTTTACTGGAGGGCTTAAACCGGCTTAACGGCGCCAACTTCACCCTTAATTCAGATGTGGATCAAGACACATAAATATTTGGTTTGCATGAAAGACCCCTAACTTATCAATGCATCATCTCCCAGAACACACAAATCAAGATATAACAAGGAGATGGAGCCAAGATAAGAACTCAACAGTAAATAAAACTGAATTCCGGAGCAAAAGAAAACCAACAGGTGAAGCCCGCTGGGCCCGACAAGCAGCCAAAGTATCAGGTCCCTACCATCTCATCAATTGATAAGTCTTTAAGTCGGAACCGTCATAGAGTCTGAAGTCCGACCCGCCGGCGTGATATTAAAGAGGAAAGCAAAGTTGCCAACCGTGATTTGGTTGACCACCAAGCATGCAGTCTGTTGTAATACATTAATGTAAATCAACTGCTCCAGGAATTCAGTTATTCAAACCAAAGAATGCGTTAACATCTTGTAACGATGACTTTAGGTGGTCCACTAATTTTTTGGACTCGTTAGGAAAATACGCAAGTCAGACATTATAGGCTGGTAAATTTTACTCTTCATCTCTACAATCTACACACTCCTGGTCACACCGTTTTACGTTGTCCAGATCATAGCAGCTTGAAGTTCGACCCTTTTATCACCTCTTTAGTCTCAAAACCAAAAGCTCGCATTGTCATTATTACAGAGCTTGAAGTTCGACCCTTTTATCACCTCTTTAGTCTCAAAACCAAAAGCTCGCACTGTCATTATTACAGAGCTTGAAGTTCGCAAAGAGTTTTAACCTTTAATGCGCCAATCGGAACAATTGTCGTCTGCTTTTCTCGTCTGCTGCAATGTTTAAGAAGCCTCTATGGCAAACAGCGCGGACCCAGATCAGAATGCTCCTATAGGAGCAGTCTGTTCTGGGTTCACGTTGTTTGCTTCTATACTTAATTCGTCAGTAATGCTAGGCAATTATTTGCAGCAGACGACTTCAGCAGACGACATTTTCAGATGCTTTTTTTTTTCTTGGCGCTTTAAGGGTTAAGTATCAAATGCTCATGTGCTGACTCAAATGCATGTATTATTTTCACTGTGATGAATGGAGCTACTATGCTGTTAAAGAAACCAGGTTACCCGAGAGGAGGAAACGACGGACAGTTAGATTACGATTATATTAAATATAATTAAATGTTTATTTTAACCTACAAAGCATATCAGCATTGTTTTCATAGGGAATTTATTTAAGAATTTTCCAACATAAAAGACTGTTTACTTATTTATCTAACGAACCATATGATGTCGATTTACACTGGATAATTAAAGGAAAGACTCATTATATTAATGTTTGCAAAGGGTAGCTAACGGAAGTAAATGAGAACGATTATTCAGGATATACAATAGTTTCCTTCACTCTAAAAATGATATCCACTACTGTCATTTAACAGTGAAACAATGATAATAAATGCAAACATTAAATGTGCTCGTTCATGTGGAATAATTTATCTGTGCATTTTGTGGCCCGGATATCAGGCCACAGAAAATACAAGTTTCATTTCTCATCCACAGTCCGCCCATAAAACATTGAGCAAAACAGAAATGCAATTATATGTGGTTATTTTTCCTGAAAAAAAGGAGACTAATTGTGATAGCATAATTATTGTGTTATAACACATATAATACATTCATGGATGTTCTATAAAATGAAGCTAAATTGTCAAATTAGTAAAATTGTGGCACAATAAATATGATCTCTTTAAACTGCTAATTATGGATGTTAATTGTTCTGTTTCGGTTCTTTAGAAAAAAAATACACAATCATTTTTTATCATGGAACGTCAATAGAAAACTTGAGGATAATAACTCCACGCCATCAAAAGTAAGAATTAACGAAAACTCCTCCAAGTGAAATTAATGTATACACAATCATGGAAGATGACGACGAACAAAGCTATACTATTTCTACATCATTTTACAGCGTCAAATTCTGTCGTATTTGTGGGGTTCCTTTGCAGCTCTCGCGTGACACTGGCAACAGCAAGGCATGCGCATATAAAGAGTTCCGGTTTCCCCCGCCATTTCCGGGTAAAATTCGCAAAGACAAGAAGCGAAAGAAGCTACCTCCCATCCCAGAAAACATGCTACCTAAGAGACATAACAGTTTAGAAGAGGTGGATCTTCAAGAATATGTTCCTCTGCCGTCCATATCACCGACAATGGTGTCTGATAAGGTAATGTTTCTCTATATTTGAGCCGCGACATGTGTTTTCCAACAATGTGGCATTTTGACAAGTGTAGATTCAGACCAGCCTGTGCGCCTCTTTTTAAGCTCAGAAACTTCAAACGTTGCTCAGTCAGTAGCTTAACAATCATAGAATATTCAAGCGACTAGCAAAGTCTCTCTGACTTTGCTGGTCGCACATACCGCATTGCTGTAAATGTCACGGCTCATTTGCATTATGATTAAGGGATACAGGAATTATTTAGTAGCACCCTTTATTTACTTTATGCTGGGATAGTGATTCCTCATAATAATCTGGAAAAAAACCTGACCCTTCAGGAATAGAGAGAACCTGAAAAAATTGAAAAGCAGCAGGCTACGTTTTGGTATTTTGCTTTCTGCCAGAACCCAATATTACTGAAAGACCCAAATATTAAGAAGAAAAAAAAAACAAGAAAAAAAATCAACATTATATATCGAAATACGGGGAGAAGTTCTACCAACTCCATATGGCACATGAACAGGTGTTGTGACCTTCAATTAATCTGAAAAGAAATGGATCCTTCAGAAATAGATTCATAAACAACATACATGGTTTAAACGAAAACTTCTTGGGGACAGTGTCTAAAATAATCAATGGGTGTGGATATTGGGGGGGGGGGGGGGTTATGGACACAGGATATTGAGACCACTTCCACCCGTCTGAAAAACAATTAACCGAGAAGGGGTGATGTGGTATGTTACAGAACAAATATGAGACACACCGAGAGTATGGTAAGCAAAGCAAATACCTCTCTCTCTCTCTCTCTCCCTCTCTCATTTTTGAATGTCAACACATGATTTTAAATGTAAATATTTTGCAGTTTGATCTTAATGGATAAATAGATGGTGCACAATGATTTACGGACAGTTCAAACTCCAACTAATGTAAACAGAAAACCGCACCACTAATTTAACAAATTTACTTCAAGATAAACCTACTAGAGTGATATAGCAGTCATATGGCTGAGAAAACTACTACTACTATTTCTTCAGCAAGATGCCAACTAAAAACAAAACTACATAAAAATAGAACCAAGCACAAAAATCGCCACAGAAAATTGGAGGAAAAACAAACAAAACAAACTTGGCGCAATTATCACATAACGAAAAACCCACAGAAAAACACAAGTGAGTATGACCAGGAACTGCCACAATCACAGACCATATACCAACCTGTGAAACCAGAAGAAGATACACTCAAACGTCGTCAAACAGAGAGAAACATAAAACACGAACACAATAAACAAAGCTTCAGTGACAATATTTCGAAACTATAAATAATACGATACACAAAAGACACACCACAAAACCAGGACTAAGCAGGAAACCCCATACAATCTGGGAGTGGCAACAAACAAATACCTTACAAAATCAGAACCTCTGCCTTAGAATGAACTACATAGCTACATCCACTATTTACTTGTTAAATACCCAGAAAACATCTCAAAGTGTGCCACCATCAGTCCGCACGCAAAACGCCATTTTAATGGCGCTGTGCTGAAGGGCAGGTGGTAGACCGACATTGTATGTTGGCTGGGTATTTGTCTTAGATTATGTTGTTGTACAAACACGGATGACTGTTCTATTTTTGTAGGACGAAAGGTCTCAGTCAGAGGCTGCTAAACCTAGTCTGGAACACCCGGCTCTGTTTAATGTTCGAGAGTTTACCTTCCCAATCTCCAGTGCCAGCAAAAATGAGGAGAAGAAACCTAGTCCTGTTCTATCATCACCAAGACTTAAAGAGCTCCCAATACATATCAAGATCGGAAAACTAGCAAGAAAGAAAAGAAAAGAAAAAGTAAGTGCTTCTGTTGAAGAAAATGTTAACAGCATGTGCATAGCCCATTTCACTACGGGTTTTCCTGAAAGTCACAAATTAACTAAGCACTTTGCGAATATTGAATAATTTGACCAATGCTGTCTCTATTGTTTGTGGGGGTTTTGTGTTGCGCCCTTGTTTTTGTGCGCAGTATAAAAATTTACTTTCCTTTCTCGTTTTGCTATCATCTTGCTAAGGAAGAGAGGGCTCATTGCTTTACTTTAGTTGTCTTCTTGGTGTCATGTTAGTGTATTGCGTCCATGTTTTTTTTGTTTGTTTGTTTTTTTCCATATAATTGACGTAACCTATCCTTGAATAAATATTGTAGATACCCATAGTTGACAAGTAAATAAGTGAGATTTTGTATTTTATTTCTGTTATGTTTTGAATATCAAAAGCTTGTTAACAAGAAGACGCTGGTGCTGAAGTCCAAGTGTGAAATGGTTACAAGATCACCAGCTATTTATTTGGAGTCGCACGGAGTGCTTATGTCAGAATATAAACAAACAAACAAAACTGCTCCCAGAAATAGCTTGTTAACTGATTTTCAGTGTAACTGAAGTAAAGCAGCAATGGAATCAATAATCTTGAAGGTTCTTGGCAGTAGAACAATGCTGACTATTTCTTATACTGATAAAATTACATGGACTCCAATATTTTGATACTGCACTATTAAATCTACTACAAATATTTCTGGGTGAAAACTCCACGTAACTTGGATAATAACGAGAGATGGTGGAGGGATTAAGAAATAGTCTATTATGTTGCGTCAATATCAGATCATAATGTCATATTGCTTTTGGACCACGTTGTTCTATTTGTCTAATGTAAATGGTATTACATGTATATATTATAGTCTACTGCCATTGAGCCCAAGATTATAGGATAAGATGTTTCTCATTGAGTTGAGTGGGGGAGATATGGTTTTATTTGATCACTCGTATTAAAAGATATTTTTCATGATATGAGGACTGGATGATGCAAAACATTAGATTTTTTAATGTCTTTGAAGCCTCTAAATTTCAGTTCTTATACATTTGCATGAAGCTGCATTTTATGGTGTAAATAGTATATACTATATAAGCTCTCACCTGCTTGTGTATAGAACTTGTAAAAAGTAAGTGAGTGTGATCAGGAAATACCACAATCACACACTGCAGACCAACCTTGGGCTCCCAAGGCCGCCACAAGACACCAGGAAGATAATTAAAGTAAAGAAATCAGCTCTCTCTTCCCCATCTAGATGATTGCAAAACTAGAAAGGAAACTAAGTACTGCGTAAAAAACAAGGATAAACACAGAACACCCACAAACAATGGAAGCAACAGTAAACAATGAAACAATAACAGCAGAACCACAGCCTTAGAACGGACAGTAGCCTAGGCCATTGCGTTTTATTGGTGCCAAATATTCACCCTAGATTCTGTTATTGTTAAAACACAAAAATGTTAAGCTCGCATGTTGGCTTCCTGACTTATGCAATGTATCATCACAGAGAAACACCCTAAAATTGTTTGTAATGGTGGCATTGGAACAGTCATTCTATGAAACTCAGGTTGCAAATCAAGTTATTGATAAATGTTTTACATTGGATAATTCAGCCAAATGGAATGTCGAGTTTCATCTATGCATCCTAACACAATATTTTCGAATCTGATACTCATGTTGTTTTTTACTTCAGGCTATGAAAGAGCGAGCTGAACGTGTTTCCCGACATGATCGAGGGTACCAACCTGTGAATGACTTCAGTTTCCCAGCTAGGGAGAAAATCAATGCATTTAAAGCAAAACGAGAGCCCCGTGAAACAAACTCTAATTTCTATCTCAAGGAAAACAAACAGTTACCTTTCAAGCAAATGTCTAAGTCTTCTGAGGAGACACAGACCGAGAAACAGAAACTTCACCCTAGATTATATACAAGGATTGTAGATAGTATATATTCTTATTCTCGTGGAAAACTCCATGAAACTGACAGCAGTACTAATAGTACGACACGAAGTAGGCGTCACAACTCACATGAAAGGTTAATGGTTACCCCAGTTACAGCAAGAGATGAGATTAAGGAAGAGTACAGCAGGCATTTATTTTTACCACCGTTATCGTGATTATAGGCGTATGTCCAGTTATGCAGTTACGTACATTTGTTATGAAATTTGTACACAATCAAAGGAAATACCATAATGTGGAAATAGTGTTTATCAATTATTGAATACAATAAGGGACCATAATGTGGAAATAGTGTTTATCAATACCGTAAGGGACCATAATGTGGAAATAGTGTTTATCAATACCATAAGGGACCATAATGTGGAAATAGTGTTTATCAATACCATCAGGGACTGGTCTTAATGGAAAGAATTTGCTCCCGGAGGGAGCAAATTCTTTCCTTTAAGGTCAGTCCCCATTTTGAAAAGGGATGCAATTGACAAGAATCACAGTTCGTTTAAGAATTTTCTTTTTTATTTGCGTTCTGGTTACGTTATTGGTGATATATTATGTTAGTTTTGTGACCATTGAATTTCAAAAAATTGAATACTCTTGTTTGTTGGAAGGGACCCATCCATCATAGTTATAAAAAATGTTTGCTCAAGTAAGCAAACAAATAGTTTCTGATCATATGGATATTAATGGAAGCAGTGTAAGCACAGAAGAAATAAGGAGCGTAATTATTATATACTATCATCAACTTATTTTCCTTAAATATATGTCCCATTAACACATTAAATTATTGCAAAGTTTTATCCTAAAACTGAGTAAATGAATTTTCCTACCTGTTGAGGTGTGTGAATAATAGAGTTAATTTTAGTGTCAAAATGGGCAAACACTGGTCATACTGTTCCTTTGAGGTTTATGCCATTTGATCAGAGATATCTGTATGATCATTCAGGATAAATAGGGTCTCTCATACTCACTTGTCATGATTGTAAATATTATTTTCATCATTTAATTGGTGCATTTCAATATGTTTAATATATGCTTTTAAGTCAACTTGGTAAGAATATATATCAGTTACCTCTCATATTAACTGTATTGCTGCATGTTGACTGATAAACATGGTCTATCACATGGCATGTGCCTTTATCAGGTCATAATGACGTTGCACGTTTTTGAATGACGTCGCTAATGACGCATAATCAATACAAAACTCGAAAATTACCTCATAATCGCAAGTTTGAAGAGTGAAACAATGTGTAAACTGATAAATGAGGCTTGTATAGGGGGTACCAAATATCCCATATCCCTTGAATATACAGGCAAGTATCCCTTATAAATTGGAAAAGATCCCCATAATTGATTTTCCTAAATAATCAATATCCCTGAGAGTAAGCAAAATATTGAACACAGTATCCCATATCCCTAGAAGTAAATTGGATAGTATCCTATATCCCTTGGAAGTAAAATGGCAAATATCCTGTATCCCTAAAATCCCTATACAAGCCTCATAAATACTCATGAATACAAGCTTTGTTCTTTTGATATTAAGTTTACCAGGTTCGGCTTTGAGAACCCATGTTGAATTGCTCTGCAAGCCTCGTGATGCCTTGCCTAGTAAACTATATATCAAAAGACACAAACCTGGTATTCTCTATACATACACTTCTAAAATGTTTTAAGGAACTCTGGATACTTTTCAGTAGGTGATGTTAACCTCCATCAAATAGACATACCATACACTTCGCTGGACAATAAGGCAGAACTACAGTTTCTTTTGCTACCTTTGTTAAGAAAGCCAAAGTATCGGGTCAATTTTTTTTGGGTAAAACCAAAAGCTGATGAAGTATATGGCTGAATTTTTTTTAATTTTGAATTTCTTGAAAATGACAAGTTTTCTGGAAATCTGTAGATTTTTATGAATTTGTTTATAACTTTACAAAATGATTTCAGCTACATTGAAAGGGTATGAAATGTACAGAAACGATGCTCTTTTAGTGTTTGATAGAACTATTCGTCCAAAAAAATAGTTTTGAAAAAGGCTGTTTTTAACAAAATTTCACTTTTGCATAATGCGTTCCAAGGAGATTTATTGGAAGGGATTAGGTCATTCCTGCTAACAAAGTATCATTTTCGATGGGTCACCAAACTAATCACAAGACAAACATTTTCTTATCTTTAATACCAACTCTTACTAAGGGTCGAACATTGAGTGCACTTGCATGGTGATAAATGGCAAAACATGTTGTGTTCCTTTAAATTTTCTGAGCAGTGTATATAATGTGTAAGAGAGAGAGAGAGAGAGAGAGAGAGATTTTTTGCACATGCATTTGGAAGAGAAGAAATCGATTGAAATTTTGGGTTGGACCAAATATTTTGCCAATAGGACAATTGAACAAATAACGCAAAATGAAACATATTCATGTATTACATAGCTTTCATTTAGTACTAAAGTTGTCATCACACCTGCGACAGTAATGCACCACTAAAACTGGAACCATTTTGAGAGAATTTGGAATTTCCCTGACACTCACTCAGTTCCAAGCGGTCGCCTTTTGTCAACAAAACTAATACAGTATTAGATCCTGATGCCTCAGTTCCAGGAAATGCTGCATGAGCATTAACGTTCACAAGTAAATTTCCGTTCAATCTAATCCAGCACATAATGCGGTCACCCTGGGTGGATTTCTGGATTGTTGCAGTGAACATGTATCTTCCTGAGACTGGTGCTACAAATAAACTAGTGGTAGGGTCGAAGGCTCCACCGACGTTGTAGATTATGTTGGTGAACCGTGGATGTTGGACAATGGTTTCCTCAGGACGAGACACAGAGAATAGAACAGGTTGAGCTGAAAGACAAAACACACAATAATAATTGAGCCATGACATGTGATTTCAAACATGTGGCATTTTGACAAGTGTAGACTCAGACGAGCCTGTACAGCCTCCTTTTAAACTCCAAATGATGTTCAGTCATTAGCTTAACACTCATAGAATAATCAAGCGACTAGCAAAAGGCTCTGATCAGACTGCGCGTCTGCACAGGCTGATCTGAAGCTTTGCTGGTCGCACATACCACATTGTTGGAAATCTCATGTCGTAGCTCAATTATTATCTCCTGTTATGTCTACAAAAAATACATCATTTAAATTAAATATGCCCGCCCATTTTGGCATATGAAAATAGATATGGAAGTAATTTAAGGATGCAAAATACCGGTGCTATTACTTAGAAATTGCAAGGTACGAATAGTTGGAAAGTTTTATTAGACATCACCAGATTATAAATGTATGATGTGAACAAGATTTGATGCGTCACAATCAATGAGGACTAATGTTGAACAGCGTAGTAGTTGCTATTTGTTGCTAGCATTAAAGGCAGGCAAGACAAAACATTTATTTGAATGAAAAATATTACCACACATCTCGGACTCAATATACCCGGACTGGTTACTGGCATACAGGTAAATGTATGTATTGGAAATATGTGGTCGTGCCTGAGATTTCAAAAATGACGTATGCTGAAGTTTAAATAATCATATATCTATTATATCTCTGCATATCTGTGTTTTTTCTTCAAAAAGCAATGGTTTAATATATTACCTTTAAGACTGTATTGTTATATTTATTGAAAGTTTATCCATCTTTATGAACACCAGCAAGAAACCAAGGTATCCTGTTTAGCTATTTTTGGCACTTTTAGCCAAAACCGTCAGAAATCAACCTAAAAGATGATAAAACTTCAATTCTATTTACCGTCACTTGTAATATTTGACTTTTTATAATCTCGGTATTGATCGGAATCATTTTTATTGGCTGTAGTACTTTGAAATAGCCCAAAAATAAAGTCACGGCAACATATCTCTGTATTTCCATCAGTGACCAGTCCGTTATACTGGACACATGCACACCTGTTGTTTCCAGACCTCCTTGAGTGGTTATATGTTTCCTTAGAAATACTGGTACGCACCCCTTCCCCGATTGCTTCTTGAGAGAGGTCTGTACCACCCTCTGTGAAATACGTTGGTGACTCAATAAAAAAGTCAGGACCCCCTCATGGAATTTTCTGTATCTGCATATGATGTTTACATGTATTACTATTAGTCATTTTGTTTGTTTTATCACAATTATCAAGTTTTATTTAACTGTTTTTCCATCAACGAGTAAACTAGTAGGCATATACACAAACAAAATGTGTGCATTTTAACAACATCAAAATACAGATTTAGATTAACTAGCAAAATAAAGATAAGCACATCCCACCAATAGGCTGATGTCCGTTTCATTTCACTGGTTCTGTTGTTTTATTGTTCTTTTGTTATCCCTCTTAATATGTGTGTTTCGCATGTGGTCCTATTTGTTTTGACCATAGTGACACTTTGTGATCTTAGCTTGGCAATCATCTTGCTGAGTAAGACAGCTGGTTGCTTGTATACGTATCTTGCTATTTGAGTCAAGTTATTATATCTCTTCATCTTTGTTTTGTAGGCTGGTTCCGCTCAATGATAATAAGATATATATTAAGGTTAGCAGAGGTTGATATTCATCGACGTGAAGCAGAGGCCAACATCTTCTTTCACATACAAGTAAATTTTAATGCTTAGATCCAGGCCTCCTGATAAGAGAGTATAATTCAATAGTAATTTTCCTATTCCTTAAGTAAAACACATGTTGTGGGCACTCAAATGGACCATCTCATTGAGATGGTTTCATACTGATAAATAAGTTTACTCTCTCCATATTTGCTTATCTGGACCTATGGGTATTGCTATCATGTCAATCTAAAGCCATAGGTCGATATAGATAGAGAATACTAGGTGAGTGTCTTTTGATATCAAGTTAACCAGGCAAGGCTTTGAGAACGCTTGTTGACATCACGAGGCTTGCTGAGCGATTCAACAAGCGTTCTTAAAGCCGAGCCTGGTAAACCTGATATGAAAAGACGCGGACCTGGTATTCTATTTATCTGTTTACTCATTGTTTCACTCTTCAAACTAGTGATTATGACGTATTTTTTTATTTTTGTATTGACTCAGCGTCATTAGCGACGTCATTCAAAAAGTGCAACGTCATCATTATCTGATAAAGGCACCTGTCGTGAGTCTGAGATAGACAACGTTTATCAGGCAACGTGCAACAATGCAGTTCATATGATAGGTAACTGATAAACACCATTTTGAGCGTAAAATTGAGAGTATATTTTTATTTCATCAGTTTTAACATGTGTTTTGGTTGCTCAAAAGGGTACCCAAAACATATGTTTTCGTTGAGAAATGAGGAAAAAATCAATTATACACTCTTATCTGGATGCGTGTTTAAACGTTGAAGATGGCCAGTATAATGTTTTAAGTTGGAATGCACTGGGTCCGTGGTCAACATTAGCTGAAGCTAACCAATATCATTATTTACAGGGCATCCAACCAACAAAGATCAGCTATTTTGTATAAAAATTAAAAAACAAAAACAAAACACGTGTTGTCACTTTACTCCTTCGTGTTGAATCATAGAAATAACTATATCAATTTAGGTCTAACACATCTTTTATGGGACAACAGCAAACAGTGATTATTCTGATAAGATCATGCAACAGAATGTCATCAGGGTCTGCACTACACGCTACCATAAAAGCCTAGTTCAGGAATAAGTTGAAAATTTCAACAAGCTCCACATTAGAACGGACATCAGCCACAGCCTACGTACATCTGAAAACATATTTGCAGTGAGCAATTGATTTGGAACAAAGAAGAATCTAGAAAAAATATTTGGTGATATCAATTACCCAAATCAAAATCCACCTATATCTGACAAGATACTTTGTTATATAGATATTTTGATTTCTAGAACATAGAATATATATCGTTTTAGACTCATGCAATCAAACTTTGCTATATTTATATGTTAATGGGGGGTCAATTACATATATTGCAAATAAATAAATAAACCATTCGTTTTACCAGGCGGCTGGCTTACTCAAAATTATGTATTTCAAATAGAGATTTTATATACCTAGGTTACAGAGGGTCTATGAAAAAAAAATAATGTCTAAAACATAACATTTCCAAAAAAGAAAGTAAAACTAAGTTTGTAAAGTTTCTGACCATTTTCATTCTTAATGCCTACATGAATTATAAATCGTATACTTTCACAATGATAATATAAGATACAGATTAGATTCTGTGATATGCGCAGTTAAGTAAGTGATTCCCGCTATTAGCAAAATTATTAATGCTATACCATTAGTCTAAAACGATATATTCTATGTTCTAGATATTAAAACAACTAAATAATGCAGTATTTTCTCGGAAATATATGGATTATTGTAAATTTTAAATTTTAAGTTGATTTAAAGGGAAAAAAATCTCATATACTGGCTCGTTTCTTTTAATGGTGTAAACTTCCACACACCGAAAATGTTTAAATAGAGGATCTAACATGAGTGGTCATGTTTTATTGAATTTATTAAACGAGTGGAGGAAAAGAGATAAAATGCGAGGCTAGCCGAGCTTTTTATCTCTTTTTCGCAATGAGTTTACTAAATTCAATAGTACAAAAGCACGAATGTTAGATTCTATTTATCATATGACATTAAGATATTTCTGCCGTAAAACGTTATAATTATGTCTATATGTACGCAACGTTATTATGGACGTCATAACGTTTCCTGAAAATCTGTAAACCCCTAGTGGTTTATCGATTTTATTGCACATTGTAATTTCACTCATAGACGGAAATCATATGATAATGATTGACTACTTAGCTATCATAACTTATATGGATACCTTTCGAATTCATAGAGGCCTTGAGGTCCGTTAGATTCATCTGTAGGGTATGGATTCTTGTATTGACAGCAAGCAACTCTCCATTTTGGTTCTGTATACCAGATGACAGACTTTTTATGGTATTCTCAGCTACATAAACACGGTTTCTATCGTTATCCATTTGTATACTTAATGAAATGTTGACATTCTGTAGGTTTAGCAGGAGTTTAGCAGCTTCTTTGTGGAGTGTATTGTTCACGCTTGCTTCCACAGCGTGGTGAATTTTTACTTCAGATGCTGCTATAGATGAAACTAGCGACACATTCATATTTTCAAGCTTAATATTCAAGTTATCAATGTTTCTGGTAGCATTTTGGACATAGGCATTCGACAAAATAATGTCTTTTGTAAGATTTGCGAATAGCTGCATGTGCTTTGTATTTAGAGTCATAAGCTCTTTCTCAAGGATGCCTATTTTTGCGTGGTCAGCTTGTAGTGCTGATACGTTTAACGTCTCTAGTTCTGATATACTGGCCAATAGTGAGTCGAATGTCTGATTCAAATTTCTAATCTCTTCATTCACCTTTGGTAGCTGTTTATCAACCATGCTCTCTAAAGTCTGTAATCTAGCGTCAATACCATTTTGTGATTCTGAAAATGAAAACAAAGTTATAAATAAAGGTTTACAAGGTACAGTTTGAAAACAATAATTATAAAATCATGTGAGCATTACTGGGAAAGGCCACAATTACAGATTACATACAGATTACATACCAACTCACAGCACACCGTAGAAGATACTAAGAACACAGACAGTCACATGACAGCCAGGACAAGTAAAGTAAAACAACTCAGTAAGATGCCCACATACCAGTAACCAAGAATTACCTACCAAATTGAGTAGTTCTGAATTATTGCGCTATTTCCCATCAAAGATAGTTAGGGGCTCTTAAAATAACTGTCCAGCAGTATAGCTTAAACCTGGTGAGTTTGAACATAAAATGCCACATCACAGACCAACCTATGGCACCTTGAGAGAGAGACACCATAACACAAAGGCATATACATAAAAGGAAAGATAACAATTTAAGTAAAACATTCAGCTCTCTCTCTCTCTCTCTCTCTCTCTCTCTCTCTCTCTCTCCAAGATATTTGCAAAACTAGATAGAAAACAAATAACAAAAATATCACGAAAACAGGACAAATACACAAACAACAACAACAACACATAATGCTAGGGACAGCAAACAATGAACTTACAACAACACACAACAACATAATCAGCAGCTGAAACTGCTGGAGCGGGAGCTTAACCCTTGGTATATTAAAAAAAACCTATACAGGTATTTTGGCATATAGTGAAAACCTAGATGAAATGCTGCATTTCATCTTGGTCTGCACGGTTTGCTAACAATAAAACAATCTTCAGGGACAGAAATGCAGCATTATTTAGGAAATTCTATCTAAGACCCCTTAAAGTACACAATGGGCAGTCGCATACTGTTTGCATCAATATGTATTGGAAAATATATCAGAACCATACTTTTTGTATCAATATGTATGGGAAAAATTATCGGACTACACAGGGTTAAATATATATTGAAATGCTGTGCTGCTATTATAACACATTTTAATTGATCATTTTGAAAGGACACTTCCTTACTATTCAATCATCACAAAGAAACAAGTAAATCAAATTAAGTAACTAACATTACGGAATCTGAAAAAGTAAAGGATCATAATGAAGAGAAAATGTTAGAATTAATCTAAGGAACACAATCCTTGAATTAAATCCTTCATTGTTACAAATGTATTTGCATTAAACATTGAATGGATTGAACTTACAAGCTTGCCACACTCTTTGCACTCTTGTAGAATCGGGATGCCAATACAATACAACAAAATAACAAACTATATTACATGCAGAAAGTCATTAAATATATTATACTCAAACCACTCATTGGCATACCTTTCATGGCTTGTTACAAAAAAGTTTTAAGAAGGCCTAATTGGTCGAAACTAACTCAGCTTGTCTGGCCCAGGGGACTTGTACAGTCAACACTGTCAGTTCTTTGATGTAAATTGTGCTTTCAAAGGATGGTCTTTTTAAGAACATATTTGAGTTCACTTCAGCTGGTGATTGGGGCTGAGTGGCGGCATTAAAACATTCCCCTGCCCTTAACAATAGTGTAGATTTTATTCTCTCGTTCTTTGGAACCATGGATTCTATTGTGGAACTTTGAAACCATTAGAGGGGCACTGATGAAGACAAAATGACTAAAATAGTAGTTCTTGTGTTTATAAGTAAGCTGGATGTAAGTAAAATATATTTACATTGTTTTTTAGTTTAAAAAAAGTGTGAATATTATTCTAATTTGGAAATAAATGACAAAGCCAGTAATTCTTGTTTGTGGATATAACTTCTTAGAGGGTGATTAAAAACGGAAATCTGAACAAAAAAGGCTATGGTATAGTTTGATTCTTACTATACTTATTGTTTGATTTTATAAAAGTTAAGCCCCCGGTGGCTTAGGCTGTTGTCCTTTCTAAGGCGGTGGTTCTGTTGTTGTGGACTTTTTTGTTTATTGTTACTCCCATTGTGGTAGGCTGTAATTGTTCTATGTTTTGTTGTACGTTACTTTATGTCCATTCTAGTATTGCAATCATCTTGATGGGGAAGAGAGAGCTGGCTGCTTTGCTTAATTTGTCTTCCTGGTGTCTCGTGATGGTTAAGTGGCTCTTCCTCGCGGTGCCATGGGGTTGTCTGCGGTTTGTGATATACTCACTTACTATTATTAAAAGTAAAGTATTTATTTTATTTTACTTGTTATGTCACTTGGTCATGTCTATATATTCAGTAATTAAGCCAGCTACTGATTTCCCCTTGGGAACCCCTTATCTATAAGAGATATTGACAACCTCTTCTAGGAGCAGTGAGCTTCACCTTATATAGTGCAATACAATAATAGCCTAAAATAGACAGGAATAAATACTTTAAATCAGTGAATACTAATTAATGACCATCTGTTATGACATAAAGCCGGTCAGGAAGTAAGAGGGGAAATTTTATTGGAAAATTCCTTTAGAAGATGACGATGCTACCAGGGAAAAATAATGCACACAACTAGTAATAACTTTTCAGTACTTTATGTACTAAAAAAACATCGACGACACATTAATAATACAATGACACCACCTACGCTATTATTTCTGGCTTGTTGACCATCCTATACTAGGGCAAGTTGCCACTATAAGATCGTTTCAATTAGAATCAATCTTAGAGTGTCCTGCTCTAGATGTACATCAACTAGTCAGAAAAAAGAAACGTAAAGAATATAATTCACATACAAAATCTAAGATCTAAGAAAAAAAACTGGGCCCATCTAATCTTAAGTATCGCGGTATAGAGTGCTTTCCCTTGATTTACGCGTTTCGCGAAAACTACATCTTCTTGGCCACACAATCGCTTACTCTAAGTCAATAGGCTCTGAGATAATTTATATCTAATCGTCACTTTGTACTGGGTCGTCAGATTTATTTCTATGGGACTTCTTTTATGACCCGCGTATTTTTGATCGCGATCTTGACTCTTTAAGTCACCTGGTTTGTTTAATCGTGATTCCAGCCGGTTGGCTTATCAACTCATAAGGTATGTAGTCGATTTTTCTGGCTACATTGGAGTTATCGAATCCTGGGACCTGATCCCACGCTGTTCGTGGCCTGAGGGGACAACTATTAGGTGCCCTCAGGTTTCAGATACTGTGGTTCACCAACATTTTGCCTCCAACGTAGGAGGGGACACAAATCAGAGATAATTCTGCAAAAACAATCTACTTTTAGAATCTTGGTCACTCAGAATCACTCTGTTGCGTCAAAAATGGAGTTGTTCGTTTCAAGTTTACAAAATAAAATAATTTCAGTGGTCTTATTTTTTAAAACTACAGCCTAACCCTATAAGCGCGCGATTAGCCCTCACCCGTGGGAGTATGGCTAACGGCTCCCATGCGGTTAGGATGGATCCGCTCTTCTAAATATCCACACTCAAATATGTGTAATAGAGAAGTATTTTAGTAAATGGCCTATGTCAGCGCTAAACAATACCTCCTATGCCAAACGAACAAACCCATACATTACAAAATTCTTCAGTATGCTATCGTAACGTCACCCCGGTTTGTAACGCTATCGCAGCCGAAACATCGAGAACCCGTGGCCTTTTTTACCTTTCAGGTCACGTAATCTAGATAGTTTCGAAGTTACAAATACTGATACCAATTCTCTTTGAAATTCCAGGAAAACGTTGGACGTCACGTCGGACATCACCCTGTCCACGTGCTAATTTTGTGCTTGCATACCGTATCAGTCGTAAACAGCTAATTATGACCCATCGTCAAACATTATATTTACATCAATATTGAGAGAATACATTCTGCTGTTTTATGCGTGAAAAATGTACAATATTTCTACATGTATTTTGGTGAAAAACGACCTAATCTCTAAACATACATGTCAGCTATCACCCTATTTATGTAAGTGTGTTTATGTGTATGCACCTAACCCTTAACTCGTATATGCGTTAGGTTTAACTCGATGTGACACATACAGGTCGCTACAGAAAGTCGACTATCTCTGGAATTTAAGTCGTCTTTCAAACAACGCAATATAAATCACATAGGCTGTAATTGTTCTATGTTTTGTTGTACGTTACTTTATGTCCATTCTAGTATTGCAATCATCTTGATGGGGAAGAGAGAGCTGGTTGCTTTAAAACCTAGCTGCTAAAATGTTTATTCACCTATAGGTCTCCGGTAAATCTTCCAGCATGCAATTATAGTTTTATGCGCAGACCCGACATAGTCTGCGACCCCCTTTGGCCGAAATAACCCTTCGAGTCCATCCCGACAGCTTTACTATAGCCGCAAGAACGGTCCCACAAGATTTTTAGGCACCATGCATGTGCGTAGATTAATACGCAAGTGCGTAGCAATCGCTATTTTTGCAAAAAAAACGGGACGTTATTGATAACGCCCGAAAGCACCCGTACACAGAATGCTGGCTGATTCAACAGACTATAAAATAAAAAAACGAGTGACTTATTATTTCAATAAAATGCGACCTGCCAGAGACATGGTCATTCAATGCAATAACACTAAATCGCCTACAATTTCAACACGGTCAAATATATATAACTTCACATACCTTTCTATAATAATGAATAGCGTCTCTATAACGTACCTCGTTAGGGTAACTTTATAATGTCCCCTAACAAAAATGGGCAATTCCACCCTTTATATAGAGAGAAGTGCACAAGATCTTCAAGAAAGGTAACAAAATCATGCACGCGATACTAAATAAAAACACAGTGAATTCTATCTCAGACAAACTGCCCTTATATTGGACTAATAGTAGAAAAGGTACCGTATCACGGTTTGTATAGGTGACAATGTGCATACCTAAACCTTTGCGTATTTGTGTGTATACGCAACCATCACTGATTCTGATGTTCCTGATATTCAACGTCGTAACAAAGGCCCTTCCTTTTGGGAGAAAAAGGAATTACTTTTTCTTACGATGCACGATATAGAAAAGAAGGAACAATACAGAATAAATATATTATACAACATATATACATGTGCGACTTAAATGGCGGACTACCTGGAGAGATAGTCTGCCCCCACATTGTCTCGTCCTCAGATTGCCACAATCCTAAATCTGTATTGTTGAAGCATTTAATGCTCAACACATAAATATGGGGTTGTACCCCTTTAACTTTTCCACATATGGGGATGTACCCCTTTAACTTTTTATAAAGTTGTATGTCTTATGACATTTAATATATATAAGGCTTAATAGCAAATACCATTTGCAAAGATCCACAGGTTACATATCATTATGCCAAGTATACCTATTAATAACACCATCCATAATACAATCTTTGCTCAAAATAAATTAACGCGACTCTTCACGTTGCAGCTAACCTCTGTTGCAAAAATTTATTCTCATGACTTGCTCACGTCAACAGTCAACCGTCATTCGTCATGACTTAATTAAATTCCGTGACTCCTCACGCCCATAGTACACCTCTGTGACCATTACTATGCTATCATAGTTAAAATATAGGTCCACAATCCGAGACAATTGGGTCGTTACACTGTCGCACATCTGAACACTAACACTGACTACTGCTTCTTGTTCCAGTCATATTGCGCCAATAATATGGTATTGGGCAACGTCTACCACTACCATATGAACGTTCTGTCTGGCTATCAGTCCGTCTTATACGGCTAACTAATGCCTCCTTTGAGGATATGTTTCTCTGGGGTACACTACAACAATGAGTACTTGCGACCTTTATATTATGATTAGTCCTTTGACAAGTGGCACAAGATCTACAAAATTGAGTTACCTCTCTACAAACACCGGGCCAATAAAATTCATTTAAGACCTTAGATATAGTTCCCTTTCTGCCTACATGATTTACCGCCTTTCTTGATTCATGGGCTAAACTTATAACGCTATGCGTTAAACTAGAAGGAACACCTAATTGAAGTGAAACTTTAGCATTCTTCTTATAATGCCTATATATCAAACCATTCCTACGAATGAACTTAGTTTCACCACTAGAGAAACCGCGACTCATGGTCACGCTACCAGACTCTACCCTTCTTCTAACATCTCTGAACTTAACATCTGACGCTTGCTTCATACATAATTCTTGCCTATTCTGCCTAATAAACTTATCTGCCAACTTGACCTTTCTATCCTTTCTACTTTTCTTTGACCTCTTCTTACTGATGAAAAATGGGTTATATCGGGAAATTTGGACCCCTCAATATTACCAATGACTAAGTCATGTGCTGGATTCTCAATGCACAATGCATCCGTAGTCCCTCTAAAAAATGGACAATCAATATTAATTTGGGCCACAGGACATCTCTGCTTATAATTGTTAATAAGAGTCACACCAGACTGCTTATTTAACATTTGACCATCAGAAACTAAACTCCTTCTAACAACTACCCCTGTACAACCTGTGTCTCTCAAGACTCTAACCTCTTTACCATTTACGGTACCAATCGCTGTCGGCAACCTTGACCGTGGGAAATGACAAGTGCCCTTTCTATCCTTACGGGGTAAACCTTTTGTTGAAGATTGAGGAGAACTAAACTTAGCCTGACCTTTTCCTACATCCGAACTTTTATAATCAATTTTACAAAAATTGAACTGATGGTCGGTCCTGTAATTATTATTATCATAATGATTGTCACGTTGGTCAACTCGACCACGATTCCTATCCTGACCCCAATTAGAATTACCTCCCCTATACTTGGAATCAAACTATGCACTATATACCACCCTCTTGTTATCAGGGTTATTCCAACATTTATGAGTAGGATGGGGCTTGCCACAAATCTTACACTTAATGGGCTGTTGATCTTGCTTAGGCTCTACCTTAGGCTGGGCTTGATCTACACCTTTACTTTCATACTGCCTTTTTGAAACACACAAGGGAACAACCCCCTTTGCATCGGCGAACAAATCCGCCTCATGGGCTAACTCACCCAGGACTTTAAACGGCTTAGGCTTGAGATACAAATAAAGTTTGTGACTGCAACAGTTGAGGAACTGGTCTCGGGCCAAAAAATCACAAGCAGCCTCATAGGTCTTTTCGACCTTAGCCAAACCTAACCATTTATCTAGGTAGCTCGCTAGCCTACCACTTAATTGTCTGAAAGTTTAGGCTTTCTCGGGCCTACAATCCCTAAACTACCGTATCACGGTTCGTATAGGTGACCATGTGCATACCATAACCTTTGCGTATTTGTGCGTATACGCAACCATCACTGATTCTGATGTTCCTGACATTCAACATCGTAACACCATCCACGTACCCCATTGTTTGTAGAACACGAAATAAGTGTTCATTTATTTCTTTTCTTATATTCTCTGGACAATAAAGGAGCTTTGAAAATGCTTCAAAATCATTTCGACTATTTGATGGTTATGCAATATATCCAGAATCTTAGGGGCATATCTAGATGGTTGGGAATCAGGATTTGAGGTTTCTCCCATTGTTTGTTGGGGTTCTGTGTTTGGTCCTTGTTTTCTTATTCATTATTTTATGTCATTTTAGTGTTGCAATCACCTTGATGGGGAAATGAGAGCTGATTGTTTTACTTTAATTGTCTTCCTGCTGTCTTGTGACTGTTCGTGTTCTGTTGCTTTCCTCGCATTGCCGTGGGTTGGTCTGCAGTATGTGATTGTGGTATTTCCTGATCATACTCACTTGCTTTTTTGACTGAGATTATGAACTCTATACTCTTGTCTACCGCTATGTTAACAGGCCTTTAGACCAGTGTCCGTTATTAAAAACTAAGTTTCTTATTTCTCAACCAAAACACCTTATAGACATTTTTTCACAATTTCTTGTTGTTATTTTGTTTATCTAGACCTATGTGTTACCTTTGCATTCTGTAGTTGTAGCTTCTAACGTTTTCAGTTTATTCTCCAGAGTTTCCAATCGTTTCTCCCTAACGTCTTTTTCTCCTCTCTCTTTCTGTAGTGTTTGGTTCAGTGCTGCGATATCTCCATGCAGAAATTGTACTTGGTCGTTCTTTGACTGCACTTCTTGAAGCAAAGTCAACTGAGTCCGGAATTCCTGGTTCAACCGTGCTTCTAACGCATTCGTTTGATTGGCTAATTGCTGAACAATCTGAATGAGAGCGCTGCTCGAGGTTGAGGTAGTAACCGTCTGTGAGGAGGCTAGTGTTATCCAAAATGTAGATACTAAGTAGAGTATAGCGCTCATTTTTACGTCACTCGAAATTTTGAAGACCCAACAATATGATTTCAGAACGGGAAACTGGGTCACTTGGCACAAATCACACCATGGTTTAACAGGGCTTATGCATAACCCATAGCGTTATGATCATAATAATAAATGGGCCTCGTCGCATGAGACGCTTTCTTCGGGGTTTTCGACCAACAGAGACTATATTATAAAGAGACTGCTCAACTAAAGAGGAAAGCTGGAATATTAAAACTTAACATTCAGCAAGAATAGCTATCCTATTTCCATTCCAAATATAACAAAGGCACTGATCAGACTGCGTGGATGCGTGGCTGGTCTGCACCTTCGTTGTTCGCATGCAACAAAGTCAGATTTTTCTCACGTATAAGCCATTATTATGTAACCCTATACTAGAATATATACTTAAGGAATCTTCTACCGCATACAGTAAACAATTTGCTACAAAGGCTTAATAATGTTAAAAGTATTCAATGTTTTGTTGCTGAACAAAAATTAAATATTAGTTGCATCATGTGTGAAAAATTCACAACAATTCTTTGGGTATTATGCAAAATACAGCTTATTTAATTTGAAAGGGTCAAAATCGGAAGTCACAAAAATTGGAATTTAGGCTCATGCAAGTCTGCGTTTCAGTGAGACAATTTTAATTGAACAATGAAAACCATCATTTTGTAATAAGAAACGCATGAATTTCACGGTGGGTTAGGCTTCAGATACAATGACGACCTTGGCATAAAGCTTGTATTGGTGGGTCAGTGCCTGATGTTTGTCTTTAGATGGGCCCACCGTGGCTCAACTGGGGGAGATGTTGTTTTTAGCTCTGACTGTCTGCTAGTTCAAAGCAATTTCTTTGTTTCATAATTGTAATTACTTGATTGTTTCCCCGTGATGATGCATTAGATAAGTAAGGAAGCCTCCCTCCACGGGAGCTTAACATTTTTTTTCTGTTTTGACAATTGCAGAATCTAGTGTGAAGAATTGGTCAGTAAAATTAATTTAAGCCCCCAGTAACTTCGACTGAGCGTTCTAAGGCGATGTGTCTGTTAATGTTGACTCATTGTTAATTGTTGCTCCTATTGTTTGTGGGGGTTTTAAGGTCCTTGTTTTGTTGTGCAGTACTAAGTGTCATTCATCTCGCTAGGGAAGAGAGAGTTGGCTGCTTAAATATTTCCTTGTAATATCATGTGACTGGTAGTGCTATATGTCTCTTCCCCACAGTGCAATGGGTTGATTTGCAGTGTGTGTTTGTGGTATTTCCTGGCCTTACTCCACTCACTTTTTTATGCGATTTTGAACAGTTGAAATATAAAAAGTCCATACTGTGAATAACATCAGCAGGACTCTGCTGCTAGCTAGCAGAATAAATGTTTTGCTATGGCTATCCTGCTTCCCAGATCTAAAGCCAATCGAGCACATATGCAATGTGATTGTCAGGAATTATTTAATTACTTGTGTGTGCGCATTGTCCGTTCACTTTTATAGATGTAGAGGATAGAAGTTGGATATTTTTTTCATATTTTATGAATAATAGAATACAGACTGACTTACCTTTGAAAATAATTATTTTCTCATTAATTCGTGTTAATGAATGGACTACTTTGACAAATATTGGTATTTTGTTTCCCGTATTGATTTGTTTGAAAAATGTTTAATTTGCGACTTTCGTTTTTTAAAGTTTTCAACTTAAACTTCAATATCTTAAATGTTCTTAGTCAGTTTTCTCTGAAAATTAGCACGCATTACCGGAAAAACATTGTTCTAATTTATTCCAAAATATTTTTTAATTCAAAATTGTAGTTTTCAAGAAAATGCCAAAACAAAAGTGTATGCGTTAGAAGATTCCTTAGGTATAGAAGTTAATAGGTGAATTCATTACACATTGTGTGACCGCCGAGTAGGCCTAAAGCAGAGTTTACTTCCAGTATCGTCCTGTGCATATACGTTGTTACCCCGGTGTGACAATATTCCTCTTCGGGGTGTGAATAATGAGGTACATCATTAAGGATGGATATCTTGTTTGCATTCCTGTGTTGAGAATATATAGTCCAAACAATATATGGGCCTCGACGCGACAAAACCTGTCTTCTGGGATCCCGACAAAGCGAGACCCAAACCAATCTCCTCAGCTGCAGAGATAAGCTAGAAAATTGGAATTTCGCTGGTAGCAAGCTTAGATATGATACTTTTCAAATGAATAACAAAGGCGCTGATCAGTCTAGGCTGGTCTGTGCCTTTGTTGTTCGCAAACGCCCGGAGACAGATTTTCTCGCGTTGAGACCCAAAAGAAGGCATTTTTTTTTTGTTATACCCGAACAACAAGGGTTCAGATCAGCCTGTTCGTCCACATAGGCTAATCTGCGCCTTTGTTTTTCGTTGCTTATAAAGTATAATAGTTATTCATATTACATCTGCAGTTCCTAATTCTTGCTAGTCTATGTAGCTGTGTCTATATAGCTGTGCAGGAAGTGACCGTATGTGTAAGCCTAGCCCGGTCGAAAACTCACAGAAAGGTTAGCGTGGGGAAAATATCCCGTATAGGAAATTTAACAAACCTAGATTCATGTAGACTCCTATACAGTTCGACCAAATTTACGTTGAAGCAGGTTAGTCTGGTGCCCAGCGGTCACTTGGTCCCTAAGAAGATCTGCCAAACAACGCAAACCCTGGCCAGTCATTAACCAAAGTGCAGACAAATCTAGGTCTGGGTATTTCACAGGGGTTTTACTAAGTCACAAGGTGAGTGAGGTTAAATATTCTTAAGGAAAGGGTTGTGGAGTCTTTACCCTAGGTTACGGACTCTTGACAAAGTGTGACACTCCTACCCGAAGCGTGCTAAAATGGTTATTTTGACAGTTTGTTAAAAGATACAAGCAGCTTGTTTCATGGTAGTCTATGCAGTATTATACATTTTAGCTGTCTAAAACTATACCAGTTACAAAAGAGGTGCAAAGTTGAAATAAATACAATATTTGCACATTTCTAAAGATGTCTGTTTATATGTGCCTTGTAGTCATATGCTGGGAAAGGGCTGACCTCTTGGCTCTCATTTGTGGTGTCTAACTGTGAGTTTGTCACTTTCCCATTGGTATCCTGGGTCAGGTGTGGTGCTCGATTGTATCGATTCCTGATCTTTTCACCCTTACTTACTTATAAAACATGCTTTGATGAACTATTGTGAGGGATTAGAAACTAGAGTCTCCAGAATTAAATGGCATCTTTATTTCAGAATGATCATTTTCGTTCTTATCAAACATACCGGTATGTATTTTGTAGCATCTTTACTGGATCTACATTTTTTGTAAATCAAACCTTAAATAAGCTTTTCGTATACAAATGGTTATCCTTAATCAATGTACAGCGAAACCTGCCTTAAGCGGTTTCAAAAATTGACAAAACAAAAGTCTTAAAGACAAATGCTAGCTTAACGAAGATCGAAAGTATTGCAGAATGCTCCCCTTGGAGCATTCTGCAATACGTTTGACCTGCATTAAGCGATAATCTGTCTTGAAACCCAATTGTTGGTCTTTTTTGAGTGACCGCTTAAGACAGGATTTACTGTAATGCAAATACGTGCCCATGTTGCTATTGATTTATTCAAAATCATGGACTGATAATTTTTACATATAAGATAACAACATGACACACATAAAGAAGAAGATACAACTATAACATTCTAACATGGAAGGAGAACAAAAATATACGTTAAGTTTTGTCCAAGCAGATGAATCTCTGTTGGACAGCCAAGATGACCGAACTGTTCGAGACCTTCTAAAACTGTTTGCTGAAGAAATACCAGACAAAGAGGCAGTTGTGTTCGCTCACATCGATGGGACAAGGGAGGCAGTTACATATAAGGAACTTTACGAAAAATCTAGCGATGTTGCTAAAAGTTATCTTACTCTGGGTGTGAAGCCATCCGAAATCGTGGCAATTTCTATGCGTTCGTGTCCTCAATGGTTATATGCTGTGTTCGGGGCCATGATAGCGGGTGTTCGGCCAATCGGGTTGTCGTTTACGTACACAGACGGAAGTGACGTTATTGCTCTGATGAAGCAACTTCAGACATGCTCGGTTTTTGTTCTGGATCCAGGAGCAGAAGACGAAAATTGGAAGGTTTTCCTCAAATTTGTCAACAGCTTTGATGACAAGGGGAATGTTCAAAGTGATAAAATGCCTTATTTACGAAACCTTATCTACCATGACTGTGAGAAGAGACAACCCCCAAATGTTCTGACAATGGAACAGATAATGAAATGGAACGACCCGGATATTACTCTACCATGTTTGAAACCAGATGATATAGCCATGATGTTCCAAACTTCCGGAAGTACTGGAGTACCAAAGGTAGTTGCACATTCACACCGGACCTTAGTTAACGTAGTTGGAGGGCTCTCTGATGACTTCAAGGAATATTTAGATACCAAGGGTTCTTTGTTCAATGATCGGTCTTTTACCTGGGCCGGTGGTTTCCCCTTCAACATAATGTGTGGTACAACTCGTGTGACACGATCAGGCTTTGGTGAGCCACCCGAAGACCTTACAGGCTATCTGATTGATGTCATAAAGCAGGAAAAATGCACCGATTTATTAGTTTTGCCAGGACTGCTTAACATGTTCCTAGAGAGACAGGTATGCTTTGGTTTATATATATTATTTACAAAACAAAGCAAGAAAGAAGGCAAAGATCAGGACTTGATACATCAAATACCACACCTGACCCAGGACACCACATGGGAAAGTGACAAAACACAATAAAACATCACATACAAGAGAGCCAAGAGGTTAGCCCTTTCCCAGTAAGTGACCACAATGCTGCAATGAACAGACAAGAAACAATCACGAAACATAATAATAAAAATGATCCACAAAAGAAACACCACCTGGGGAACGGTCAGTAAAACATTTTAACTGGAGGGTTTAAACTTTATACATGTAGCTTCAAATTGCCAGTTAACATAACCTAGATGAAGAGTGCCGACCCCAAGTGAGTCCTAAGTATAAACAATCTTTCCACCAATCCAATCAATCTCTTCAGATACAATGTATATCCACAGGATCTTGACGTTCGGTTTACAAGTGCGGATCCAGGGGGGACAGGGGGTCCGGACCCCCATGGAAAATCACAAGTTATATGGGTTTCTATAGGGAATAAGAAATTGGACCCCCCCCCCCTGGAAAAAGTTGGACCACCCCCCCCCCCCCCCTGGAAAATGTTGGACCCCCTCTGGAACCTTGAAAATGATAGATTTCTTTGAAATTGACCATTTGACTTCTGTAAAATAAGCTGAGGACTCAAAAAAAAAAGTTGTCAGAGCTTTTTTGTCAGACTGACCTGGACCCCCCCTGACGAAAATTCCTGGATCCGCACATGGTTTATAGCCTCAAAACCAAAAGCTCAAAATGTCATGTGACATTGTGAGCTTTTGGTTTTTAGGCTATATAGATGCGATATAAGATCAAGTGGATAAATACAACGTAAATGCATCGTATCCATCTCACAGAATAGCGAATTAATTTGTTAAGGAGTAAAAACACTGGTATGGAGATGTTATTCTTGGTAAAGATGAAAAAAGTCCCAGACCAAGTTTCCGACCAAAATTGCGAATTAACATGATTAAAGTAAGTAGGAAGGCAAAGATCAGGAATCGATAAAATCATGTACCACACCTGACTCAGGACACCACATGGGAAAGTAACAAAAACACAAGAGAACTTCACATACTTGCGAGCCAAGAGGTCACTCCGTTCCCAGCAGGTGATCACAAGGCTGCAAAGAAAAGACAAGAAAACATGATAAACACAAGACATTAATTTACATCATCGCAGGAATCCGTTAGATCGATACTTTAAACCCTTCAAGCGCCAATCACGACTGAAGCAGACGACAAATTTTGCGAAATCTTTCCTAGTTTTCGACAAAAATAAGGTATGATATCTCATAAGAATCGTCCCGGTAGCTTAGGCTGCTGCCTGTTTAAGGTGGTGGTTCTGTTGTTGTTGATTTATTGTCTATATAACTCCAATTAATTGTTGGGGTTCTGTATTGGTCTTAGTTTGCATTATTTTAAGTCCTCTCTAGCTTTGCAATTATCTTGACGAGGAAGAGATGGTTCGTTGTTTTATTTTATTGTCTTTCGGGTGTCTTGTTGCTGTAAATGTCCAGTGACTCTTCCTCACGGTGCCGTGGGTTGGTCTGCAGTTTGCGATTGTGGCATTTCCTGATCATACTCACTTACTTTTAAATTTTTCAAGCAATACATATACACATGACATGTACAGACCGCTTTTGACATCATTAGGCTACGTTGTTAACACATACATTGTAGAGCGAACTTCAGTCCTAAAGTAGGTTTGAAATTTTTGAATACTCTGTATGATAGAAATATTTTATTAATTTTCTGCAGGAAGACATCGGCGACGACTGGCCAATTGAAAATGTAGTTTCTGGAGGACAACCTTTGACGAAACAGTTCACTAATTGTCTAGGCAAACTATGTAAACAATGCGTTGTTAGTTATGGCGGCACAGAAACTATGGCAATCAGTAGCTTAATAATAAACCATTCGGATGAATTTGAAGATTTTTGTTGCGGAAAAATCACTGCTGGTGTGAGTATGAAAATTGTTGATGACGCAGGAGAAATAGTTCCAGTCAACACCAGAGGTGAGATATTGATCAAATACAAGAATTTATTTAAAGAGTACTGTAATGATTCAGAGAAAACAAAGGCAGCGTTTACGTTTGACGGTTGGTTCAAGACTGATGACATTGGTTTTATGAAGGAGAATGGAATGTTATTTTGTGTCGGCAAAAAGTCGGACATGATAATATCTGGGGGAATGAATGTAGCGCCTGTTATCCTGGAAGCAACAATAGAAAAATATCCAGGAGTGGCGCGAGCAATTTGTGTGCCAATACCTCACGGTATTCTCCACCAGGTCGTTTGCGCATGCGTTAAATTGGAGGAGGGGAGTGACGTTACGGAAGAACAATTACGTTTGTTCTGTGAAGAGATCCACAACGACAAGTCAAGAGTGTTTACGGTATTGCCGACGTACTATATGTTCAAGAAGGAATTTCCTGAAACGTATACAGGGAAAATTGCAAGGAGGCTCTTAACAACAGAGGCTACCAAATTGTTTTGTAAATATTAGAGTGTTTAAAGCTATATTGTCATGTTTTTTAAGTTCATGGTTGTTACATGTATCTATAGACATTTTTGAATTTCATGTATCAGAAAATGTACTCGTCTCTCGAACCACAAGGTATATTTTGATAAAATTTTGCATACAAATTCATGTCAACATTATCTTACCGTTGGCATGAGTAACTGCCTTTTTTTGATGGGCGAGGGCTTACTGTGCAGCCGGCTGTGGTTAGGGAAAATGCTCATAGCTCTTGAACAGCATGGCATATTTGGATCACATTTTGCATACTTATTTGAACACTATCCAGACACTGGTATGCAAAATGGTGACGATGCTTCAGTTTGGCCTGTAAAGGTCTAGTGAAAATGCTCATAACAATTGAACTGCAGCATATACTGTTGTGCCAACCAAAAGTGACAGTGGCGTAATATTTTGTTTACGATTGCTAAGTAAAATTTTACTTGTACACTCCACTTCAGCTGAGGCTAATAATAGATCACTTGTGTATTAGTCCTATCCTGCGTATAGGATTAATAGACAAGTGATCTATCGATGATAAGTCCATGATAACTTTGTAAACAAAACATGACGCCACTGTCACTCTTGGCTGGCAGGACAGTAGTTTGCTTTCTTATACATGTTTTGAAATTGGCCGGGAAAATGACAAAGAAAAGAAAAGAAAAATGTATAGAAAAAAATGGCCATGCCTGGATTCGAACCAATGTGCCTCAGGCTGTTGGATTACAAGAAAACCTCTTACTTGAGACCTCTCAGCCACCACATATGATATACACACTAGAGCAGTTTACCCATATACCCATTACCTGTACTCTTCAGATTAAAAGTGCACGACCCTTGGGTCTGCACTATATTGCACAACCCTTGGATCTGCACTAAAGTCAATATAAGAGCTGCCACATGACAGCTTATTTCGACTGCAGCCTTTTAATTGAGAGAAGTGTAACAACCTTAGATTATGTATGTATAAGAAGCTTATGGGTAAATATTGTACGGTTGAAACATATTTATGGTCAACAAACATACATGACAAATAGGCTACACTTTCTGGCAAAATTAACTATTGCTTTTAGGGAGTGCAGTGGCTCAGTGGTAGAGTGCTTGACTAGAGACCGAAGGGCCGCGGGTTCGAGCCTCACCGGCGTCACTGCGTTGTGGTCCTTGAGCAAGACACATTTATCCTAGCTTAGTACTGGTTCAACCCAGGAAGACCCGTCCCGCATAACTGAAAGATTGTTGAGTGGACGTAAAGAATCAAATCAAACAAAACAAACAAAAACTATTGCTTTCCCATAAAGTGTGTCAATTATATAATATGGTTATTAAATACCATATAAAAAGCTAACCCTACAAGGTATCTATGGTGCAAGTATTGTAAAAACATGGACTTCTAGTGTTGTAAAACATGGACTTCTAGAAAACTTTGAAGCGAAATTCCTATCTTTTGGATATGTACTATATTTTGCCCTCTAGCACCACCCCCATCCATGGACCATAGGGTCCGATGACTGGGAATAAAAGCTAACCCTACAAGGTACATATGGTGCAAGTATTATGGGTGCTTTCTGACAAGTGGTTGTCAAAATATGGACTGCTAGAAAACTTCAACGCAAAAATCCTATCTTTTGGATATGTAATAGATTTTGACCTCTAGCCCCCCCCCCCCCCCCACGACATGGACCCTTTGGTTCGATGTTGTGGAATGGAATCTAACTCTACAAGGTCAGATACAAGTGGTTGTCAAAATATGGAGTTTAGAAAACTTTAACGCAAAAATTCTATCTGTTGGATATGTACTAGATTTTTTTTAGCTCTAGCCCTACCCCCTGTCATGAACACTGGGGTCCGATGTCGTTAATGAAAGCTTACCCCACACGGTATCTATGGTGCAAGTATGAATGCTTTCTGGCAAGAAGTTGTCAAAGTATGGACTTCTAGAAAAAATTAATGCAAAAATCCAATCTTTTGGATATGCACTAGATTTTGACCTCTAGCCCCACCGTCCTGCACGGACCTTGGAATCCGATGTTGTGGAATGAAAGCTTACCCTACAAGGTATCTATGGTGCAAAGGGTCCCATGTCATGGAATGAATGCTAACCCTACAGGGTATCAATGGTGCAAGTATGAATGGTTTCTGACAAGTGGTTTTAGATATATGGACTATGTAGTGTGACAGGAACGGAATGAAATAGGAACACGTACGACAGTGGTGGCTACAATAGCTCTTTGCACTTCGTGCAGTTGCTTTTGTTTGTTTTGTTGCTTGACGTCCCATGTCAACAGCTATGGTCATGGCAGGACGGTCAGTTCACCGTACCACACCTTTTCCTGGTCAAGGTTGAACAAGGGGTTAACCAGTATTTTTTACACATACTTTTGCTTGTAACTGACAACTCTTCTTGAATGATTCAGGGGAAGGCAGGAGAATGACCGTGGAAATTATTTCATGGTCAATCCCCACGAAATTGTGGGACCAGGCCGGGATCAAACTCGTGACCTCTGGATCTGCAGTCAGACATGCCTCTGTAGCCAGACACGTTACCAAATATACTACGTGATCTGGCTTCGTGCAGTCGAATTAATAAACTTGCGCAACCCTTATGATACACAAGCTAGAGCAATTTACCTACATGTATATACCCTTTACCTGTACTCTTTAGATTAAAATTGCATGACCTCTTGCTGACAAATATTAAAATGCCAACAACTGTAGGTATTTTAACATTTATCAGCATGAAAAATACAATATCTGAGATTTTGTAAGCATTAAATCTTTATTTTTCAGTAATTTAGCTTTTGTGAGCTGTTGAATTTCTTGCACAATTGATTCTGAACCCTTTTTCATTATCTAGGGACCCTGGCATAGAGCTTAACCCTTAATGCGTCAATTGCAACAAAAGTCGTCTGCTTTTCTCGTCTGCTGAAATGTTTAAGAAGCCTCTATGGCAAACAGTGTGGGCCCAGATCAGACTGCTCCTATAGGAGCAGTCTGTTCTGGGTCCACGCTGTTTGCTTCTATACTTAATTCGTCAGTAATGCTAGGCAATTATTTGCAGCAGACGACTTCAGCAGACGACATTTTCAGATGCAATTTTTTTTCTTGGCGCTTTAAGGGTTAAGCAAAGTCTCACAAGAGTTTTCACTTCTCACACATACACAAAGTTTAAAAGAAAATAAAGATCTGGGCCGAAACAAAAATGCAGTCTCACTGTCAAGCAGCACATTTAAATTTATATGGGCCTCAACACGAGAAAACCTGTCTTCCGTGGTTTTCGAACAGCAAAGGCGCAGACCAGCCTGTGAATCAGCACAGCCTGATCAGCACTTTTGTTATTTGCTTTTTGGAGATTATCAAATCTAGACTTACTACAAGAGAAATTTTCAATTTTCTAGCTAGTCTCTGTAGCTGAGGAGATGAGGTTGAGTCTTGCTGTGTCGGACACACTGAAGACAGGTTTTGTTGCGGGACAAGACCCATATGTAATACACTTACACTAAGTACTTTTTCTAGCTGACTGGTGCATTTCATACGAAAACAACACATTTTGGTTTCATTATTTAATTCATTTAAGCAAAATATAATAAGGCATGAGACGAATGGTAATACATCACATATAAATTCTTCTGTCATTGGTGAAAAGAAATTCCACTCACACCTTCACAAATTCCATTTGAGCTGTGACATGTGATTTCCAACAATAAAGCACTTTGACAAGTGTAGACTCAGACGAGCCTGTGCAGCCTCCTTTTAAGCTTAGTCACTCCAAATGATGTTTGGGCAGTAGCTTAATAGTCATATAATGTTCAAGCGACTAGCAAAGGCTCTGATCAGACTGCGTGTATGCACAGGCTGATCTGAGGCTTTGCTGGTCGCACATACCACATTGTTGGAAATCCTATGCCGGGGCTCATTTGTAGGTTTTGTTTGGTCAGCTACTCATTTGCAAGCACAATGAAGTGAACATATTGCACAATATTGCTTCCACACTCTGACATGTCCTTGTGAAATTCTCATATACATGAATACATGTACTTGCGACAAGATATACTCAGCGTCAATGAAAAGTTACCAGTATTGAGATTTCGATATTTCAGAAAATATATAATACAGATCTTTGGCTTCTGTAACGTTCATGTTTCTGGTCAACGACAAGTTGGTTTGGAGAGAGCCCTGGAACTATGGTGTACGTGATGCACATGCATTTTGTTTTTCGCAGTTTTGAAGAATTTGAAATCATCATTTTCAGAAGACAACATGCCAGGACATAAAATTGAGTGTTGAAGCATCCGCCAATCTTCGTTCAGAATGGACTAAATGTTGTCCTATGTTAAGTGTATGTGATTTGCTGGTAACTTTTCAATGACGTTGAGTATACAATAAAAGTGCTCGAAGGAAAGAAGTATACATGACAGACCTAAGTTTCCATACAAAACTTGACATCTGGCTTTGGTTTGCGGACAGGCCATATATCATAGGTATCTAACATTAATCCTAAGTACAGTAAAACCTGCGGCCACTCAAAAATAGACAAAACAAAGACCTTAATGACAAATGGTAGCTTAATGAAGGTCAAAAGTATTGCAGAATGCTCCCCTTGGAGCATTCTGCAATACTTTTGACCTGCATTAAGCAATAATTGGTCTTTTTGAGAGTGGCCGTTTTAGGCAGGTTTCACTGTACAAATTAATTTTCATACTTCCAGATACCGGTAAGTGAACTTTTTAAGCATAATTTTATTTCCGCCATCAAAACATGTTGAGAACAGTCTCAATTTTGAGTGCACACAACATGCTTTGGCTGAGAAAAAGGAAACTGAATTTCCTCTACTTAACTCTTAAAGAGCCTGCAATAAAATGCCTCTGAAAATATTGTCTGCTGCAATTCAGGGCTCCCACAGAAATTCAAAAACACAATTCCATGATTTTTACATGATATTCCATGATCAACAATGTAACTTCCATGACTGTTTAATGCATGGTCTCCAACCTCCCCTTTTAGCGGCATCTTCACCATGCTGAGCATAAATGGGGAATGCGGCAACAGTAATGTATTAAAATAAGCATGCTTATAGACAATGCATGCATTTTGAAAATATTATAACTTTAAACCACCAGTAGCCAGAAAATATTTCACAAAATTCCTTGATTTTTCCATGATTATTGATGTTTTTTTCAGCTTCCATGACTTTTCCATGCATGGAACTTTTTTCATGATATTCCAGATTTTCCATAATTTTCAGAGCTTGTGGAAACCCTGCTGCATATATTTACTAACATTATTTACTTATGTAAGTGTTGACTCAGAACAGACAGTCTGGATACAGATCAGACTGCTCCTAGCAGTCTGATCTGATTCCATACTGTTTGATTGATTTTTTTTTGTATATGATTTGATTCTTTACGCCCAAACAATTTTTCCCTTATGTTAGGACAGGTCTTCATGGGTTGAACCAGTACTAAGCAAGGATTACATGTAATGTGTCTTGCTCAAGGACACAACACAGTGACGCCGATGAGGCTGGAACCCGCAATCCCTCTGTCTCAAGTCAAGCACTCTACCACTGAGCCACTGCGCTCCCTACATACTGTTTGACCAAGAGACTTCTAAAACATTGCAGAAGACAACAAAGCAGATGACTTTTTGTTGTAATAGACCTTTTAACCCTTAAAGAGCCAAGAAAAAAAATGCATCTGAAAATGTCCTCTGCTGAAGTCGTCTGCTGCAAATAATTGCCTAACATTACTGTTGAATTAAGTATAGAAGCAAACAGCGTGGACCCAGAACAGACTGATCCTATAGGATCTGGGGCCACACTGTTTGCCATGGAGGCTTCTTAAACATTTCAGCAGACGAGAAAAGTAGACGACTTTTGTTGCGATTGGTGTATTACTAAGGGATAAGCACTCCTCATCTGGAATTCTGTAAGTCTATAAAATGAAGAACATATAGGAGCAATGTTTCTAATACAAAGTTTATTATCTGACTTTGGTTTTTGCGGTAGCAATCAAGCTGTAGCCCTACAGCACAAATATAGCGATTTTTGTTTGGTTTGATTCCTTAAGTCCCAGTCAACAGCTATGGTCATGTTGGAACGGTCAGTTCACCTAACAACACATTTTTCCTGGGCAAGCTTGACTAAGCATTTAACCAGTACTTCATGCACATACTTTCGCTTGTAACTGACAACAACCCTTCTTGAATCAGTGGAAGGGAGGAGAATGGCCGTAGAAACTATTTCATGATCAATCCCCACGAAAGTATGGGAATGGGCCAGGATCAAACTTGAGACTCCTGGATCTGCAGTCAGACATGTATCTGCAGCTAGACATGTTACCGACTGCGCTACTCAGCCTGGTAAAAATATAGTGATGGTGGTCTAAGCTCAATGAAAATAATAAAAACGAACAAATTATGTCAATAAGTGAAAACATGAAATGAAATGACAAAAATGTAATGTAATGAGAATATAAATAATAAATACAAAACAAAATAAATTACTAATAACCTGTTTAGTGTTAGCCTACAATAATGATTGATGATGGTATGGTGATTTACATGTGATCATGTGACAATAAGTAGTGGTGGTGTATTTCCGTGGAAACAAAATCGTAACGTACAAAAAATATGCCTTAAAGTAAAATAATGGCAGATAACAAAGAAAAAATGAATGATTGATAACATATATACATATTACTGTTGTGCCAATTAAAAGTGACAGTGACGTAATATTGTGTTTACATTTGCTAGGTAAAAAGTAACTTGTGCTCTATACTTGATCTAGCGTGAATCGATAGATCACTTGTGTATTAATCCTATCCTGTGGATAGGATTAATACACAAGCGATCTATTGATTATAAGTTCCTGATAATGTTTTAAACAAAACATGAGGTCACTATCACTCTTGGCTGGCAGGACAGTACCAATCAAGAGGAAAAACAAATACATAATGCAGCTTATCAGCTGTCTGATGATTAACTCTTTACCTACTAGTGTCGTCTGCTGATAATTTCTGCAAACAGTTTGGACCCAGATCAGGCCCGACCAAATGTCAGGCCTGATCTGGATCCAAACTGTTTAACACTCTGATGGTATTCCTTAAAGAATTTTTCCAAAAATTTGATTTTGAAAAAAATCAGCAGATGGCAATAAAAATGTAAAAATTTCCCAGTAGGTAGAGTTAAACATTGCAATGAGTCGGTGGAGTCAATAAAATGAAAATAAAAACAAACAAATGGAAAACAAATAAACTGCAAAATAAGACAAAGTTCAAAATATGACATTTGGTTTCATACGGGCCTCGACGCGAGAAAACCTGACTTCTGGGGTTTGCAAACAACAAAGGTGCAGACCAGCCTGCACATCCACGCAGACTTATCAGCGCCTTTGTAACTCGCTTTTTGGAAAATATCATATCTAGACTAGCTACATGCAAAATTACAATTTTCTTGCTAGTCTCTGTAGCTGAGAAGACTGGTTTGAGTCTCGCTTTTTTCAGAAACCCAGAAGACAGGTTTTGTCACAAAGAAGCCCATATTATGTGGGCCTCCCCGCGAGAAAACCTGTCTTCGGAGTTTCCGATTAAGTGAGATTCAAACCAGTCTGCTCAGCTACAGAGGCTAGCTAGAAAATTGATATTTCGCTCGTAGCAAGTCTAGATATGATACTTTCCAAAAAGCGAATAACAAAGGCGCTGATCAGACTGCGCCAGTGTTGTTCGCAAACTACCAAAGACAGGTTTTCTCACGTCGAGGCCCATGTCATAAATGCTAATTTGCATATGCAGCACAAATAACTGTCATTCCCACAGCGGCTTGTGCAGTGTCCCATCAGAATTCACATTCATTGCATAATACTGGCCTTAAAGGTTCTATACACAATTTATTAATCCTTTTCCTGCAAGAAAAGTTAATAACTACAGTAAAAACTGTCTTAAGCGGCCACTAAAAAAGAAGATCAAAATGGTTTTCAAGACCAATTATCGCTTAATGCAGGTCAAAAGTATTGCAGAATGCTCCAAGGGGAGCATTCTGCAATACTTTCGACCTTCATTAAGCTACCATTTGTCATTAAGATCTTTGTTTTGTCTATTTTTGAGTGACCGCTTAAGACAGGTTTTACTGTATACTCATATCTGATTTCCCACTCATCCAGTTCTATTACAATGTTTTTAAAGGCTAATGGAAAACAGAGTGCGACCTGATCAGCAGCTTTTGTAGTCAGCTTAGCTGGACCTACATGGTTGATTATCTGGCCCCGAGCTTATATTTTTTTCATGCTCAACTCAATGGAGCATGAAATTCATAATGCTCATAAACGTTAATTGTTGGCATTTTGATATTTATTAGCATGATAAATACAATATCTAAGAGTTTGAAATCATGAAAAGTATTTATTTTTCAGCATTTTAGTTTTTTGGAGCAGTTGAAATCTCATGCTCAGTTGAGTTGAGCATGAAAATAGTTTTATAACCTCGGGCCCGTTTTGATTTGATAGGAAATACTAGTTTCATATTCCTGTATTATTGAATTTGTTAAACTCATTGCTATAAAATGCAAGGCATAGCCTGTTATCACTTTTCCTCAACTTGTTTAATAACTTCAATAATACATGAGCACTCATGTAAGATTCTCTATATCTCACACAAAGCACAAACGCTATGTTAGCGAATAAAATAGTTCATAAATATGCCCTATTATCTGAATCCAAAAGATATACAGTAAAACCTGTCTGGAGCATCCACTCAAACGAAGACCAAAATTGGTTTTCAAGACTGATAATCGCTTAATGCAGGTCAAAAGTTTTGCAGAATGCTCCAAGGGAGCGGAGCATTCTGCAATACTTTTGACCTGCATTAAGCTACCATCTGTCTTTAAGATCTAAGTTTTTTCTATTTTTGAGTGGCCACTTAAGACAGACTTGACTGTATAATTGACTTAACTTTACACATAAGGATGTGTACCAAAAGATTATGAACTGGCAATCTGGTATCAAATATTTGAGCCGCAACATGTGATTTCCAACAATGTGGCATTTTGACATGTGTAGACTCAGACGAGCCTGTGCAGTCTCCTGTTAAGTTTAGAAACTCCAAATGATGTTCAGTCAGTAGCTTAATATTCATAGAATATTCAAGCGACTAGCAAAGGCTCTGATCGGACTGGGGGTATACGCAGGCTGGTCTGAGCCTTTGCTGGTCGCACATACCACATTGTAGGAAGTCTCATGTTGTGGCTCAATTTTTATCTGCACCCAATACCCTACATTCTGTAATATGTTCTAGACTGATGTGGACAAATCCTGATATAAATGAGACAGAAAAAGACGCTGCATCTTTCAGCTGACTAGATTATGCCATACTTGTACAGGAGAAACAAACATATACAAACTGTTAACACAACTGAGATACAGTAAAACCTGTCTAAAACGGCCACTCTCAAAAAGACCAAAAATTGGTTTTCAAGACCAATTATCGCTTAATGCAGGTCAGATGTATTGCAGAATGCTCCCCTTGTAGCATTCTGCAATACTTTCGACCTTCATTATGCTATCATTTGTCATTAAAGTCTTTGTTTTGTCTATTTCTGAGTGGCCGCTTAAGACAGGTTTTACTGTACAAGCAAAATAAGTTACACATGATAGCCTAGTTCATGTTTTAACTATAGAGACAATTGTTGCTGTTCTAACAAACAGTCTTACTGCTTATCAGTATTCCTACAGTCAGCCCCCACCTCCCCCTCAAATAATCTTTCTATATGTTTGAGTACCAGTAAACAATCATTCAACCACAGACAAATAGAATCCGTCATTGGTGTTCAGTAATGACAAGAAAATCCCATCCCGAGAGTCCATCATTCAAGTCGTGTTCCCCTTAGAATGGTGAACTGGAGCGTTGGGATTTTCCGGTTCCAACTGAACACCAATGATCAATTATTTTTCTCACATACTATCCAATTTTACCATTAAACAAAATTCACTGGTAATAAACACTATTTGAAGTTGCTGAAGCCGTCCCTTTCCGGGCTCTGGTTTTAACTGCACCCTTGAGGCCAAGCAGGTGTTAATGCATAGAAAATCATGTTAAACCCCCTTTATTTGGCAAGATAGTTCCTCGGCTTATATCTCACATTTTATCATTTGAAATTTACAGTTACTGTATTCAGTCTAATACACTTTAGGATTGGATTCAAGGGTTTTTCCTACAATGGTAAAGTGAGATTAGAGAGGGGGCTTGAGTAAAAAAAAAATATAGTATTTAATATTTTAACATATTGCGCTCAAAATGACCAAAACTGTAAATTTTGCAATTTTGGATGCAATAGGGTTAAGTTCATCCCAAGAAAAAACACATATTACAAGGGTGTGGAAATAGCATAATTCTATACTTGCACAGGGCCAAGAAAATGGCCATAATGTACTTGTCAAAAGAAAATTAATTTGTGTCCCAAAGGGCAGATAATGCACAAACAACTTAGCTAAGCCCTTACTGTGCTGATACCAAATGTAAACTTATTGCTACCAGATATTAATCTAATTTGAAGTACAGAATTGAATTAACTTTCTTAATACTTGTCCCAGGACAATTAAATAGAAATTTCAAACTTGTCCTGAATAAAATGGGAGCAGGTTGGACAAGTTGGGCATGGTATTTCTACATCCCTGCATATTAAATACATTGACAAGATGAAAAGTTGTATAAATATGAAGCAAAATAAATATAAAAAACTTTCAATACAAGCAGCTGTTGAATGTCGAGCTTAAATAGTTTGGCAACCAATCTATCACAATTGAAAGAATACTTATTGATCAAAGTGGCCCTACAAGAATTTGCAAGCTTTCTGCAACTGAATACGAAACTGGTTACAAACATGCATAGAAAAATACGAAAAAAAAATAGATAATATATCACATGTATTTTTTTGAAACTGTTTAGATTCAGCCTCAAAATCCTGATAAACCCTTTTAATTCTGGTAAATAGTAAACAGGTACTTTGGCAAACAGTGAAGAACCAGATGAAATGCCACATAAGGTGGCATTTCATCAGGGTCTGTCCTGTTTGCTAAGATAAAAACAATCTTAAGAGACAGAAATACAACATTCTTTAGTAATTTTGACTGGTGCACCATCAGCCCCTTAAACTACAAAATGGACAATTCATTACTTATTGTAATACTCATTTTAATGTATCAATATGTATAGCAAAATCCATTAGAATGAAAAGCATTTAAAGGAAATATGCTGAAAGTTTTCAAACATGCAGCTGTTAGCTTTAACCCTTAAAGCGCTACCTATAATTTGCAGCAGACGACAATTTAAAATTATGCCCCTTTTTCAAAAATAACAAATAAGACATGATATTTCATGAGAATTGTCTGCAGACAATTCTCACGATTTATCATTACCTTATTTCTTCTGAAAATTAGGAAAGATCTTGCAAAATAAATCACACAAAAATGATACAAAACAATCAGTAACAAAATTTTCTTTCTCTATAAATGGTCCATAAATTCAGTTTATACATCTCCATTTTGTTGTAGCAGCAGTCTGATAAGGGTCCACACTGTTAGCAAATGTGCAGCAGACACTTAAGCAGACATAATTTTCAGATGCATTTTTGCAGGTGCTTTTAGGGTTAAATGATGTGGAATAGAAATTATTCCGAGATTACTGCCTATAAAATTGATGAAAGAAAAAAACATCTTTCTGCAAAAAATGAAGCTGTGTGATAAAACAATAATGTTGGGGAGTTTGGGGAGTTAGTATTATGGCTTGCTATGGCAACCAGAGAAACGGTGATAAAGAAGTTATTGATAGAGATTAGTTGTTAGTAACAAGTTACTGGAATGTTGTAACCTTGGAAATGTATGAATACCCGTTTTCATGGCATAAAGCTGCAACAATAATAAAACAATATCTCACATTGACATTACATGAATGAAATGAAGTAAAATATTATGCAGGCCACAATTTTTATAGCATTAGGCAATACCTTTTTGTTTCATCAGCTGTGGATGCTCATTGCAAGCATTTCACGTAGATGTGTAAAATTGTGAATATTTTCTTATCCATCAGAAAAAACATATGTTTAGGTGCTCATTTTGGTGCTCAAAAGAACGGTCTTGGTCTTTTGGGTACCCAAAACATAAATTTTGGTTAAAAATAAGAAAGTTAGTTTATAGTTATAATCATATCTAGAGGCCCTTGAACCACACAATTTTTGCTATTTGCCTTATTAGGTCATTGAGGCAGGGATCAAAATGCGTTGAGACGATATGAATATGAAACCGAGACAATATAAAATTAGAAGACCAGCTAGGAAAAATGTCTACTACCACTAGAAAAGGTTTTACTCATTAATGTACCTTAATGAAATATTGTGGGGTCGAGTCAATGTGGATCCTGATCAGCTGGCTTCTGATGATCTACACTGATTTCAAATGAGGGTACAGAATTTTGAAGAAATTATGCGCATAGTTTACTAATTGGTAGAATTACATTACAGTATATGAAGCCAGTATAAATAAATCAAATAAAAAAAAATACCTGTGTTTAGGGTAACCTGACCCAACCTAACTTTACTGATGAAAACTAGATTTTTTCAGGTTTTCTTGAAAAAAAAAATGAAAAAAAAAAATGCATAAAATTGTATTTTTCAAGAAAAAAATAAATTTTTCAGACCCATTACCTGAAACACACTTTTTTTTTTTTATTTGGCCTAATGAACAGAATGAGAAAATGTTAACTACTTACTTGTGTATTACTTACATATAAATAACAATGTTTACTGAATATACACAAAAATGTATAAATACATTCACCCGCAGTTTACATGATTGTATATAAATAACATAAAGGATGCTGACAAAAAATGTGCAAAAAATTAGTAGCACTGGTATCCACTATAGCCATCAAAAATGTGATTTTGAACAGCCATAGTGACTTTCAAATAGAACTATAAAGTTAACCACGATATCTCTCAAAAGAAATAATCTAGAAACAGCTTCCAAAACATCATTTGAGATTACTAGCGGCAGATCTTACCTTCAATGAGACTGATAAACAGCTAGAGTAAAATGTTAAAAATTTCAAAACACCCATTCTCCCAATCTCTAGAAATTTATTTTAGGTTTTTGATTCACAAAATATTTGCCAGAAGAGTAAACAGTGAAGGCTTTGATCAGACTTATCCATTAGGTACAGTCTGATCTGAGTCTGCCCAGTTTTACTATTCTGAGCTAAAATGTTTTGTTTTTAGTTTCTCATTTACAAAACATTAGTCAAAAGGGCAAACAGTGAAGGCTTTGATCAGACTGCTCCGTTAGGTACGGTCTAATCTGAGTCTGCACAATTTTACTATTCTGAACTAAAATGTTTGTTTTTAGTATTTCACTAACAAAATATTTGTCAGAAGGGCAAACAGTGAAGACTCAGACCAGACTGCTCCTTCATGAGCAGTCTGATCTGAGTATGCACTGTTATACTATACTGAACTAAACATTATCAATGTTGGTTAGCCTTTCTAGAATTGTTTTCTATATCTAGATATACCTTTTAACCTGGGAAACTCATGTTCAAAACTTTTTAACATTTATCAATAAAATAAATATTTCTTTGACAATAAGACCCTGTAGATACAAGATTAGCAAACTTTTGATTTCAATCTCAAATCAAATTTGCAAGTATATGAGATTTAGTTCTTATAGCATATGCATTATGTCTCCCTTTTACTCTTTATCTCCTAGTGTCGTCTGCTGATAACTTTTGCAAACAGATTGGACACAGATCAGGCCCGACAAAACATCAGGCCTGATCTGGATCCAAACTGTTTTACGCTCTGATGGTATTCCTGAAAGATTTTTTTTTTAAATTGATTTTGAAAAAAAATCAGCAGATGACAAAATAGGCATGAAAAATTTCCCAGGAGGCAAAGAGTTAAACATGATTTACAGCTATCAAGTGGGGATAGAAGACTAAATTTTGCCGGAGTATGTAATAAGGACTAAAATCTTATGAGCAAGCTCAAATATACTTAACGACTAAAGAAACCTGACCCATACTGTTTGTCATTTTTTTGGTAGCAAAGGAAATTGCTACCTACTGCGTAAAACTGAACTATGGTAGACTAAGATGCATTGAGATTTTTTGAATACAGGACTGAATTTGATATGTCAGCGATCAAAAAGTAATGTTACCCCTCAAATCAAAATTTGCAAGAATAAAGGAATCACCAAAAATTCAGCAGAAACCACCAAAATGTTTTTTTTGTTCTTCCATTGACCGTGTACCGACATTCAAATCAAACATACGTGTATTGTTATTATTTAAAGCCCAATACCCTCTTTTCATTTTGCTAAGGTCAGCTTCAAGTTACCAGCGTATTACTAGTTTTCACAAATCACTATCACTTTTTGAACTCTTTTCTATTTTTAGGAGTTTTGTATGCATTTTGACAATGTTCTGGTCCTTTTGCTCACCGGAGCTATCCAACATGCCCATTTGTGGAAGTCATGCGTTTCAAAAACTTACTGATAGAGTGTATTCTGCAAAGCCTAAAAAATACTCATTGGCATCATAACAAAGACGACAGCATACACTAAATAGGGACATTCGTTGAAAAAGAAAAATCAGTTATTGTTCATAATTTACATAGTGTTTACAAGAATTGCAAAATTTTAAAATGCAATTTTGTCAATACTTGTAAATGGCCATACAGATATGAAGTTAGTTTTCGAAAATTGGTTTAGACATACAATCACAGGACAAAAGTGAGGTAACGGTGTTTTTGCCGTCGCAACGTCATGTTCTACATTTGAAAACAAATGTTCTACATTTTTTCGAAAATACTTTCTAATATCTTTTTAAAATAAGCATATATGTATGTGTTCAGCTCAAGGGTTTATTATTTATGAGTTAGAAGCAAATAAAAAGTGTCAGATTTCTTTAGTTGTCAAGAACATTAACATGTACAAATATTGCTGACATTTTATTGTAATAGAAATTTGAGCCATATTATCTATACCCTGTATAAATAATGTATGAACAACAACTTATTTCATGGATCACATGTGTTCTTGAATTTTGCACTTATAACAGCTATATCAAGAAAAGTTATGCCCTGATGTGCAATTTATCTGCTAGTGCCTAGAGTAATTTCTATATCGGCTATGTTTTTTCCTATCATTATTGTTTTATGCTGTATACTTATCCTATCTGCTCGTTATCCTCTTCATGATGTGGTCAGTTCTATCTTTAAGCTGTGCGCTTTTTCTTCGTAATTCGTTTTTCTCATCTTAATTAGTGTTTTGTCCATTCATGTTGTGTGCTATATCTCTTCATATTGTGTATTTTTCTCATTCTCATAACTCTGTGCTTTCTGTGCTTTTATCGTCATTCTGTGTTTTTTATCACTTCATCTTGTGACTTTTCTCATCATTCTCTGATCACATTGTATGTTTTATCACTCGATCATGAGCATTTTATCTCATCTCCTTATGTTGTTATTAGTACTCCTGTCTGTTTTTGATCCCTTCAAGGTATTATCACTATCTCTTTCCTGTTTATTTATTTTATCTGTTTTTCTTGTGTATTTTATCTCTCTTTCCTGTGTATTGCATTGCTTCATTCTGTGTTTTGTGTTGATTCTTTACGCCCCAGTCAACAATTTTTCAGTTGTCAGGACGGGTCTTCCTGGGTTGAACCAGTACTAAGCAGAGGATAAAGTGTCTTGCTTAAGGACACAACGCAGTGCCTCTGGTGAGGCTCAAACCCACAACCCATTGATCTCGAGTGGAACACTCTACCACTGAGCCACCATGCTCCATTCTGTGTATTTTATCTAATTTTCCTGTGCATTTTATCGGTTCATCCTGTGCATTTCAACTCCTGAAGTTATTTGTCACCCCATTTATTTTGTATGGTGATCTTGTGTTTTTATCTTTCTGTGTGGTATCTCTTTCATATAATAGTTTACTTCTTCCTCTTGTGGACATACTTGATCAAAGATCCCAACCAGATGTTAGACACTTTCCATGTAAGTGTTTTTGGTATAGCATAATTTCCTTAATTTTCTTAAAGCACAGTGCAGAAACTCAATAGAAGAGTTTTACATTTTTTCTTGAAACCCACAGGACAACTCTAGATGAGTATTCAGATGTAGTTGAAGCACAGTTTTATTTATCTGGGCATGACTCACTAATTTTTCATAAAGCCCACACAACATGCCAAGATGAGTATTTTGATATAGTATGACTTTTTTTTTTATAAGGTCAATGTGGAAACTAAATTGAAGAACATTTGGTTTTGTGTATAATCTCCCTTTTCCTGGGTTATTCTTCCCTTTTCCTTAGTTATTCTTTCCTTTTCCTAAGTTATTCTAGTGCAAGTCACTGAAATTGCCTCAACTTCAGAACTCTTCTATCACACTCTTCCGTAATGAGCAACTCTATTAATAGGGCTGTAAGGAAGCACCAAAATATAAGCGAAGCTTGTAGGAATTGAACACAGAACTATACAGTGACTTTAGCCTTTATCTCTTTCTATCCATGCCACTATCTTACCCTCCCACCCTGGAATCACTGCATCTTCATGGGAGATCTGAAAAAAAGATAAAGCAAAACCTCTATAACATGAACTCTGATAGCTAGAAGTAACAACTTAAGTTGCAAGCATTAATTTAGTTGATTTGATTCTTTACTAAGCATCAACAATCTTTCAGTTAAACAGGGACGGGTCTTCCTGGATTGAACCAGTACTAAGCTAGGATAGATGTGTCTTGCTCAAGGACCACAATACAGTGACGCCGGTGAGGCTTGAACCCTCGGTCTCAAGTAGAGCACTCTACCACTGAGCCACCGCGCTCCAGTTGCGAGCATTAAATACAGACCAAAGAACAAAATTCTGTGTTCCTTATTACTCATCGGTACTTTTTGGTTGAACTACTGATAGATTGAGGTGAAAAATTCTGGTCCTGTGGAGCTTACGGGAAGACTGTGCAGTGCTGTGCATAGGTCAAGATTTCTGTGGGACACTGGTGTTCGACATTTGGAAATTCTGGGGAACACACTAAATCTATATTTTTCCTGTTTGAAAACAGTTTCCAGATAATATTCTGGAAGTTTCTGTTTGTTTTTTACTTTATTTTGAGAGCTTGAGATCTATGTTGATGGTCTTGGCTAAAAATAGAGATGTAGATGACAGTGCATGTTATTCTGCCATTGCTATGTTTTGTTTAGTCTGCTCATTTCTACTTCTATATTTTATAACTTTCCTGCATAAAATCTGTCAACCTCTCTAGTTATTCCGCCATTGTTGTTGTATTAGACAGGTAGAGATTTCAATATGTGATGTGAATTTATCCTATGTAATCACAGTCTAAGACTAAGTTGCCCGATTTACTTCCCTTTGCTAAGTTGCACTAAATACCGAAATGCTCAAGGCCAGTGCTGTTCATGTTTTCAATGGACAGCAATAGTAAAATTGTGGGGAAGCCCACAATCAAGACTGTACCAAGAAACTCAGTCACACTATCCATATTTTATGAAGAGTACGTCACTGTTATAAGTATCATTTGAGCCGTGGCATGAGATTTCCAACAATGTGGCATTTTGACATGAATAGACTCAGACAAGCCTGTGCAGCCTCCTTTTAAGCTTAGACACCCCAAATAATGTCCGGTCAGTAGCTTAATACTCATAGAATATTCAAGTGACTAGCAAAGGCTCTGATCAGACTGCGCATATGCGCAGGCTGGTCTGAGCCTTTGCTGGTCACACATACCTCATTGTTGGATATCTCATGCAGTGGCTCATTTATAAATTTTGTGACATATTGTATAGTTTAAACATATTTTATTGCCAAATTTTATACAGCAATGGGGTTTGGTCACAAGTATTGGACATAATGTATCAGCATGTATCAAATGTTTAGATAATTTGGTGAAAAAAGTAGTTTAAGACCATGTTTTTATGTTAGAGCTCTAATAAATACCTCCTCTTTAATAGTACCAAATTCTGGATCTAAAGCTTTGAAGTGGTATCTATACACACCAGATCTATCAAGAGCGGCTTTGAAATCTCTCAGAGTTATCTCCCCTAGCCTGAAAGAAAAACATCATTTCACCCTTAAAGCTATAGCAAAAAATGCATCTGAAAATGATGTCTGCTTAAGTCATCTGCTGAACATATTTGCTAACATTATCAATGAATGTAAGTATAGTGGTATCTGTACACAGTAGCAGCTTTGAAATCTCTCAGAGTTATTTCCCTTAGTCTGAAAGGAAAACAATAACCTCAGAATACTTTGAAGATCAGTAAATGCATCTGAAAATGACGTCTGAATAAGTCATCTGCTGCATATATTTGCTAACATTATTGTCTAATGCAAAGTATTGAGGCAATTAGTGTAAAACTGATCAGACTGCTCCTACAGGAGCAGTCTGATCTGGGTCTACACTGTTTGACCCAGGGGCTTCCGAAACATTTCAGAAGACTTTGGTTGTGATTGTAGCTTTAAGGGTTAAAAATTACAGACAAGCAGGTACAGGTATTTTAGCCACTTTAAAGTAAACATTGATTAAAAAAAATCATTTTGATATTATGTTAATTGATGATATGCCTTCAACTCTTTGCATGCTGGGTAATCTGTCATGCTTCTGTTGTCCTCTACTGACATTTTTCAAATTTAACTTTTTCAAAAAATTATTTCAGTAACACTATCAGTGTCACAAGGTTGGATCCAGATCTTGGCTGATGTTCTGTAGGTTCAACTCTGGGTCCGAACTGTTTGCAAAGGTCATCAGCAGACAAGTCATTGCTAGCTTCCTGTTCTTTTTTTGTACGATATATGGGTCAGCACATAAGATTTCGGTACTCATCCATATGAGCAACAAAAACTCTTTTAAAAGTCAATGCTGATGTATCCAGCAGGGCTTTCATTCTAAATTTAGGTCCAAGTCTTCATCTACTTCCAAACTTTGTGTATATAAGCAGTAAAGGCTCTGGCAAGTCTGCACATTTTCACAGGCTCGTCAGAGCCTTCGTTGCTTAACATTGTGACGAGTACCGAAATCTTACGTGCTGGCACATAACCAGGCCCTTTAATAGATAGTGTGATTAAAAATTAATTTTCTCATTTCTTAACCAAAACATATGTTGTTGGTACTCAAAAGAACCATCTCAATGAGATGGTTCTTTTGAGCACCCAAAATATATGTTAAAACTGATGGCTGAGAAACTATCTTACAATTTTATGCTCTTATATTTTGTTTAAGCTTGACCTATGCATATTATAAAGTGAAGAAACTTACTCTTTACAGATGGTTAACATTGATGGTGTGACGTTACTGTCTGTGAAATATAGCACCTTGGTACTGGCCTGTCCTTTAATAGCTGGTCCATCGAGCTTACTGGGGTTGAAACCTGTTAACAAACAAATAATCAAATATAGCTCATTCTTGCTGGCCTGTCCTTTAATACTGGTCCATTCAGTATGATTGACATGTCCCCATCTCTTGAAAGAGTATTTATAGTTTCAGCATAGAAGCATCACATTTCATGGTATCCCGAAAATTATCTGACACATGCCGTTCATATTCTAAACAATTTTATCATATGACATTACTGTTAATCAGTAGATAACATCAAGTCATAAATAATGTTATGTCCACATGTTACATAACACTTTCGGCGGGAACAAGTCACGTCATGGCAACTTCCGTTACAGCAATGCAAATTATTGATTGAAATAAACACACTTTGAAGGCACTAAAATCGCATTTAAAATGTCACATGATAAACAGAATCTTACCCTCGTGATCATTTCATATTAAATTTATCAAACTCGCCAAGGCTCGTTTAATAAATTTCATATGAAATGACCACTCGTGCAAGATCCTCTATGTACATCCATGGTTTTGCGAAAAAAAACAATGAATAGAAATCTTTCTACAGAATGATTTAAAAGGTAATATCTTTTTCATCATAAATATAGTGAATTTCCAACATGGCAATGAAGTGCTGGTAAGTTATACTAAAACCTTGGATGTGTACACAGAGGTCTGGAAGGGGAACTTAAGACTGACTGGTGGATGCAAACCTCCTTATTATTTAAAAGGTTCTTTGCACAATTTTCTTTTTTGACACTTTGCCCCTTGATTTCTCATTTTTGCTGCCTTGTCAGTCAATAGGGCTGTGTCGATCGTATGCTATTAGCCCTAATAGATAGCAAGTTTGATGTGTGACTACAAATGGACCTCGATGAGAGAAAACCTGTCTTCTGGGTTTGCAAACAACACAGGTGCAGACCAGCCTAGTCTGATCAGTGCCTTTGTTATTCGCTTATTGGTTTGTTTGTTTGTTTGATTTGATTTTTTACGTCCCATCAACAATCTTTCAGATATAAAGGGACCGGTCTTCCTGGGTTGAACCAGTACTAAGCTAGAATTAATGTTCTTGCTCAAGGACACAAGGCAGTGACGCCGGTGATGCTCGAACCCGCGGCCCTTCGGTCTCGAGTCAAGCGCTCTACCACTGAGCCACTGCGCTACCTATTCGCTTATTGGAAAGTATTATATCTATACTTGCTACAAGTGAAAATTCAGTTTTCTAGCTGGTCTCTGTAGCTGAATAGGCTTGTTTGAATATCACTTTGTCGCAAACCCCGAAGACAGGTTTTCTCGCGTCTAGGCCCATATATGCAGTACTTAAACCTCATTAACTTACTTGTTTCAGATAAGATTTCAATAAACGGTTAGCACGGGCCATAGATACCATTAAACAGATACTTTGGCAAACAGTGCAGACCCAGATGAAATGCCACATAAGGTGGCATTTCATCAGGGTCTGCACTGTTTGCTAAGATAAAAACAATCTTGAGGGACAGAAATACATCATTTTATAGAAGTTTTGACCGGCAACCCCTTAAAATACAAAATAGACAATTCCATACTTTTTGTATCAATATGTATGGGATATTATATCAGAATGAGAAGGGTTTAGAAAAATGACAGACAAAAAAATCTAATTACTGTAGATTCGGAAATTTTCGCGAGAACTTAATTTTTGCTAATATTCGAGAATTCGCTGCCTCGCGAATTCAAAGTTCTTGTTAATATTTACTTACTCAAAATCAAATTGCATTGATCGTTGAAGATCTTTGAGAATGGCTTATGATGGACGATGGGGCAAACAGATACTGAACAGAGAAAATCTTGCCTTAATGTCATTTACTCCCTTATTAATTTTATCCACAAAAGATGAAACAATATTTGTGTATTTTTTGCTTTCTGTAAAAAGAAATAAAGCACTGTTTCTCATGAATTGACCAGTTGTAGTTTAAAGGTCAAGTTAAACTGTTATTGGACATGAAAAGATTACGCAAATCAAGGTCATTTTAAGTGAGCGTTCAACCGTTACACAATATAGACTATAAGTGATACCTATCAAAAGTGTTGAATTGATGGCTTGGACAAGCGAAAAATAAGAGATCAATTATGCTAAAATACTTATACCTGTCAATGATTCAGATATGGACCAGTGATTTTCAGCATGTGTTCAGATAGACAATGACAATGTACTAAGGCAGTTAAATTCGGCAGGCTACAAATGGACGGCTATTAGATATGCACTACAACTTTTGATCTTTGGGAAACTACAATTTGCATGCCTAGTTTCAACCCACGGAAATGACCGACAGCATGAATGCTCTTGCGAATTTAAAACCTCGTGAATAATTCGGAAATTGAAAAATCGCGAAATAAAGATCACACAAATTTCAGAATCTACAGTATCAGTAGACTGATTAAAAGGGAGTTTTATAGTAATCTATAAGCCCCTAAAAGTGTGACCAGCTCTGCTAAGCAGGTGACAGCAAATATATAAGGGTGCCTGTGTATTTCAAGCAGGAATGACTAATAAATTCCTGTGCAATGTTTGAAGCCAGCTGATCTGGACTTACCATTACACGGTTTTCTAAAGGCATAGAAGTTGTAAAAAGTTATTTGCAATGTGCTTATTAGGTTTGATTTATTAAGAGCATCTGATGTCATGAAATAATGGTCTTAAAACTTTGAAAACATTTCTCTTGCTGTTCTTAACTTAACCCTTAAAGCACCGACAAAAAACACATCTGAAAATATGGTCTGTTTAAGCCATCTGCTGCAAAAAATTACCTTGCAATATTTATGTATAGAAGCTAACAGTATGGACCCAGATCAGACTGCACACTCTCAAAGAGGCTTCTAAAATGTTTCAGCAGATGACAAAAGCAGACAACTTTAAGGGTTAAGCTTGTGTTACACAGAAGCAGTCTAATTTGAGGCTCCACAGTTTACATAGCCTTTAGATAAAGTAGAATGTTTGAATGATGGAATTATGAGTCATGTTGAAAAAAGTAGGTCAAGGTCATATATCCTATTGCGTTTCAAAAGTTCTTCCCATAAGGTATATACATATGATGGGTCCAGTATTGCCAACTTAAAAGCTTATTGACACACCCACAGGAACTAAAAACAATATGCCCCCTGATTTTTGATACCTGGTCATAAAAATAGTTCTAGCAGTCTAAGTTTACACTTCTTTTGAGATATCATTTTACTCCTGAGACAATTTATGCAAAATGTTAGGCATGTTGATAGAATAAGTATGAAATTGTCCATTTTGTATTTCAACTAGGTTGTCGATCAAAACTAAAATGAAGTATTTCTATCCCTGAAGAAATTTTTTATCTTAGTAAACAGTGCAGCCCCTGATGAAATGCCACATTATGTGGCATTTCAACTAGGTCTTCACTGTTTGCTAAAGTACCTGTTTGCAGGTATCCAGAATGAAAAAGGGTTAATTATATAAGCATTTTATCTAAAGCTATATGGAAAAAACGAAAAAAACAAAACAGTGCCCTGATCAGACTTGTACCGGTACTCTGGCTGATCAGGGCCATAGTTTAAGCCTATGAAGTGCTAGCACTGGATAATGATGCAAGAAAAGTATGCCCTTACCTTTACTCAGTAACACAACCAATTAAAAGTAGATAATCAATGATACAGATTCACAATATTGACAAAAAGGTTTTAATTCTATATTTAAGAGTTACAGGCCTCCTGATAAGATTGCATTTATAATTAAGACTTATTTCTTTTTATTTCTCAAGAAAAACAAATGTTGTTTGTACTCTAAAGAACTGTCTCGGTGAGACGGTTCTTTTGAGCACCTTGGTTGGTTGTTTTGTTGCTTTACGTCCCAAGTCAACAGCTGTGGTCATGGCGGGACGGTCAGTTCACCTAACCACACTATTTCCTGGGCAAGCTTGACCAAGCAGTTATCCAGTACTTTGTGCACATACTTTCTCTTGTAACTGACAACAACCCTTCTTGAATGATTCAGCGGAAGGGAGGAGAATGACCGTAGAAATTATTTCATGATCAATCTCCACGAAAGTATGGGGCCGGGCCGGAATCTGCAGTCAGACTCACATCTGTTGCCAGACATGTTACTTTTGAGCACCAAAACACAATTTGGTTACAAAAGCAAAAAAGATTTTTGACTGAGTGACAAAAGCAAAATATTAAGATTGACCTAGGAGCAAGCTGATCTGGGACTATTTGTTTACACATGTTTTTCTTGTCAGAGTAATTCTGTTCTGGCACTCAAAGATTTTAAATATAACTAAGAACAACAGTTTTACATGTAACTAGATGGTAGCAGGAAAAACTACAAGGTTGGGGATTCTTGTAACAGACAAATTACATGTTTGGAAGACATGCTGAATATAGGGTTCAAATAGGACTACTCATATCTATGTTTTATCACCTGGACGCAAAAAGAAACACATACTTTTCAATACGGTTTTTTTCCAAAAAGCTTTTAAAAACAACATCTGTTAAACAGCTTGGATCAAGACCAGGCCCAATTTTTTCTGTAGCTTGGTCTTGTTCCAAACTGTTTGCATAGGTTATCAGCAGGTGAAAAAAAGTTGCCGCTAACAGGTAAAAGATAAAACATGAAATATCCTCATTTTTTTCATCAATAACATGATAATCTAGATTGGAAGGTCATTTCATATGAAAATTTTGAATAAACTTTTTCATTTTAAATACTGTTCAGTAAACTTTTATAAAAATTCAAAATGAATGTTCATTCAACCAAATTTGTTTTTTGACAAATGAAGCAGTAGATTGTCTAAATATTAATATATTCAAGGAATTTCTTAGGGTAAAACTTTATTACCAATCAATTAAACGTGTTTTGGGTGCTCAAAAGAACCGTCTCATTGAGACAGTTCTTTTGAGTACCCACAACAAATGTTTTGGATGGGAAATAGGAAAATATAATTTTCCATTACATACTCTTATCTGAGGGCTTGCATATTGTATTGATTTGTTGCATTTTGTTACTTGTACAATTTGATGAAATCATATTCTAGTAAATGTCATGATAGCAATCTGATTAAGCTGGTAGAAAAGTGGAGAGGTGGAGAAAACTGTGGCAGGAGCTCCAGATAAATAAAAGATAATAATTTAACTGTTTGATTGTTGGAAACACAACAAAACAAAAAGAAATGTGGATTATTTTTGAATGAAATGTTGAGAGATTTGCTAATTTTTCTGACAAAAATCTCATTAAAATTGGCTAAATGGGAGAAATCTCATAGCAAAATGTAATCAACCTAAGATATTTTGAAAAAATTCTCACTAAAAATTAATAATTTCTTGTCAGTTACATCTTAATAAGATATTTTCTCTCTGACATGATATCATGAACCAATATTATCCTTGATGAATAATCCTGCTCTATACAAGTTTCAAACTTCTTTGGATAGCCATTATACAAATAAAATATACTTACAGTTTGAAATGGAACAGCCTATGGGAGAATGCAACTTATCAAAAGTCATGTATTTGAGCAACAAAGTCTCTGCATGACTGCACACTTGCACTGACATTCTGTCAGTCCTGATCTGGGTCTAAACTGTTTGCAAAGGTTATCTGCAGACAACAAAAGTCATTGCTAGCAAGGAAAGAGTAAAGAAAACTTTCAACTGTTACAGAAAGAATGCCTTTATGCATCTTAATAGTACTTTGATGAAAATTTTTTCTATAAATTGGAAAAAAAATACCATTTCCTAGCTGGGAATGGGGCCAATATTCAAGAAATATTTCAGTATATGCCAATAAATGTTATTATCTGGAGTTCCTGGTGTGCTAATACAAACCATGCATCACTACACTCACATGTGTTAGTACTACCTGGTATGGCAGTGATAGGTGAACGTCTAATATCACCCGTAGAATCAAAATTGAGTTTCCTCGACACATGCTGTTGTTCTAGCATACTCTGGAAAGAGATGAGCCCCATGGCAAGAAAAATTTCAGCATAAAATTGTAATTATTTTCTTACCCATCAGTTTGAACTTGTGTTTTGGGTGCTCAAAAGAGCTGTCTCAATGAGACGGTTATTTTGAGTAACCACAACATATGTTTTGTTCGAGAATTAAGGAAAATAATTTTCAATTACACACTCTTATCTGGCAGTGATAGGTGAACGTCTTATATCACCCGTAGAATCAAAATTCAGTTTCCTCGACACATGCTGTTGTTCTAACATGCTCTGGAAATGTAAGATGAACCACATTGTAAGAAAACAAGACACTGAGGTTATAAATATCATAGGTAGAATTGAAATCTCTAACATATGGTAAATGTTCTAAAATTTTGAAAACAAGTTGCCTGCCTGCAAGGCCCAGACAAACAGTGTAGATCCAGATCAGACTGCTTCTGAAGGAGTAGTCAGACCAGGATCTTCCCTGTTTGCTATTCTGACGAGTATTTTGTGAATTCCATCCCTGATAACTGACATTTCAAGTTGAAAACAGAAAGAGAAAAGTGTTCAAAATTTAAGAACATTATTTTCCTTGATAAACTCATAGTTTGAGATAAGCAGAATTTTTAGCTTTAAATTATCAGTTTAAAGGTGTTTTGGGCGCTCAAAAGAATTGTCTCATTGAGATGGTTCTCATTGAGAGGGTTCTTTTGAGTACTGAGAAATAAGAAAAATAATTTTCAATTACACTCTTATCCGGCAGTGAAAGGTAAATGTTTAATATCACTTGTAGAATAAAAATTCAGTTTCCTCAAAACATACTGTGAAAATAAAGAAGCCATATGCAACCTATAACACCCTGTCAGTGTTAAAATATTTTAAAATGGACACTTGCCTTGCATCACAAAAATAATTAGCGATTAAGAAAAAATATTAAAATTTTGAGCCGGTATCCTGCATAAGGTACAAGTTGGTATGTGCGTACAGCGAAGACTCAAATCAGTCTGTGTATCTGCATGGTCTGATCAGTCAGTTTTCTACCTGTAATAAAAGTAGATTTTCTCAAAGGAATGCTTGTAATAATATTTTTGCTCATGCAACCAGTGATAAGGAAGTTGCAAGCTAACAGTTTGGATCCTGATCAGAATGTTAGCAAAATAGGTTACCAAAGTACATCAGCAAATAAAAAATACCCAGACAACATTTATTATGAATGACTTGAAAATCATTAAAAGGTAAATTTCGAATTATAAACTAAAATCCCCAAAGCAAATTTCCAGGCTGATAGCTTTTGACCCCTCCCCGGTCCCAGCCCCCTGGTAGCCGGGCCAAAAATGAGCTTTTGCATGCCCTACTTATGTAAGTTAGTCACTCAATTATATTCGAGGAATGGAAATGGGTACTTTGGCAAACAACGAAGACCCAGATGAAATGCCCAACAATGCTGCATTTCATCAGGTCTGCACTGTTTACTATTAAGACAAAATAGATCTTCAGAGAATGAATAGAATATTTGTTTGGAAATTATAACCTGTGACCCCTCTATATGTAAAATGGACCATCCCAAGTTTATTGTATCAGACCAGATGCTAGAATCCATTAGTGCATAATGGGTTAAAAAATCTTGTAATTTCAATGATTCTTACCTGACTACCGCTACTGCTGTGTGAGGAATTAAGAGAATATGGAATGCGCTCTATCAACGAGGAAATCCCTTGTTCTAATGTGTCTAATGTGTGCTGGTTGGGATCAGAGACATTGAAACAGTGCCGTAAACTTAATAGAGAATCTCGGAACACACTCATCTCATCAGCTCCGTCTGCTCCTGTCTGTAATATAAAGCAAAGCATAGAGAATAAAATGGGCCAGAACATGACATTTTGGTACTAATCACATATCTGCAAAAGCCTCCAATAAACACCAGTTATGTCATTTTCAGTTTAATTGTTTGTTTGTGTTTAATGTCCAACCAACAATTTAAGTCATAATGACTTAAACTGTTGGTTGGACATTAAACACAAACAAACAACTCATATGGAGACAAGGCATGGGCTCAAAGTCTCATCAGAGACAGGAAGTCGGGGTGGTACCTGGTTTATTAGGTGAGCAGTTTAAACACAGCACCATAGCAGCTTCTAGGTTAATATCGATAGTTAAAGTTAAAAGGATATAGTAGTATAAGTCCCGAAAAAAGGATACTTAAATAAGATTAATTATTTCCTATTGTTGGTACTTAAAAGAACTTAGTACCGACATAAACTTGATAAGCAACATCAAACCTGTTGGTTTCCTTTACCTCTGTGATGGTTATTTTAAATGCACACAGTATATTTTGTCAGTACCTACAAAATTTCGATTGCCCACAACACTGAATGAATGAACCTGTTCATAATAATTGAGCCAGTGCATGAGATTTCCTACAATGTGGTTTGTGCGACCAGCAAAGGCTCAGACCAGCCTGTGCATATGTACAGTCTGATATAGCGTAGCTATAAAGTTTATCGTATAGAATTTCGCGTTGTGTTTTCTCCAAAATAATAGTCTCAAAACTGCTACAGTTTTACAGTTTTAATGACAACTCATAATCAGCCCGCTAGAGTTCGCTATGAGAGAGAGAGAGCATCTCTCATAAAGACTGCATAATAATAATAATTATATGCACCATGAGACAACGTGTCTCACAGTCAATACAATAGCATGTCAGAACTAGCACTGAATCAGCTTTTAAGCAGCTGGGCATGTTCAAAAATAATGAAGCCAAAGCGTGACATTGGGGGTGAAAAATGAAACTGTTGTCATAGGTGAAATTGTTACTCCAAAAGAATTGGGGATACTTAAAGTTTTCAAATTTGTTTAAGTTTAGAAAATAGCAGCAAAAATATAAATTTTCTGAACATTTTCTTTCAGGATTTTTTTGCAAAAATTGTTAATTATGGCTATATTTTGTGTAGGTTGTTTTTATAGGAAATCTTGATGAAATGTCTTGAAATTCCCATTATTTGATGACAAGCACTTAACAGCATGTGAATGAGTGACTTTTACCAAATTGAATTGCCTAATTCAACAAAAATTCTTATTTTACTGTCATTTTGCCTCATTATTTTAGTAGAAGAGCTCTCAAAATTTTCATATTTTTGAAACAGGTGACTGAATCTCAATAAAATTTGCGTTGAAATGATAACACATGGTAAAAAAACTAAGCTACAAATCAGTATGTGATATGTAAGCATGGATGTAATGGTTATCTATGTACAAAAACGGGCAAAAAATTAAGAAAATGTGTTACACTCCTTAGTCTGATTTGTGTATGTGTCAGAATTTGGAATAAACAGGGCTAAGCCACATATAGAGTATTGCATACAAAGAAGTGACCTCACTTGCATAGTGTTAATATAATTTTATTGCAGATTATTGGCCTTTTTGTAAAGAAATGTCTGATCTAATACTAAGGAGTGTAACATTTTGTACAAATGATTAGGTCTTCAAAAACCTATAAATTCTAGTTTTAACATTAAATGACACAATTTATTTTCTATTTTATAAGAATCTCATAATCACTGTTACAGCACAAATAAAAATTGTCTCCCCAAGATCTTGAATTAGTGTGTTAAGATATGTTGAATGTTCTTTCTCTAAATGCTTAAACTGATTGCAAATAATATTTTTTTTTCTAATAATTTTAGCAAAATTTTGAACACTTTTCTGCATGTAACATACATTAAATACCATTTAACTAGCTGCAAAAGGAAATAAAAAGAAGTTTTGTTGCCTACCAGTTTCTGATATTGATACTCCCACCATGAACCAATCGAATTTAGTTTCTAAATGATTTACCCCAAATGCTAATCAAGATTCAAAGAAATGCATCAAAAGAACTGTTCTAAATATTGGAAATGAATGATCAGAGTCAATTAAAAGTGAAATATTGCTGGTTTGGAAAAGAAAAAAGCTCTTAAATGGCATTACAACAAAAATCACTAAGGAGTGTAACACTTTATGTCGTGATGTCATAGCAAAACATTAGCTTGGTTAGAAAATAGGATTATATTGGTCAATTTTATCTTTTTATATTTATCAGAACACATGATTTACAAGAATAAATGTTGTCCTGAATGCCTAGATAGGTAAAATTTCAAAAAAATGGATTGTCAAAATCACCAATTTTTAGGCGATTTCAATGCAGTACAGCTTTTTTTACACGTTGAACATAAAAAGGTGCTATTAGAATTGTCTGAGGGACATTGCTCTATAGTAATAATGGTAAATAAATTGAAATTATACTGCTACTGGTATAGAAATAACCCACAGAAGTGTTTTGCAAGAAAGTGTTACACTCCTTAGTGGCTTTTATGGATGATAAGAAGAAAATTAAGACCAAGATAAAAACTCACACTGTATGAATCTCTATTATGGGTCAAACACTTTTCATATGAGGCATATTAGCTCACAAAACATAACCTTGGAAAATGTTATGAGGCTTGAAATGTCAAGTGTTACACTCCTTAGTTTAAAGGGTACTCTACAACTAGTTCTGCTCATTCTATTATGAACGCTTATAAAGCAGCTGTAATACATGAAATGAAATGTATTAAGATTGGTCAGTGCTGCAGACCACATTTTAGGTTATAATCTTTTCAAATATTCATGTCAAATCAATTCTGGGCAAAATCTCTTCATTTTTACTGCACCTGAATTTCAGACTAGTCCTGTTGGACAATGCATAAAAAATAACTTAGGTAATGATGAAAAGGCATAATTTTCCTATTTTCATAAAGTTGAAAGGAATGGGTAATCACAAAGTTGGCTCATAAGTATGGCAACATCCACAGTTTTGTATAAATGCACAAGTGAAATTATGTAATGAAAAAAATGTCACGCAAATGGTGTTACACTCCTTAGTTTTTTAGCTAGTTTTACTGGCATAAATTTTGTATTACTTGTTCGATTTTAATAAAATTTTGCATGATGAGCACAGGGACCATAATACATTTTTTAGCTATGTTTGTTCCTTAAAAGCTAGGCAAATGTGTCCATGGGATGCCATAAAGTGAAAAGCTTCATTATTTTTGAACATGCTCAGCTCTGGCTTGCATGGTCCCTGGGAGGTGTATATATGTGTGTTCAGTCAAATTCCATCACGTTTTGTTGTCTTTGTTCAAGTATCAGCCTGTCATTTAATTATCAATAATCAGAAGGCTATTTTTTGTAATGTACAATGTACTTGCTTCAGTGCCAAGACATTCATGCAGTGTCACCTAGAGTACATCTCTGCATGTTAGCAGGTTTACTAAAAATCAAATAATGAAACTTTTGAGCCTAAATGATTTCCATACACTTACTTTTGCTTATCGTATTTTAGCCTTCCAATTCCCTAATAGTCAATCTGAGTGTGGCCTACTAAACACTATTAAAAGTCACTTGGGCCTAGCCCATTTTATACACCTTTAATCAATGTTCATTTCACTTGGAGTCTTTCACCTAAACCTTATACTTTATATACTCAACATTATTTAGACCATGTTGAGCGTCCGTCCCTGTGAGCATACGCACAAGTAAATATGTTACACAGATCAGAGCCTCTGCAAGTTGCTTGAATATTCAATGAATGCTAAGCTACTGACAGAACATCATTTGGAGTTTCTAAGCCTAAAAGGAGGCTGCACAGGCTCATCTGAGTCTACACTTGTCAAAATGTCACATTGTTGGAAATCACATGTCATGGCTCATATCATTTACGCAGATCACATCAGGTAAGCTCACAATACTACAAACTAGAGGACCTGAAGGTCCTGAGGCGCTCACCTGATCTCTTTAATAATGTTAAAATAAGTCAACTACTGCTTTATTCTTAGTCAACTACTGCTTTATTCTTATAAAAAAACATATTTTGTTTTACCATATATGGGGTTGCAGTCATTTTGGTCAAGTGACCTAAAAAAAATTCTAATGAATACTCCATCAAACAGCCCAGTGATTTCTGAGAAACCAATGCTTAGATAGGTATGTGGCAGTCCAAATGAGTGGCATTGGATAAAAAGGTCACAGGTCAGCTTGACATTTGGTACTTGTATAAAACCATTGTCTCATAAGGTTAAACATTTCTTGAAAATATTATGATTTTGGCTTAAACAGTTTGGCTTCAACAGTATTAAAATAAAAAAACCTTTTCAAAAAATTTCCCATTTAAATGCATTAGGAAGCAAATTTGACCTTGACGTTAAGTAGGTCAAGGTCAACCTAGGATCATCATTTGAATAAACTTGGTAGGCCCCACTACCACAATGCTACATACCAAGTCCCTAGGTCATCGGCCTTCTGGTTCTGGAGAAGAAGATTTTTAAAGGGTTTTTACCACATATGGGCGTGGCGGTCATCTTGGTCAGGTGACCAAAGTGTTTTGTATAAATTTTGGCTAACTTATCATAAGGAGTCCTCACATGAAATTTGAGTTCAATTGGACTAATGGTTTGTGAGAAAACTATGTTTTAATATATTGATGGGACTCCAATATGAGCGACATAAGCTGAAAGGTCAAAAGTCAACCTTGACCTTTTAAACTTATTTATAGCCATTGTCTCATTAGGTTTAATATATCAAGTGAGAATAATGACTAGGGCTTCCACAGTTTTCAAAAAAATCAACTTTTCATAAATTTTCCCATTTAAATGCATTAGGCCTAAATGAAATATATGTGTGGTTCCTGTTTGCTGCCAAAAAAAATTAGGGTAGGTAGGTAGGCCCTAACATTAAATTAAGACATAACATTAAAATCATATGACGGCAGTGATTTTATTTGGGATTTTGGGAAGCTACCTTTTCCTACACATTTGGGAAAATATTTTATTAAAATTGGGAAAATAAGAGCTAAAATACATGAAATTGGGAAAATAAAGGCCATTTTTGGATTGGGAATGACTCCCATATACGGCCTCAAAAATGGCCAAATAAAATCACTGGACGGCCTAAAATATGATACTGAATATACATGTAGTACAAGGGAGTCAATAAACATATTTTGATATATCATAGATAAATTAATATTTTATGTCAGAAATATTTGTTTTGTTTGTTTTAACACTGCATTTCTGATACCAGTCATTTGAGTCCACTAAATTAGAAAACGAAAGAAAACTACCTTGTACGCATGTTACCAAGGATTATGGATAGAATTGACTCACTTCATATTATGAAACATGGTGATGCCTCTATATGCAGTAGTGCTGTGTTTCTCATCACATGATGCAGTGTTCAGAGCTGGTTTCCTTTGCTTTGTGTTCCCAGTGTCTCATGATTGTTGTGTGGCTCTTCCTCATGATGCCACGGGTTTGACTGCAGTTTGTGATTGTGGTATCTCGTGTTCATACTCATTATTTTCAATCTAGAACACCCCATTGGCCCATTTGAAAGGCATTTGGCACAATTTTGGATGTCTACCGGTCTTCTGTTCGTAGATAACTGGGTTCTGTATAGGAAAATATATTCACTTCAGGACTGTCTCATCCTGCAAGAAGAATTTAACTCACTAGCTTAGGACAGAGGGAAGCTGATGGGCAAATGAAATTTAATGAAACCAGATGTCACTCTATGAGAGTGACTAGGAATAAGCATCACATGAACCAATTTCATTTTGATTATTCCTTACACAACCCAACCTTTGGAAATGTTCAGTCAATAAGAAAGGACATTAATTACTGCATTACAAAAACAGGGACCAAACACAAAAACCCACAAACATCAGGAGCAATGAGAAACAATGAATCAACAACCACAGAACCATCACCTTGGAATGTACAGCAGTGAAGCCACAAGGATGGATCTTTACCCTGGATTCTGCTGTTGTCAAAACACAACATTTGTTTAACTTTGGTTCGGCCAATAATCTTGAGTATGCAGCACTGATTTGAAACCCACATACAGATATGATTTCAATAATTCTTTACGTCCCATCAACAATCTTTCAGTTATATAGGGACGGGTCTTCCTGGGTTGAACCAGTACTAAGCTAGGATAAATGTGTCTTGCTCAAGGACCACAACGCAGTGGCGCCGGTGAGGCTCGAACCCGCGGCTCTTCGGTCTTGAGTCCAGCACCTTACCACTGAGCCACTGTGCTCCCCCAAAAAAATCCACATACACCCTAAAACTTTGATTAAATTGACAACGCTCTGAGGACGGCTGCCCGTTGGACCTGCAGATGGCGAAATGCAAGTAGTGTTTAGCAAAATGCTTGATGAGTTTGAGTGGACATCTCATGAGGCCTGCATTGTGGGTATTGGTCTTCTTTCCTTCTCTTCCATAGGGTTCATTGTGGTGCTGTGTCTATTGAAAAAAAAACGTACTTAAACCTGCCCACAGTTTGAAAATTACCAGGTTATCACATTGGATACTAGAAATACGCCCCCAGGAATATAGTTATGTCCTGAAGTTTTTCCCCTTACTGTTCCCACTTTGAAATATTTCTCCTAATGCTGTCACTACCCATACAACAGAGGAGATAAAGGCTCTCTCATTTCTTCCAAACACAGCAAAAAGTTTGTTGTTTATTCTCCAAACTTTAAAATTAGCACTCCTAGGCGTAATTACCAGCACTGATCGATGCCAGTAAAGAAGATATATACTGGGGCCGAAATCGCGCGGTACGAATCTTGCGCAGTACGAAAATATGATTATCAGCTTATTTGCAATCTATTTTCCGTAAAGTAACAATTTATTTTCGTGTTTTTATCGGTAATAAAAGATGAAGAAGATTGGTATGTATCTAAAAGTTACTTTATTTCACATTAGTTCGATCTGTGTTGCTGTTTTGAAGGCCAATTACAAATGTCATTAGTTTTCGTGACCAATCGAGTTCCGATGAACTCGGAAAAAAACATGTAAATTTTGACTGTTTTATCACCTGTTTAAATGAAGGCCCCTTCTTTTCCTGAATCACCCCTTTTATAGATTATATGAGCCCTATTGGCATATAGATTGAACACAGCACATGGCGGCACCAGCTACGGAAAACGGTCATTTTTTCCTTTTTTTTTTTTTTTTTTTTACAGAAACACCATTTTAATGTTTAGGGTCGCAGGTTTTTAAATAGGCACGGTCGGCAACCGGAACCACACATATATTTCATTTAGGCCTTAGGAAGCAAATTTGACCTTGACGTTAAGTAGGTCAAGGTCAACTTAGAATCATCATTTGAACAAACTTGGTAGGCCCCACTACCCCAATGCTACATACCAAGTCCCAAGGTCATCAGCCTTCTGGTTCTGGAGAAGAAGATTTTTAAAGGGTTTTTACCATATATGGGCATGGCGGCCATCTTGGTCATGTGACCAGGACAATTTGAACAAACTTTTGTTCCCGCGTCCTAAGGAGTGTCCATATGAAATTTGAACTTAATTGGCCCAGTGGTTTTAGAGAAGAAGATGTTTGAAATTGTGGACGGACGGACGGAAGGACGGACGGACGACGGACGGACGCCGGAGTGACTGGTATACTATTAGCTCACCGATGAGCCTTCGGCTCAGGTGAGCTAATAAACTTATGTATACTTACCGGAGCTGGTCTGTGTTGGTCTGGTTTAGTGTGAAGTATTCTACCAGCTAATTTGGCCATCTGTTTATCTTGGGTGGCAACTCTAGCTTTTAGTGTGGCCTGAAACACAAAGCATGTATTGTGTCAGAGCAGATATTAACAATTTGGGATTAATGGTCCATTCAGATCCTTTAGTTTTCAGCATAACAAGCTGCTTATCTTGGGTGGCAACACTAGCTTTAAGAGTGGCCTTAATAAGCATTAGAGTCAAAGTATTTATTGTGTCAGAGCAGATATTATAAATTTGGGATTAATGTACCATTTAGATCCTTTAGTTTTCAGCGAAACGAGCTGTTTATCGTGGGTGGCATCTCTAGCTTTAAGAGTGGCCTGAATAAACATTAGAGTCAATGCATATATTGTTTTTAGGTAGCCTATGTTGCAGACAATATGGACCCAGATCTGATAAGGCTTCCATGAAACTATCAAGTCTGACATAAACGTAAAAAGAAGACAACATAGTGGCTGGATAAGCATTGAAACAAAATTAAAAAGCCAGCACACAAGATTTTGGTTTGTTTCATTTGATTCTTTACAGGACGTCAACAATTTTTCAGTTATGTTGGGATGGGTCTTCCTGGGATGAACCAGTTCTAAGCAAGGATGAATGGGTCTTGCTCAAGGACACAACACAGTGATGCCAGTGAGGCTTGAACCAGCAACTCCTTGGTCTCAAGTCAAGCACTCTACCACTGAGCCACTGTGCTCCCACAAGATTTTGGTACTTATGGCATATGTGCACAAGCCTCTTTTAAATGCATATGCTGATACATCAAGCAGGGTTAAAAGTCTAAATTTTGGTCCGAGACTTCATCACATCCAAACATTATGTATGTGAGCAGCAAAGGCTATGAGAGTCAGCGCACTAGTGCAGGATCGGCTGAGCCTTCGTTGCTCGACAAAGCAATAAGTAACAAAATCCCATGTGCTGACTCAAATACTGCCCCAAGGTTATATAACGTTTTTCATGCTCAACTCAACAGAGCTTGAAATTTATCCTACTCATTGGCATTTTAACATTTTTAAGCAGGATGAATACAACATCCAAGTGCTTAAAAGCAAGAAAATGATTTATTTTTCAGTATTTTAGTTTTTATGAGCAGTTGAATATGAAAACTTTTTTATAAGCAGGGAACCGTTCTTACCCCAGTTTCATCAACAACTCGGAACCTGTCATTCAGTTCCTTGATCTGTGTCTTTTCAGTTCCTTGATCTGTGTCTTTAAAGTTTCAATCAAACTTTTCATACGCAAAATTGCAAATATTTTCTTATCCATCAGTTTTAACATATGCTTTGGGTGCTCAAAAGAACCGTCTCATTGAGTACCCACAACATATGTTTTAGTGGAGAAATAAGAAAAATGATTTAATTACACACTCTTATCTGGAGGCCTAAAAACCCCCCTTCAACTGCCTATGCCAGTGTATCCATCGGGACTAGAGGTCTAAACTTTGGTCCGAGTCTTCATCACATCCAAACATTGTGTATGCGAGCAGCAAAGGTTAGGGCAAGCCTGTGCATTAGCCTGAACCTTCATTGCTCAACAATGTGAAAAGTACCAAAATCCCATAAAAAATACTATTCTTACCCCAGTTTCATCAACAACCCGGAATCTGTCATTCAGCTCTTTGATCTGGGTCTTCAATGTTTTAATCAAACTCTTTTGACCTTGAATTTTATTTTGTAAGTCATCCGTTCTTTGGTCTCTTCTTGAAAGGTCAAGCTACAATTGAAACAATTGAAAATGTATGAGTTGATGTTTTACATTCCATTCAACAATTTTTTAGTCATGTCGGGACAATATCCTGTCGTCCTGGGTTGAACCAGTACTAAGCAGCGGATAATGCGTCTTGCTCAAGGACATGACACAGTGCCTCAAATGGAGCATCTCAAATTCATAACCATTCAATCATGAGTGTAACACTCTACCAACTGAGCGACTGCGCTCCTCCAAAGACCATAAACCCTTTCTATACAGGTGGGTTCTTCCATTCAGCTTTATACAAAAATTATTATTGTTATTATTAACATAATTTATTTATTTTTACAGGGGCGGTAACAGTCCACAATTCTCCATCAGGAAAACTTGCAAGCTGAATTCTGAACTGAGCCAAAGAAGTTCTTAAATCACTGATAAAATGCTTAACCGAACAAAATATCAATATAAAGTTGCGCTTAATTTATGATAAATATCTAATTAAAAGGTGCTATATAAATAACAAATTATAGTAATAATATGATATTATATGCAAAATGCATGAGTGCTCAATCAGGAAATCCTGAACTTTATCAACCCCTTGTATTCCGTAAAATGGAATTTTCAGTGTCGTCCAATTTTCGCGGCAAGTTGTGTACCACAAAAATTAAAAACCGTGAAATATTTTCCAGGTTGTCCATTTGTTTATTTACCTTTATACTGAACAGTAATTGTGTATACATTTAAGTTTCAGTTCTCCTGAATTGACCAGCAAAGCAGGTCAATTTATACCGTCATTTAACATGAAAATATCACGCAATCGTGTTCGTTCAACTGTTACACAATAGGCGTTTTGTAGTCTGGAATTGGTGGCTTGGACAAGTGGAAAGACAAGAGATCAACTATGCTAAAATATACCTGACTGATCATTCATGGACCAGTATTTGTCAGTGTGTGTGTTCACATATTTCTGTCCACGTGTGTTCAAATATTTGTAACCATTAGTAAATATTGAGTTATTGCTTTGTTTGGAGATATTGCCATGCAATTAAAGTTGGCAATGTATCGCTACTCTATGCACTACAACTTTTGACCTACAAGGAACTACGATCAGCTTTCAGATGAAATACAGAAAGCACATAGTTTCAACCCACGGAAATGACTGAGTATATGAATACTTGCTCGCGACATTGCAGTTATAATTTTTGTGGGGGTAAAAGGCCGCGAAAATTATAAAAAAAAGTGAATATTTATCCTCATGTTTTTGAGACAAATCTGCGAAAATTTGGCTCCGTAAATATATTCCGTTTTACAGTAGTTTGGATGATCCATTATAAAATTTGAAGGAATCCCAAGTTTCAATTTATATTGATTTTTTTTCAACATTACTTTTCAGCTTTAACAAACAGGACAGGTCTCAACACTGGCATGTCTTAATTACTTAACCCTCTTCTTAACCCTTTACCTCATAGAGACAACTTTTAACACTTTTGCAAACAGACACTTATGCTCCACCATGTCAACCTTGAAAAATGTAGTTTTAGAATGAGATCAGATTACTTTTTTTATCTATTTCTCTAAGCATTTGTTACCTCAGAAGAACTTTCTTATTGAGAACAAATTTTGACTGAGAAATAAGAATTTTTTTTAAAAAATCACACCCTCTTATTTAGAGGTCTGGTAATTACAAAACTGTACCTACCCGAAGATCTGTAATTAACTTGTCTTTTTCTTGAATTTGTTTTAAAATATTGGCCTGAAAGAAAGAAGAAAACAAGGTGTTTGTGAAACAATAATACTCTCCGAACATATGCTATTAACCCTTTGTATACTAATGGATTCTTCCTTCTGATTTGATACAATTAACTTGGGATAGTCCATTGAACATATCTAGGGGTGTCAGGTTATAATTTTATAAAAAAAAAAATGCATTCTTTTCTCTGAAGATCTTTTCAGCCTTTACAAACAGTGTAGACCCTGATGAAATGCAGCATTATGCTGCATTTCATCTGGGTCTTCACTGTTTGAAAAGAACTTGTTTAGGGGTTTCCCGAATACAAAGGGTTAACAATACAGCTATAGTTCAGTCCCTTTATAATGCTGTGTTTGGGTCCATAGGAATGGACTGTGTTAGAAGTGAACCATGTCATAAAGGGACAATTTTACAATGGAAATATAGGAAAAATGACCATTTGATGGTAATTTTCGTATAATTCCTTTATAAAATTTCATGATAAAAAAATTTGGAAGCCACAACATGACTGTGTTATATCCAAGTCTGTGTTATAATGATGTGTGGAATAAAGGGACTACACTGTATATTGAAACAGTATTTATTTCTTTTCAAAAGTGGGTCAAAATTCAAGGTCATATATTTGGTATATTTGAAAAGCTCCTCCTACAAGATATACATTTGTGAAATCTTAACACAGCTTTAGGTCCAGTAGATGAAAATTTAAAGTATGCTAACACATACACACAGACCAAAAGCAATATGCCCTCGGTCTTAGATATCAAGGCCATAATAAGAGGTTTAATAGTAAGGGGAAATACGGCTGTAAAGTAAGAATATGAGTTATCTTCAGTTCAATATTCAATTTTCAGTACAACAAAATTCTCATTACATTCTTGATAAACATTCTGAGCCCAAACCCTGTAAAAATCTCTCACCTTTTCTGAATCAAAGTTTTGTTGCTGGAAGTCTTTATGAAGCAAATTTGATTTTAATTCTGACACCATTGTTTCTTGTTCACTCAGTCTGTGTTGAAGGCCAGCCTGAAAAGTATGAAGCAATAAACTGAGCCATCTCACAACAAAACCATAGACCAGTGAGTCTGATCATGAATTTTCTTGCAAACCGGATAAGGATATCTGATATTTTATCCTGTGTCAGAAATTCTTATCTTACTTATGTTATCTTACCCATGCTGTCACGAGAGGACTGTTCATTGGTTGTACTTGAACCCATGCACATGGTCGTAATGTGACGTATTTGTTATAATAAAGTGATGTCGTAATATCATGTCACATCTCTGACAGCATAATCAGGCACTTCTGGGAACCCTTTTTTGTTTCCAGGCCCCCTAGCAGACACTCATGAAATTAAAGGTTTTTTACAAAGGCTATTTTAGGCAAAATAAAGGTTGTTTTAAAGAAAATTCTAACAAAAATAAAGAGCAAATTAATGTCAAATTTTCTAGTATTTTTATCGGTTCCTGATATTTATATCCATGTAATGATAGATGAAGGTATGAAATAGGTGCAGCAAATCCTTTTCCAATAAATATATAGCCCATTATAGCTATAATTACAAATCAAAATAGAAAATTACTCTTGTTTTTTACTCCCTAGTCAAAAACCTCATTTTTAACTAAAGGCTTGTGTTGAGTAGTGTTGAATTGAAAAATAAATCAAATATTTTCTATTTGGGAAGGGGGGTATGGGGGTCCTCCCCCGGAAAATTTTGAATACCAAGAAAGCAATAGAAGCCATCTCTGGTCAGTTTGTAAGGACAATTTTACCTTCAGTAAATGAACAATTTCAGAGGACATTGCTCCCATTTATGCATGCTCTTTTTTAAATATAAAATTTAGACATATAAGAATGTTTTCTGTATAAGTCTTGGGGTGTAGATAACACTGTTTAGATTTGACAACCTTAGGCAATGACATTAGAAAATCAGGACAGTTTCAGAAGTCAGTAACAGGGAAAATGACTAACAGGGGCCCAGTAGCCCAGTGCCCCTAAATTTTGGGCTGGGCCCCTAAAATTAAATATTTAGGGGCCCACCTTGACCCTGAAAAAATTTAGTATGTAAAGGTTTGAAGTATTGTCAAATCTGACGCCTGCTGTTGGAAGTTTACAAATCTTCATTCAGCTGATTCCAAATACAGTTAATATGGTAAATAATTAGAGGAATACAGATTTTGAGGGTCTCTGGCTTCAATTATGAGTAAAGCAAATGCTTTACAATGGTGTTGAAATGTGTTTAATTTTCAACCGAATCCTGGGCTCCTTAGTTTTGGGCTGGGCTCCTAATCATTTTGTTTTAGGGCCCCAGCTTGCTCCTGGCGAAAAGAGGTTAGTCTGTATCCCTGAGTAAACCCAATAGATGCTATCCATTAATATTTGTTGGGGCAGTTATTGCAGTTGGTAGGGTGTCCAACCTAATGTCTGGAGTTTTGCAGGTTCTATTCCCAGGTTGGGCACATTCTTTCACTAGTTGTCAGTTAGCCTTACTAGTGAAAGATAAGCACTGAGTACTTGTAAAAGGATATGGGTTAAGCTGGCCTAGGAAATAGGTGGTTCGGATCAATAAGTCATTCCGACATTACCCCAGCTGTTTAGCATGGAATTTAGGCAAGGAATAAACCCCAAAGCATTTATTTTTACCTTACCTGACTCTTTTTTTTTATTGCTACCTAATCTGAAATATCATAAAAAATTGACTATAAGAGTCACCCTGGTGCATGAGGTAGGTATAGATACAATGGTCTGAGGATGAATTACAGCTTTTTAAAGAGCTCAAGATGTCACAGTCACTACTTGTAACATACATAAAGTTTATAACTTATGTTAAAACTGATCTTGCAAATTTTAAAGGTTTATTAATCAGAATAAAGGTTATTAAAGGTTTTTCAGCCAAATTAAAGGTTTTAAAGGATTGTAACCAAATTAAAGGTTTCTAAAGGTTTTAAAGGTTCCACTAGGGGGCCTGTAAACATAAAACACGGTATTTGATGGTGAGCAAGAAAAGAATCCATCTATCGTGTTAGTATGGGACAAAAAAATCCATGACTTGGCAAGGCTCGTGATGCCAAATGGTGATCCTCGGGATGGATTTTTCTATCCCACCCTCACACTTATGATAGATTCTTAGAGGATATCCCAAACTTAGTAGATTTTCATCCAGCAGTTCAGAAAATATGTTGCAAACAAGGATTTGTAATAAATTTAGAAATTGACATCTGCCAGTGACTTTGTAATGAGATTTTGCATAGGGCCAAATAATAAAATAAGTGTGTTTCAGGTAACAGGTCTGAAAATTTTAGGTAGGGTAGGCACACATATACGTGTATCTTTTTTATTTATTTTTTTCTGGAAAAGAATATAATTTTATGCATTTTGAAAGGCATTTTGCCTTTCAAAATGCATAAAATTATATATTTTCCAGAAAACCTGAAAAAAATCTAGGCTTCACCAGTAAATATAGGTAGGATCGGGTTACCCTAAACATAGTTTTTTTTCATTTGGCCTAGTCACTATGACACAAATAGAGAATCTTGCATGCTTGACTTGCATTTTATAATGCTTCATCCTTCTATAAACTTTGAAAGAAATCAATGCATCTCTTCAAAATATATTGATCAGAAATCAAAAGTGTGTGTGACGCAGCCGCTGCTGACACCGACATGATACCTTTGTGTCTGTCATGCTTCACAGGTGACAAAGAAATCATCAGATTATAAAATGCATGTGAAATTACACAGTGTGCAAAGAGTAAATATATTCTACATAAAGTGGCCAAAATAAGTTAAGCCCCATGTCACTTTTTTCCATAGCCATAATGTTTAATTCCCAAAGTTTGGTTCTTTATAGGTAGTTGAAAATTCTGACTCCACTCAAACTAGACAACAATATCTTAGGTGTAATTAAAAATGATCCACTAGAAAATACTGACTTTCTTTGACTATGTGCAATATTTTCCAGGAGTATCCAACTTTTGCCAATTTTACTATAGGAATGATAGGGAACGAAATGGGACATTAACTGGAATGGGCGATGCTATATGGAAAATTTATAAATAAAAATGAAACCTAGCACGTGTTTAGAAGAACTATTGCTGCTACTTCATTGAAATTTTTATGCAAAAATCTTATTCATTAAAATATTATGATAAATCAAACATGAATGCATTTACATAAAGTCTATGGGAAATTTTCCAGTGGGGCTTAATTTATTTTGACCAGTTTATTATTTTTCTACCTACCTTCACACCATGAAACTGCATGTGCTCAAGTTTAAGTTTGGAAAGTTCCTCTCGAAGATCTGAGCAGACCTCTTGGGATTGTTGTAATTGACTACGTAGTATCACCTGTTAGCAAAAGAAATGAGTAAATGAACATTGATAGTCAAGCCCCCAGATGAGAGTGTGTGACTGTAAATTATTTTCTTATTTCTTAACCAAAACATATATTGTGGGTACTCAAAAGAACTGTCTCAATGAGACAGTTCTTTTGAGCACCCAAAACATGTGTTTAAAGTAATGGATAAGAAAATAATCGCAATTTTACGCTGCAAATTTTTGCTTAACTGGCCTTATGTTATAGGTTTTGGCAATGATTGTGTCCAGTGAGGCAAAGAACTTTTTGAATACCTTGTATTTTAAACTGTTCTTTTTAAATGATCAAAATCCTACAATTTATGATTTGATGAGAAATAATTGACTAAAGTTATTTTTCTTCCAATATTTCAAAGAGAGATGCTCAAAACTTTGAATCCTTTAGTTTTCAATTTTAAATAAAAATTTTTATCATTGAAATTTACTAACCAATTTTTTTTTGTTTTTTTTTCGCAAAAATAATATATCTTGTACCACTTCCCACTCTACTCATAATTTGTTCTTCCCACTCTACTCACATTTTGTTCTTCCCATTCTACTTGCATTTTGTTCTTCCCACTCTACTCACAGCTTGTTTCTTCCCATTCTGCTCACATTTTGTTCTTCCCACTCTACTCACATAATGTTCTTCACACTCTACTCACAGCTTGTACTTCCCACTCTACTCACATTTTGTTCTTCCCACTCTGCTCAAAGCTTGTTCTTTCCACCCTACTCAAATTTTGTTCTTCCCACTCTACTCACATAATGTTCTTCCTACTCTGCTCAAAGCTTGTTCTTTCCACCCTACAAACATTTTGTTCTTTCCACTCTACTCACATTTTGTTGTTCCAACTCTACTCACATTTTGTTGTTCCCACTCTACTCGCATTTTGTTCTTTCTACCCTACTCACATTTTGTTCTTCCCACTCAGTGACTCTTCTCACATTTTGTTGTTCCCACTCTACTCACATTTTGTTCTTCCACTCTACTCACATTTTGTTTTTACCACTCTACTCACATTTTCCCCTTCCCACTCTACTCACATTTTGTTCTTCCCACTCTACTCACATTTTGTTCTTCTTTCTACTCACATTTTGTTCTCCCCGCTCTACTCACATTTTGTTCTTCTGGCGTTGTTCCTTCTATAACATCACCAGCAGCACACTCTTCACCTTCTCGGAAATGACCGCTCAATAACTACAATAATATAGCAATATCAATTGAGCCATGACATGTGACTTCCAACAATGTGGCATTTTGACATGTGTAAAACTCATACGAGCCTGTGCAGCCTCCTTTTAAGCTTAGAAACTCAAAATGGTGTTCGGTCAGTAGCTTAACAGTCATAGAATATTCAAGCGACTAGCAAAGACTCTGATACGACTGCGCTTATGCGCAGGCTGGTCTGAGCCTTTGCTTGTCGTACATACCATCTTGTTGGAAATCTCATGCACTGGCTCAATTACGGTAAAACCTCGTAAATTTTAACACCGATTTTTCGCAATACTCTCTAATTCAAAATAAAATTGGGGCATACTAGATTCAGAGAATGGACCTATTCATGTTCTATTTTAAGAACTGCCTTAGTAACAGAAGTTTTGAATGGGTAAAAGAAACGTCTAATCTCTCTTTTATGTGCCCAAAACATATGTTTGATAGAAAAAAAACTGATAATAATAATTTTTATGGGTTATATATTTTTATGTCTATCTCCCTATAATTCCAACTACTGATAATTTGAAATAAAACCTCTTGTCCCGAGAACTTCAAATTTTCGAGATTCAACTAGCTCTTTGCATACTGGGTAATTGTTCATGATTTTTCTGTCGGCAGCAGATATTATTCAAAATTAACTTTTTAAAAAAAATCTTTCAGTAACGCCATCAGAGTGTCAAACAGCTTGGATCAAGATCAGGCCCTACACACATTCCGTCAAGCCTGATCTGGGTCAAAACTGCTTTCAAAGGTTATCAGCATACAACAAAATTCACCGCAAGCAGGCAAAGAGCTAAACAAATACCTTATCACCCATAGCATACAACATAAATGAACCTGGTGGCAAGAAAACCTGATTTTGTTGCATGCAAACAACATAGGCACAAACTAGCCTGTATACTTGTAGTCTGATCAGTGCCTTTGTTATTCCCTCCCCGGAGGAAATTATACTGCAAAACCTCTTACATGAAAACTCAATAATCTGGCCGCTGTAGCTGAGCAGGCTGTATTGAGCCATAGCTAGTTGCTAACCCCAAAGACAGGCTCTCTCCAGGAGGCCCATCAGGGGACAAAAATTCCACACGTCCGCTCCGCTCGTAATTACGAGTGAAATCTAGAAAGGTTGAGTAATTCTTCCCAATGCACTTATCCAACAGGACGAGTGCTAAAATCTGAGGGTGAAACTAGCATTTTCTGAGTATTGACTGTGATTTTTTTTGTTGTCTTTATATGGGATGTCATTATGAAACTGACTTGGTAAATATCATTTTAGCAGTGATATAAGGACTTTTATAAGACATATTACTCCCTTATTTTCTTTATTGCATACACTTTTAAGGACAAGACTTTCACTCGTCCTGCAAACACAAGCTCTTGACAAGCGCATGTGTTTGCAGGAGGAGTAAAAATTGTAAGTCACTCATCCTGCAGGACAAGTGCAATATTGAAATATTTTTGTCCCCTGCCAATACTTTGTTGCAGTGAATACCATAAGCATGAGTGATTTTCTTAGGACAAAAATTGAAATCCAGACCTAAATTTAAGCCCCCTAGTGGCTTAGGCGCTGTAACTTAACTACTCATAAAAACTCAAATGCTGAAAAGTAAAAGCTTTTGTTGCTTTCAAACTCTCGCAATTTGTATATATCATGCTAATAAATGTTAAAATGCCAACAATTGTACCGTGGACGACCTGATGCACTATTGCACGAGGCCAAAGGCCTCTTGCAATAGTGCATCAGGTCATCCACCGCACCTTGGGGTAAGTTTTGACTATACTACAAACAGGCATGAAATAACTGTTTCATTACCCAGTCCATTTGATGAAATTCTTAGCAGCGTTCCTTGAATGGAGTTGCTATAGACTATGCGGTTTTGTTGCAAAAAAAAAAAATCACCAAATCTGCTCAATTTTTGTCTCAAAATGATCTGCACAATCTAACTAAGAAAACGAGTACTCACACTTTATGTTTCTGATCATAAACAACAGTTATCGGAGTTCAAAGTTGCCAAACCATGCCTCATTTTCACGATTGTTGCATAATGTCCCCTTTCTTAAACGAACCGTATGCGCATCATCTTCACACATGCTGATAAGCGCCTGTGTGTTTTTAACAGGGAAGCGGGAAACCAGGCCATGGTATAGTGCCAGTCAATAGTCGAAAATATTGCCTGGTCAATAGTTCATTGACTCATGACATAGCAAAAAATAGACAATTACTCTGTATATAGATGGTTGGGTAATAATCATGTTTATACGTACAAGATCCTGCAACATAGATAGCTCTTTTCTTATCACATTCACAGCTTCTGAAGGTTCTGACATGCCATCATCAAAATGATATTTCTCAACCAAATAACCTCTCAGTGGGGTGAAAGCACTGTCCTCAAACTCAGCACCACTGTCTTTACCTACCAAAATATAACAACCATTTGTAGACCAATGCAATGTTTCATAAAGATTGATACAGTCAATTCAGGATGGTTCAGGTCTGTTTGCTAAAGACAACATTTTGCTTTCACAGATACAAAGTAATATTTGTTTGCTAAAGGCTACACTTTGCTTTAACAGATATGAAGTAAAGTCTGTTTGCTAAAGACAACACTTTGCTTTCACAGATATAAAGTAAAATCTTTTTGCTAAAGGCTACACTTTGCTTTTACAGATATAAAGTAAAGTGTGTTACCTAGAGGCTGCTACACTTTGCTTTTACAGATATAAAGTAAAATCTGTTTGCTAAAAGGCTACACTTTGCTTTTACATTTTTGCATTTGCCATCTGCAGAATTTTTTTAGGAAGCCTTTTCGGCAAAGAGTGATCACCAGATCAGACTGTTCCTGCAGGAGCGTCTGATCTGGTTCCACACTGTTTGGTTCTATACTTACATAAGTCAAATAATATTAGCAAAAATATGCAGTAGACGACTTAAGAAGATCATTTTCAGGTATTTTACAGGCAATTTAAAGGGTTCATTGAAATCACAAAACTGTCCTGGCAGGAAAGCAGAAGTGTATGTGCCGTGTTAATGTATTAAGCATGAAGAGGGTTGAGGCAGGAGCTTGCATACCACAGTATTAACCATACAACTTACATGAACTATGTTCCACTGTTTTATCCTTGCCCACAGCAGCCGAGCTGGAGACAGGCGTAGATGTGCTCATTACATTTGTATGCGGACTGTACACATTGCTAGAGTTAGGGCTGCTACAGGCGCTTGCACCATCCACCTCACGTCCTTGTACCACTCTTGACTGGTTACCAGGAGTAAAACTCTGATCTGAGTCACTGTACTGGTCAGAACTACTTTCTTCATGGTAGTGACGACTGAAAACATAAACAAGTATATAAAGGCGATAACCATAAAATAAATTGACTAGACACAGAATTTTAAATATGTACATTTAATTATCAGGTTTTTTTTACAATTCCAAGGTAAATATGACAATTCACTCTAATTATAGGTCATTTCCTTTGACATTTGGTATGTACTACTAAAATCAATGACAAATTTCATACAAAACCCTATTTAAGTTTACTCTGCATTTCATTTCCCTTTTTAAAAGGGAAATGAAATGCAGAGTGAACTTACATAGGGTTTTGTATGAAGTTTTTATGTTTGTTAATTCAACAGTTTCCAATAATTCTTATGTATATTCGATGGTCAGTTTCCTATACTGACTGTTTCTTTGATTTCATTCCCTTGTGTTCCAGGGTTAAACAGGGGCTTAGTGCTTGATCTTATGTATAAAATGGATCACATAGGAAAATTACTGATTATAGATAACACATTTTGAGTTGAATTGTTCTATTTATATAAAGTTGCCGAAAGCTCCCTGACTTTTTTCAGTCATTAATATACTTACCGATGTCTGTAGTCTCTTCCCTTTCTTCTGAAGCTGCTCCCTGCCTTGGCTACTGTCCGCCTAGCTGCAGCTAGAGCTGCTGATGCACCCTGAAATATATAACATAGGTCCAGATAAGCTAACTTTTTGAGCATAAAATTGTGATTATTTTCTTACTCATCAGTTTAAATGTGTGTTTTGGGTGCTCAAAAGAATTGTCTCTTTGAGACGGTTCTTTTGAGTACCATAGTATTACGTTAGTACTATGTTTTGGTTGAGAAAAACAAAATGAGTTTTTAATAACACACTCTTATCTGGAGGCCTATTTTGTTTGTTTTGATTCTTTACATCCCAGTCAATGTCGAGTTAGGTCTTCCTGTGTCAAACCAGTACTAAGCAGAGGATAAAGTGTCTTGCTCAATGACACAACACAGTGCCTCCAGTGAGGCTTGAACTCGCAACCCCTCAATCTTGAGTCAAGCACTTTATTACTGAGCCACTGCACTCCTCTCTGGAGGCCTGCATAACCCACTATATTTCAACTATCTTATAATCTATCCGTTTAGCAAATCTATTTGGTATTCTGTTTGAAACTTTATAATATATCTTTAAACTGTAGCCAAGCTTTGACATACCACTGTAAACCCAGGTGCATAAAAAGCTGGTACTTGCATAATAGGATCCATTAACACTCAAAGTACAGTGTACATTAAAAAGTTGATGTTTAATTTCAAGGAAAAAAAATCCCAGATTTTTCAAGCATTATTTTTCAAATTCATAGGGCCCTGACCCAAAACATTAAACAAAAGGAAACCCCATGGGCCATACCTGTGCAATGCCTGTGACACTAGGACTCTTACTACCAGGTCTTGAGTTCTGTGCAGAATGTCTCACACTCTTTGGTTTGTAGTGAGCAGCCAGTGCAAGAATAAGCCGCATGATAGACTTCAAGTTGCCATCAACAATATCTGAAATAAATGTAATGGTATACAGGATCTAACATGAGTGATCATGTATTACATAGGTCCAGATAAGGAATTTTTATTTGCATGAAATTTTAATTATTTTCTTACCCATTAACTCAAACATGTGTTTTGGGTGCTCAAAAGAACCGTCTCATTGAGACGGTTCTTTTGAGTACCCACAACATATGTTTTGGATGAGAAATAAAGAAAATAATTTTCCAATACGCACTCTTATCTGGAGGCCTGGTATTATTGAATTTATTAAATGAGCTGAAGAAGAGATAAAATGAGAAGCTTGCTGAGCATCTGATCACTTTTGTGCAACAATAAATTCAATGTTTACACAGTTCTTTATCATGTTTATAGACGATTCTTTTGAGTACCCACAAAATATATGTTTTGGTCAAGATATAAGATTTTTTTTATTACACACTCTTAACTGAAGGCCTGTGTAACTTTGAAATTTTGTTTTAGCATGCAAAGCATGATATTGTCAGACCTTCAGATAAGAGTGTGTAATGAAAATGGAAAATCATTTTTCCTGACTCCAAAGCAAAACATATGTTGTGGGTACTCAAAAGAACTGTCTAAACGAGCACTCAAAGCATGTATTTAGATTGACACTAATGCAAAAAAATAAAGACAATTTCACGCTTAAAAATCCTTATCTGGACCTATGTTTTGCCATATTATATATATGTGATGCTGTTATGACTGTCATTACATTAAATTAACTAAATCTGGATACCTGAATGGGCTTGTTCGAATTTTAGGAATTTTAGTATTTTGAGGCGATTACCTGTATTACACTGTAGGTGTCTGAATAATAGAATAAATACAGTCCATTTTGTAACATAATGCTTGGGTGTGGAAATGCCAGTGTTAGAAATAAGCAATTGCCCACTTGCCCCCCACGGGTTGAATTTGCTGGGGGCAAGCTGAGTGTCCCTGGACAATCCGAAATTCTAGAATTTGAAATAATATTTGTTTCATGTCTTTGTTAAAGTATTGCATGTTGCTGCAAATTAATGAATAATAGGATGTTGCCATGATCCCCAAAAATGCTCAACAGTCTAAAACTATGAACCTTTAGAAGTCAAGGTCTAAGCAAACAGACTGTCAGTGCAGACTCATATCAGACTTCTCTGGCAAACAGTGCAGACCAGATCAGGCTAATTAGGGCCTTCACTGTTTGCCAATTTGTCAGCATATTTTGAGCCATATCTGTACATGTTAAAAATACACTGTTAGATTACAGCAATTTTTCACGTGGGAGAGCATTAGACTCTTGATCACAAGGTTGTGGGTTCGATTCTCACCTGGGGCATGGTGTTGTGTCCTTAAGCAAAGCATCTATCCCAGTGGCTTCAATAAGTACTAGCTTTCCTAAAATTACTGGAAAATTGTTAACTGGAACGTAAAGCCTCAAACAAACAATTTTTTCATGTATAAGCATTTTAAGGAATTTTATGAATGAATCGTGCAGGGCAAGTTAAAATTGTGGGGGCAAGTTGCATTTGTCTTTTGGTTGCCCGCCGGACAAGTTGAGTTCTCTGGCTAGTTTCTAACACTGTGACCTGGTCCCATTTCATTCAGGCCAAGTTAAAAATATCTATTTACTTGTCCAATTTTGTATTTTATTTATTATTTAGAACTCACACTGCCATTTTGTATGTAAAACAGTCTGGATCCTGATCTGAGAAAGCCAGCTGATCTGGATCTACACTGTTTTTTATTTGAGTTTACATCTGGTTTCATACTGTTTTCAAAGAGTTTATATATGGTATCAGCAAAGTAAGGGCTAAGCGGAGTTCTTTGTGCAATATCTCTTCTTTGTGGCCAAAAAAATATTATTTGGACAAATACATCATGGCAACTTACTTGTCCTTGGGCAGGGGTTACCCTGGCTCAGAATTTGCTGTAGCCAACACTTTAGCCAAATGGAAAAAGTTGGAGCCAAATGAAATTTACTTTAGCCAAGGTTTTAGCCAGAAAGTATCAACAAGTTGTTTTGTATTTAACTCGTTGCCTGCTATGTCTGCTGATAACGTTTGCAAACAGTTTGACCCAGATCAGGCCCAACAAAATGTCGGGCCTGATCTGGATCTAAACTGTTTGACACCCGGATGGTTTTGAAAAAATCTAGCATCCAAAGAGTAAAATATGGCACAATAATAAAATGTGAAGGAATAATAAAAGCAATATGAAAAGTTAATCAAAATACACTTTTTCGCAAATATGTAATTTTTGAACCACCTAGACTGCAGACCTGGGGTAATTGTAATCAGTAATTGTAATTATCTGCAATTAAATACATTTTTCAAAGTAATTAAATATAATTGTAATCATGTTTTTTTTTTCAAATACATGAAATGTAATTGTAATGATTACTGAAAATATTTTAGCTGTAATTATAATTACTTTCAAATACTTTTCAAATACATTTGGCTATTTACTAAGAAAATTTGCCCTACACAAGAAACAAATAGGTGACTATAGGTATTGCTCGATAAGCGTAGAGCTACGTAGGTGGTCAGGTGATGGTGCTTTATTCACCCGATTGGACAAATACAGGGTTTTCTTTCATACTTCTAACTGTTAATCTAATTCGTCACTCTACGCTAACCGAGCAAGGACTCTAATGGTAATATTTTAATTCATATCTATGAATGAGAAAAAGTACACAAGATAAATAAAACATATTGACTTTTGTGGACAATAAAAGTAGCACACTTTAAAATATTTAGTCAATTTCAGACTTAACATGGTGTTTAAGATTAATTGCATTTTGTATAACAAATTTTTTTTTATTCAAAATTAAAATTTAAAAAATATGGCAATAGACAACTTAACATGCAATAAGGTACATTTTCTCCCAAAATTCACTCTTAACACATTTCTGTTTCTCCTATTTGTTGGAGGCCTTTAAAGAAATTTTGAGAAACAAAACTAAGTCTGTTCATTTTGACATGCTTAGCTGATTTCCTATGTAAATTCATAAAGTCCAGACCATAAAAAGAAGACTACTCAAAGGTGTTAAATCTTTTATTATTGAATATAGCTAGCTCATGTGAAAAGGTACTTATGACCTTCTTAAAAGCTACCTATATATGTGTGCAAACTGGACAAGGGTTATTACACAAAAGTACATTTTCTTGTGGAATGACTAAATAACTGTTTTTCATCCAATAGTGAGTTGCAAGTGTTTTTTCCCATCACATCATTAAATCAATGCGCAATGGCAGCACCAGTTTTGAGCCATTTTGTATTCCCACCAGAATCTTCAGGAAATATCAAGGCTAAATGTAGAATGCTAATTCAGCATAGCAGGCAAAGTTTTTAGACCTGAAAGATGTACCCTCAAAGACAACACTTTTGAAAAACTTAAGATGATTAAATGTAATTATTAAAGTAAATCTGAGTGATAGCAATTTAAAAGTAGCTGACTGAGCAAAAGGTTGCAGTTGTGTAACAGACAATTTCCATTTTACATACTTTATAAATCTGTCTTGCTACAGTATGTGGTACTGGTATAGTGAAATAGATCTATAAAGTATATAGGTAGATATAATGTATGATGTATCAAACTTAAAATTAGTTAGATGGCCTCCATGCGGGCTGAACATTTCTTGTACTTCAACAACGGTAGAATCTAGGGCGAAGCTTTGGTGCCAGTAAAATGCATTTAAGCCCCCCAGTGGCTTGGGCTGCTGTCCGTTCAAAGGCGGTGGTTCTGTTGTTGTTGACTCTTTGTTTATTGTTGCTCCCATTGTGGGGGTCTGTAATTGTTTTACGTTTTGTTGTACGTTACTTTATGTCCATTCTAGTACTGCAATCATCTTGATGGGGAAGACAGAGCTGGTTGCTTTGCTTAATTTGTCTTCCTGGTGTCTCGTGATGGTTGAGCGGCTCTTCCTCGAGGTGCCACGGGGTTGTCTGCAGTTTGTGATTGTGGTATTTCCTGATCATACTCACTTACTATTTTTAAAACCTGTGCATAGTGTATATATATTTGTTTAACTTTAATAAGAACTTGATTAAAATTTCATAGCTAATAATTATTTCTCATTTATTTAAGAAATAACAGTATAGGACATGAATTTATATATAACTTCAAGACCCTATCCGTCTTTATAATTTGAAATGTGAGTACTATATAGCATTGCAATTTTACATGAAAACTTCAAAAGTAATTAGTAATGTATTTGATTACATTTCTTAAGTAATTGTAATTGTAATCATTACATTTCTACAGGTCCTGTAATTGTAATGTAAAATATTTGTAATCATTGATCAGTCAAAGTAATTGTAATGTATTTGAATACTTTTCATAGTATTTGGCCCCAGGTCTGCTAGACTGTACTTTTAGCCAATGACTTATATATGTAGCCACTCTACATTTTTAGTAGCAAATGGCTACAATGGCTAATGGCATGGTGAGCCCTGCTTGGGCAAGTATAAAATTTTGCTATTTCAAACCCCTCAATAATGCTTGGGTTTTATAAGATGCTTAACTCTTTGCATGCTTGGTAATTTTTCATGTTTTAGTTGTTGACTGCTGACTTTTTTCACTTACTTTTTCAAATAATTCTTTCAGGAGCACTTTCAGTTGGTCCTGATCCCGGTCCAATTTGCAAAGGTTGTCACGAAATACAAGGAAAGAGCAAACAAAGAGCCCTTTTAGGCTCAGATGAAACCTTTTTGTACACATAGTAATAGCAAGCCTAATACCTTTTGCTTGTATACGATGCATCTTGATTTTCTTGGAAGACATGAAATGAAGAACCCGCTCAACATTTTCTCTCATTTGTAGATAGGTTGATGGAACAGCATGAATTTCTGTCACATTCTCTCCCGCTGAAAAGGCATAAAACAATACTCCAAAGAAATTCAATGAAATATTGGGGAAGTATGCCGAAATAGCGACTGGAATACAAGTAAAATGCACACACCCTCTCCTGGAAGCATGAATTTCTGTCTTCTGAGAAACTCAATGAAATTTTATAGGGGAAATAGGGATTTGTGACATCAAAATCTGCTTTATAATAAAGTTATAATCGCACTGATGATGGTAAATGTTTGGACAATGACGGATGCATCCATTTCCCAACCAGACCTACTGATATGAGTGATATCAAGTGATACATGTATTGGCACAATTATCACTCATTAAGATCTTCTATATATTTATGAGAGATATTATTCTAGGTTTTTCCTATATGTTGTAATTATCTTAAAAGTATTTTCTCACCAATAACACTGATAAGGTCCAGAAAGGCAACACCATCTCTTGTATCATTCTGGAGATCTTCGACCAGCCTAGCTCCTGGTTTCTTTGCCAACTGGGAATTGATCCAAGCCATGTAGGCCTGCAGCTGTTTCTGTAAATAGAATAATTCATAGGTCTTTATAGAGATAAAATTTGAGCATAAAGATGTCAATATTTTTTTTATCCATAAGTTCTAACATATGTTTTTTGAGTGCATTTGAGTGCTCAAAAGAACCGTCTCTTTAGTACCCAAAGCATATGTTTTGGTTGAGAAAAAAATAAAATTAATTTTCATTTACATATGGTACTAACCAAAACATATTTTTGGGGAGAAAAAAGTAAAAATAATAGTGAGAGCTCTTTTATCTAGAGCTACATTTGATTGAAAGTAAAAAAATCTATAAATACCTTCCAACTGTACATGTAGATCAAATTACTAACTAATCATTTGTTTTGATTCATTGATACTTTACAATTCACAAAATATATCTTTCCTAATCCTTGCTAGCAGTGACTTTGTGTCATCTGATGATAGCATTTGTAAACAGCTTGGACCAGATCAGGACCCACTGAATGTTGGTGCTGATCTGGATCCAAATTGTTTGTTCCTGATTTTTTTTTTGAAAAGTTAATTTGTCATCAAGATGCTTCCAATGAGCATCACAACAAATGTTTTCATAGCAACTAAATTACTAAAGAATAGTAAGTGTAAAGCGAATTTTCCTGAAAAGTCAAAAAAAAGTCTCTCCAGGCCTCGAAATACCTTCAAATAGGCACTTGCCCTGCATAATAAAATTTATTGACATATATGAGAACAATTTTAATTTTCACTAAAAATATCAAAAATTTCACTTGCCCTGCAGACTGAGGCACTCGTAAATACGAGCGGGCGAATGTTATTTTTGAGCCCTGCTCTTGAAGAGCTGTGGATGAAAGCCATGGGTTCTAAGTCCACTTCGTTCCATACAGAACAATGTGGACTTAGTACCCTTGGCTTGCTAAGATAGGCTGTGGAAAGAACAGATAAAAACGTTTCACTGGAAAAAAAAACATTTAAGGCTTTGTAAATTGTATACATGTATGTATACATATCTTACATTCCAATCCATCCATGACTGTGAGCAGCTTGCGCTACCATCTGTACCATCACTGCTGTCAGGAGATTTGATCAGTGATGATGCCATTATATCCAAGACACTTTCAGTTTGTATCTCTTGTACATACTATTATTACATCATCTCAAGGAATATACATTATTGAGTGGTTATAAGTCCATCCATTCTCTTGTCTGCAGCTTACACAACATTTTCCAAAAATTCACATCTTAGATTTTTGATTAATAATCACTTCTAATAATCACACTGACATCTGGCACTAAACCTTTGTCTTGCTGAACCTTTTTATATGTCTAATTCATATTCATTAACTGAAGAAGGTAAATGAAGAAAACTTACTTTGTTATGTGTTAATACAATTGTATTATGAAAATTGTCTGTACATGATGATGAATTTAGAGTTTTAAATCACTTTTCACCTATACAGATTACTGCAAACTTTAATGGTTACAGTGATTTTATTTTGCCTATTTTACAGCCAAATACAGGCTGCTTCCAAATCCAAACTAGAACACATTCGATGGCGCGCCATCGCAAATCCCCACGCTCTCGAAGAAATCTAATGGTAATTGACACTTTGACCCCATCCCAAGGTCACCAGTTTGATCGTAGGTTAAAATTTTTCAGTGTATCCTGGTCTACTGCTCATCCCTGTTAATTTGATATGCCACATGACCATGTTCAGAAAATTAAATTTTTGACCCCTCCCCAAGGCCCCAGGGGGTGGGGACCCCAAAAATGGCGCCGGTGCATATGCCTTTCATGCAAGAAACTCACACACCATATCTGGTTGAATTTCGGAAAAAAAAATTTTGACCCCCCCCCAGCCCCCCACGGTACCCCCAAGTCCGACCCCTAGGGCATGACCCAGGCCGCCAAATGAAAATCCCGTCTGATATGTTTAATATCTTTCATGTGTGAGAAGACACACAAAGTTTGGTTAAAAAATCTTTCAAATTGACTTTGTAATTGAGTTTTAATGATATTTGATGATATTTGACCTTTTGGCCCCTCCCCAGGGCCCCAGGGGGCGGGGCCAAAAAAAAATGTGCCGTTGCACGCCCCATTCATGTGAGCAACCCACACACCAAATTTGGTTGGATTTCGTCCAATGGTTTAGGAGGAGATAGCGTGACGGACGGACGGAGGCGATTGCAATATCCCCGACGCTTTTTTAAAAAAGCGTGGGGATAAAAAGGCCTGTATTTTCCCAATTTTGGAGATTTTGTTCCCAACCTGAGGAATTTATTGGGATTTATTCCCAAATTCAAAAGGCACAGGCTGTATCCCAAAAAATGACAATAAAATCACTGGGTCTAAGTGTCATTCATCTTCAGGGAGCTGGTAATAAATGGCTTATAGTTTAATATTGGTTTGCAGTTTGTTAGTGTAAAATATAAATGTTCATCCTGACAGTCCCTCTGAGGGGGTGGAGGGAGGGGTCAGTTCCCGAGAGTTTGGTACTTATAGCATAGTCAAGTAGTGAAGGTTCAGACAAATCAGCACACCCCTGACCCGTACGGTACAGTCTCATCAGTGTCTTTGCTTTCATGTCATTTGGGCTTCCTGGCCCGCGTGTTCCAACAACCTGCATGTCACAGCAATTCTGACCGCACCACTCGCGCACTTCTCATGCGCACACCAGCAAAGCCTTCTGTCTCAAAATGAGTTCAAGGCCCTCAAACTCATGTTTAGCCAGTTAATTCTTGGCCTTAGGGTGACCACATCCTCTGGCTTGATACTGCAGATCTGTCTGATCATGGCCCTGCTGTTGTGCTAAGCGCAGAAGGTTCCGATTGGTCAATGGCCAAGTTTAACTGGCACAGAGTATCACACTCTGCATACAAGAGTTTTACACATGGCTATGGGTCTTGTTAGAGAGGTGGCGGGATGTGAGAACCGGCAGCAGCTCCCTGAACTATTTCCAGGTGTTTTTTTACATGAGTAGTGACGATGAGTTCACAGCCTCCAACGGTGGAAACCATGCCACCTAGGTAACAGAATGAAGCTACCACCTCCAGCTTGTCAGGTTTGTCATAAACTTCACTATGCTGCTTAGGTGTCAGTCGTTGAAGCCCGCTGCATTACTTACAAATGCACCCAGAGATAGGGGCCATGACTGCAGTAGCTGATGTTGCCTTCTCCTGTACGACAGTTTTCAGTTAGAAACACTACACGCAGTTTTCTGAGGTAGAGACCAGTACTAAGCAAAATGGGTAAAGTGTCTTGCTTATATTTGTTTGTTTGATTTGATGCTGAACATCCCAGTATGTTGGAACTTTCCTAGGTTGAACCAATTCTAAGCAGAGGAAGTATCTTGCTCAAGCCAAGCCTCAATGACAACAAACTGGTCATTGGTAATTTAACCAAACATGCAACCCCTTGATCCCAGTCTGATGTGAGTCTTTACCTGTAGAAAATTTACCAGAGAAGAGTTGACTACTTGCGAGATAATACGGCCAAAGGGCTGTTAACAACAACAACAACATGTGATCCTACTGCACTACAGTGCCCCTTCAGAATCTTTACAGAATACTGTCAGCACTTCTTTAATCTTCAGGTCTTCAATATCAATTATGTTCTATCATTGAGCGGGCTATTCCATTAGAAATTTTGATTATAGATGCGGGCACACCTCTGGTTTACCGGGCGCAGTTTATGATGTTGACCAAATATTAACATTCTGCTTGTTGAATGATGGGGGGCGGACCCCCACATCCCTGCTTCCTTTTTGTGAAAGTTGTAGGCCATGTTCTAGTTGAAAGGAAACTCCTCCACTTCCTGGAGCACCGTCTGGTAGACGCCCAGGGGTAGACGTAGGTTGTTGTAGAAAATGCTGTTTCAATACCGTAGAATCTATCTCTTCATACGGCATCAAATATGGCGACAAAATCTTATAAACAACAAATAGAATAGAATGTGCCCGGTAAACCAGAGACTACCCTAGATGCGGAATATACAAAATTAAAGTGATTTTGAACGATTATTGAACCACCCATCCACAAATCTTGGGTCCCTCTGCATTTCAAAACACCAGACTGCAACAAGTTGACATTAGTAACCAATCTACCAGGCATATTTACACGACCAGAAATAGCTTATTGTAGTTTTGGGCTTTCTAAAGGATCATTTAAACGTTTTGTTTTAATTTTAAACCGCAGCATCTAACAGGGATCATCAATAATGAGCGTGAAAATATAAAATTTATTCAGGAACAACTTTTTAAAACAGCGGAAATTGATCGCGCTATACTCTCTACACTCTTATCTTCTCGATCTTCTTTCAATAATGAAATTTCATTGAACTGTAGTATCATAGTTTGTAATAATATTAAATTTATATTTTTATCATATTTGTATTCAGACCTCATTGAAAAAGTATTTGAATTCAAAGAGTCAATCCCATTTTCAATTTTGGTTCGTGTTTTTTTAACAAGTATTGACTTATTGAAATTTTGAAAAAAAAAAAATTCAACAGGTCATAGACTCTGGGCGTAGAAAAGTCACAGGAAGTCACACAAATAGATATCATTAACTCACCATTACCAAGGAATGCGGGTCAACTCGGCCTTGGGCCAAGTCGGCCTGGGTCAACTCGGCCAGGTCATCTCGGCCTGGTTTGAGGTAATAATGCTTGGCCCTAACTTGTTTATATACACAAACATGAAATTAAGCAAAGTTAGGCCCCCAGGGTTTTTGGGGATCTGGGGAGAATGGCTATTTATTTTCAGAGAGCTGAGGAGCACTGATAATTATTTTCAGGGATTTGGGGAGCAAGCTAATAGTTTTGGGGATTTAGGGAGCCCTGCAAAAAAGTATAAAAAATCTCACCTTAAAGGAAAAGCCTTCATTTCCTTTGATTTTTTAAAAAAAATAAAATCTTCGGCTTCTGGGGGGAAGCCCCAGGCCCCACTTAGCAAATCTAAATCTGTATCTGTATCTGTTTAGCGGTAGAATCCAATTCTGGCATCTACAACCGCGGTGTGTGCGCTATAAAAGTTAGTAGCACTTATGGACAGCTTCTCTGAAGCTGTTAACTGTCTCTGCGCGGATGTGACTCTCTTCCAGTTGGTTCCACTCACTTACAGTTCTAACAAAGAATGAGTTTCTATATTGTTCTGTGTGAGAATCCGGTATTTTGAAGCACTCTGAATGATTAAATGAGAATTTTTCCACAATATTTGTAGTTTGGAAGTCAGATTGTACTCGTGGTTTTATATTTCTCTTATTCCTAATGGGAATGAGGAACTCGTCAGCATTGATTGCTGGTACCATACCCCGCACAACTTTGTATAACATAACTAGTCTTGTTTCTTGGCGTCGTTGTTGTAAAATTAGTAACTTAAGGTCTTCTAACATTGACGTGACGCATCCTTCAAATCTTGATTTATAATCATTTTTAATAAACCTTGCTGCTTGTCTTTGTACTTTTTCAACGGCTATAATCTCTCGACTTTGATACGGGTCCCAAACAACAGCACCATATTCGAGTATTGACCTAACTAAGGCTATATATGCAAGTCTCTTACAATCCTCAGAACAGTATTTCAGGCTACGTCTTAAGAATCCAAGTGATGAATTTGCCTTTTTAGTAATATTTGTTATATGCGTTTTCCACTGTAAGTCCTCTGATATTGTGAGTCCTAGGTATGGATTAGAGTCCACTTGCTGTAATATTTCACCATCAAGCTGATAGAAGTGAGAAGATTTCTGCCTAATACTAAGGATGTAACACTTTTTGGCGTTAAATCTCATGCCCCATTTGGCAGCCCAATTTTCAAGTTCTTTAGGATCATTTTGGAGTATTTGGTGGTCTTTTTGAGTTTTAATTTGATGGTAGATAAGGCAGTCGTCTGCGAATAATCGTACTTGTGATTTGACACAGTTTGGTAGATCGTTAATGTGACACAAAAACATCAGAGGTCCTAGTACAGTCCCTTGTGGCACCCCGGATTCTACATATGCTGATTCTGAATGTTCCCCTTCAACTACTACATTCATCTGTCTATCTTTGAGGAATGAAGATAACCACTTATGAAGATTTCCCCGTATGCCATAAGCTTCCAGTTTTTGGAGTAATCTGTCATGCGGAACTGTATCGAACGCCTTTGAAAAATCTAAAATTGCAATGTCCATCTGGATATTTCTGTCATTGGCTTGTAGTAGGTCCTGCATAGTAACTAGCAATTGAGTTTCTGTGGAATAACCTGATCTAAATCCATGGTTTAATGATGTCAAAATGTTGTGTTTTTCAAAATGTTTTAGCATATGGCTACAAATAATATGTTCCATTATTTTGCATGACACTGAAGTTAAAGATACTGGTCTATAATTTTCGGCCAGGTGTCGATCTACTTTTTTGAAGACTGGAGTAACATTGGCATTTCGCCAATCGAGCGGAAGAGTTCCTGTATCTAAAGAGTACTGGAATATGGCACTTAATCCATACGATATTTCCTCTGCACACGTTTTCAAGAGAATGTTCGGTATTCAGTCTGGTCCCATTGCTTTATGAATATTAATATTTTTTAGTATTTTCAAAACTCCTTTCCGGTCGAAATTTAACTGTGGCACAGTCTTTGTATTTCTGTGTTTACCAATTTCAGGAGTAACATTACCTGAGTCTCTTGTGAAAACTGACACAAACTGTTTAATGAGTACATTTGCTTTACTTTTAGCATCGGTTAGAAGGTTTCCTTTGGATTTCAGTGGAGCCATTCCAATGTTATCTTGTCTTTTGGATTTACAATAACTAAAAAGTGGCTTGGTGTTATTTTGTTCCAGATTGTCCTTTATGACATTGTTCACACGGTTCCATTCAGCTTTACGAGTATTTCTCTTGACTTCCTTTGAGAAATGTCTGTATTTTTCCCATTTGCCGCTTGATTTTGCTTTCCGGTAAAGTCGACTTTTCTTTTTTAGTTGTTTAGTCAAATTTCTGTTTATCCACGGTGACGATTTCTTTGGACGCGTCATTTTGGAAGGTACATTTTCATCAACTGTTTTCAGTAAGTTGGTTTTGAAATAGTTCCATAATTTATCAATGTTCGTAGAGGATGATTTCGCCTGTTCCATAACATGGTCCGAGATATCTGAGCATGATTTCTTGATTTCTTCCCAGTTTGCTTTCCCAAATTTGAAAATTTTCCTGGCTTACTGAATGTGTACTGTGGTTTTATATCCGCATCAGTGACTACCATAGCATGGTCCGAGATCCCTGGCGCGTTAGCAGTAGATTTAATTAATGATGGGTTTGTGGTAAATACTAAGTCCAATAGGTTGTCTTCCCTTGTTGGTTCATTATGCATTTGTGTAAGGTTAAATTCAGACACAATTTCAATTAAATACTGTTGTTCATTTCTGTCCTGTGTAGTTTTTGAATGTTTCACGCACAGTTTATCCCGGCCAATGTCAGGGCAATTGAAATCTCCACATAGAACTAAGTGTTTAGGTTTTGATTTGTTCAAAAGTTCTAATGATTGTCGTAAATTGTTCAAATCTGTCATGTTTCGTTTCGGCATATAGAAAGATCCTACAAACAGTTCTTGTCTACCTTTCAGGCTGATTTTAACCAAATCTATCTCACAGTCCGTAACAAAGTCCACACACTCAACAGCCGTGAGGTTCGATCAAACAGCAACAAAATCTCCACCGCCTCTAGTGCTTCTGTCATTTCTGAAGACATTAAAACAGTTTGGGAATATTTCAGAATTAAAAATAGCATTTTTGTTGTATTGTTTTCCTGGTTTTTTCCCGCGTAGCCAAGATTCTGTACCGCAAATAATATCCGGCTTAATATACTCTAAAGCAGCCTTGAATTCTGAATTGTTTTCTTTGACACTTCTGCAGTTGACATTTAGAATTCTGAGATTTAACTTTTTTGGTAAATCATAAGGACAGTCACTGGGTTCCGTGTTGGAGGATTTGTTTCTGGACGAACGTTGTACTCCTGGAGACACATTACTACAAGTTCTTGATCTCGGGCTACTTGTATGCAAAGGGCTGAATACTTGTGATGGATGGAGTCAATAGTTGACTCAAAAGTCAACGGATAAAATGAATTTGACGCCTGTAGTTCAAAACTGTGAAAAGTGAAAGTGTCACAATTAATGCTGTCGCATTTACAACATTTCCATGCAATGTTTGAGCGTTCTAAAAGTTGAAAATCATCCGAGCATAGAGATATAGAAGACTTGTGATGCCATAATTCACAACCGTCACACGCTACACCTTCCTGGGACCAAATTACTGGGTACTGACAAATTCCACAGGACCATTTAGTCTCTGGACCTGGATTTACTTCCACATCTCCTGACAGTAGTAGCATAATAATCCAAAGAGAGTTACTTTTTGATGGTTTTGACACTGACAAAAGTGGTTTCCAAAAATGGTTTCTCAAAGTATAAAGTCCCACTTTGTACGATTCTTATGTTGATATACATGTAGAACTGTCTGGTTCCTTTGTAATGTAGAAGTAGAAGCACAGTATACAAAGTGTGCCTAGAGTAATCTTCAATTTTTTAGAATTTTAAATCTATTTACTTTCATGCCAACATAGTAATCTGGATTGGTATTGGTGGCTAATATGGCGAATAATTTTTACTATTATGGAAAATTATCCTTAAAATTGTTGTTTTTAGGTTGATAATAGCGTATTTTGCACCACTCAGAATTTTTTTTTTTTTATTTCTTTGGCTTCGTGGGGCTATTGCCCCCAGACCCCCTTGTAAAATGTGAATGTATCTATTTTTGTACTATCGTACGCATCTGGCTTGATCTTGCACAAAATTTGGGTTGTTCATTTATCATGTTTATTATCCTAAAAATTGTTGATGTTTAGGTTGATAATAACATACTTTGGAACACTCAGAATGCACCAGATCGCACCATTTTTATCAATATTTTTCGGGGAAGCATGCCCCTGGCCCCCACTAGCACAAGTGTGAATCAAAATCATAACACGGCTAACTACACGCCTGGTATGTAATTCTCTATCTAGGTAATTAGATGGTTTTTATTAAAACTTTGATGAATGTTGATCAGATATATTCTTACTTGTTGAAACTGAAGTTAAACTAACGTGTAGGGCCTAATAGCAATTATAAAAAAAACACTTTCTATGGTTTTAAAAATAAATGCTTTCACTTTGTCTAGGAAAATCCAGTTATATATTGAAAAAAAACAGCCCCTCCCCCACAAGAAAACCAAATGGTCTAGCGGCCCCTAATAAAAAATCCTCCTAGCGTTCCTCTACACCTACTCTACCAGGTAAAGCAACAGAATTTTAAGGATGGCCTCAAGTTTTGAGCTATATATCATGCATTTCATTAAAATAATTATATATCATGTATTCCGTGGCTAAGCCCTATCTTTACATGTATAACGTAGAATATTAGGTGAATATTAAGACATCCGCTCGTGTTTTAAGTACCGTATGTGAATTTAATGGGAAAATTGGCTTATATTTTTGGGAATTTGGGGAGAAGCTGAATAAATTTTAAGGATATGTGCGAGCAATGGAAAATACTTTCAAAGAGCTGAGGAGATCAATGCATTATTTTCAGGGATCAAGGGAGCATAGACCCCCCCTGGGGGCCTCAAAGTTTAAATGATTTAATCCCAGGTCTCCCAATGACAGATTAAGCAATACCCCCAGACAGCATCGATCCGGACCAGACAACGCCCATAGAGATTGCGAGTTGAATTAAAAGAAATATATGGAATAAATGTGTTCGATATTAGCGAAAGTATTTACATGAACATTGCAATTAGAAATGTTAGAATGGTTAACTCATATAAGCATACAACATCATACTTCAATCCTTCGAATAGCGTCAAAGCTTACTGCTTCATTAAAAGCGCTACAAAGATGGTCGTTTTCTTTTGTGCATGTTTCGAAACTGAGCAAGATATTGTGGGTAGCGTTGTTTTCTGTGAACAGTGTCAGTGTAAGTATAGCAACTTTTCACACCATCAGTAATCGATACGTTTTCCATTTTCTGTTAAAAATATATCTTTTTTCGACAGGAGCCAGTTTCTTAAGCATTTTAAGGTACTAGATATAATAACCAACTTATTCTTTAAAAAAAAAAAAAAAAAAAAAAAAAAAAAAAAAAAAAGATAACAACTTTATTTAAGATATCGTCTAGCAGAAAATAACTCTTTCCCTGCTAGTGTCGTCCGCTGATAACCTTTGCAAACAGATTGTTCAAATCATTTGACAATCTGGTGGTATTCCTGGACAGGGGCGTATCCAGGATTTCATATGTACGAAGGGGTGGGGGTCCGCTTTGCTGATTTTATCTCATTTTTCTTAAATATCCCATGAAAAAGAAATAATTTGGTCTCACTGAGACAAAATTATTTCATTTTCATAGGATATTCAAAAACAGGGAGCGTGGGGATGGTGGGTTCGAGCTAACCCCATGAACCCCCTCTGGGTCCGCCACTGCTGGAAAACATGTTGAAAAAAAGTTTATTTGAAAAAACAGCAAAAAACAATAACAGCGAACGACATTAAAGCATACAAAAAATACTAAGCATGCAAAGAGTTAAGATTGTTAAATGCATGGCTGCGCTAAATGTCAGTCGGAAACACAAAAGGCTATATTGTTGTGCCTAATAAATATAATTGAGAAACAACTGCCAATCTTCTATTTGTTAAAAGTCACTGTGGTGGTGTTCAAAGGAAACACCAACATTTTTTACTGGGAGATTGCCCACTTTTCATTTTGTACACGCTTGTATATTAAATGTTTTGTCAAATAACTCCTAAAAGTCAAATGCCTACCATATAATCTGGAAAAACGGATCCTTCGCAAAAATCTCAGAACCTACATAATTTGAAAACAGCAGACTCGGTTTCATTGAGACTGTTCATGAGAATAAATGGAAAGTGCAACAACTCTCAAAATACACCCGTGGTATTCTGCTTTCTACAAGAACCAGGACCAGACTATGAAAAATATCACCACTATATCAAAGTACGGAGAGATATATTTGATAGTTGTTTTTGCTTCTGGGGTGATGTTGCTAATCCCAAGGCTTTATCAAGCAATTTTGAGAAAATGCCACTGGCCAAAATTGTGAAAAAGTCAAAGTTGGGGAAAATTATCAACTTAAAACATAAAAAGGGGCGAAAACTTAACCCCAAAATCAAGTTATTTGAGATTGTTTATGTCAAGTGTTAAAGTATTAAATTCTCTGGAAACGGGACATTCAGTTTTAAGGAGAAACTGAATGCCTAAATTTTAAGGAGAACCAGTTGAAATAGGAAGGGAGAGAAAGTTGTAACCTTTGATTACATTCTTCATACAGTTTTTGAAGAAAGAAATAGCCGTTTTGGACAAAATCGAAAACCGAAAAAGATGTACATGAAGTGGTACATAATAATGCCAGCTTGTTTGTGGAATTTTGTACAAATGCGCCTTAACTTTGTCCCTAGTGACGACTTTTGTCGTCTGCTTTGGCTTTTGCAAGATGTCGGGCCTGATTTGGATCCAAGCTGTTTGACTTTCTGATAGTATTCCCGATTTTTTTTGTGGCAAAAGTATGCTGTTGTATGTACTGTCGAGTCCTTATCTTTGTTTTATCTCTTTTTTATAGTTTGATTTGTACGAACTAGGAGATGATACATCGATACGTTAGGCGAGCTTTCATGCGAACCAAGCATTAGAAATAAGGGTGAGGTTGGAACTGTCCTCCAGTAATTTTCTTACTGGTCTTCCAAGGCCCTGCTTCTTTGGTTTGTGTTTCGTGTCATACTGTCTTGTCTGTTCCTTGTAGCCTTGTGGTCACCTGCTGGGAAAGGGCTGACCTCTTGGCTCTCTTGTATATGATATTTTCTTGTGTTTTCGTCACTTTCCCAGATGGCGTCCTGGGTCAGGCGTGGTATTTGATTGTATGGAATCCTGATCTTTGCCTTCCTCCTTACTTTGAAAAATTAGCAAACAACAAAACCAATATTATTCAGCATGCTTAAACTTACCTTTATATCATCAGGTCCACTGTCACAACTTGAAACTGATGTCAGCGATTCTGGTTCCGACTCCCGACAGCTGGAACTCTTGGAGAATGTGGTGAGCTGGAACAACTGCTCTAGTCTCTTTTGTCTACACTTTGATTTAAGAATGCTAAGTTCAACTCCCGGCATCGCCCTTGGTGATAACTTGCAGGGCGTGGTTGGTGTTTTGGTGACAGAGAGTCCTGGGTTTAAGTTATTGACAACACGCATTTTTGCTTTTAGATGGTCAGAACACATACTATTCCTAGCTATTCTGGTCGAAAGGTTTGTCTATTTTAACATGTCTTCCGAATGTCTTTAAGTGACATAATAATGTAATTCACAATATATTCTATCAAAATACATAATGTAATGCATGAACCACCATCTGGAAAAACGAGTATGTATACAAAGTGTGGGTATTTCAATGGGTACTAATTGTGCTCATCTTGTTTTAGATTTGTCTTTATTTTTGCCATAACAGAAACTTCATGCCACATCTCTCTTTCACAATTATCATGCTGGTTATATTTTGCTATTACCAGACATTTAGATGACTAATGGTATAAGTGGGATTCGTCCATCTGAACTTGGGCATATCAGAGTCAGCATTTATGGTGATCTGGTTTATTAATTGAAAAGTAGTCCAAGATACTTGGCTCCTAGAAGCAAAGTAAGTAAGGGTGCAAAGATCAGGAATCGATGCAATCAAGTACCACACCTGACCCAGGATACCAATGGGAAAGTGACAAACTCACAGTAGACACCACAAACGAGAGCCAAGAGGTCAGCCCTTTCCCAGCAGGTGACCACAAAGCACATATAAACAGACGCGCACAAAGACATAGCAAACACAAGACAGAACAAAAACATAAAAGATCCACAAAAGAAGTACCGCCTTGGAACGGTCAGTAAAATATTTTACTTTCGACTTTGACATTCTTTATAATGATAAAGAAAATACAGCCATATCAAACCAAGGTGTTGTACTTTTGTGTGCTATGACTTCAGCAGATATAGCTGATGTCAAAAGGCTTAATTTTGGAATAGAACGCATGCTCAAATATTGTAAACAGTAATCGCTCCCGAATAAACATATTCATGGTAAATAAATTCGTGTGATACAGTGGTAGTACAATACATAATCGTCCAAGATTCTTTTCTAGCCTTTCTGTGAAGTGATAAAATATCATAGTATATCCTAAAATTCTATGTAGTGATTAGAATAGTCCAGTATATTAAATTCTGTTAAGTCATTTGTATCATAACTTTGCCGCATTTCCTTTGATCTATGCTGTTCATTAATTTCGACAAGACCGGTCAAAGGTAGAGCTTATAATTGACTTGAATATCTAATAAATAAATTAAAATGTGATTGTTTTATTGGTCATGATACAAGAATTTATTGTACAAATACTTGTGAATATACAAATATTCGCTCTTGTAGGGTGAAACTCGTCTTCGACTCGTCACGCCTACAAGAGCGAATACTTGTATATACACTCGTAAATTGTACAATAAAGCTAACTTATCCTATGTTTCTGGGCAGTGTGAAATAAAAGTAAGAGAGGTGACAAAGATCGGTAATCAATACAACCAAGCACCACACCTGACCCAGGATACCACCTGGGAAAGTGACAAAACACATTTAAACATCACAAATGAGAGCCAAGAGGTCAGCCCTTTCCCAGTAGGTGACCACAAAGCAGGAATGAACAGACGCGAAAGCATGACAAACACAAGACATACATTTAATAATACAAATGATCAATAAAAGAAGTATCGCCTTAGAAAAGTCTGACTTATTACAAAATTCCCTACGATTCCGCGCAGTGATAAATGTAATACAAATGTACACAGTTTCTTAGCTACGATTCTGTTCACAGATGAATTTACACAATATCCGACGGTTCTTACGATACAATTATTCCATATTTTTCTCTGAGTCTGAAACTCACAATACCCTATAGAAGTCTGCGAGCAGATGCCGAAAGCCATTGGATTGGCATTTTTGCTAAACAGGTCACATCCTGCACGATGATTTGGATGTTCTTTTATTTAACATATTTCTAAGTAATGCCACAATTGTTTATTATTATCATAAAGCCATTATGTTTTCCATTATAACATGTTTAGCACACGACCACAAATCTGGGTTTTGAAATGGTGTACGTTATCAACGTTACTAATTATTGAGACATCGTTTTAACTTCTTGTGTATCCTCTTAAAGCTTTTTGCAATACAATGTATATATATAGCGAATTCTTTGCAAAACAGAATCATAATCCAATCGCTTAGAAATCTATTAAAATGTGTTTAAAATTCTTAAAACTCGGTGTTGTAATTTGAGAACCGTGTTAATTTACTTTTTAAAATCACAAGTGATAACTTGAGTGAAATGTCGAATAGCGCACAATTTTTACTTGTCTGCTAATTTATAAAAGAGGTGTATGGATTAAAGAATTAGCTTTTGTTAGGTTTAATCCAATAGAGTTTTCATTGACAGATTTCTATCTATTACATGTGTTTGAAAACATTTATTTGGCCTGTCGCATATCTCCGCGCTGACTGACCAGAAAAATAGTTATTAATTTATGATTTTTTATATCTGCCCTCCTATGTGGAGATATTGCTTTATTGTAAGCAGGACGATATACAATATCACCTCTCGCACTAATTATCACCTCTATAAACATGTTATTTGATAAAGTCAAGTGACCACAAAACAATACTTTTCTCTCCCATGCATGTCACCAGAATTTTTTCCTTTCGCGTTCAACTATGTCCCTTGGTATGCTATCGCATGCATCTCTGTACACCTGCTCCAGAGCTGAAGTACCTAAAAGTATCATCTATTCCCGTGATTGCTAAAATCACAAATGGTAGAAATGACATTTTTGCACATAAAAGACTCCATATTCCCTACACCATACGAAAGAGAAACACAAACCAGAGTAATTATTGTGAGACCTAAAAACTTTGTTCAAAAACAATAACTCGAGGGAAAGGAATGTTAACTTTTGTTTGATTGGCGCGATTTAGGTCTAGTGTAACGCAATACGAGAGGCACCAGGCGAAAATAACCTTAACCAGGTTGTAATGATCTATGCAATTCATAATTATACGTTTAACGTAATATGAATTGCCGCACAGATCACGGCAACATGCGTAGCCAGTATCCTGCGTACGGTACAAGTTGGCATTTGCGTACAGCTAAGTTTAAAATTAGTCTGCACATCCGCAGTCCGATCAGAGTCTTAGTTTACCATATAGCGCCCATCCTATCAAAGACTCTGATCAGACTGTGCGGATGCGCAGACTGGTCTGAGTTTCAAATGGGCGCACATGCCAACTTGTACCTTTGCTGGAAAAATAATAATTACATTGCGTGTGCTCCTGTGAAACTAGAGGTGAAGGCCCTAGCCAGACTGCATGTGCGTTGGCACGGTCTAACCAAGACATGTGTGTGTGTGTGTGTGTGTGTGTGTGTGTGTGTGTGTGTGCGTGTGCGTGCGTGTGTGTATGTGCGTTAAGAAACGTATACTTTGCTCATGCTAAAACGGACTAGCCCTTGCAATCGTGCAGTCTGGTTCAACAGGCGTATTTTGATCGTCTGTTCTATCATGTCTATACTTCCCATGAAAATAATCGATAGTCGTATGATTATAACGTCTCCCTGGGATAGCAAATGCAATTAGACTTCCAGATTGTATATTCACGGTATTAAAATCTCTGAAATGGATGCCAATACACAAGCGCTTACTATAAAAACAAAGCAATTATATTGTATAACTCTCTAAGCCGCCTTACTTCTGAATAAAGTTAACATCAAATTCTCAGGTTCATGGTCGAACACTTAGATCATCGGTCGACGGCACATACCTAAGCGGTACCAAGGTCACGTACCCTTTAATATGATCAAGCATTCCTAGTTTCAGCACCAAAATACTGGAAATCACTTCCTGCTGATATAAATAGCGCACCTTCTCTATCTATTTTTCAGACAAATTTAAATGACAAACGTATATGCAATATACTTGAACAACGAAATGCATTAATTGTAGGTATTCCAATGGGTACTAATTGTGCTCCTCTTGTTGCAGATTTGTTTTTGTTTTGTTATGAGAGAGATTTTATGTTGTCTCTGTCTGACAATAATCAAACTGATATTATTGAAGCTTTTAACTCAACCTCCAGATATTTAGATGACTTACTAAATATTGATAATCCTTATTTTGAACAAATGGTAGGTCAGATATATCCCACTGAACTTCAGTTAAATAAGGCGAATTCTTCTGATACTGAAGCTCCGTTTTTGGACTTAAACTTGTCAAATAACAAATGGCACAGTTTCTTCTAAAATTTATGATAAACGGGATAATTTTAATTTTGAAATAGTAAATTTCCCCTTTCTTGATGGAGATGTTCCTCGCTCTCCTTCCTATAGTGTATATATTTCTCAGCTTATTCGTTTTGCGAGAGTGTGTTCTAATATTGATGACTTCAACAACATAAACTTAAAAACTGCTAAGTTATTGAAACAAGGTTATAGATATCATAAAATTCGAAAAGCATTTTCTAAATTCTACCACAGACACTAAGAGTTAATTGTAATATACAATATTGGGTTAAAGACTCTTCTGCAACAAGGCATATCAGAACCTATATTTTATGGAGATTTAGTTTATAAATTCAAACGTATTGTTGGAAAACCTAATTTTAGTGATCAATTCAAAAAGATAGTAAAACGTTATATAAGGGTTGGATATAGCTTGGATATCATGCGACAGTCTGCATGCCTAGTTTTAAACCCAATCACGGTTTATAGCTATGGTTTCCTCTTTAATTGCACGACGGTGGGTCAGGCCTCAGACTCTATGACGGCTCTGACGTAAAGCTTTAATCGGTGGGTTGGTGCCTGATGCTTATCTGTAGCTGGACCCATCGTGGCTCAACTTGAGGATTTCTTTAGCTCTGACTATCTGTGAGTCATGAGCCCTTTTCTTTGTTTCGTCATGGTGTGTTAATTTGATTAGAGTGTTTCTCCATGATGATACATTGCATTAGTTAGATGGCCTCCATGCGAGCTGAACATTTCTTGTATTTCAACAACAGCAGAATCTATGGCGAAGATTTGGTACCAGTAAAATGCATTTAAGCCCCCCCCCCCCCCCCCCCCCCGGTGGCTTAGGCTGCTGTCCGTTCTAAGGCGGTGGTTCTGTTGTTGTTGACTTTTTGTTTATTGTTACTCCCATTGTGGGAGTCTGTAATTGTTCTATGTTTTGTTGTATGTTACTTTATGTCCATTCTAGTATTGCAATCATCTTGATGGGGAAGAGAGAGAGCTGGTTGCTTTGCTTAATTTGTCTTCCTGGTGTCTCGTGATGGTTGAGCGGCTCATCCTCGCGGTGCCACGGGGTTGTCTGCAGTTTGTGATTGTGGTATTTCCTGATCATACTCACTTACTATTTTAGATGTTTCCCGTAGAAAATGCTTTTAATGAACTTAAACCAATAAGTTTTATGCGCCAGTCTGTCACCATCACAAGATGGTAACATCATCTTTCTGCAAAGCTGGTTTGAGCCCAGGGATGAAAACGTTTGCTGAAGTCTGACAGATTGTGTCTGCGTTAGACGGTTGTTAACTCCTTAATATAATGTTATTGTTTTGGTTGAAACTTTGATTATATGTATATATTTTATGTTTTTATGAAGGACCACATTGGAGAATAGCCGATTGGCTGAATGTGTTAACCCTCTGCATAACAAAGTACAACAGATAAACACGAGAGGTTAAAACGGTAAAAGTAAGTAATGGTGCAAAGATCAGGAATCGATACAATCAAGTACCACACCTGACCCAGGATACCAGTGGGAAAGTGACAAACTCACAGAAGACACCACAAACGAGAGCCAAGAGGTCAGCCCTTTCCCAGCAGATGACCACAAAGCACATATAAACAGACGCGCACAAAACATAGCAAACACAAGACAGAACAAAAACATAAAAGATCCACAAAAGAAGTACCGCCTTGGAACGGTCAGTAAAATATTTCACTGGAGGGCTTAAACCGGTTTAACGGCGCCAACCTCACCCTTAATTCAGATGTGGATCAAGACACATAGATATTTGGTTTGCATGAAAGACCCCTAACTTATCAATGCATCATCTCCTAAAACATATAAATCAAGATATAACAAGGAGATAAAGCAAGGATAAGGACTCAACAGTAAAGTCACAAACCACAATGCTGTATCTTTTATGTCTACCGTTTGAATTCAAGACAGCTTGGTATATGTACCGACGTCGCATACTACGATTAAGACTCAGAATGTTTTAAAAATCGAACCTGGTTAAACTCTTCTAACCAAACGTGGCAAAGAGAAGAATTGTTTTGGTGACATTGGCCTTATTTACAAGGTCATAATGTTATCTATCAAAAGTTGATTGTCGCCCCCCCCCCCCTTAATCCCTACTACGAGATTGTTAAAATCGGTTAATGACTCCTTGCCTTATCTGTTGAAGATCAATGCTAAATTTTATATGGGAACAGATTATTGGAAACTAGTTTTTCAGCAGGTCACTTAGCTTATTTTTGAGGCATTTGTATCTTCTTAATCGGCTTTTCATCTCTTTGGCATAATATAATTTTATTCAAATATTCAATTACTCAGTTGATTATGTAAGGGGTGCTAATTTCGAATTTAACATTAAAACCCCTTGTGGTCTGGGCTGCTGCAACCACTGATGGTGACAGGCTCCCAGGGGGGTACTCTGATATTTTCGCACATATGTAGGCTCGGCCCATTTTTTGGGGTTCAAAATTCTGAATTTCAATATTTTTTTTTGATGTTCAGAAAAATGAATATTTTTTGGGGGTATGAAGATTTTGTGGATATTTTTGGGGTCATCACAAATTGGGTTAGTTTGAGGTTAATTTCTAAGCAATTTAGGGGGTTTTTTTAAGGTAAAGGTACAGAATTGGGATATTTTTTTGGGTTGCTAAAAATTTCAAACATTTTTGGGGTGCTCGAAACTCCTGATATTTTTTTTTTTGGGTGAGCGGTAGATGCTGGGTCCGAGCCTACGTATGCGGAAAAAATTAGAGTACCCCCCCCCCCCCCCCCCCCCGGACAGGCTATCAAAAAGAGAAAAAGTTATTGGGAAAAATAATTAGTTATGGTATAACTGTACATCTGGTACCTACAATATCAGCTACAATATCTGAATTTGAATCTGAAAAGTACTATAAAATACCTCTCATGATTATTATATAGAGTGTGTGCGCAAAAATGACGGCTTTCAAGAATGCAAGAAAAAGAATAATAAACAGTAAACTTTTGTACATCAGGTTATACAAATTTTAGAATTTGGATTTTTTTGAACTGTGATATCAACAAAGGTACTTTTCTTTTAACTTACTTAGATGAATATGATGAAATGGTGATTGGTGGATAATGTAAAGGTTGAAAGGGGGTGAACTTGGAGTGTTCATTGCCAAGTGGTACCGCGAGGAAGAGCCATTCAACCATCGCGAGACACCAGGAAGACAAATTAAGCAAAGCAACCAGCTCTCTCTTCCCCATCAAGATGATTGCAATACTAGAATGGACATAAAGTAACGTACAACAAAACATAGAACAAATAACAGACTCTCACAATGGGAGAAACAATGAACAAAAAGTCAACAATAACAGAACCACCGCCTTAGAACGGACAGCAGCCTAAGCCACCGTGGGGGGGGGGGGGGGGGGGCTTAAATGCATTTTACTGGTACCAAATCTTCGCCCTAGATTCTGCTGTTGTAGAAGTACAAGAAATGTTCAGCTCGCATGGAGGCCATCTAACTAATGCAATGTATCATCATGGAGAAACACTCAGATCCAGTCCCAGTTTTATCCAAGGTACTCAAGGGTAGGTCTTAGGGCTAATTCTCTTTGTTACCTTCATAAATGACTTTCCAGATGATATAAAGTCTTCGGTTCGCCTGTTCACAGACTATTGTATCCTGTATAGGAACACTCATTCTTTGCAATATTACCTTATTTTGCAGGAAGATCTTGACAGTCTTGCATTTTGGGAGGCCGATTGGCAAATTAAGGTTAATGTTGCCAAATATCACTCTAGTAGAGTGACTTCATTACTCACACAAACAAATTCTTCACAGCTACACACTGCACCAGCAAACTTTGGGAAACATTCAGTCCGCATAGTATCTTGGCAAAACAATCACAGGGTGGGTGGATGCGCATGCGCACTCATTTCCCTTTGAGGCGGGATCTAGGTCTACACGCATGCACAGAGAGCCAGGCATGAGCTGCTCAACTGTTATTTCCTTCATACAGGAGAACCAACCAACCAACTAACCAATCAACCAACCAACAAAAAAACTCAACAACCGCCCTTCAGTTTCTCTATCTGCTTACGTTGGATAGGGGGCGCAGTGGCTCAGTGGTGGAGTGCTTGACTCCAGAGCGAGGGGTTGCGGGTTCGAGCCTCACCGGCGTCACTGCGTTGCGTCCTTGAGCAAGACACATTAATCCTAGTTTAGAACTGGTTTAACCCAGGAAGACCCGTCCCGTCATAACTTAAAAATTGTTCACTGGGACGTTAAGAATCAAATCAAACAAACAAAAGCTTACGTTGGCGAAATTCGATTATCCATATGACTGGTTGACTGGGGAGTACACAATCAATGTATATTACTGCTGGGGAGTATAAAGAACCGAGGTTTGCCGATTGAGAAACAAGAACGTAAACAAACGTAAGACTGGTCGTTTATATGTCAAAAACAACTTAATAGTCAACAAAACCTGTATATATTTCTCAAAATATATTAAGAAACAGTTTTAAGTTATTTTCAGCTGGTGCTGAAAGTCGATTTGATATTGTTTACAGGTTTAGCGGCAAAGTCATATATTTTCGCAGGTTAAGACAAGTACAAGCTTTCACAAAAAGCTTGGCATACGCTAAGCATGTATAAGATTGTTAGTCTGAACAAGACATGTTTTAAGCAACGGCCGTGTTGCTTTTTTGTGTGTGCGTTTACTAAATGGTATTGACAGGAACGACATGAAATGGGCCTCAATAACCCGAATGGACGAATCCGGGTCGTTTCGGCCGTGGGTCGTTTCGGCCGGGTCGTTTCGGCCTGGGTCGTTTCGGCCAAATTTTGGGGTGAGTCGATTCGGCCTATTTTGGTGGGTCGTTTCGGCCGTGAGTCGTTTCGGCCATGGGTCGTTTCGGCCCAGTGTGTGTGTGTGGGGGGGGGGGGGTACTCTCAATTTTTCTGCATACGTAGGCTTGGACCCAGCATCTACTGCTTACCCATTAAAAAATATCACGCATATCAGGCATTCCCAAATAAATATTTGAAATTTTGTGACCGCTTAAAAGATTCCCATTCTGTACCTTGCCTTAAGAAAAACCACTAAAATGTATAAAAATACCCCCTCCCCCCAAATAAGTCCAATAATGTAATGAGCTCCCAAAAGTATCCAAAATTTCTTCATACCCCCAAAACTATTCATTTTTTCTGACCCCCCACCCCCCCAAAAAAAAAACATATTGAATTTCAAAATTTTGAACCAAAAAAAATTGTCCAAGCCATATGTATGTATGAAAATATCGGAGTACCCCCCCCCCCCCCCCCCCCCCCCCCCCCCCCCTCCCCCACAACACACACACACCCGGACGTTTCGACCAGTTTGAATATGAATGCAAAGTACGTTACACTATCCACCACATTATAGGTTAATGGTAAAGTAATGTGAATAATCCACAATTTATTATTTGGGCCTTATCATGTTGTTCATCGCACATGCGTGATGTAATCATTTAAACATGCATGGGCAGCCATATAGTGAGACCGGATGCATATTTTTCGGCCCATATGTTATTCCAAGTCCCTATTTCGTGTGCAGGCAGCAATGACTCTGAAAAGATTGCACGTTTGTGCAGGCTAAGCTAAGCCTTTGTCGCTCGTTTATACGCATGCAGTATGACATGTACATGTACCATAAGGCTTGTAAACATAATAGCATATGGGCCATCCCATGTGACTTATCGCATATGTAGTAAGTCATCCTTTAAACATGAATGTGCAGCCATCCGATGGGGCCATGCCTGACCCCTAAACTTTGGTCCGTTTGCCTACTTTTGTACGCAAAAGCAGCAAAAGCTCTGAATAGGTTGGTATTATATGTATGGGTTTGGGTATGTATCATTTTTCAACTGTGTAGGATTCTTTTGAGACTGCAGCGCTACACAGGCTAGTCTGAGAACTTATCATTGTGAGCTGTGTCATTTATATTGGATAATATGGAGGGGGGTCGGGGTATATCGGGCCGAAACGACCCACCAAAATAGGCCGAAACGACTCACCCTAAAATCAGGCCGAAATGACCCAGCCGAAACGACCCACGGCCGAAACGACTCATGTCCGAAACGACCCGAAACCGAATGGACCACAGAATAGACCTCCAATTTTTAGCCTCGGATTACAGTCAAAACGTCCCCAAGTCAAAACGTCCCCGAATTGGTCAAAACGTCCCCAAAAATTGGTCAAAACGTCCCCATGGTAAAAAATGTTGGTCAAAACGTCCCCAAAATGATTTTTCTTTTCTATATTTTATGTAATCTTAGGCATCATCTGGGATGTTTGAATGAAACTGTTTTAGATAAAGTATTTTTTATCCAGATTCCATTCTGTTATTTCAGTAAAATAGCATTAAGAATACAGTTTTTCCGACAATGCTTCTATACACAATCCTTCAAATATTACATAGACATAGAGACATAGAAGATTTATTTAACGTCGAATATACATATAACAAGCAACATAAGCCCTGTAGGGCTTTTACTTCGACAAACAAATTTAAAGAGAATAAAATGTAGAGTATATCACAGAGCATGCACAGTAGTAAAATACATTACATTATTATATATTCACTCGCTTTTGATGATTTGCGTTGTGGTAATTATCAGACAATCACTATGATTGTAAGTTTGGAGCAGAACTTTATTTAATTTTGAACAAACATATGCATAACGTTTAAATCTAAATTTAGGTCTATGCAGTATACAAATCTCCTTTGCAACAGGCGCAAAATTTGCCTAGGGGAAATGCTTTTGGATAATAGGTGATTAACTCTATTAAAACGGGTGTCTATTACATGTATAATTGAACTGTTTGATAAAGACGTGTGAAAAACATGCAGCTCAGAAATGATGATAGTGACTCCTTAATTAGGAAACTTAATTAAGGAACTTCCTTAAGTGATATCCTATACATAGGATGTATACACATATCGCATGCAAGAACACATTATGTATCTGCTGTGTATTGTTGTGCATTTTACATCAGTGTTGTAAGTTGCAGTCGTCCGTCTATACTTCGGATGGGTGGAGGCATGCATTTACTTATCGATGGATAAAAGTCTATAATCCGTTATTTATCACGTACGTACGCATGTATATATGTCTTTCTGTTCGCATACACGGGTTTTCGGTGCAGTATCTTGTATGAATCTACACAGTACAGTATATCAGAATACAATTACCTGGTAAACCGCCAATTTTACCGCCAATTTTTTGAATACATTTGTGTGATAAGAAAAAAGGAAAATGTTAAATGATTAGGTTCTTATATGCGGGGGCTAAATTTTACAATGCCATGTTCGATAAAAATGTATTTAAACAAATTTAAAGTGGATATCTCACCCCTTCCCCAAAGATCACCTCCCAAGTGACGCGACCTTATGCTCGCGATGATCCATATGTACAAACTATAATGTAAAGTGCCTGCCTGCACGACGCTATTCGTCTTCTCTCTGCACTCTACATAGATACTTATCATCAAAATTTTAAAACAACATTTTCAATGAAACAAGCACCCTAAATGCAAAAGAACATTTTCTATGTAGAACAATTTTATTTGTTACTCTTGTCATAAAGTGATTAATAACCGCACCTATCAGATTGCACGGATGTGCAGTTTCATCTGGACCTTCATACATTTTTATGAAGCATATTTTGATATTATATACATTGTATTGAGCAAATAACAACGGCGAGGATCAGACTGCATGAATGCGCAGCCTGGGATGCGCCTATGTTGTTCGTATGCAACTAAGTTAGGTTTTCTCGCAATATGTCCCTCCAGTTATGAGTAAATGTATAATTATAATGTTATAAATGTGTATCTGATAAAAAAAAGTGAAATTTAAATAATGTACGTTTATATACATGGTATACTTGTGTTGTTATATCAGTTCACGTCGTCCTTGTGATGTTGGGTCTACCGTGACTAATTGCTCTTGCACTTTATTCATGGGTCACGGTATATAGTGTTAACTCTTTACATGCTGGTGTCCTATGCTGATATCATTTGCAAGTGACTTATACCCAGATCAGACCTGACATAATGGTGGGATTATCTGGACATTATGATGGTATTCCAAAAACAGTCCTTTACAAACGTTATTTTAAAAAAAGAAAAGCGGAAAACGAAATACGCGAAAAACTATAATTATGCTTTAACGTTGATCTATAGCATCATGGACATAAAATACCCTATCAAAACATCATTTCAAGCCTTCATACATTAGTACCAGTCACTAAAACAAACTTTTTTTGTTAGAATGCCATATTTCTTCGAAAAATTTCCGTTGAAAAATGGGGACGTTTTATGGGGACGTTTTGACCAATCTTTTTTTCGTGTTTGGGGACGTTTTGACCAATTCGGGGACGTTTTGACTAGGGGGCGTTTTGACTAGGGGACGTTTTGACTTGCACCCTTAGCCTCATATGCATATTTTAACTATATTTGACAAGAAATCTTAATTAATGTTGTAAAACATTAAATATCTTGGGTTGTCTAAACAAGGGGCCTGTTGCATAAACCCTCATTAAAGTTAGGCTGTCATTAGGGTTTAAGCTATCATTATATTTTACCAGTTCATTAGTTAGTTGGCATTATTTTTCTGTTGCATAAAGCAAATTTAATGTTAACTTAACTAATGACGACTTAAAGCTGGCATTAAGACAATTTCAAGTGCAAAGGCTCTAACGACGACTTCCAAGATAGTGGCGAATCACTTCCACGTAACTGACATCATTGTAAATTACTGTACTGTTACTGGCATATTTAACGAATATGGAACAAATTGTATGAGCTAGCTTTCATAGCATTACATAGTTTGTATGGAAAATATTACAAAGTTAACCAATGAAGAACTTAGTTAGAAGCTGTTGAGTGGGCCAAGGATTGGAACAAGGAGGCAGTCTGCATTTATAGTGGGTACCATGATCAGATACAACAGAGACTATAGACTAGGGCTGGCTAATCGAAGCCCAAATGCTAATTGATAATCGGTCCTTGAATTTCGGTATATAACCAATTAGTAATCGCTCAAACTTGACAGGGTCTCGGAACGTTTTGACAACTCTTGCATGGTCCATGACATTGATTTCCCCATCATTTCTCAAAACAACACTAAGTAGCACGGGTTATATATTCAAAAGAGATAATAGGTTTCAAATAAAAAGTTGTCATCCACTCTGTTGAAAGAAAATTGACTTGCTAATTAGCACAGTTGATAATTAAACTCGCAGTTGGCCATTGTTGTTGTCAACTTCATGTTGCGTGACATCATACAAAAGGAAGCCAAGTATGCATGGCATGAACACCTTTGTGTAAAATAAGATCGGCTGTAAACGTCGGTAAAATTAAAAGCTTCTAAACTCGAATTTAACCACGGAGACAAACAACTTTCATGCTAGATTATTCATCTGATGAAAAGGATCATTGACGGTTTGGGCCTTATACGCCTATTTTTCTGATTCACAGAACGCTGCTTTTGATCTTCTAGTGTGGTGCATGTAGTATCTGTGCAATAGGTGAATCTAATGGCAAGAGCAAGCTAGCAAAATATTTTCAAAATTCCTACGCACTCGAGAGTTATGGCGGGTAGAAAGGGGAGGGGGTCTGAAATTTCATGAAAATAAAAAGTGCTTTAAAAAGTGATTTCTGCATGTTTTCTTGATTTATTTGGTAGGCATGGTGATATCTATTGAAAATACCATATGCAGAGTATCAACGGATCACGATAATTGATGAAATTGTTTTAAAAACAAAATATGTTTTGTAATAAAATGATTTTGGGGAGATAATTTAGAAGTTACCTGTACATTTTTGACTACATGTACCGTAAATAATACAAAAATGAAAGCTCAACACAAAATATAAATATTTTTGAAGGAAAGAAAGTGTCCCATTTAGCATTGGAAAGTAAAACTGATTCTAACTAGATCCTTTGAATATTACTTTTGCTTTGTTTAAAGGGCATAACATGTTAAATGTTTTTAAAGTGTCCGAATATTTATAGTATATATATACATGTATATCCCTATATGAGACAATATATTGAACACTAAAGTATTTACCTGTTATAACTCTTTGCATGCCAGTAGATAATTTTGTTGTCTGCCAATAGCTTTTTGCAAACAGTTTGGACCCAGATGAAGACCAACAGAATATCGGTCTTGATCTGGATCCAATCTGTTTGATACTCCGATGGTGGTCCTGGGTGGTTTATTGTTAAAACCTTAATTTTGAAGAAAGTCAGCAGACGAAAATAAAAACATGAACAATTCCCTAGCATGCAATTAGATAAGTACAGGACGTTTGCAAAAGAATGTGTCATTTAATAACAGTGAGATTTTTTTTTTTATGAAAAAATACATTAAACCTTGCTAATTCTACTTTTAATCTTTAAGTACTAGCACAGAATACAAAGCAATTTAGGAGGTTGGTTCTAGAGAATTTCTTTACTGTCAGTAATTTCTTATTTGGTAGAAAAAGCATTTTATGGGCTTAGGCCCCTGGTTTTTGGGCTGCTGAACATCTTTCCCCCCCCCCGTGTGCCAGCAAGCCACTTCCATACAATGTGTAAAATACGGTAACACATATACATGCCAAAGCTTTTGCTGGCACACGGGGGGGAATGATATTTTAAAAAATGTTTTCGGATTTCTATATATTATAATGTAAAACTGATTGTTCTACCCAAAATTTTACATCTTTGAAGCATTTAATATCGAAAACGGATTTCACAGCCATAAAGTACTCAGGTCAGGGTAGCCTTAAGGTGAAGAAAGGGACGATTGACAAACTTTTATTTTTACTGAAAACCATAGGCATTTACCCATAGCAAGTGTCAATGATCCTTTGTGATTTGGTACTACTTTAAAACAGAGAAGCGCAAGTATAACTTTTTCTAACAATCAGTTTTCTAACAATCAGTTGCTGTAACGAAGTAGTAAAACATTATACTCTGCAGGCTGCAGAGTGCAATGTTTTACTACTTTGTTACAGCAATTTATACACATCTACTGTTTAAGACAATGAACTTCCGGTCCAAACAAAACATCACACGAGGCAATTACGCTTGGATTTTAATTGAATAAATAAACAGAACATCCATTAAAAGTAACAGATTTTTTAATTTTTATACCGATATTCGTTTTTCTTTTGTATATTGACCGATTAACCGATATTTCGATTAATCGTGCCAGCCCTACTTTAGACCATAGGGAGTTGGCACATAGGGTGAAAACACATAAAAAGTCTAGAATATGTAAGTTCTGATGAAGATAGCTGATCAAAATTCACACTGTTTTCATCCACATGATGGATGCAGGACTTAAGTTTACTGTTAAGAGTGTGTACCAGAAAAATAATTTTTCAGCCAAATCATATGTTGTGGGTACTCAAAAGAACCGTCTCAATGAGATGGTTCTTTTGAGCACCCTAATTATATGCTAAAAATTATGGGTAAGAAAATATTTAAAATTTTACGCTGAAAATTTTTGTTTATCTAAACCTCTGGGATGGCGCCACTGGATTGACTGGAAGTCAGAAGAACATATAATGCAAACATCTGAAAGAGTACTCAGTGTATAATCAAAATTTATTTGTCTTTTTTTCTCAACCAAAACATATGTTGCAGATACTCAAAAGAACCATCTCAATGAGCACCCAAAACAAATGTTAAAAATGATGAATAATAAAATATTCACAATTTTATGCTCAAATTTTTGTTTATCTGACCTATGGGAGCATGTGTGCTTATTATGTAAAATTTGGTACACACATGTATGCATACATGCCATATCTCACACTGAGATAAAATCTCACAGAATTTGACCCTTCTGAAAGCCGATTCCCATAAGATATTCAAATCTTACAGAATTTTAGGACCATCTAAAAGCACATTTTATAAAGAAATATTCATAAATCACACTGTATTGTGTTTATCACAAGGTTCTTACATTAAAATAAAAGCTTTTTGGTTATTTTGGGGGATTTCCAAAGTGATTTTTGTTAAAATCTCACAGAATTTTATAAAATCTCCCTTAAAATTTTGGTTTATCTCACAGATTTGAGTCCATAGTTCATGTCATGTATGTGTATGTATGTAGCATGGTACCCTACTTATTTTGGATTATTTCCTTATGTAGGTTATGGATCAGGAGACAGCCAGAGTTTTGTTCAGAGAAGGAGGAACCTTGTTGTTCTTAGACATGCCAGAGGGATCAGAATTTGGTATTGATTATAATTCTTGGACTGTGGGGCCAAAGTTCCGAGGTGTAAAGATGATTCCTCCAGGAATTCACTATATCTATTACAGGTATAAAATCTTTGCATTCTGGGTAATTGTTCATGCTTTTGTTGTTTTTCAAAGAAGTCTTTCTGGAAGATTTATCAAATTATCAAACGGTTTGGATTCAGATTGGGACAGAATTACTGTCTTCAGGACTTTAGTTAAGAGTATGTAACGAAAATTTAATTTTCTTATTTCTCAACCAAAACATATGTTGTGGGTACTCAAAAGAACTGTCTCAATGAGACAGTTCTTTTGAGCACCCAAAACCTATGTTAAAACTGATGGGTAAGAAAATATTTACATTTCTAGGCTGAAAATTTTTGTTTATCTAAACCTGTGTGTCTTGGTCCCAGCTGTTTGCAAAGCCACTAGCAAGGAGAGGGTTAAAAGATTTTTTCAAAAAAAATCCATCAAGGATAGCCTCTTAATGTCAAATGAAAAAAGCAACAGTTGGATTAGGATCAGGCCTAACAATTTGTTGAGCCTGACCTGAGTCCAAACAGAATGCATTTCTGATGCGCTAATTCTTTGCATACTGAGTAAAAATGTGTGATGCATTTCTTAGGAAATGATTGAATGAATAATCTTATATACTATACATTGTATTTCTCCAAATTTTTATCAATTATTAAATTGCATGTATTTACAAGCAAAGATGAAAACAGTATGGGTCCTGATCAGGTAGGGAGCTGGCTGATCTTGATCTGCAGTGTTTTGAAGAAAAGATAAACCCAGGTTCAGCATGAAAGTAGTAAACATTCACCAATTGTTATGTACAGTAGATTCAAAGATACACGATAATTGTTGTAAACAAAAATATAAACTAATTCAGGTAATGGGTACTTAATAAAGGAGTGTACCATTTACTGCTGTATAATATACACCATAATTTACCTGTTTCTATAAAAAAAAATAGCATACTCCTATTCTCATGCATCTTTGAATCTACTGTATGTATGCACATGTATATTTGATTTCAAAGAGGTATTGTAGTATAAACACAGCTCAGACTGCTCCACCAATGATAGCACCCATCATCACATTGATCGAAATTTATATAATTACTATATTTTCCTTTGATTGCCAGCTCCAGGAGTGGATCAGGTGACACGGCACCAAGAACAGGGTTCTTCTATGACTTCAAACAGAGGGAACTTCTTGTCAGAAAATGGGATAAATACAATGAAGGTTAGTTAACTCTTTGTATACAAATGGATTCTTCTTTCTGGTTTGATACAATAAACTTGGGATAGTTCATTGTATATGTCTAAGGTGTCTGGTTATAATTTTCAAAAAAATATTGTATTTTTTTGTCTGAAATTCTATTTTACCATTACAGTGTAGACCCTGATGAAATTCCGCATCATACGGCATTTCATCTGGGTCTTCACTGTTTATAAAAGTACCTGTTTAGAGGTTTCCCGAATACAAAGGGTTAAACAAGTCTCAAGATAAAAATGCATAATTGAAAATTATATTTCTTATTACTCAACCAAAAAATATGTTGTGGATAATTGACAGAACCCCCTCAATGAGACGGTTCTTGTGGGCACCAAAAACACATGTTTGAACTGAAAGAATGTGAGAAAATAACAGTTTTATGCAGAAACATTTTGCTCAACTGAACCTTTGATTGATTAACCATTATTGTGTACTTGACTCTTCTACCATAAATGTTCCCAAGTTCACCAAAAGATCGTGCACTACTTCATCACTTTTTTCAATGAAAGTTAATTTATTTCATGTGTTTATCAAACATTGAAAATGGTTGTGCAGAGATGATAAACCAGTGTTATAAGCGGCTGTGTAGGGATAAACGTTGCTTTCAACAACTTTTCAGTTTCCACAAAGATCAGTAAGCTTATTCCACCGTCTTCAGTAGTTAACTCTTTGCACGCTGGGTAATTTTTCATGATTTCAACTCCGGGATAATGTTGGGATGGGCCCAAACCATATTTTGAAAAAACTATAAATGTTAAGCCAAAAGGGACTTTATTTTTGGTTGGGCTTCATATGTAAGCTATTCAAATACATCATTAGTTTTGCTCTGACATGCATATTAAGGATTCTTTGGTCCATCAAATTTTCCAGAGGGCTCATCAAAATTTCAAATGGCCATTAAAATTGTTAAATATGCATGTATTTGAATGGAAAATTGGCCATTGGCCCATTTATAGGGCCACTAGTACCACTTGTCATTTTTGACAAAATGAAATCAAGCCAGCCAGTCTGGACTAGCTGTCTGCTCTCTCATCTGCTTACGGTATGTTCTTATGTAGCCAAAATTGTAAACAATATGGACCCAGATCAGACTGCTCCCTTATTTATTGGTTTCTCCTGCCCCATTGGTGTTAATCTCTTACAGATGTTAAGTCTGGTGAAGTGAGTGATGAAGAGAGGGAAAGATACAGTTCTAACATGAAAGAACTCGACCAGTTCCTTGGACCATACCCCTATGATAAGTATGTTCAATAATGTGCCTTATGTTTTATTTCAACCATATAAGACCAAATAAAAAAAAATACCTGTGTTTAGGGCAACCTGACTCAACCTAAATTTACTGGTGAAACCTAGAATTTTTTTCAAGTTTTCTGGAAAAAATATAATTATATGCATTTTGAAAGGTGAAATGCCTTTCAAAATGCATAACAGTATTTGTCAAGTAATTAATTAATCAAAAGTATGTGTGCCTACCCTACCTAGAATTTTCAGACCCGTCTTAGCAAACACACTTATTTTTTAATCAGCCTAATCTAGTTTTTATGATACATTTAAATAGGGTAAATTGCCAAAATAAAGAAAAAAATCAATGGTCTAGATAAGCTAACTTTTTGGGTTTGATATTTTAATTATTTTCCCATCCATCAGTTTAAACATATGTTTTGGGTGCTTAAAAGAACTGTCTCATCTGTCTCATTGAGATTGTTCTTTTGATGATGATCTAGTTTTATGAGCCATTCAAATAGGAAAATCCTCAAAATATAGAAGAAAAAAAAAACAGTCATTGAGTTGATCATGTCTATCAATGTCATAGCATGTGGGCGGAGGTGGTTTGGAATGAATGAGTAAAGCATAGAATGGATTGGGCCGACCCTCAAAATGGCTATTAGTGAAAGAGGGCATCATCGGGGCAAACTAAACAATGGACCAAAATTAATATTTTCTTATCCATAAGTTTTAACATGTTTTGGGTGCTCAAAAGAACCCTTTCATTGTATTGAGATCTTTTGGAACCCAGAGCATATGTTTTGGTTGAGAAATAAGAAACTTAATTTCTCACTCTTATCTAGAGCCCTCAAACAAAAAAACTTGAACTAACAACAGAACCACAAAAGCCGAAAAAAGGAATATAATCATGTCAAACAGTCATTTTTGTTTTTGTAGCTATAAAAAGTGGGTTTCTATGACAACGTATCTGACTCGAGATCTGCTGCAGGAGTTACAGCCCTTGTGTGGTACGATCACCTCAGTGACACAGTTTGAATCAAAGTGTAGCAATAGTAAGTCGAGAAGAGAAGAGGCAGAGATAAACAAAAACACAAATGAAAAGGTACACTCTATTAATTTTTGTTATACAGTAAAACCTTAAAGGGGACATATTAAAGTTCTAAATCCAGTAAAATGTGGAAGAAAATGGTACTAAGAGCTAAGCATATCAATTTTTGTGGTAAAAAAATAAGAATATCTTCGTTAATTAGACCGTTGATTAATTGGTGATGATAATTTATTTACCGGCTTATCTCCCTTGATTTCTGTAGCGGCGAGTCACTTCCCTTGGATTTGTGACGTCACAAGGGCAGTTCATACGATGACTGTGTATTGCCTGTATTGTCGCAGTGAATAATGCAGCACAGATATCGCCCTTGATAGCGATTTAAATGATGTTTCGGGGTAGACATTGACGAGTCTGGACAAATAGGCTACTGTAACACACTTATCAATATTCCAACGAGTTCCTCGAAAGTTGAAGACCCGTTGAAAACATATCGTAGGCTCACATCGGCAGCCGCCTATAGGGCCTAATAAAATTGTATGTCTTTGTTAATCAACCCCATTTTATATCGATTCTAGATCTACTATCTGTCTACATGACAAAATGCTCAAGTTTATCAAAAACAAAAAAAAAACGGGTGACGCTGTCGTATCACACCGGCATGCGACAATAGCGAACGCATTGATTAAAACTTGATCGGCGACAATAACAACGTTTTCTACTTTCAAACGATGATCGTGTTCCGCAAAATATATTGTTATCGATTGCAAAATATGTAATTTTGCGATCAAAAACGATATTTTGACTGTCGGAAACGCAGTTTTGCGTTTTTTTTAAGAATTAGGAATCAGGATCGCCGGGCTATGCACGAGCATACTCAGTAAGTTCACTGACTGTTGAATTTATGATTATCTGTTATGTCGCATTAGTTTTTCTTTCTTTCTATTTTTGACCACTTGCCCATTGGAATCAATTTACGCATTTCTTGAGACAAGACGCTTCCATTGAGCCCATTTAGCAAGCTCATGCGATTTCATTCTTGCAGAGCTTGCGAACATGCAGTATCGAAAGGGCCTCCACCAACAATATAGACATAAAGTAGAGACCCATCCAGTATCCAAGATCGGGTCACTGTCGGCCCAATACTATATGCTTACTGACGGCATCGATGACGACTCAGGCCCCTAGCCCCGCTAGATGGCTGCGCAACCATGTATGAAGGATTCCTTTACGAATACCAAAATGTTGTGGCTTTGGGCGCATGTCGACCCGAGGATTGTACATGAAGATTGACAACCTATTGATTTTAGTTGCTGTTTCTGCACATGGCCCAGGAATTCTACATGACAAAATGCATGTCATATCTGGAAGGGGAGATAGACTCGCCATTTAGTCACCGAAATCAAAGAGCATATTGCGTGAGCATCTGCGAAGTTCAAATCCTGATGCAACACAGATCCCGTTTTTTTTATATTTCTATAAGAATATAAACTATTTATGCGTTCATTGGAAGCATCTCGCGAGACGCTTTCAATGAACACAGAAAAGGCGAGCTTATGAGATTTTAGTACCACCAATAAAGTCTAAAACACGTATCTGCGCACAGTCTTGACAGTCTCTGCCACTCTCACACACAGATAAATTAGGAGCATAGTCGGTGATGAATAAGCAGATGGCTGCGCATGCATGTATAAATAATGTCTAAAATTATGCGGTATGTGCAAACATTCACGAGTCGGCTTTGCTCTCTCTCTCTCTCTCTCTCTCTCTCTCTCTCTCTCTCTCTCTCTCTCTTCCAATTAACTGATGCCGTAATGAACACTCACCTCAACGAGATAGCCTACATTATCTTGGTGCGTCATGCATGAATATTTTAATTTTCAGTGAATAAACATGGGCGGACCCAGAGGAGGGACAGGGGGTCCGGACCCCCCTGAATAAAATCACAAAAATATAGGGTTTCTTAGCAATACTGGTCTGGATCCCTTGAAAAATCACAAGGCTACAAAGCCAACATTCACGGTTGAGCCATAATCGGCACGCCAGCGAAACGCTGTTTCGCTGGCGGGACGATGATGGCCCGCTTATCGTGGTATTTGGATCCTCTGTCCCCTAATCAACTGAAATGTTTATAAAACAAGAAGTCAAATTTGGACCCCCTATGACAAAACGTTCTGGATCCGCGCATGTTAAAGACTGGGCAATTTTAGAGCCCTATGTACAGACTGATGAATCCCGAATGGAGTTTAACCCACAATGCAAAATTCGTTAGGGAGCGCAGTGACTTAATGGTAGAGTGCTTGACTCGAGATCGAAGGGTTACGGGCTCGAGCCTCACCGGCGGCACTGCTGCGGTGTATGTCCTTGAGCAAGAGCCATTAATCTCTTCTAAGTACTGTTTCAACCCAGGAAGACCAAACTGACATGAATCAAAATCGCAAAGAATCAATTCAAATAAACAAAATTCGTTTAACCTATACGCAACGGAGGACTGAAATAATATTTATGACTCATTTCATTGCAAAATTAAACTGCCGTTTTTATTGCTTGAATTGACGATAGCTCAATGTTCAGGTTTACAAATGCTTCCACGACTGTTTCGTGCGCATAGACGCGTAATCGTTTGAATTGTCTTGGAGATTTCCATTTTCTCTGAGCCGCTAAAAATTAAATAGATTATCGTAGGGCATTCAATTCACTAAAACACAAAAAAAATCTATCCACAATTTCATTGAGAGCAGACCCACTGATCAGAATACGTATTGCAGTGATATTTGCAACGCATAAACCCTTCTTTATCCGAGAATATTAAATAAAATATCGGAATCCAACACGATTCTATACTAACAGTCCTTCATAAACTGCCTCTGTGACGTCATCAGGACACTCCGATAGCAAAGGGAAGTAACTAATTCAAGGGAAGTAAGCGAGTCGATATTTTATTGACAAAGCGCACAAGCTTAAAGAAAATGACGATAATACTCATTTTATCACTTACCATTGTGGAAAATGATCTGGGTTCTTAATAAATACATAAAATCCGACATATAAAAGGAATTTGCAATTAAGAATGAAAAACCTTGATATGTCCCCTTTAAGCGGCCACTCAAAAAAGACCAAAACATTGGTTATCAAAACCGATTATTGCTTAATGCAGGTCAAAGGGAGCATTCTGCAATACTTTCGACCTTCATTAAGTTACCATTTACCATTAAGACCTTTGTTTTGTCTATTTTCAAGTGGCCGCTTAAGACAGGTTTTACTGTACTTCAGCAAATTCTTGGGATTCATGGAGGAGTGTCGTGGTATAGTATTAGACTTGGGATCGAAGGATGGCCTGTTCGAGGCTCAGTGGAAGCACTGTGTTATGTCCTTGAGCAAGGCACTTTACCCTCTGCTTAGAAATGGCCCAACCCAAGGATACTGACATAACTGATGATTTTTTGACTGGGACATAAAGCATCTGCACAAGCAAAATCATGGGTTTTTGTACTTTTCGCTCACGACAGGCACCATCATGACCTGTCTTTATCACATGATAATGCCAGCTTGTGCTACTATCACAGAAAAGGGACTTGCATGTTTTAGCCAGTTATGAAAAATATCAGCACTATATCAAAGTATATAGAGGGTATAAATTTTTTTGAGGTGAATATCAAATATATTTCATCGAGTGTGTTGAAAACATCAGAATTTACACGAGTGCGTAGCACGAGTTAAAATTTTGATGTTTTCAATTCACGTGATAGCATATATTGGGTATTTACTGAAAAAAAAAGTAAATTTTCTTTTTATTTTATACTTTTTAGAAGATTTATGATTAATCAATTAACCATGCTTCAAGCCGAATCACAATAATACAAAAGAAGACAAAGGAGTATTTGTGGCAGATTACCTGGATCAAGGGACTTACAGATAACAAGAAATTCATTCAGCATCAAAGTGCGAGACAAGTGACGTCATAAGTGACGTCATTAATGTTTGATGATGTAACGTAACATAGCTTACATGCATTGCCTCACTCACTGAAGTGGGAGGTGCTGACAACAACCCTTCTTGAATCAGCGGAAGGAGGAGCATGGCCGCAGAAATAATTTCATTATCAATCTCCGCAAAAGTATGGGACCGGGCCGGGATCAAACTCCAGACCCCTGGATCTGCAGTCAGACTCGTTACAGACTGCGCTATGCACATTCACAGTCTGATCAGTCTGAAGAAACATACCCTTTTATCTAGCCATAGAGCACCCACTGAAGACACTGATCAGACTGCATTGATGCGCAGTCTGATCTGAGTCTTCGATGGGGGCACATGCCAACTTGTACATTTTGCTTGGCACTGGCTCAAATGATCTGTTTCGTTTGTTTGATTCTTTATGTCCCAGTCAACAAATTCTCAGCTTTTTCGGGATGGGTCTTCCTATATTGAACCAGTACTAAGCAAGGATTAATGTGTCTTGCTCAAGGACCACAACACAGTGACGCAAGTGAGTCAAGCACTCTACCACTGAGACACAGCACTCCAACAAATGATCTGGAAAGAGTTTTAATCGAGACTGGATCCTTTTTTCTTTGTAGTAGCTTTTATGTAATGTGAGTGTCTGTCAGAAGGTGCTTTGTTTGAAATACTTCTAAAATCTGAAATATCAACACCTTCTTCACTCATAAAACTGCTGCAAATTTATTATTGCTTTTGTTTAAAATGATCTTAACATATTTTTAGCAGGAAACAACGGGATCAGAGAGCAGATCTTCAGAACCAAAGTTACCCCATCTAGACATAATCCCAGGCACAGAAATACGCTTCTCTAAAATCCCACGATGTTATCCAGAGGGAGCTACACCTGCCGAAGTTACTAAATATAACATGGACTCAACATTTGCCTTACAAACACTGGTGAACACAACATACAACAAGAAAGAAAATTCACTTCTTGGAGAAATTCAATTTTCTTTTATCTGTTTTCTGATTGGTCAAGTGTATGATGCTTTTGACCAATGGAAGAAGTTGATACATTTAATGTGTAGCAGCCTTGAAGCTTTGAACAAGTATACAGATTTGTATATGAATTTTATTTCAATGTTACATTTTCATGTGCAAGAAATCCCTGAAGATTTTTTTGTAGACATTGTCTCCACAAATAACTTTCTAACATCGACCCTGCAAGAGTTTTTCTCGAATCTTGAGGAAGGAAATGGAGAGAGTAAGTTGAAACAGAGAGGACTCAAGTTCCGAGATCATCTCACCAGAAAATTTAAATGGGATTTCACCACGGAACCAGATGAATATGCTCCAGTGATAGTTGAAACAACTTGATGTTTTCCTTCTTAAAATAAAAGTAAATTTTTCATGGCTTTAATTACCCAGAAATTAAGGTAAATATATATACTTAACGCCAGTGAAAAGTTACCAGTAAATCACATACACTTAACACAGAACAGTATTTAGTCCATTCTGAACGAAGAACGGCGTATACTTCAACACTCAATTTTATGGAACAGAGTCCCATCCATTACCACTATGGAAAACGATAGCTATCACACCCGAATGCATCATAATCATTCCTTGATGGACCCCTGTAGTTTCCATTGCATTGTATAGGAAAATGCAAAGTTTTGGTGCTACCTTAAAATTTGATCCTCATTTTTCGCGTTTAATGGGATTACCTAAACCATTTTGGTGGCGTTTTCAATGAAAATGTCTAGGGCATGTCCTGGCATGTTGTCTTCTGAAAATGATGATTTCAAATTCTTAAAAACTGCAAAAAACATAATTTGCACGTGCATCATAATTCAAGGGCTCGTGTGACTGTTTTATCTCTCCAAACCAGCTTGGCGTTGACCAAAAACATGAAGGTAATAGTAGCCAAAGAGCTGTATTACATATTTTCCGAAATATCATAATTTCGATACTGGTAACTTTTCATTGACGCTGAGTATAGAAAATGAGCCTGCCGATGAGGCATTGGTACTAAACTTATAACCTATTGTATATGCTTAGACCCCAAGGTTTTAAAATTGGCATGGTTTGGCAGTAAAATAAACCTACAACGCATCAAAATACATTTCAACGCAACTCCTCGTTTACAAAGTGGTGAAAGAGTACATTTTCTACTCCCATAATCCTAGCTACCATAAGAACAGAGAAACACACTTTAGTATTTTACTGGACGTAAAATTCTGACAAATTCAATGGAGTGTGAAATGTAGGTCAAGGATACCCGGTCAAGGTGAGTGCTTGTAGAGTATGTCAGGGACAATTACTATGCAAGGTATCATAATCCTAGCTGTCATAAGTACAGAAAAACACACTACTATTTTACTCTGCCTAAAATTCTGACAAAGTCAATGGAGTGTGACATGTAGGTCAAGGGTACCGGGTCAAGGTGCATGCTTGTTGAGTAAGTCGAGAACATGTTAATTTGCAAGGTTTCATCATCCTAGCTACCATAAGTAGAGAAAAAAAACTTTTAGTATTTTACTCAGTCATGACAGTCAATGGAGCGTGAAATGTAGGTCATAGGTACTGGGTCAAGGTGCATGCTTGTAGAGCATGTCAAAAAGAATTACTATGCAAGGTCTTGTAAGAGAAATTTCGGAAATTTAAAGTACCCATTAAGGGTCCATTCGTGAGTATGGAATGATGGACAGACGGACAGAAACCCAAGGTTTTAGATGATTTTTACGGTTTATGGGCGTGGCACCTTCATGTGACCAAGACCATTTGCACAATTTTTGCTCTCCAAGCAAAAGGTGCCTCCATATGAAAGTTGAATTTGTCCAGTGGTTTCAAAGAAAGGGTTTAAAGATGTTGACAGACAACAAACATCCTCTTCTGCCATTTGTAAGCTATTAAGTTCACCCACGAGCCACAAGCTCAGGTGAGCTAAAACAGTTATGATATGTAGGGCTTTAGAAGGTCAAGCAAATCTTGAGCACACCGGGTAGGCGGCAATCGAAAACGCCAAACCTATCGAGGAACGTAGATCAAAAATCATTAGAAACAGAGTTTTCGATTGTCATTTGTCACCAATGTGGCGACAAATGGCAATCAAAAACACTGTTTCTATCGATTTTTGATCCGCGTATGTCCATTGTTGATATCATTTTCGATTGCCGCCTACCCGGTGTGTTGAGGTAGGATTAAAAAGAAAACATAATGTCAAGAAAAAGTAATATATTTATATTTAGTGGTTTCTTTTTTTAAGCTGACATGAGTTTTAACAAAAAATATTTCTATATGTCTACATACAACAGTTTTCATAACATTTTTCAAAACATTAAGTTAGTAATAATTCTGTCATATCTACGATAAACTGAACTTAAACGGGATAAAATGACCAGCATTAAATAAACTATGTGGGCCTGACATTAACAAATGTTTATACCCTTTACTCCATAGGCTATTTTTAGATCATGATGTCATTTTCTATTTTTAGACAACATTGAAAAAATTTAAGTTAAGTTTTGAATACTTTTGAAAATATCATGGAAAATGGAGCATTTGCTCATAAAGAGAAAATGCTCCAGTTTCCATGATATTTTCAAATATATGATATTTCAAAGGCGTCAAAAGGCGTTGTTATGGAGTAAAGGGTTAAGTGAGCAGCACAATTACACAGGACCGGTGTTCACATTTTTATCAGTTGTACGAGTTATATGGAGGTGATCAGTAGATTGATCATTTTCATTATTTCCCAACAAGCCTCTAGATAAACAAAATATTGGGGTGAAAATTGTTATTTTCTTATCCATAAGTATAAACATTTGTGTTAGTTACTCAAAAGAACTGTCTCATTGAGACGGTTCTTTTGAGTACCCACAACATATGCTTTGGTTGAGAAATAGGAAAATTAATTTTTGATTGCACACTCTTACCATATCTGGAAGCCTGCCCTAATTAAGTTATTGTAGGTACCCATTAAGTACATACAATAAGTCTTTCAAAAATCACAAATAAAAACAAACTGTTTTGCACTCAATGTTTCCCAAATATAATTTGACTTAAGTATAGTGTCATGATTTGAGTAATTGAGTCTTATATTTTTAAACAATTTATATTTAAAAAACGCGCAGTGGCTCAGTGGTAGAGTGCTTGACTCGAGACCGAGGGGCCGCGGGTTCGAGCCTCACCGGCTTCACTGCGTTGTGGTCCTTGAGAAAGACACATTTGTCCTAGCTTAGTACTGGTTCAACCCAGGAAGACCCGTCCCTGTTTAACTGAAAGATTGTTGATGGGACGTAAAGAATCAAATCAAACAAACAAACAAACAAAGTTTGAAAACAAAGTTCAAAGAGAGAACAAATTTCGCAGTTCACTTTTCTCCATATTAGAATGATTTGAAGAAAACATTAGTATTCCACTGTCCAACTAAATAGCTAGCACAAGATTTTTTAATGTATATATTATAGAATTTATCTTCTTTTCTTAAAACAGACTGCACTGGAACTATTTGTTTGCTTCCTTCAATTAATTAGTCATTAATAACTAGTACGGATTAGTCCAGATCATCAACAGATTTTAAAATGAATTCACCATTAAACACTTTGTTCAGCTAACGATATAATGAATTTTTGAAGGATGTTCTAGAAAAAAGCACTGTAATACAGCCGACTGACTCAAATTTCCTTCACATCATATGGGCCTCAACACCAGAAAACCTGTCTTCAGGGGGTTTGGGAATAACAAAGGAACAGTCAAGCCTGTGCATCTGCCCAGATTGATCAGCACCTTTGTTTTTCACTTATAGGAAAGTATCATATCTAAATTTGCTACATGCGGAATTTCAATATTCTAGCTGGTCTGTATATGAGGAGACTTGTTTGAATGTCCCTTTGTCAGAAACCCCCCAAGACAGGTTTTGTCAAGTTGCAGCACATACAATGCAATTTTTATACCCGCTTTTTCTATCTGTCCGTGTGTGCCTGAGTGCGTCCCTCCCTCACATTTCTTGTAAATGTATCTCCTCCTAAACCGTTAGACGTAGCAACTTCAAACTTTGTACCCAGATAGGTCACATGATGTAGAAGGTACTGGGCAACATTTCATGTGACCCCTAGGTCAAGGTCAGATAACATATTTCTTGTAAATGCATTTCCTCCTAAACCGCTAGACATAGCAACTTCAAACTTTGTACCTGATAAGGTCACATGAAGTAGAGGGTACTGGGCAACATTTTGTATGACCTTGGCCTAGGCCTTGACCCCTTGGTCAAGGTCATAGGTCAAATATTATATTTTCTTGTAAATGCATCTCCTCCTTTACCCTTAGACGTAGCATCTTCAAACTTTGTACTTGATTAGGTCACATGAAGTAGAGGGTACTGAGCAACATTTTGTGTGACCTTGACCTAGGGGTCAAGGTTAAATAATGTATTTTTTGTAAATGCATCTCCTACTTAACCGTTAGACGTAGCAACTTTTAACTTTGAATCTGATTAGGTCACATAATGTAGAGGGTACTGGGCAATATCTTGTGTGACCTTAACCCCAAGGTTAATATATTTTATGTAAATGCGTCTACTCCTTAACCGTTACATGATGTAGAGGGTGCTGGGCAATATCTAGTGTGACCTTAATGCCAAGGTCAAGGTCAAAGAATGTTTTTTCGATTAAATGCATCCCCTTAACCGTTTGACATAGCCACGTCAAACTTCCAAGGTCCATGAGTCACATGATGTGAAGGATACTCTGCAACATTTTGTGTAAACATGACCCAAGGTCAAGGTCAAAAGTGAAAATGCGGGTATTTGCGATGGTGTACCATCAATTGCATTCTAGTTGTTTTATTTTTTTAATTTTCCTGTCATTGGAGACTAAATGGGTGAAAGTTAAACATTTCCAAAATCCAGAACTTTAGAAGATCCAATCTCAAAACTTGCATTTGCTAGTTTGTTTAAGTTCATGCTATACATCAGTCGTCACTTTTTCAGTTGTGTCAAGACATTTCCTGGGTTGGACCAGTACTAATAGGCAGAGGATAAAGCGTCTTGCTCAAGGAAGTCAGCCTCAAAATCCTGAATTCAAGAATAATCCTGAAAACTTTCACCCATAAGTCTATTGTTTAAGAAATTACAGTAAACTTTCTAAATGACAGCTATAGGAAACCAATTTTTGGCTTGAAATAACAATTGAAAACAGTATTTAAGATTAGCAGTGGTGAATCTTTATGGGTTCGGAAGATTGACTCCCAAACCCAGCTGGATTCAACAAGTTTAATGTCTGTAGAAAGCCAACATGTTTTAAACGGAACAAAACACGGCCCAGTATTTTAGTATTAAGTCAGATATTAATAACTATTTACATATGTACAGACTATATTACACGGATCATCAACAAGATTATTTGTATATATTACATTAAATAAAACCGAATACAATAAACAATAACAATATTAATTATGTGTGATAAAAATATACACTTTTTACCATGCCTTCAGATAAGAAAGCGTAACCATAAATTGATTTTTGTTTTTATTTCTCAACCAAAACATATGTTGTGGGTGCTCAAAAGAACTGTCTCAATGAGACGGTTCTTTTGAGCACCCAAAACACATGGTTATACTGATGGATAAGAAAATGATAGAACAAATGAAAAAAGTCAATAAGCAATGCTTATTAGATACCCCCCGCACAGTAAGAGTCAGTGAAAAAACTTGGCAAGTTATAGTTCGAACAAGAAGACCTTAGTTTTGATAAGAAGATTTCAGTAGAATCTGTGCAAACAAAAATTATAAACTCCTTCATGCATATGTTCAATGTGTCTACATTGTATCCGCAAAGTATCAAATTGCTCCATCAAAAGCTGTAGTAGGAGTTGATCGGCCCATAAAGGCACTATCCATGCATATACAAAAGCCATATAAGGGAATAATTGTCTAAGTTCTCACAGTTGTCATTTTGTCAAAATTATTTTTTGTGAACCAAACTCCTTCATGCATATGTTCAATGTGTTTAAATTGTATAGGCAAAGTCTCAAATTGTTCCATCAAAAGCTGTGGTAGGAGTTGATCGGCCCATGAAGGCACCATCTATGCATATACAAAAGCCTTATTAGGGAGAATCGTCTAAGTTCTCACAGCTGTCATTTTGTCAAAAAATATTTTTTCTAAACCAAACTTCTTCATGCATATGTTAGATGTGTCTACATTGTATAGGCAAAGTATCAAAATGCTCCGTAAAAAGCTGTGGTAAAAGTTGATCGGCCCATAAAGGCACTGTCAATGCATATACAAACACCTAATTAGGGAAAAATTGTCTAAGTTCTCACAGCTGTCATTTTGTCAAAAATTATCTTTTCTGAACTAAACTCCTTCATGCATATGTTCAATGTGTCTACATTGTATAGGAAAAGTATCAAATTGTTCCATCGAAAGCTGTGGTAGGAGTTGATTGGCCCGTATATGGCCTATAAAAGCATAAGCACAAAGCACTATATTAAAAGCCATTTAGAACTACAAAGGGAAATAACTCTAATAGAATTGGCCCCTAGCCCTTACTTTTTTGTCTCAAATATTTGTCTTGCATATATGAACATGTTTGCAAGGTTTGATGAAAATCCAGCAATGACTCTTCGAGTTATTAAGGAAACAAAGCGTTACGGACGGACGGACGGACGGACAACGTGAAAACAGTATACCCCCTACAAACAAAGTTTGCGGGGGGTATAATAAATAAAATGATAGCAATTTTTTGCCTATCTGGTCCTATGTTTTAACCATGAAGCTTCAGGACCGACGTTTGATTGCATCAGACAACAATTTCATGACAAAGGTCTACCTCTTTCCTTGCTAGCTGCAAGTTTTGTCTTCTGCTGATAACCTTTGCGAACAGTTTGGACCCAGATCAGGACCGACAAAATGTTGATCCTGATCTGGATCCAAACTGTTTGATACTCTGATAGTGTTCCTAAAAGAATTTTTCAAAAAGTTTATTTTGAAAAAAGTCAGCAGACGTCAACCAAAGCACGAAAAATTACCCAGAATGCAAAGAGTTAAGTGGTGAAACACTGCATAGGGAAAGTAAAATACTTGATATTACATGAGAATGTCTCTAGGTAGATGTATCACTTTAACATAACCCCACAAATTCCTTCAAAAATGTTGTCTGCTGCAATTACTGGTACCACTTAGGTACTTCTTTAATAAGGCTAAACAAAGTACTTGGCAAAAAAAATGTATTTTTGTCAAATTATACAATTATCACACCTTTTTAAAAAAAAAAAAAAAAAAAACCTGTTCGGATATGGTGATTTTCATGTAATTTCTATCTGACACTTGTTTTTTGACAAAAAATATTGCAATAAATGTAAACAGGAAGTCATTTACTATGACATTTAAAGACCAAAGTTTTACAATCAGATCAGTTAGAGAAAAGTAGTAAAAAAGGGACATAACTATTATAGTACATATTTGTAGCACAACTACATGTACAGTAAAACCTGTGTAAAACGGCCACTCAAAAATAGACAAAACAAAGGTCTTAATGACAACTGATAGCTTAATGCAGGTCAAAAGTATTGCAGAATGCTCCATTACTTTTGACCTGCATTAAGCGATAATGGGTCTTGAAAACCATTTTGTGGTGTTTTTTAGAGAGGCCGTTTTACACAGGTTTTACTGTAGTAGAGAAAGATGAGACCTGGATGTGTTGTAAACTAAACATTATGCTTTGAATGAGACACACCTAGGAAAAGGGCCCTTGTAACATACAGACAACTCCTATAATAAATTCTGTTCCTAATAGGACAATATGCTGGAGTAACATGAAAGAGAGGTAAATGTAATTTGTTTGTTTTGATTCTTTTCGTCCCATCAACAATCTTTCAGTTGAACAGGGACGGGTCTTCCTGGGTTGAACCAGTACTAAGCTAGGATAAATGTGTCTTGCTCAAGGACCACAAGGCAGTGACGCCAGTAAGACTCGAACCCTCGGCCTCGAGTCAAGCACTCTACCACTGACCCACTGCGCTCCCGAGGTACATGTAATGACAATTAACATGCACAATTAAATTGTTTCAGAAGTTGGGGATTTTAATCCTATGCGACCCACATCTTCTCACAATCCATAAAATAATAGTTATTCAGATTTAGATTCGTTTGATTTGATTCTTTACATCCCAGTCATCAATTTTTCATTTATGTCAAAACGGGTCTTCCTGGGTTGAACCAGTACTAAGCAAGGATAAAGTGTCTTGCTCAAGGAGACAAGGCAGTGACACTGGTGAGGCTAGAACCCACAACCCATCGGTCTCGAGTCAAGCACTCTACCACTGAGCCAACGCACTCCCTATTCAGATTATGAGGATTTTGAGAAGTGCATTACACAATTTTTTATACAAACATGTTAAACCTGTGTTACACATTTCTCAAAACTCCCATAATAGATGCATTAAACCTGTCAAAATTCGCGTAATAAATGTACTTTATCTGTGTGACACACTTCTCAAATCCCCATAAGCTGCGATAGTTTATTGTTATGTGTAAATATGTTTTACGTAAAGCAATTAAGTCTATCAGTATGTGTTATGTATGTCATCTTTCTTTCATGTAACAGGCATATACATTTAATATTGGAGCCATAAACTGACATGATGAAATTTACTTATCATGTCCTCAGGACCCCTTTTCCATGTTGTGCAACAAATGACTTAATGAGATTTTATTCTATTCTACAATGCCCTGTGTAATAGCACAAAGAACAAAAATAATCAAAGGTTTGAATAGTGAAGGGTGATTGTTCAAATTTTCAAAAATCCTGAACTTTAGAAATTCAAATCTTAAAACCAGCCAATTGCCATCCCTGGTAAAAACAGTCTTCATGGACTAAAATGTTATAAGTTGGAAATTCTTACCAGTGACCCCTTGATAGTACAAGGAACCATCCCAAGTTTATTGTATTGAACCAGATTGAAGGGTCCATCAGTATACAAAGGGTTACAAAGAACTCACAACACTTCTACAGTAAAGCCTGTCTTATGCGGCCACTCAAAAAGAGGATTGGTTTTCAAGACCGATTATCGCTTAATGCAGGTCAGAAGAATTTCAGAATGCTCTAAGGGGAGCATTCTGCAATACTTTTGACCTTCATTAAACTATCATTTGTCATTTAGACCTTTGTTTTGTCTATTTTTGAGTGGCCACTTAAGACAGGTTTTATTTTTTTTTCCAAAACGTTTTTATTGATTTCCATAAGAAAACCCTTACTTCACAAGTTTAGCAACTGTTTACCTACTAGTGTCATCTGCTGATATTCTTTGCAAACAGTTTGGACCCAGATCTGGTCTGACAATTGGATCCAAACTCTTTAGGATCCAATCTGTGGCAATATACTACTCCCAGACACGACGCAATATGATAAATAGTGTTAAAGAGGAGAGGAGTATTAAATATGATAAATGGAACACTTTTGTGATGTATCGTCTTACCTCAAATGGTTTCACCATGGATACCAATCTACTTGGTGAAACTATTAACATACAAAACTTCTCAGAAGCCAGCTGAATTGGATCTACACTGTTTTCATAACAGGATATGTCCAGGTTTAGTATAGTTACGTTGAATTGGCAAAGGGGTGGATGATATCATGTTATCAACTAAACTTATACTAAGTCACCCTTGCCATCACAGGTGCAACAATGTGTTAGTTCAAATCTCGTATTAACAGGGAAACTTGTATTAACGGGGAAAATTTCAATTATTCTTTCTTTATACTGTAAACACTTATATTTGGCGAGTACTTTTATTTGGACCTATTGGCAAAATAAACGAAAATCGCCAAAATATGAAACCGTGAAATAAACAGTTTCCAGTTCAGTTACACAATATACAAGTAATACATGCATCCATAGTATGTTGGTGTCCGTATCAATAAACCAGTTTTTGAATGGTGTCTAGGGTCTGTTTTACCTTCAGAAAACCATGTCTTCAAGCGGGTTACTATTAAAGAAAAGATTAAATTAAAAATCAGCAGACTATAAAATCATGAATTTCCCAGCATGCAAAGGGTTGAGACATTATAGAGAATTCTTTTCAAACATGAGCAAGTAGTTTAGACCTAGTTTAATCAGCCAGCTGATATCAATCTATACTGTTTGCCATTCAGTTTGTGTATGCAATGCAATTAAGAATTCCCATGGGAGGCACCCTTAGCAGAGGATTAAACCTGTACTGTATAAAATATATAATACATAATATTATTATTGATGGTGATGTGCTTAAATGTCAGACCAATGGAATTTTCCATAAATTATGTAACCAGGCCCCAAGGTTATAAAACCTTGCAGCCAATCATTGCGCTTTATTTTGAGTTTGAGAATGAACTAAAGTTTTATAACGTCGGGGCCAGTACTCTGCTTGTAACTGACAACAGTCTTTCAGTAATCAGTGGAAGGAGGAGAAAGGCGGTAGAAAATATTGCGTGATCAATCACCACGAAAGTATGGGGCCAAGTCTGGGTCAAACTCACGACCCCTGGATCAGCCATCTGACTTGCTACCTATTGCGCTACGCAGCCTGGTTCAAATCAACATTGAAACAACTTGTTTAACATCAAGACATAACTTTGATTCAAGGTTTGGCATTTTTCTTAGATATCCTCTATGGAAGTGGTACAATATGACTGAATTAATGTTCATTGGACAATCAAACCATAGAATAAAAAACATTAAAGCTGGCTTGTTGATTCTTTACGTCCCAGTCAACATTTTTTCAGCCATGTTGGGACGGTTCTTCCTGGGTTGAACCAGTACTAAGCAGGGTTTAATGTGTCTTGCTCAAGTACATAACCCAGTTCCGCCAGTGAGGCTCGAATCGCACCCCTTCAATCTTGAGCCAAGCACTCTACCACTGAGCCACTGTGCTCCCACTGCTAGCTCGTGGAATATTTTCACGTACAGACGCACAAACCATACAATATATTCTGCTAAGTTGAGCACAGATATGCTGTTAAGAAAAACATACACATACAGTAAAATCTGTGTAAAACGGCCACTCAAAAATAGACCAAACAAAGATCTTAATGGCAAATGGTAGCTTAATGAAGGTCAAAAGTAGAGCATTCTGCAATTGGTCTTGAAAACCAATTTTTGGTCTTTTTAAGAGTGGCCGTTTTACATACACCTATAATAATCACAGACATGAGCACCAACACATATTTAATACAGACTTTCAAAAAAGGAGGTGTGACTTAACTTTTTAAGGGCCAGAACGAAATAATTCAACCACCAAGAAAAACATGTGAAGACAAAACAGTCCCAGATCGGACTGCACCTAGAGAAGTCTGATCTGGGAATTTTTGTCTTCTTTGTTCAGCAAATTATGCATTGATATCTAAGTAAACCCAGATCATTATCCTTAGGATTCCATTCCAGATAAACAAAAATTTTCAGTGTAAAATTGTAAATATTTTTTTACCTATAATTTTTAGCATAAGTTTTGGATGCTCAAAAGAACCGTCTCATTGAGACGGTTCTTTTGAGTACCCACAACATATGTTTTGGTTGAATAAAAGAAAGTTTATTTTTCTGTTACGCACTCTTAACTAAAGTCCTGACAGATTCCATTTTGTTTGTTTGGTTTTATGCTTAAGATCCAAGTCAACAGCTATGGTCATGCCGGGACGGTCAGTTCACCTAACCAGACTTTTTTCCCTGGGCAAGCTTGACCAAGTGTTTAACCAGTACTTCCTGCACATACTGCCGCTTGTTACTGACACCAACCCTTCTTGAATCAGCGGAAGGAAGGAGAATGGCCGTAGAAAATATTTTATGATCAATCTCCATGAAAGTATGGGACTGGGCTGGGATCGACTCGCGACCTCTGCTGTCAGACACGTATCTGCAGTCAGACATGCTACCGACTGCGCTACGGGGCCCGGCATTTCAGATAGTCAGCATGTCACGACTTAATTTTAAGAACATATACACTTATTAGTTATTACTGTGAAAACAGGTCCAAGGAAATCCATAGAAATGCAGGTTCTATAGGAAATTTGTAATAATGCATTTGATATTAATCAACTGTTTTCTTATATTTCCTGCTTTATATTAATAAATAATAGAAATGTTTGAAGAAAAAACAATAAGACCAGGCAGCTAAATAGAATAGCTTCATAAGGCAATTCTAATGGGGACCAACAATGTGTCTTACTGAAAAAAAGAAGAAAAGAAAAATTTCTCCAAAATTTATCACAAATACCATGTTTCACATATTCCTATTACTGAATTTATGACAATGAAGGTCAAGGTCAGCCTGCAAAATTGCAGGCTGACCTTGACCTTAATTGTCCTCACTTGCATTGAGGACCTTTTCTCCGACGTCATGGCGCTGATCTCGTGAACCAGCACTAAGTTTGCTTAACAAAAGTCTCCAGAATTTCTTCTGCCATTCTCATATTGTTTTTAGCCACTCTGAGGGCCTCTAGCACTTTCATTCTGTCGTAACCTTTTCCGACAAGTTCGTTCACATTTTCTTCGTTAATACTATCAAAGATGCTGTTTTCCTTATTACTGTCCTGACTTTCTCGTAATCTGTCTCGTCGTGCCGGAAGTGGTATATCCCCGGGGTCCGATGTTGAACTATTACTGTTCCACTTACTGAAAATGAAAAAAAAGAATCTTGATGAGCAATTAACTCAATATCATCTACTGATAACCTTTGTAAACAGTTTGGGCCAAGATCAGGTCATGATCTAGATCCAAACCGTTTAACTCTCTGATAGTGTTCTTGAAAGAATGTTTTGAAAAAGTTAATTTTTAAAAGTCAACAACAAAAGCATGAAAATTTACCTAGCATGCAAAGAGTTGATATTTTTCTCAGTAAATGAAAGTTGACACTATTCTCTTATCAGCAAACCCCATGCCAGACGTTCAGGAATCGAAATTTTTTTTTAAAAAAAGGCTCAAGGAGAAACATTTTTTGACATCAATGATAAAGGACTAAAACATTGCATAGCTTTAAATATTGCATAGCTTTATACAAGACCTTGTTTTTTTCAATAAGAAAATTATTTTTTGGTACGCACTCTTAACTAAAGTCCTGCTTTTAGGTATATGTGATTCAAACCAAAATTCTCATGTGCTAGCTCAAATGTTATGAAGTTGTCCTTTGCTGATTAGAAATTTGCACTTGGTTGTGTCCCCTTCAAATTCTACTTACTTGTTTGTTTCCCCAGTAGGGCCATTTACTCTACCTCTGGGAGCCGGTAAAGGTGGAACATCATATTCACTTGGTACCCTGTGTAGCTGTTGTTTGGAATTACCAGTACCTGTCACAGAGAAAATAGTCCCTGTAAAAATAGCCAGAGAAAAGAGCTCCAGTAAATAATGTAAGCAAAGCAAGCAAATAGTGCATAGCAAGGTGCAAGAGGTTGCAGTACAAAGAGTGTATATGAGCTACTATTGTGAACTTTATTTTTACATGACATTACTAAATATGTAAACCCAGGGAATAAGCTAGCGGGCGACTAGGGCGAAATAGTCGCACTAGGGGCCGAAATTTCATCCTAAATGTGACCCAGGGAAAAGTGGGAGTCTCCCAAATAAAAAATATAAAAAAAATATTTTTTTTTTTAGTGATACTCATTTTCATTCTGTAACCACACAAATGCAAGGTGTGGTGACAATCTTCTACCACTGCATTGTATTTCTCCTTCCATTTAATGGCAATAGAATGTGTAATGGCTAATTTGCTTCTAAACTGATAGAAAATGCCGTAATCTTGCGCTATAACTTCTCCCTAACTGTCACTTCTCCCCAATTTTCCTGGACCCTATTGTCAGCGCCCAGCTTTAACCCTGTAAACCACAAGAGATTTATCAATTTTAATACTATATAAATATTACATTCCCTGTGTGGGTGATAGTCGAAAATATCATCCTGAGGACTGTGATTATCAACCGAGGCGCAGCCGAGGTTGATAATCATATTTCGAGGGATGATATTTTCGACTATCACCCTAGCAGGAAATGTAATATTTATTTTATTATACCGAACAGAACATTAGATCCTTTATTTTCTGAAGTACTTCTCTTACTCAATATACCTATCATGGTGAGGGGAGATTGGAAGGGAAATAATGTACAGCCTCTTAACTATATGCTTGAATGAAATTAAATCTTTCAAAAAATGTTTTTTCTTTAACGATCTAATTGCTTGATCTGATCTCTGACGTTCCGTTTAACAAATCACATTATTAAAGCTAATGACGTCAAACTAAATACCAAGCAGCGTCATTTTTAAAGGAGATACTGCACATGAGGCTGTTTTGATGCAAAATAGAAAATTTCGCCTAATCGGCTTAAATTTGGTCTCAACTTGTTCCTCTCGTCCTAATTAAGAAAACGAGTGCCCACACTTTATGTTTCTGACCATAAACAGCGAAGTTATTTGGAGTTTAAAGTCGCCAACTCATGAGTCATGCCCGCCATTGCTGTTGAACGTCTCCTGACGTGAACGAGCCGTACGCGCATCAGCGTTGCGCATCACGTGACCGCCCTGATATTTTAAAATATCACCTGCTGCTATGGCAAACAAGTGGCAGTATTCGCCGTCGCTGTAGCAACGGGTGATATTATAAAATATCAGTCGTTCGTCTATGGAAGTTTTGTATGGGGAATTCACATGAGGTATAATAAATGGTTTTATATCACTCCCAGAAGCGACATCATGTGATATAAATGATTATTTGAAGTATTCAAATATGAATTTTTTTCCCTCCTTATAATTCCAACTCTGTCATCAAAATCCAGCATATTTTGAAGTGCACATTCCAGGAAGATTCCCGTGAAGGAAAATACATGTTGTTATAAAAGTGTACATTCAGCGCCCTAGATAAGCTTTTGGGTCAATTGGGTATTTACGCAACGTGGTTATCCTCAATTGCGTACTTGCAAAAACAATTGCGTATTTTCATATTTTTTTACGCCACATTTTTTTCTTCTGTAAGTACACGTTTTCTTATTGCATGAAGCCATCAGAAATGTGCTTGCATATTTATTCACTCCCATCGTCTGCCTTTCTAAAGTATCAAACTAGCGGATTTTATTGTACCTGAAGCAAATCTCATCCCCTTGTTGACATTCGAGCGTGTACACTTTGCAAACGTTTCACTTTCATCACAGTGTTTTTCCGCAGAATTCTGGACTGGGCACCGATATCTCATTAAACTGGAGTTATATTGAGCGCTCGCTGGTAAGAAAAATCAATACCCGACTGGCATTTGTTTATTACCCAAATGGAAAGGAAATGGACCAAATGGTACGCAATGACATCGCATGTAATTGCATACCGATCGTTAGAATTGCTTTTCGGTATGCACACATTTCATTTTAATTGCTTTTTTGAGGATTTTAATTGCGTGTTTGCGCAAATACGCTGCTTATCTAGGATGCTGTACATTCCTCGAGTTGGACGGAAACTAATTCTACAATTCTTTCTCATGGAATTTACTGATGTGTAAAATGGATCTTTACTGTAGAAGTATGTGAAAGAAATATTTGGAATAATCTGTTTTTAAAAGAGCTAGTGCAGTAATTTCTAATTCTAATGCACTTGCAAATACAACACTACAACACAACGTCTGATTGGATGACGTCATAAATTTGCAACAGTATATCCTGCAATATACTGTCGCAAACCCGACGTCATTACGTAACATCGCTTTTCATTGGTTGACAAGTGAATATATGCAGCTGGCAAGCGGTTTTAAACAGCTGGCAGCCGCAGATCGTATAGGTGCAACAAAGTACATTTTCACTGTCCTTTTGAAGGAAAAATGTTATAGTGCATTAGAATGGGGATAACCATATTCAAAATTTTCATTTGGGGAGGTATATTGTCGGATATATGATCGGAAATCACATTTTACGGCTCCGCTTACGTGTCGCCGTAAAACTAATTTTCTGACCAATTATCCGACGATATACCTCCCCAAATGCAAATTTTGAATATGGTTATCCCTAAATATAGTACAGTCCCTTTATAACCTGCCTTATTATGACACAGATTTGGATAAAACACATCCATGTTGTGGCTCCCAATTCTTTTTACCATGGAATTTTACAAAGGAATAATAGGAAAATGACAATTTCATGGTCATTTTCCCTTAATTTCTTAGTACAATTCTATAGCACAATTCACTAATAACACGGTTCATTTCCATGGATCCCAAATATAGCATTATAAAGGGACAGCACTGTAAATATAGCATTGGGATAAAAGTTATATATCATATCCCACCTAAAAAGAACAAAAAGACCACCTATAAAAAGCTGTGTACTATGAAGCAAAGCTATATCTGATATATGTTATACAATTAACGGCAGACGACAAAGAAGTTTGAAAAATTACCCAGCATGCAAAGAGTTTAGCAGCATATATAATGAGCCACAACATGGGATTTCCAACAATGTGGTATGTGTGACCAGCATAGGCTCAGATCAGCCTGCACTTACCTGCAGTCTGATCAGAGCCTTTGCTAGTCGCTTGAATATTAGGAGTGATAAGGTACTGACTGAACATCATTTGGAGTTTCTAAGCTTAAAAGGAGGCTGCACAGGCTCGTCTGAGTCTACACTTGTCAAAATGCCTAATTGTTGGAAATCACATGTCGAGGCCCATATAAAACAGTGCACAGGGGCCTGTATCATAACTTTTTTAAAGTTTTAGGGGCCCAGGTATATATATATTGACAATATATATACAAAAATGCCCCTAAAATTAAAAACTAGAGGACCTGATGGTCCTGAAGCGCTCACCTGATCTCCTCAATAATGTTAAAATAGGTCAAGATCAACTACAACTTATAATGAAACATATTTTGTTTTATGGGGGTTACGGCCATTTTGGTTGAGTGACCTAAAACAATCTAATGAATACTCCATCAAACAGCCCAATGATTTCTGAGTAAAGATGTTTAGATAGGTATGTGGCAATCCAAATAAGTGGCCTTGGATAAAAGGTCATAGGTCAGCTTGACATTTGGTACTTATATAAAACCGTGGTCTCATTAGGTTAAACATTTCTTGCAAGTATTATGATTTCGGCCTAAACAGTTATAGAAAAAAAATAAACATTTCAAGATTTTCCCCATATAAATGCATTAGGAATCAAATTTGATCTTGCCATAAAGTAGGTCAAGGTCAACCTAGATTCATCATTTGTGCAAATCTGGCAGGGCCCACATCCCCAGCCATTGGCCTTTGGGTTCCCAGAGAAGAGGATATTTAAAGGGTTTTTACCATATATGGGCATGGTGGCCATCTTGGTCATGTGACCAGTACAATTGGTACAAATTTTGGCTAACCTATCGTAAGGAGTCTTCATATGAAATTTGAGTTCAATTGGTCTAGTGGTTTCTGAGGTCACTATGTTTTAATGTGTTGATGGGACTCCAATATGAGCAACCTTGGCTGAAAAGTTAAAGGTCAACATTGACCTTTGAAATTCTTTATAGCCATTGTCTCATTAGTTTCAACATATCAAGTGAGAATAATGACTTCTGCTTCAACAGTATTCAAAAAATCAACTTTTCAAAAAAATTCCCATTTAAATGCATTAGGAAGAAAATTTGACCTTGACGTTAAATAGGTCAAGGTCAACTTAGGATCATCATTTGAACAAACTTGGTAGGCCCCACATCCCAAATGCCACATACCAAGTCCCAAGGTCATCGGCCTTCTGGTTCTGGAAAAGAAGATTTTTAAAGGGTTTTCACCATATATGGGCGTGGCAGCCATCTTGGTCATGTGACCAAATCATTTTGCATAAATTTTGGCTTACTTATCATAGGGAGTCTTCACATGAAATTTGAGTTCAATTGGGCCAATTGTTTGTGAGATAACTATGTTTTAAAACATGAAGAGACTCCATTATGAGTGACCTAAGCTGAAAGGTCAAAGGTCAACCTTGACCTTTGAAACTTATTTATAGCCATTGTCTTATTAGGTTAAACATATCAAGTGAGAATAGTGACTAAGGCTTCCACAGTTTTCAAAAAAATCAACTTTTCAGAAATTTTCCCATTTAAATGCATTAGGAATCAAATTTGACCTTGACGTTAAGTTGGTCAAGGTCAACCTAGGATCATCATTTGAACAAACTTGGTAGGCCCCACATCCCCAATGCTACATACCAAGTCCCAAGGTCATCGGCCTTCTGGTTCTGGAGAAGAAGATTTTTAAAGGGTTTTTACCATATATGGGCACGGCGGCCATCTTGGTCATGTGACCAGGACCATTTGAACAAACTTTCTTTCCGGTGTCCTAAGGAGTCTCCATATGAAATTTGAATTTAATTGGCCCAGTGGTTTCAGAGGAGAAGATGTTTGAAATTGTGGACGGACGGACAGACAACGGACGGACGCCGGAGTGACTGGTATACTATTAGCTTACCCATGAGCCTTAGGCTCAGGTGAGCTAAAAAACATGATACAGGTCCCTGTGAAACAGTGCTAAGCACATACCTCCTTGTATAGCTGAGGACTGGTTCAAAGATTGTATATGATCTATGTTGTTAATGGGGTTACTATATGTACCCTCCAACCTATCAGGCTTGTTGTTCACAAGGCTAGGTACATCATATCGCAGCTCTGCATAGGAAATACCTACAGAAGAAACAAATATAATGATAAATGACTGTCTATGATCTATGTTGTTAATGGGGTTACTATATGTACCCTCCAACCTATCAGGCTTGTTGTTCACAAGGCTAGGTACATCATATCGCAGCTCTGCATAGGAAATACCTACAGAAGAAACAAATATAATGATAAATGACTGTCTATGATCTATGTTGTTAATGGGGTTACTATATGTACCCTCCAACCTATCAGGCTTGTTGTTCACAAGGCTAGGTACATCATATTGCAGCTCTGCATAGGAAATACCTACAGAACACAAATATACCGTAAACAACTTAATGATAAATGATTGTATATGATCTATGTTGTTAATGGGGTTACTATATGTACCCTTAGTGTTTCCCCTAGCCAGTTTTAGCATGGCGCCGCGCCATGCCCCTTTTCTCTAGCGCCATGCCCTTCTTCCCACCGCCATGCCCCTTTTATAAAACTACATAAAATGGCCTACATTTTGGTAAAAAAATCATGAGAATCTGATAAAAACTAAGGAAGTTACAGTTTTTTCAGTTTGAAGCCTGAAGTAGCAAGGAAGACACCTGCTGTTACAATATTTTACTCAGTGTTAATCCTTTTACAATGGTCACTAATTACCTGAGGCAATTTTGACACATCACTGATGACAATACCCCAATAAGCAATCATTAAAAATGAAGTGTGAATTTGAACCACTGAACAGTTTTAAGGTACAAGTAAAATTGTCAAAACAAATACTGTATAGAAAGGCAGCCTGGTTAAAAACTTAGGGAGTGATCTTGGTTATTAAAGGAAAAAAAAGATTCCCATAATAATGTGATTCTGATAAATTTTATGAATTAAAAAAAAAATAGTAAGTGTATGCTCATAAATCCATTATGTCAGTTTGAAAATACTAAAATTAGTCTAAATAAGAAGAAGTGTAGTTTGCATTTAAAAAGGACAGATAACAGCTGCATCATGCTAAGGGACATAAATTTTTATTTGGCAATATCATAATTCAAAATCCAACTTGGGCTTAAAAGTGCCCTCTTAGCCTGTCGCCGCGCATTCAAAAGTGCCCTCTTAGCCTGTTGTCACGCGCTTAAAGTGCCCTTTTTGAAAACTACCATGCCCTTTTTGGGGGCTGGGGGAAACACTAACCCTCCAACCTATCAGGCTTGTTGTTCACAAGGCTAGGTACATCATATCGCAGCTCTGCATAGGAAATACCTACAGAAGAAACAAATATAATGATAAATGACTGTCTATGATCTATGTTGTTAATGGGGTTACTATATGTACCCTCCAACCTATCAGGCTTGTTGTTCACAAGGCTAGGTACATCATATCGCAGCTCTGCATAGGAAATACCTACAGAACACAAATATACCGTACAACTTAATGATAAATGATTGTATATGATCTATGTTGTTAATGGGGTTACTATATGTACCCTCCAACCTATCAGGCTTGTTGTTCACAAGGCTAGGTACGTCATATCGCAGCTCTGCATAGGAAATACCTATAGAAGAAACAAATATACTGTAAACAACCTTATAATAAATGATTGTTTATGATCTATGTTGTTAATGGGGTTACTATATGTACCCTCCAACCTATCAGGTTTGTTCTTCACATGGCTAGGTACATCATATCCCAGCTCTGCATAGGAAATACCTACAGAGGAAACAAATATACTGTAAACAACCTTACGATAAATGATTGTATATGATCTATGTTGTTAATAGGGTTACTGTATGTACCCTCCATCCTATCAGGCTTGTTGTTCACAAGGCTAGGTACATCATATCGCAGCTCTGCATAGGATAAACCTATAGAAATAACAAATATAGAGTAAACAACATAATAATAAATGATTGTATATGATCTATGTTGTTAATGGGGTTATTATATGTACCCTCCAACCTATCAGGCTTGTTGTTCACAAGGCTAGGTACATCATATCGCAGCTCTGCATAGGAAATACCTATAGAAGAAACAAATATACTTTCAACAACCTAATGATAAATGATTGTATATGATCTATGTTGTTAATGGGGCTACTATATGTACCCTCCAACCTATCAGGCTTGTTGTTCACAAGGCTAGGTACGTCATATCGCAGCTCTGCATAGAAAATACCTACAATAGAAACAAATGTACCATAAACAACCTGTATGATCTATGTTGTTAATGGGGTTACTATATGTACCCTCCAACCTAACAGGCTTGTTGTTCACAAGCCTAGGTACATCATATCTCAGCTCTGCATAGGAAATGCCTACAGAGGAAACAAATATTCTTTCAACAACCTAATGATAAATGATTGTATATGATCTATGTTGTTGATGGGGTTACTATATGTACCCTCCAACCTATCAGGCTTGTTGTTCGCAAGGCTAGGTACATCATATTGCAGCTCTGCAAAGGAAATGCCTACAGAGGAAACAAATATACTTTCAACAACCTAATGATAAATGATTGTATATGATCTATGTTGTTGATGGGGTTACTATACGTACCCTCCAACCTATCAGGCTTGTTGTTCACAAGGCTAGGTACGTCATATCGCAGCTCTGCATAGAAAATACCTACAATAGAAACAAATGTACCATAAACAACCTATATGATCTATGTTGTTAATGGGGTTACTATATGTACCCTCCAACCTAACAGGCTTGTTGTTCACAAGGCTAGGTACATCATATCTCAGCTCTGCATAGGAAATGCCTAGAGAGGAAACAAATATACTTTCAACAACCTAATGATAAATGATTGTATATGATCTATGTTGTTGATGGGGTTACTATATGTACCCTCCAACCTATCAGGCTTGTTGTTCACAAGGCTAGGTACATCATATCGCAGCTCTGCATAGGAAATGCCTACAGAGGAAACAAATATACTTTCAACAACCTAATGATAAATGATTGTATATGATCTATGTTGTTGATGGGGTTACTATACGTACCCTCCAACCTATCAGGCTTGTTGTTCACAAGGCTAGGTACATCATATCGCATCTCTGCATAGGAAATACCTACAGAAGAAACAAATAAACTTTAACAACCTAATGATAAATGATTGTATATGATCTATGTTGTTAATGGGGTTACTATATGTACCCTCCCACCTATCAGGTTTGTTGTGTATATGATCTATGTTGTTAATGGGGAAATACCTACAAAAGAAACAAATAAACGTCATATCGCAGCTCTGCATAGGATATACCTATAGAAATAACAAATATAGAGTAAACAACATAATGATAAATGATTGTATATGATCTATGTTGTTAATGGGGTTACTATATGTACCCTCCAACCTATCAGGCTTGTTGTTCACAAGGCTAGGTACATCATATCGCAGCTCTGCATAGGAAATGCCTACAGAGGAAACAAATATACTTTCAACAACCTAATGATAAATGATTGTATATGATCTATGTTGTTAATGGGGCTACTATATGTACCCTCCCACCTATCAGGCTTGTTGTTCACAAGGCTAGGTACATCATATCGCAGCTCTGCATAGGAAATACCTACAGAAATAACAAATATACTTTCAACAACCTAATGGTAAATGATTGTATATGATCTATGTTGTTAATGGGGTTACTATATGTACCCTCCAACCTATCAGGCTTGTTGTTCACAAGGCTAGGTACATCATATCGCAGCTCTGCATAGGAAATACCTACAGAAATAACAAATATGCTTTCAACAACCTAATGATAAATGATTGTATATGATCTATGTTGTTAATGGGGTTACTATATGTACCCTCCAACCTATCAGCCTTGTTGTTCACAAGGCTAGGTACATCATATCGCAGCTCTGCATTGGATATACCTATAGAAATAACAAATATAGAGTAAACAACATAATGATAAATGATTGTATATGATCTATGTTGTTAATGGGGTTATTATATGTACCCTCCAACCTATCAGGCTTGTTGTTCACAAGGCTAGGTACATCATATCGCAGCTCTGCATAGGATATACCTATAGAAATAACAAATATAGAGTAAACAACATAATGATAAATGATTGTATATGATCTATGTTGTTAATGGGGTTACTATATGTACCCTCCAACCTATCAGGCTTGTTGTTCACAAGGCTAGGTACATCATATCGCAGCTCTGCATTGGAAATACCTACAGAACAAACAAATATACAAATGTACCATAAACAACCTATATGATCTATGTTGTTAACTGGGTAACTATATGTACCCTCCAACCTATCATATTTTGAGGTTGCAACAGCTGTTGTTGTTTCTGTGTGGATTTGGTAAAACTTCTCCCTGAGCATCGATATAGTGTTGATATTTTTTCATATAAAGAATATTGGGTTCTGACGGAAAGCAGAATACTGCTTAAGTGTGCTAGGACTTGTGAGAATTGTTGCACTTTCCATTAGTCATCATGAACAGACTCAATAAAACTGAGTCTGCTGCTCTTTTTTAATATTGTAGGTTCTGTCTATTTCTGAAGGATACATTTTCAAGATTATTTTGTTCTTCACAAGGCTACGTATGTCATATCGCAGCTCTGCAAATGAAATACCTACAATGAAAACAAATATAGGTGACTCTTGATACTTTCCAGGCCTATTGATAAGAGCATGTACTTAAAAATTATTTTCTTAATGAGACGGTTCTTTTGAGCACCCAAAACAAATGTTAAAATTGAAAGGATAAGAAAATATTCACAGTTTTACACTCAAAACTTTTGTTTATCTGGACCAATGAACATGTATGACTATTAAGTGGGTCATGAATATTCATGCTAGGCTCCACCCACTATGAATAATTACATAAATAAACTTTCACATTGGTACATAGAACAAAGGAATAACTTGTCAGGTCCACTAGTGTAGGATCATATATATTATGTTTCCATAAGCAAACAGAGTAGACCCTGATCAGGCAGCTCTTAAAAAAGCTAAAAACAAAAGTGTGTGTACGGTACCTGTGTCTGATTGTTTCTGTACAGCTGGTTTCTGTTGACCAGGGGGAGATAACTGAATGATGTCTTGTGAGCTGCTGCTTTCCATAACAGGTGGAGTTGGTGGTAATTGTCGCCTGAAATAAAACAATCAACCTTTAGCTCGCCAGTCACGACTTTTCTTGTCTGCTCCTATCACCACAATTACATACTAAAAACTTGAGCCGCAACATTTGTTTGTTTGTTTGATTTAATTCTTTATGTCCCATCAACAATCTTTCAGTTAAACAGGGACGGGTCTTCCTGGGTTGAACCAGTACACAACGTACTAAGCTAGGAAAAATGTGTCTTGCTCAAGGACCACAACGCAGAGACGCCGGTGAGGAGACAAGAGTGCTTAATTAATTCTTATTTCTCAACCAAAACATATGTTGTGGGTGCTCAAAAGAACCGTCTCACCAGTGAGACGGTTCTTTTGAGCACCCAAAACATATGTTACAACCTATGGCAGTGATTCATTTACAATTTTGGGCTTATGGGTCCTGGGACTCGCTGTTTCCAATATCAATGAGTCCCCACTGCAAAGTAATGAGTCCAAAACACTATTTTTAATGACAAGTCTGCCATACTATTGCATCCCAGGACTCGCTGAAATAAAAACTTATGCGCAAAAGATGCAGGATGCGCAGCTAACAAAATCACTGCTATGGATAATAAAATATATACACTTTTACACAAACATTTTTTCTTTATCTAGATCTATGGCTGGCTCAATTATTCTGTCATCAACTCTTTGCATGCTGGGTAATTTTTCATGCTTTTGTCGTTGTCCGCTCACTTTTTAAAAATCTAATTTTTCAACAAAATTCAGGAACACTATCAGAGTGTCAAACGGTTTAGATCCAGATCAGGACCAACATTCAGATGGTACTGTTCTGAGTCCAATCTGTTTGCAAAGGTTATCAGCACATGACGAAAGTCGTCGCTAGTGAGGACAGTGAGTTTTTGTTTAACCTCCACCAAAGGAGACAGGGCCATGGGGTTAGTCTCATCCAACAGACTTGAGGAGCCGGATCCAACTCAGGACCCCTGGGTATCAGGCGAGTGGTTTATCCACTACACCACGGCAGCTCCTAGCAAGGGAAGAGTTAATCAAGTGTTTTGTGTGATTGTCTAAAAGAACCCTATATTCTTACCTTGCCAATTTAGGTGATGATGTAGGTGAGATGGATGGGGATGGACATGGTGATATACGTCTAGGTGGCACTGGAGGTGGAAGATCTCGATGCATTAACATTGGTGAATCAAATGGTGAGCCTTTGGTCTACAAAACAAACCCATATCTAGAATGAGTTTATTGATGCATTAACAAGGGTGAATCAAATGGTGAGCTGTTTGGTCTACAAAATAAACCAATATCTAGAATGAGTATATTGATGCATTAACATTGGTGAATCAAATGGTGAGCCTTTGGTCTACAAAACAAACCCATATCTAGAATGAGTATATTGATGCATTAACATTGGTGAATCAAATGGTGAGCTGTTTGGTCTACAAAATAAACCAATATCTAGAATGAGTATATTGATGCATTAACATTGGTGAATCAAATGGTGAGCTGTTTGGTCTACAAAATAAACCCATATCTAGAATGAGTATATTGATGCATTAACATTAGTGAATCAAATGGTGAGCCTTTGGCCTACAAAACAAACCCATATCTAGAATGAGTATATTGATGCATTAACATTGGTGAATCAAATGGTGAGCTGTTTGGTCTACAAAATAAACCCATATCTAGAATGAGTATATTGATGCATTAACATTGGTGAATCAAATGGTGAGCTGTTTGGTCAACAAAATAAACCAATATCTTGAATGAGTATATTGATGCATTAACATTGGTGAATCAAATGGTGAGCTGTTTGGTCTACAAAATAAACCCATATCTAAAATGAGTATATTGATGCATTAACATTGGTGAATCGAATTCTGAGCCTTTCGTCTACAAAACAAACCCATATCTAAAATGAGTATATGTTTTCCAATGCTGTTATACATAAAGGTGAAAATTCAACTTTCCAAAAAATCCTTAACTTCAAAAATTCAAATCTTAAAACTTACAGTATTCGTACGAAATATTATTAATTTCAATTTTAAAACATCAATTTTTTCTCGATAAACTGAAAAATTATCAGAGAAGCCATTTTAATCTGCAAATTTCTTTAGAAAGTCAAACTTAAAATCCTGAATTCAGGAATAATTCTGAAAACTTTCATCCATGAATACAGAATTTCGAAAAAGTTATGCTTATAAGATTGGATATGGTATTTTTAATTATGACAAGTATACTTGATCAATGTATCTGTAATGTGCACGGATCAATTCTAAAAGAAGTTATAATTGCTTGTAAATGATCTGTAATATATTGACATATTATTAGAAGCTATCAATAACATTACTTTATATAACTGTTTAACACTTAAGCTAATTATACAGTGTACCCCTATTATGACACACCTTGTTATAACACAAATTTCGATATAACACAGTCATGTTGCACCCAAATTTTTTCACCGTGGAGTCATGTTGTGGCTCCCAAATTTTTTTTACCATGGAATTTTTCACAAGAATTTCAGGAAAGTGATCATTTTCCTATAATTCCTTTGAGAAATTGTCCCTTTATAACATGATTCGTGATACAAACAGGCCTCAAGGCTATACAGCCTTTTTCATGCTCAACTCAAATGAGCATAAACTTTCGACCATTCATAAAAATAAAATACTGAAAAAAGGACTTTATTTTCCTTTAAAAACTCTTATATGTTGTATTTATCCTGCAAACAAATTATATTAAAATGCCAACAAATGCTGGAATTTTAACATTTCTGATCAAGGTAAATTTCATGCCCAGTTGAGTTGAGTATGACAAAAGTTTTTTCAGACCTCCAGATAAGAGTGCTTATTGGAAAATTATTTTCTTTATTTCTCATCCAAAACATATGTTGTGGGTACTCAAAAGAAACGTCTCAATGAGACGGTTCTTTTGAGCACCCAAAACACTTGTTTAAATTATTGAATAAGAAAATAATTAAAATTTTACGCAAATAAAATTTCCTTAACTGGACCTATGGTTTTATAAGCTCGGGTCCAGATCTTACCTCTGAGTCATCTTCGTCTATTTCAGTATTGCTGTTGGTGATATTACTACAATCTAGCCGGCTAGAGGTCAGTCGAGGGTCGAAGGGATCCACTACCACGGGCTCCGTACCCTTTATCTCACAGCGACAAAACGGACATCCTTGTCCCTCAGAGTCCTGACATAAAATAACAAACATTAAAATCATAATTGCTTTTTATTTCTCTTTTAACTCTTTCACTACTATTGTCGTCTGCTGATAACTTTTGCAAACAGTTTTGACCTGATCCCAACATTTTGTTGGGCCTGATCTGGATCCAAGCTGTTTGACCCTTTGATGGTATTCCTGATTGATGGTATTTTTAAAAGAATTTTTCAAAATAGAGCATAAGATGATTTTTTAAAAACATGAGCAGACAACAAAAAAGCATGCAAAATTTCCAATTAAATGCTGGTGAATTATATAACATTTAAGCCAACACACGAGATTTTGGTACATATCATATGAACAAAGACCAATAATTCACATACACAAAGTATGTATGTAGCTGTAGATTCAAACCTAACATTAAAGTTCTTGCCCCACTAGTCATCACAGGCATTGAAATTAACCTTTCCGAAAACCATGACTACTTCAACTCTGTCTACCAGTGTCATCTGCTGAAAACTTTTGCAAACAGTTTGGACCCAGTTCAAGCCTGACAAAATGTTGGGCCTGATCTGGATCCAAACTGTTTGACACTAATGGTATATCTTAACAGATCTTTTTTAAATGATGATTTCGAAAAAATAATAATCAACAGATGACAAAATAAGCATGAAAAATTACCTAGCATGCAAAGAGTTAAACACACTAACTGTAAGGTAAACCTTGGCTCTATTGTGGGAGATTGAGCATGTGCAATTTTGTTTGTGGGATGATGTCACATGCTAAGTTGTCATAATGGCATTGCATTGGTCAGTTGTACATATAGATTATTACACGGTGTTTTTGATCCCAGCCCTGATCTCAGCCCGAGTAGACCTTATCAGCCTGAGACCGCAGGGCGAGGGCTGCTACTGTCAGAGGGCTGAGATCAGGGCTGGGATCAAAAACACTGTGTAATAATATTTTTATCATATACTTATGCGTGTGAAAAAGCTGTGAAATAATATATTAATTTCTATATTTTGAAGCACATTAATTAACAATCACTAAATTAAGTGACTTTATCAGCCCAACACACAAAGCGGCCTTGACTGATCATTTCGCTGATCCTTTTGTTCGCGAAAACGTTGCGTGCCTCTTTGACATTGTTGTGACGTCATGACCTTATAAAGATTGACGCTGACGCCATTTTGTATGGAGATACTCGGTGTAAAAAAATGGATATTTCAATGTTTTTAGCGATGTTTTCAGTACGATTTTGGTTGGAATCTGGTAAAATGTGCAAGAATAACTCCACTTTCTTTATTTTTACAATTATTTTGCAGATATTCCCTGTTTTTTTTTTCTCCAGGGCGAGATCAACTCCTGGGGAGGGCGGGACAGGAAAATATCGGCCCTCGTATCAGCCCCCGTATCAGCCCTCTAGAGTTTTGGATCGCAGGGCTGGACATCTCTACTTGGATTGGTTGAAAACGGCTGGGCCAAAAGTCTAGTATTAAGGGCAATACTAGTATAAGTATGTGATAAACTATCAGAAGGCCCAGTAGACAACAAATTAATCAATAGTTGTAACATGTTTAACATACCTGTTTGCGAACCTGCCACTGTGTTAGGCAAGGTGTACACAATAAATGTCCACACGGTTCAATTTTAATGTCTTTATCATTTTCAGCACATATTTTACACAATTGAAATGTTGAACCCATTTCACAATACAGTTCATACTGCTCCTGTGTGACTTTTATATGATCCTCTGAGGTATCTTGTACTAAATAGCTTAAATCTGGGTTGATTGATCGCCCGTCTGGATACAGAAAACTGAAAGGAAAATTAGGCGATATACATATAATTATCAGCTTCAAACCAGTGTTCTCTTCTTGTTGTTGTTTGTTAGTTTGATTTGATTCTTTACGTCCCATCAACAATATTTCAGTTAAACAGGGACGGGTCTTTCTGGGCTGAACCAGTACTAAGCTAGGATAAATGTGTCTTGCTCAAGGACCTTAACACAGTGACGCCGGCGAGGCTCGAACCCGCGGGCTCTCGGTCTCGAGTCAAGCACTCTACCACTGAGCCACTGTGCTCCCTATCTTCTTGTTGTTTTTCTTTTCTTTACATATACAGTAAAACCTGTGTAAACAGCCACTCTCAAAAAGACCGAAAATCGGTTTTCAAGACCAATTCATCGCTTTATGCAGGTCTTAAGTATTGCAGAACGAGACAGTTGCCATTTTACAAATATCAGAAGGCTTACGATGACAACAGGCAGCTTAAATTGATCGTCACATGAATAAATTGAATGTTTGTTTAGCTAAAAAATGACTGACAACCCATTAGATTAGTATAAAACTATAATTCAGTGGCATTTTATTGACAAAAAATTCGGCAATTGTTTATATAAACCTGGATCTGAGACGGTTACCACAGATATGTATAACCAAATATTTCTATTAAAAAATTAAAGTATGTCTTTGAAATGCTAATACCACGAATAGATGCAATTTTCAGATTCGTAATAATCAAGTTTTCTTTTAAAAAAATGCTTTGCTGTGGATACCCATTGGAAAGCTCTCATTGAGATGCTTCCAACGAGCACTGCAACAAAAAGATTCATAGAAAAATACGAAAAATATGGCCATAAGAAAACTTTGGACATTTTACAAATTGAAATGAATTATCATGGGATTAGCAGACAGGAATTCTGTATACTTACAATCCTTCTCTCTGCCCATCTAATAATGCTTGACAAAGAGATTTATTCTGTGGTATCGTCTGTAGGATCTGACTATCAATCGTCACATAGCCTATAGCCCACTGACCCAGTCTCGTACAACTCAGTCGGAACACATAGCTGAAATAATATCACAGGTCTGAATGAAATGGAACTTATAGAGTATTTGATATAAAAGGGCTAACAGAGGTCAAGCTTTGTTAATTTCAATAACTTTTCAAGGACCATTCAGGCAATATCCTACAGTTTTCAAGGACTACAAGTTCATGAAAAAGAACTGATTTACACTATTATTATATATATTTCAACTTCATAAATGCTAGGTAACCGAGATAATCCTTAATATTGATTTGCAAAGACAAATTTCCAATATTTGTTTGTTTGTGTTGATGCTTTACGTCCCAGTCAATAACTTTTCAGTCGTGCCGGGATGTTTTCCTGTCTTCCTGGGTTGAAGCAGTACTAAACTAAGCAAATGATAAAGTGTCATGCTCATGGACACAACAGTCCCTCCGGCGAGTCTTGAGCTAGCGATCATTCGACACTCTACCACTGAGCTAATGCACTCCTATAATTTTTTTTAATATTTACTGTCAATATGACTGAGCTGCAACATGAGATTTCCAACAATGTGGTATGTGCAACCAGCAAAGGCCCAGAACAGCCTGCACATACGCACGGTCTGATTGGAGCCTTTGCTAGTGGCTTGAATATTCTATGACTGTTAAGCTACTGACCGAACAACATTTGGAGTTTCTAACTTTTTATAAAGCTTAAATGGAGGCTGCACAGGCTCATCTGAGTCTACACTTGTCAAAATACCACATTGTTGGAAATCAGGTAGCGGCTCATATATTTTTTGTATTACCTTCCAGGTTTGTTGACATATTTTTGTAATCTTGCTTTCACTTCATCATACGTCAGGAAGGCAACATATCCCGGGTGAGTGACAGCTAACACATTCCAGTTCCTCAATAGATTACACCAAGGCTGGAATAACCTGAAATACAGATTACCATATAAAGTCAATCATAGGCCATGATAAACAACATTATTGTGCATAAAATCATGAATGTTTTCTTAACCATCAGAAAAAACATAAGTTTTGGGTGCTCAAAAGAACTGTCTCATTGAGACATATGTTTTGGTTGAGAAATAAGATAATTAAATTTTAAATACACACTCTTACATGTATCTGGGGGCCTGGTCGATTTGAGAGCACTTGCATTTACACATAACCCATAGTCTGATTGGATAATGTCAAACATTTGTGAGTAAATTGTGACTGGTACAATTTTTGTCCTATTAGTAAAACTGGTCTTTTTAAAGTTATTTTATGAGAACCAGTTGGTTGCATAGTTAAGATATTTGAGTGCTAAGTAAAATGACATTTTCAGGTAAATAGGTGAAGCACGCCTGAAGCTACTTTGAATCCTGGTTGTAGGACTGAGTGTTGTGTTAATAGGGGTTCTAAATGATCTAACAACAATTTTAGCTGTACACCAACACCAATTTATTGTTTTACTTCTTAACTATACTTAACGCCAGTAAAAACGCAACTTTTACAGTATAACCTTACTCGAGATTTAATGTTATTATATCATTATAATAAATTAAAAGCATAAACCTATGGTCGCGATATCAAGTCAATACTCTTTTGGTGCAGATAAAGCAGTCCAGATAAGACAGGCTGTATTTTTTGATAAAGGGGCATAACACAAATTTCGACACAAAAACTGAAAAATCACCTTTTTAATCTGGAAACCAGATCTTCATTATAAATGGCTCTTTTGGATTCAAACTTTCGGAAAATTTCAACATTGCTCTACTTTCTATGTACACGCAACATATTGTTTTGGTCTTGAAGTTTTGACCTTCAAAATGGTCATCAAAGTTTCAGCATGTAAACCGGAAGTTAACGAAAATGCGACACTTTCGACAGTAAATATTGCGATAAATGATAACCATAGGTTATGACCTTACAACTTACGTATGCCAATTTTTAAATGATTCAGTTTAATTGAAGCTTTAGTGATTTCTCAAATTTTGGGGAAATTTCACGAAAAATAAAATTTAAAACTTAAATTTTATGTCCTTCCAGCAAAGTGAATTTTGTATTGTAAACCGTTTTCTTGTTTGTTTGAGTGAAACGCAGTACTTGCACACTGAAATTGAATAAAATTTCAAGATTTAATATGGTTACCAAAATTTTTGATGAATTTGACATTTTTCATCAAATTTTTTGGCAGAAGTCTGCAATTGAGCTCAAGTTTTGGTAAAACGTTCTCCTACGTTAGGGACGCTTGTTAGTACAAAGGCAAAGTGTATCAAACTGATATTTATAGGAAAAATAACACTTATACCAGTTGCGTTTTTAATGGCTTTAAGTATAGAAAAGGTGGTTTTAATAGACATGCAAAGACAATATTTTGGGGGCTTAACTTATTGCGGAAATGTTATTTTTGAAAACAATAACTTCACTTGTGATTATAAAATATGAAACTTAACATTGAGAGTAATCTGAGTTCAAAGAATGCTGGTAGAGCAGCAAAGACTCGCCATTTAGACAATGATAAGATAAGCTGTCAGATCTGGAATTTTAGTGATCTCAATCATCAATGGATCTATATTCTTGGTTTAAATATTTTTGATAAGTGATGCAAACTCAATATTCTCTTGAGATTAAAATAAAACAATATATTGGTTTTAAGCTTTAAATAGTTTTTTTTTCAATCTCTAAGCTTTTAACCCTTTGTGTACTGGAAACCTCTAAATGGGTATCATGATGAACTGCTGCATAATGCAGCTGTTCATCAGGGCATACAGTGTTTGCTAAGACTAAAATGATCTTAAGAGAAAGAAATCCAGTTTTGTTGGAATCCGAAATTATAACCTGTGGCCTCTCAATATATACAATGAACCATCCCAAGTTTATTGTATCCTATCAGATGGAAGAGCCCATCACAATACAAAGAGTTAACAATGCAGAAAACGTAGGTAATGTGAAATCATCTGAAGTAGAACTTTTGATGATGCCCTGAGTCCCAGGGAAGCAAACCAGAACATGGTTAGGCCAAATAAAAAAATAAGTGTGTTTTGGGTAACAGGTCTAAAAATTTTAGGAAGTGAAGGCACATATTTTTTTCAAAACTAATTTATTTTTTCTGGAAAAAATATATATAATTTTATGAATTTTGATTTTTTTCCCCAGAAAACCTGATTTTTTTAGGCTTAAAAAGTAAATTTAGGTTGGTTCCGGTTACTCTAAACTCGGGTATTATTTCATTTGGCCTGACTTACCTTGAAAACACATCAAATTCAAAACAAGAAATAAAATCATTGCAGGTAAGGTCTATGGTTGACTTGAGCGCCATAGCTTCTAGCGGTGAACTAATATTATGAGCCTCATTCAGCGTCTGTCGGAACAGCTTCCAGGATACTATTGTCCTACAAACAAAGGATAGTCGTCTTTAACTCTCTGCATGATGGGTTATTTTTCATGCTTTTGTTGTCGTCTGCTGACTTTTTTTCAAATTAACTTTAGGTAAATACCATAGCCAGTCTATATTGCGCTATTTACTTCCCTTTATTAGGTTACACTAAATACAGATTGAAATGGTAATACAGAGTGAAAAAATAAGCAGATTTTCGAGGTGCGCCCTTAGGCCCATGCTGGGTGCAATTTTAAGGGACATCGGCTGTAAAATCGCGGGAATCCCACAATGCCGCACCATAGGCACAACACTGCTATCAGAGTTTGAATGGTTGGATCCAGATCAGGATCGATGTTGTGTTAGTCTTGATCTGGGTCCAAATTGTTTGCAATGGTTATCATCAGACGACAAACGTCGCTGCAAGCAAGCTAAGAGTCAAAGAAATGACTTTGTTAAGCCTTTGTAGACTGCAAACCACTACAGGGGACAAATATATTTCAATATTGTACTTGTCCTGCAGGATGAGAGACTTACAATATTCACTCGTCTTGTTAACACATGCACTTGTCCTTTAAAAGTGTATATGATAAAGAACATAAGGGAGTAATATGTGATACGACTTCCTCGAGTTATTCTTCCCAAAGCACTCGTCCTGTAGGACGAGTGCTTTGGGAAGAATTATGCGTCCTTTCTAGATTTCACTCATAATTACGAGTGGACAAGTGAAATTTTTGTCCCCTGCACTAAACGGGTACTTTGAAAAAGAGTGTAGACCCAGATAAAATGCCACATGATGTGGCATTTCATCAGGGTCTGCACCGCTTGCTACATGTATGTGTATGACAAAATGGATCTTCAGAGAAAAAAGTACAATATGCTTTAGATATTATGATATGTGACCCCTATATATATGCAATGGACCATCCTGACTTTATTGCATAGCTTTATGGAAAATTTCATCGCCCTTTCCGTCTGAAATGGGTTAAATTGTTTTTTTCTGTGTCTGCCAGCAGCGAATTTTGTTGTCTGCTGATAATCTTTACAAACTGTTTGGACCCTGATCAGGCCAGACAAAACCTCGGGCCTGGTCTGGCTCCAAACTTTTTGACACTCTGATAGTATTCCTGAAAGAATTTTTTTAAAAGTTAATTTTGAAAAAAAGTCAGCAGACATCAACCAAAGCATGAAAAATCACCCAGCATGCAAAGAGTTAAAGACAAATTTTGAAAAACATCATCTGCAGACGACAAAAAATGTTTAAAATTTCCCAGCATGCAATGAGTTAAATGTGACACTACTTCCAATTTTCTGTCGTGAAGTCAACCAATAGTATCAGTTTCAGTGATCAATCTTGTAACGTATATCACAAGCTCTAGATAACTTAATGAACTTCTTATTTCCAATCAGGCCAAATAAAAATAAGTGTGTTTAGGGTAACGGGTCTGAAAATTTTAGGTAGGGTAGGCACACATTTTGTTTTATGGAAAAAAAAAATATAATTTAATGCATTTTGAAAGGCATTTTGCCTTTCAAAATTATATTTTTTTCCAGAAAACCTGAAAAAATTCTAGGCTTCACCAGTAAATTTAGGTAAGAACAGGTTAAGCTAAACACACTAAAAAAAACGTGTGCCTACCCTACCTAAAATTTTCAGACCCGTTACCCTAAACACACTTGTATTTCTTTTAATTTGACCGCAATCCAATGGGGCAATATGGATTCGTCATGTGAATGAAAAACAGTTTAAACCCTGATCAGAAGGCTACTAGGGTTTAGAATTTTTAACTCTTTTTAACTCAATCACACTGCAGCAGACACAAATTTTGTGACATCTTTCCTTATTTTCAGAAAAAATAAAGTATGATATTTTATGAGAATCGTCTGCTGGCAGACGATCCTCATGAAATATGCCTTCTTTCTTATTTTTTAAAAAGCAGCTAAATTTGAAATTGTCGTCTGCTGCAAATTATAGGTGGCCCTTTATGGGCTACAAAGTTATGTGCAGTGCGTTTATTAGGTCTAGAACATGTACTAAGACTAATATAGTATTTTGTTTCCTGCTGCAATATAAGTATTTCCTGTTGCTAAGTTAACTCTTTGCATGCTGGGTAATTTTCCGTGCTATTTTTGTCGTCTGCTGACTTTTTTTTAAATTATTTTTTCAAAAAAATCATTCAGGAACGCAATCAGTGTGTCAAACAGTTTGGATTCAGATCAAGACCAATGTTTTATCGGTCCAGATCTGCGACCAAACTGTTTGCAAAGGTTATCAGCAGACGATAAAAGTCGCTGCAGCAAGGAAATGGTTAATGTTAATTTTTCACATTCTTTTTTAAAATATGTATGACACTCTTGGCAATTAAAAATGAAAAGAATGGCTTCCTGGTTTTTAGATAATTAGAGTTGACTTATACATCAAAACTCTTTGGGCAGTGGCTCAGTGGTAGAGGGCTTGACTTGAGATCGAGGAACTGCTGGTTTGAGCCTTACCAGAGTCACTGTGTTGTGTCCTCAAGCAAGACACCTTAATGACTTCATGCTCTGCTTAGAGAGCTGGTTTAACCCAGGAAATGTCCCGACATGAATGGAAGCTTATTGACTAGGACGTGACGCATCAACTCAAACAAATAACTCTTTGCCATCTGCCAGGGCTTGCATGATATCTGAAACTTGTAAGATATACAATAGAACAACGATTATCGATACGAAAATTCAAAAATCGATTACTTTCAATGGATGTTCTGTTCTTTTATTCAATTAAAATTAAAGTGTTATTGTCTCGATGTGGTTTTTGTTTCGACTAGTAGCACCTTGTCCTAAACGGTAGGCGAGTATAAATTGCTGTGACGAAGTAATAAAAATATTGTACTCTAAGGGTCATACTCAAGTCAACAAATGATTGTATCAGTGACCCTGTGCCGATAAAAAGGATAGGAGATGTATTTTTTCTTTAGAGAAAATGCAGGTTTGATTCGGTTTCAGTTATTCATGTAGCATCAAAATTACCTTAAGGCCTTGAATCATTTTGTTCGCAATGAACATAGCAACAATATTCCTGTTATGACAAGTTTGTGCCTCGGGTATTTCAATGACTGCTAAAGCTGACCTGATATATATTTTGTACAAAATAAGCGAGAAGAAGGACATGGGAAATATAAAATATAACAAATTTTGATGGAATTTAGCAATGTAATCGCGCCCATGGTAATAAAATTTGGTTAGGAAATCGAAATTTTTGATTTTCTCTAGCCATGGCCTGGGCATCTTCGGATTTTAATCTGAGTTATCGCTGAGCTCTCGCTCGTGTCGCCACATGCCCAGTCCTTTTTCATACATTCAGCAATGACTCCAATCAGACGGAGACAACTGTAACCTGCTTTCTTTTCTGCATATGTATTTTGGTGGCCTAAAGGCTATATTGCAAACAATTAGTCAGGAGTGCATTTGATATGTAGCAGACGTAATAAGCAGACATTATCAGGATAAACATATTAGCAGGATAAGGGTTAAACCATTTCAGATTCGCCAAGAAAAGAATGCATCTGAAAATGTCGTCTGCTGAAGTCGTCTGCTGCAATTAATTGCCTAGCATTACTGACGAATTAGGCATAGAAGCAAACAGCGTGGATCCAGAACAGACTGCTCCTATTGGAGAAGTCTGATCTGGGTCCACAATGTTTGCCAAAGAGGCTTCTTAAACATTTCAGCAGACGAGAAAAGCAGATGACTTTTGTTGCGATTGGCTCCACTCCTCCTTCTCTGACAGCTGTCTGAATTGAAGCCACAGAGTTAAGCTAACTTTTGTTTGTTTTGAAGCTTTACGGCCCAGTCAACAATGTATCATTCATGTAGGGACGGTTTCCTGTCCTCCTGATTTGTTTGTTTGTTTGGTTTGATTATATATGCCCCAGTCAACATTTTTTAATGTCCGAATGGGTCTTCCTGTGGTTAACCAGTACTTAACAGACTGAGAGGGTAAAGTGTCTTGCTCAAGGACACTACACAGTGCCTTCGGTGAGGCTCGAACCCGCAACCCCTCAATCTCAAGTCAAGCACTCTACTACTGAGTCATCAAACTCTTCACGGTCTTCCTGTGTTAGACCAGTAGTAAGCAGCAAATAAATAGTTTTGCTAAGGACACAACACAGTTACTCCGCGGCGGTCTCAAACTAGCAACCCTTCAATCACCAGTCTAACGCTCTACCAACTGAGGCAGTATGCTCAGAGTTTAGCTACACAATGTACGGTTGCTACCCAAAACTCTATGGTTTTACCCAATATGGATTTGGACTTTGGCATGCAAATTGCAACCATTTACACCAAACTACAAATCTTCAGTCTGTCACTATGGTTTCTGCACAAGTTTTACCTCTCCCCGAAAGACTTCTTCCACCAATCTGAAGCGTCACCTTTTGTAATTCGAAAATTCTCTCCAGCAAACAAGCCATTGGGATATATGGCTTTGAGTTCTGCTAACATATGTGAAAACACTAAACTCAGCTTTGTCAAGTTCCGTCTGTAATGAGAATTTTCATCAAACATTTTATCCTTCCCCTCCTTGAATAGTTTGATAGTATTTTTACATTTATTCATTAAGTTTTCAATGAATATTCTGAAATATTCACACTCATTGAGTGTATGCAATTTATCATCGTGTTTATTGTAAATTAGTCTGAGGTGTTGATAGGTGTCAGGCAAAATATCCAAAATGAACGGGGGTGAATTCCTCAAGTTCATGCGCGCATGTTGGCACATTTTCACAACTTTGTCCATCAACTTCCATGATTTTTCTATAGTTTTTCTATCGACCACTAACTTGCTACCAGCGAAAACGCCTTGAAGCACACCAAATACTCCGGAAAGATTCATTCCTTGAGTATTTTTTGGGCGACTACCTCCAGGGCCCTGCGCCATTTTGCATCTTCCTGGTTTGTTGACTGGTTGTCAGATCGGATCGCAATTTTATTAAGGAAGCGTAAAGCAAATTACAATTTGAGTATTATGCTGGTTGCCCCAGTTTTCGTGGTATTAACGTGTCAATGCAGTTGATCATATAAAGGTATTGCTGCTACTATGCCATGGTAGCTGGTCTGTTATCAATCAAACTTGGCTATCAAATTGCAGAGTTTCAGAGCCTTACTTTTAAAGGGGCTGTCTTTTTGATATTTGTACTGAAGAGACTACATAAGTTCAACATTGTTTAACCCTTTGCTTTCTTGTATCGTCTGCTGATTAAATTTGCAAACAGTTTGGACCTAGATCAGGCCCAAGAAAATGTCTCCTGCTGATTAAATTTGCAAACAGTTTGGACCTAGATCAGGCCGGACAAAATGTCGTCTGTTGATTAAATTTGCGAACAGTTTTGACCCATATCAGGACCAACAAAATGTAATCTGCTGATTATATTTGCAAACAGTTTTGACCCAGGCCAGGACCAACAAAATGTCGTCTGCTGATAACATTTGCAAACAGTTTGGATCCAGTTCAGACCCGACAAAATGTTGTCTACTGATTACATTTGCAAACAGTTTTGACCCAGATCAGGCCCGACAAAATGTCTTCTGCTTATTTCATTTGCAAGCAGTTCAGACCAAGATCAGGCCCAACAAACTGTCGTCTGCTGATCATGTTTGCAAACAGTTTGGATACAGATCAGGCTCGACAAAATGTTGTCTGCTGATTACATTTGAAAACAATTTGGACCTATATCAGGCCCGACAAAATGGAAAATGTAATCTGCTGACTACATTTGCAAACAGTTTGGACCCAGATCCGGGCTGATAAAATGTTGGGCCTGATGTGGATCCAAGCTGTTTGACACTGATGGTATTCCTGACAGAATTTTTCAAAAAAGCTGATTTTGAAAAAAAAATCAGTAGACGACAAAAAGCATGCTAAATTTCAAGTAGGCAAAGAGTTGTTATACATATTACCTCTTTTCCTGCTAATTTGGAGTTTTGTTGTCTGCTGGTGATCTTTGCAAATAGTTTGGACACAGATAAGGTCAGATGGAACATATGCCCTGATCTAAAGCCAAGCTGTTTGACATTCTGATGTTATTCCCGAAAGAAAATTTTGAAAAAAAGTGATGTTGAAAAATATCATAGCAATAGCTACAATTTCCATTTGCTCTCATTAAAGACTCAGACCAGCCTGTGCATTCAGTCTGATTAGATTTTTCCACCACTGCAAAATAAAGTTCTAAACTCAAGAGCAGTTCAAGAACAGTTCAAGAGATTTAGGCTAGAATTCTTGAACTTTTCAAAAACAATTGTACTTGAACCGTTCAAGAACATAAATTGGGAATAGTTCAAGAACTTTTAAAGAATTTGTTATGTTCTTGAATCTTTCATAAACTGCTCTTGAACATTTTTATGACTTTTCTTGAATGATGAGTTGTCTTCTTGAACTGTTCTTAAATGTACTCTTGACGATTTCAAAGACTTTTCATGAATATAATGTGTTCTTGAACTGTTCTTAAATGTATTCTTGACTATTTCAAAGACTTTTCATGAATATAATGTGTTCTTGAACTGTTCTTATATTTGTTCTTGACTATTTCAAAGACTTTTCTCGAACATAATGTGTTCTTACATTGATTCTTGCTTTTTAGAGACCTATCATGAACATAATGTGTTCTTGAACTGTTCATAATTTTGTTCTTGGTTATTTCAAAGATTTTTCTTGAACATAATGTGTCTAACTTTATTTATTGCACCTAAGTTGTGATATCTTAACATTTGACCTGAACAATTGACATCATTCACTCTAGAAATTTAAAGCATTTTTACAATTTTTGAGTAATAATATTAAGGGAAATAAAGATAATAAGGATCTTATTGCTCTACCATTTGAATAACTGACCGACTGGATCAAGCCGATAGAGGTCTATAAATGTAAACAATATAGATCAAGATCAACTTGCTCTTTTACGAGGGGCATTTGGTAAAAATACGAAGTGAGTATGACCAGGAAATACCACACTCACAAACCGCAGACAAACCCACTGTACCTAGAGGAAGAGCCACACAACAATCACGAGACACCAGGAAGACAAACTAAGCAAAGCAACCAGCTCTCTCTTGGCCATCAACATGATTGCAAAACTAGAAGGGACATAAAGTTATGTACAACAAAACATAGAACAATAACAGACTCCCACAATGGGAGAAACAATAAACAACAAGTCAACAACAACAGAACCGCCGCCTTAGAACGGACAGCAGCCTTAGCCACTGGGGGGCTTAAATGCATTTTACTGGTACCTAATCTTCGCCCTAGATTCTGCTGTTGTTAAAGTACAAGAAATGTTCAGCTCACATGGAAGCCTTCTAACTAACGCAATGGCAAGTTCACAGCATGGTCTTTTATCTCAGTAATCCATTTACAAACCCTATCATGTTGATATCATTTTAAAGAGCTATCTTTCTTCTATGATATAGCACAAATTTCATGAGAATGTTATAATGCAAACCCAAAAAATATTATTGTGGATACATGTACTGTTTGTATACTGGAAAACGCAAAATTTCAGTGGAAAGTATAACTTTTTTACCTTTTGAAAAGTGTGCAGAACATTAACAATAGTTCATGAAATTAGATAATTTTGTACCATTTGGTAGGCCACAATCTGGTACAGTGATCATACAATTGATGGCTGAGTTGGATGTTTCTAATAACTAAATACCAGAAAAGCAATACCAAAAATAGTAAGTGAGTATGATCAGGAAATACCACAATCACAAACTGCAGACAAACCCGTGGCACCGCGAGGAAGAGCCGCTCAACCGTCACAAGACACCAGGAAGACAAATTAAGTAAAGCAACCAGCTCTCTCTTCCCCATCAAAATGATTGCAATACTAGAATGGATATAAAGTAACATACAACAAAACATAGAACAATTACAGACTCCCACAATGGGAGTAACAATAAACAAAAATGTCAACAACAACAGAACCACCGCCTTAGAACGGACAGCAACCTGAGCCACCAGGGGGCTTAAATGCATTTAACTGGTACCAAATCTTCGCCCTAGATTCTGCTGTTGTTGAAGTACAAGAAATGTTCAGCTCGCAAGGAGGCCGTTTTGAAATGCACTTATTTTTACAACTAAAAATTGTATGTCTTAATGTACATATTTTGGAAATATGTAATTTATTTCACGATGAGCAAATTTCATTTCTCAATTTCTAGATGTTGATAAATGGTGGCTTTTCTTTCTGTCATACCACAATTTATGGAGCTACCACGAATACTGGTACATCCAACACACTACCACCATCAGCACTACTACCACTACCACCTCCATGGTCATAACTACTACTACTACTAACACCACCACTACCACCACCACTACTACTACTACCACAACCTCTACTACCACCGCTATCACAACTACTTCCAGCACCACAACTACCATCATTACTACTACTACCATTATCGCTAGCACAATCACTACCACAACCACCACTTCTATCCCCACTACAACTACTACTACAACTTTTACTACAACTACTACTACTGCTACTACTACTGCTACTACTACTACTACTACTACTACTACTACTACTACTACTACTACTACTACTACTACTACTACTACTACTACTACTACTACTACTACTACTACTACTACTACTTCTACTACTACTACTACTACTACTGCTACTGCTACTATTACTACTACTACTACTACTACTACTACTACTACTACTACTACTACTACTACTACTACTACTACTACTACTACTACTACTACTACTACTACTACTACTACTACTACTACTACTACTACTACTACTACTACTACTACTACTACTACTACTACTACTACTACTACTACTACTACTACAACAACAACAACAACTACTACTACTACTACTACTACTACTACTACTACTACTACTACTACTACTACTACTACTACTACTACTACTTCTACTACTACTACTACTACTACTACTACTACTACTACTACTACTTCTACTACTACTACTACTACTACTACTACTACTACTACTACTACTACTACTACTACTACTACTACTACTACTACTACTACTACTACTACTACTGCTGCTGCTGCTGCTGCTGCTGCTGCTGCTGCTGTTTCTACTACTGCTGCTGCTACTACTACCGCTGCTGCTGCTGCTGCTGCCTTAACTACTACTACTACTACTACTACTACTTCTACTACTACTACTACTACTACTACTACTACTACTACTGCTACTGCTGCTGCTACTGCTGCTGCTACTACTGACCTCTTGGCTCTCGTTTGTGATGTCTCATTGTGAAGTTGTCCCTTTCCCATTGGTATCCTGGGTCTGGTGTGGTGCTTAATTGTATTGATTTCTGATCTTTGCACTCTTTCTTACTTTAATTGACATAACGGCCAATTCAAGCTATCTTGACCATTACAGATGAGCTCGGCAAATATAAATTGGCCAATTTTGATTATAAAAAAAGAAGTAAGTATGCCCAGTAAATGCCACAAAAACAGGTAACAGACCAACCCATGGCACTGTGAGGAATAGACACTGAGCTACACGACAGCAAAATTACAACCAAAGCAAAACAACCAGCTCTCTCTTCCTCTGTAAGATGATTTCAAAACTAGGAAGGATACTAAGTAATACGCTACAAAACAAGGACCAAACACAAAACTCAGGACTCAGGACCCCATTGGAAATAAGCCTTAAGGTTTTCATGGGCTATCCTAGGTTATTTCAACACGCATACATTTGCTTTTACAGCCAGGAGTGTGAATTATGAATGAGATATCAGTCATTTTCATCATTATTATTTTGTGCCTAGTCAAAAAGTGACCTCTTAATTTATAAAATGCATAATTGTGATGATATGTGATAACCTAGTTTACTGTGATACTAATAATCTTAATGTGATATTTGCGCCAGATCCATTCAAATTCCCCTTAAATTATTCAAATTCATCTTAACTTATAAGTTTTAATAGTATCAGAGATTTTTTTTAAATTTAATATTCAAAGTGCTAAATTAATGTGATATTTAATGTGCTACATGTTTTAATTTGCTGTTGTATATGTATGTATGTGTTGATTTTACCAAATAAACATAAATAAACATCAACTCCACAAACAAAGGGAACAACAGTAAACAATGACTCAGCAAAAAACAGTATCACTGCCTTAGAACGGAAAAAATATAAACTAAATCACCATAAAATACTGACTCTGGAATACCCTGTTGCAGAAGAGTTGTCAAACCAACATTGTATTTAACTTTCAAAAAGTGAATATGACCAGGAAATGCCACACCGTGAGGAAGAGACACAGAACAATCTTGTCCAAAACACAATCAAATCAGAGCAAACCAGCTCTCTCTTCCTCATTTAGATGATTGTCGCACTAGAAAAGAGTACCAAGATCCACATCACAAAACAAGGACTCAGCACACAGCTCATTAACCTTGGGGTGTGCAACCTTAATATATAACCATATTTTGCAGACCAGTCTGAAATATAAAAAAGGTCGTAAAAATAGGATTGTCCGCTTATTATTAACAAATTAAACAATGCGACATTGAAAGAGTGGTATTACTTCACGAAAAACGGAGTATTGTAGATATAGTTTCAGTAAATTCGGTTTTGATCCATGTTTTTACTATATATTTACGACATTCATTTTACGGCAAACACGTCAAACCTGTCATGGAGGAAGAAACTGACTGGTAATGTTCTGTTGGAAAAAATATTGTTTACCGCACATTACTGAGTGTATTCTACCCTACAAGCCGATGATCAGAACAATATGCAAACAATACATCACCATCAGTGTTTTTCTTTAAACACATGTTCGAGTTGAGCGCTGCTGAAGCTGCCTAAGGAAACAACTTGTTTCCATATTTCATTAAATCTAAACAAGTATTGTGTTTAAAAAAAGCGTATTCCATGAACATTTAATTTGGCTATCTTATTTATGCTCTCCTTAAAAGTAAATTGACCTTCATTCTGTTCTCGACAATTTTCTTTTTAGATGCAAATCTCTTCACTAAAAGGTTTTGATTTTAAACCCTGGGCCGCACATTAAAAAGGAATAGTCTACGACTGGGTTCTGGAGACCAGTCAACCTGAGTCTCGGGATAATGACCCATACCTGGAGATCCCATATGTATGTACTTGGGTATGTGGTGCTTTAACAGGAGGCAGTACTCTTAAGGACTGTCCCGTGATACAGACTATAATTTTTGACTTGTGTGTATGGGGGGGGGGGGGGGCACTGGCAGGGTTTTCCCTTGACTCTCATTTGGGTGACATCATGCCCGCTAGGCTTAGAATTTAGGGTCATTTCAAATTTTAGGGGAACATTGCATGAACATAATGCATGCCATGCTCCCCCGAAAATTTCAAGTTGGAGTATTAAATAGTAAAAAAAATGCCGCTGAAACGTTTCAGAAACAAACCAACCAATCATTGCAGAAACCGCATGAACTGGAAACCTTTGACTTTTTTGCAGTAGACTCAGAGCCCGATGCTTGAGGGCCTGCCTTATGACTGGCTCTTCTGCAATTCAGATTCCCCAGACTTTTTAAAAACGATCTTGGCATTGTCTGTTGTGCCATGATTTCAAATCTCGGACAATAATAAGAATAACAGCCGGGATAACAGCCTAGTATGCCGAATGCGATATTTGGTTGCTATGGATGCAGTATCTAACTTCCCAACAGTTGCATCCCCTAGCTGTCTACCGGTCTTTCCTCCCAAAAGATATTTGGGGAGGCACTGATGTCGGGAAGTTTGATTTAATACACGTGTTGCGATTTGAATGTCATTGATAAAACTAGCTATACAGTAAATCTTGTATTAGTTCATACAGAAAGAAGAATTATTTTTCTCTGTGTACGAAGTAATAAGAAATATTTTCTTAAAAAAATGTCACTGTCCTAACTAATAAAATGAAATCCTGATGATCGCTAAAAACTCAAGAAATTTGTCAAAGAGGGGGTAAATTCTGTGTATATTTTAAGCCTGGTCACAGATTATATGTATCTGATCAGTATTTGCAAACAGTTACATTATGGAAGACTGAAAATAAACAGCCAAACAAAGAATAGTTGAATAAAAGTCTAGATAATCACTGTGGCGTCTCAACAAATTTGTGTTCCACTCACATACAACATGCGCTATCAACCCTGAATAATTTACATGTAGGTAGTTCCTTCAATCATACACTTGATACAATTGATTGTAACAGTTCCTTGTCATTGTTTATCTTTAACTTTACATGATTTTATTTTGGTCCTTTATTATTTTGGTCAATTAAGGGTTGAGCCAATTTAAGGAGGAACATAATGTTGCAGGGAGTATACTGAAAGCCTTGCTTGCAGTCCAATTCTTGTTTTGACTGCCACATACATATCTAAACATCTTTTTCTCAAAAACTACTGGGCTGATTGCAGTCAACTTTCATATGGAGACTCCTTAATTTGAGGGGAGGAAATATTTTACAATTGTTGATGGTCACATGACCAAGATAGCTGCTATGCCCATATAAGGTAAAAACCCTTCAAAAATCTTCTCTGGAACCAAAAGGGGGGAGGTACAGACAAAATATTTGCTACCATGTTGCTGCATGCGTCATTCCCTTTAATTTGATATGCAACATGAATCCATATTCTGAAAGAGTTGAATTTTGGGGGTGGGGGTCAAAAGGCCCTACCAAGTTTGCACAAATGATGATTCTGGGTTGACCTTGACCTACTTTACAACAAGGTCAAATTTGATTACTAATGCATTTATATAGATAAAACCTTGAAAAGTCCATATTCTATAACTGTTAAAGCCTAAATCATAATATCTGCAAGAAATGTTTTACCTAATGAGACAATGGTCTTATATTAGTACCAAAGGTCAAGCTTACCTTTGACCTTTTTATCCACGACAGGTCTCTTGACCAAATGACCGCCATGCCCATATTTGGAAAAACAAAATTTGTTTAAATTATAAACACCGGGCCGCATAGCGCAGTCAGTAATGTGTCTGGCTACAGATGCGTGTCTGACTGCAGATCCAGAGGTCGCGAGTTCGATCACAGCCCGGTCCCATACTTTCGTGGAGATTGATCATGAAATAATTTCTACGGTCATTCTCCTCCCTTCCGCTGATTCATTCAAGAAGGGTTGTTGTCAGTTACAAGCGAAAGTATGTGCACAAATTACTGGTTAACCGCTTGTTCAAGCCTGCCCAGGAAAAAGTGTGATTAGGTGAACTGACCGTCCCGCAATGACCATAGCTATTGACTTGGGACGTAAAGCAACAAAACAAACAAACAAAAAATTTAAACTATAAACCTAGGTTGACCTTGACCTAGTTTAAAATTATTGAGATTCAGGTGAGTGCTTCAGGACTTTCAGGTCCTCTAGTTTTAAATTGCGTCATTGAGGATGCACTGATTATTTTTTTGTGGGTCATTTTGATTGAAAATGGGCCAAACGGCAGGGTTTTGTGCATCAGGGAAAACAATGATCTGGATTTATGTATGTTGTTTGACTTTCTTTAGGAATACGGAATTAGAGCAAGCCTTACTGGAGGAGTGTGACTTTGGATCACTGAGAAACATATGCAAGGGTCGACCAATTCCAGGCCACCTACGTCGAGATGTTTGGCAGGTGAGAAATAAATCTTACCTTCTTTATAACTACCTGATTAATGAATTTTAAGATGACCCTAAGGCCTAAATGAAATATATGTGTGGTTCCTGTTGCATACCAACAAAATTTAAGGTAGGTAGGTAGGGAAATTATTAAATTTTGTTATAACATTTAACACAAAAATAGTGACAAAATCTGAAAAAGTGCCAATTTTAGGTATTTTTTCTCCAAATTCCATTTTAAGGTTAGGGTAGGGTTAAAAAAATTAGGGTAGGCCAACAGGAACCACACATACATGAGCCAGTGCATGAGATTTCCAACAATTTGGTATGTGCGACCAGCAAAGCCTCAGACCAGCCTGCGCATACGCGCAGTCTGATCAGAGCCTTTGCTAGTCGCTTGAGTATTCTATGATTGTTAAGCTACTGACCGAGCGTCATTTGGTGTTTCTAAGCTTAAAAGGAGGCTGCACAGGCTCATCTGAGTCTACACTTGTCAAAATGTCAAATTGTTGGAAATCTCATGCACTGGCTCACATTTCATTTAAGCCTAACTTTCATGTGTTTTCCTACCTAGAAAATTATGAGTAGGGTGACAGCAAACACATTTTTTTAAGGATGGCGTTAGGGGTCCTCTTTTAATGTGCACATTTTAAAAAGAATTGCTTATACATAGATTAATGTAGTAGGTTGAATTTTCTTTCACAGAAATTGTTTTAGAATCTACAACAAAACCCTCAAATACAGGTGTTTATTTTTTTTTTGATATAAAATGTGAGTGCAAATGCATTAAAACACCAATGTTTTTCAGGTATTTTTGCATCAGTAAGCTTTGCATGAGTGGACCCAGAGTTTATTTTTTTTATAAAGAGTTTTTCTTCAGGACTTTAGTTAAGAGTGTGTAACATAAAAATAGTTATCTTATATATCAACCAAAACATATGTTGACTTGTGGGTAATCAAAAAACGTAATAAGGAAATAATATAATTTTTATTTGTCTTATCTAAACCCATTTGCTTGTTGAGAGCCACATTAATCAAATATTCAGGTTGCGGTGTTTCAATTTGTTTTACCAGGCCTCCAGTAGAGTGTGTAACTGAAAAACAGTTTTGTTACCACAACCAAAACATATCTTGTAGGTACACAAAAGAACCGTCTCAACGAGACTTTTCTTTTGAGCACCCAAAATATGTTTTCAAACTACATGTTATAAGTAAGTAGTCACAATTTTGCGTATAAAAAGTTCCCTTATCTGTATATGTGTCAATCATAATTTGATTTCACAGTTCACACCATACATAGTATGATCTGATTACATGTACATTTATGTGGGCATGGATGAAAAAAATCTGCAGACAACAAAAAAGCATGAAAAATTACCCAGTAGGCAAAGAGTTAAAGTGAAGGGGTGAAAAGTCACACATGTGCAGGCCTTGCGTAACGAAAAAATAATTTTCTTATTTCTCAACCAAAACATATGTTGTGGGTACTCAAAAGAACCGTCTCATTGAGACGGTTCTTTTGAGCATCCAAAACATGTGTTAAAACTGATGGGTAAGAAAATATTTACAATTTTACGCTGAAAATATTTGTTTATCTAAACCTGTGATGTAGCCGTCTTTGTTTTCCTTGCAGATATGCTTGCAAGTGCAAGGCAAGGGAGATGCACTAGCATCATTTGATGGTTTCTTTGATCTACCAGAGCAGAATTTGATAAGACAGGACTGCGCACAGCTTGTAGGTGAGTGTCTAACAGTAATTTTGTTACAGTGGATGTTATAAAATTTTGAACATTTGTTATGAGAAGCACAATGGCTCAGTGGTAGAGTGATTCACTGGAGATCAAGGGGTTGCGGGTTTGAGCCTCATCGGAGGCTCTGCGTTGTGTCCTTGAGCAAGACATTATCCTCTGCTTAGTACTGGTTCAACCCAAGAAGATCCATCCCGACATGAATGAAAAATTGTTGACTGGGACATAAAGAACATAAATAAACAAACATTAATTGCCTGTCAAAATGGGTAAGACAAACAGCACAGACCCAGATCAGACTGCTTCTTAAGAATCAATCTGATGAAGGTCTTTCCTGTTTGCTATTATAACAATCATTTTGTGAATTCCAAACCTTTTATTTGAGAACAGGAAGAGTAAAGTATTTGAAATTTTAGAACATTTACTGAAATTAGTCCTTTGGATCAGGACTTTAGTTAAGAGTGCTATAAACAAAATATAATTTTCTTATTTCTCTACCAAAACATATGTTGTGGGTACTCAAAAGAACCGTCTCGATGAGACGGTTCTTTTGAGCATCCAAAACATATGTTAAAACTGATGGGCAAGAAAATATTAACAGCTTAAGCTCAAAAATTTTGTTCATCTAAACCTGTGTGGATGTTGTGCTAACTCCCAAACCACTGGACCGAATCCAAGCAAATTTGTCGAGTGATTTGCCTACACAAGTGGAGAGTGCTGAAGTGCAAGAGCACATTCATTTTTGGCCCCACTTATAGGGGCCCTGGGGAGTGTCAAAAGATGTCAAAAGTGTGGGGTTTTGCAATGTGTCATCTACCGGTACTGCACAATTCTAGTTTCTTATTTTATTGACCATGCAACATGTGTTATTGGATAAAATAGTCCCACATCTTACATTTATTAATACATATGCTAAACCAGAAAATGCAGTTATAAAACAGCTATGAGCCATTCATTACACTTGTTTTAGGCCACTAAATTTTATGACAGCTAATCCATTAATCACTTGTATATATGGCTGTGTTATAAAGGGACTGTACTCTACATGGATTTCTTTGTAGATAAACTTGGTAACGAAGACGAGGAGAAGGTGTCGGTGGTCGCTGATCTCGAGTCTATCATCACATTCTTCTGTAAATCTCGACAAGAAACCTACACCTCGGACAACGGCTGGCTAGATATCTTACAACCATTGATCTCACTGAATCTGGGAAAGTCGGAACTCTACAACTGCTTTTACTCAATACTCAATAAATATGTACCAAGGTATGTAAAGTAGCTCAGTTGGTAGACCGTTTGCTTTTGGAGCGGGAGGTCACAGGTTCGTATACAGCGACCACATCATACCAAAGGTGTAAAAATTGGTACTACAGTCAAAACTCTTTATAACGTCACTCGTTATAACAGAATATTCAATATCCGACATAAAATTGCTGGGAATGGATCTGTTTCCATTAAAATTCCCTCTTTATAACAGAATATTCACTAAACGACACCAACAGTAACTTCTGGGAACAGATATACAATTTCTATTGAAAATAAATTCATTATAACAGAATTGTTAACATGTGTCAGACAATTTTGTGATTAGAACAAGGTCTTTTTGCATGAACAGGTTTCTGTCTCACTTGATAATTAGTAAGCTTTGTGCATTTTGATGCAATATGAAATTGAACTGATGTTTACATTTGGAATAATAGCATTTTAAATCATTTGTACAATATTTTCTTTTACCAAATGATTATTATGTTGAAATCTGGTAATGGTCAGAATTCTTTATAACAGCAAATTCACTTTAACATCAAGGATAGCTTGGAACAAACAGTGTCGTTATAAAGAGGGTTGACTGTAGAAGCTCCTTTGCTGAAGCTGGCATAAAAAGGAGTTGTGCTAGGAAGATAGAGTAAGGCAGGTAAATTTCTATTAAAAGATATTGTTATGTGGCAGATTAGCTCATGAGCTAATGTTGTCTGTATCATTAAAAGCGATGTTAAATCTTTTATCTTTTAACCATTTTCATGACAGTCATGACCAATGTTGTCTGTTTATTCATCTGTTGATAAGTTTTGGTAGCCTATTTTGCAAACAATATGGAGCCAGATAAGACTGCTTCCCCACTAGGAGCAGTGTGAACAGGGTTAACCCTTTACTCCATAGGCAATTTTTGATCATGACATCATTTTCTATTTTTAGACAACATTGAAAAACAATCAAGAAAATTTTAAGTAAAGATTTGAATACTTTTGAAAATATTATGGAAAAATGGAGCATTTGTTCCTTTTATGGAAAATGGTGCATTTGCTCCAAGGAGCAAATGCTCTATTTTCCATAATATTTTCAAATACATACTATTTCAAATGTGTCAAAAGGCATTATCATGGAGTAAAAGGTTAATAATGTTCGCTTCCTTGATAAGAGCATCCTGGAGTGCATTCAAGAATATGCAGTAGACACGAGAAGACATCTTCAAGAAAAAGTATTGTTAACAAGCGGAAATAAAGAATTTTAATTTGAAAAAGAACAGTAAACATGCTTGATTTTATCAGGGAAGGTTCTTAAGGCTGATAGATTGGACGGAAAATGGACATATCGGTTACCCAAATCTCAGTGTTGACAGAAAATTGATTGATTTTCAGTTCGGCATTTCAAAGTTTGTGGCAGAGAGCACCGTAGCTCAGTGGTAGAGTGCTTGACTCGAGACAGAGGGGTTGCTGGTTGAGCCTCACCGGCAGCACTGCATTGTGTCCTTGACCAACACATTAATCCTTGCTTAGTACTGGTTGAATCCAGGAAGACCAATTCCAACATATCTGAAAATTTGTTGACTTGGATGTAAAGAATCAAATTAGATAAAAAAAATACAAAGTTGTGGCAAAATTATATGCAAAATTGTATATTTCTGCGGCGAACATAACGGAATGAAGTTAAATCATATCTACACACGATAGCATTGTCAGATGTTTTCATTGATCGCTAATTAATGAATAAAAATCAATAAAATTCACTGAGACCTACCTTTTTGAGGACGGTTTTTCTGTTGAGAGTGCTAGCTTGCCAGCTCCTGGATGTGTCGAGGGAACAAATTTTGGAGCTAGAGCCACTGATTACCACCCATGGTAAACCATTCGACTTGTTTTGTCTGCTCTACGCTAATTATAAACACTTAGAATTTCTTTGCAGAGATTGTAAAAAAAACTGGTAAACCATTCCACTTGTTTCGTCTGCACTACGCTAATTATAAACATTTAGAATTTCTTTATTTGCAGAGATTGTAAAAAGAACGGTAAACCATTCCACTTATTTCGTCTGCTGCTACAGTACCATGATCCTGAACTTTGTGTTTTCCTTGATACAAAGCGGATAACACCAGATATCTTTGCTCATATCTGGGTAAGTCTCTTACATTTTAACACATATTCATGGGTTTAGATTAAAAAAAAATTTGGGGCGTAAAATTGTAATTTTTTTTCTTGCCCATCAGTTTTAACATATGTTTTAGGTGCTCAAAAGAACCGTCTTATTGAGACGGTTCTTTTGGGTACCCACAACATATGTTTTCGTTGAGAAATAAGAAAATTAATTTTATGGTACGCACTCTTAACTAAAGGCCTGCATGTTTAACTTTTAAAGCACAAATCACAAAAAATTGTCTGTTTTATGTATTAGAAGCCTCTTTGGCAAACAATGTAGATCTAGGATTGGGTCCACATTGTTTGTTCCTATTCTTAAATTAGTCAATAATGCAAGGCAATTACTTGCAGCAGACGACTTGAGCAGACATTATTTTCCGATGCTTTTTTATGACGCTTAGGAGGTTTTAAATGCTATATTCTTCAAAAGGAGCTTTCCATTGCAGTATTACAATCTTAAAATAATGATGAAATCATATAAAAATTACCAAATGTTTGTTTGATTTGGGCCTCAACTTGAGAAAGCCTGGGGGTTTACGAACAACAAAGGCGCAGACCAACCTGGGCATCTGCACAGACTGATCAGCGCCTTCGTTATTCGCTTTTTGGAAAGTATATCTAAACTTGCTACAAGTGAAATTTCAATTTTCCAGCTGGTCTCTGTAGCTGAGGAGACTGGTTTGAGTCTCGCTTTGTCAAAACCCCGAAGACATAATTTGTCGCGTTGAGACCCATTTATACAAGAATTGCTAGGGTTTTTTTTTAAAATCATTAGACTTCAAAATACCACTGGATCCAGTGTTTCCACCAAATTCAACTCTGCATGTTGGGTAATTTTTCATGCTTTTTTTTGTCTGCTGACCTTTTTTCACAATTTACTTTTTCAAAAAGTTATTTAAGGAACACTATCAGAGTTCAAACAGTTTGGATCCAGATCAGGATTTATTTGAGTCCAAACTGTTTGCAAAGGTTATCAGCAGATGACAAAAGTCGCCGCTAGGAAGGAAAGAGTTAATGTTGATAGAATATTCATGCTAGTCTCCACCCACTATGAATAATTATATAAATAAACTTTCATGTTGGTACAAAGAACAAAGAAATTACTTGTCAGGTCCACTAGTGTAGGATCAGATATATTGTATTTCCATAAGCAAACAGAGTAGACCCTGATCAGGCAGCTCTTATAAGAGCTGCCTGGTCAAGGTCTGCTCTGTTTGCAAAAGCGTTAAAAGGCATCTCTCTGAGGTAGAGGGTAAATTCTGAATTTCATTATGTATTTCTTATGTCAAATACAGTAAGTCTGATATTGTAGTTTGAATAAGAATGTTGGTGCTTCTAAATGCACAATGGTTAAAGATGAGTGTTTATTTTCAGTTTCGGAGTTTGTTTGCCTCTATATGCGACCTTAAAGTAACCTTAAACATGTGGGATGTATATCTACAGACCTCGGACCCATTCCTTAGTTTCTTCATGGCGCTAGTTATACTGGTGAATGCTAGGTAAGCGCTTCTATTCCTTCTCTGCTATTTTTGTAAGGGAGAAAACTTTAATCACTTTCTGTATGCTCGCCTCTAAAAAGGTCACATGATCACATTAAATATCAAGCTTTATTTCATCCCTCACCCCCAAATTTAGAAAGCTATAACTAAATTTTATTTGCTAAATATTTGCTAATCCTATCCTTAAGTCCAGGGTGAAAGCTAATCCATTGATTTTACTTTTGAAGGGGTAGGAACAGTAATTACATCCTTTGACTATTCTCCCCATTGAAATCTGAGCATTTTAAATTTGGAAGATTTTTGAATTGGATATTGTTTCTTTAACCCTTTACCTAGTAGAGATGCCCTAAAACACTTTTGCAAACAGAGTAGATCCTGAACAGGCAGCTCTTACAATCTTGTAAGAGCTGCCTGATCAGGGTCTACTCTGTTTGCTTATGGAAAAATGATTAGATATGATCCTACACTAGTGGACCTGACGAGTAATTTCTTTGTTCTATGTACGAGCGTGAAAGTTTATCTAATTATTCATTGTGGGTGGAGCTTAGCATGAATATTCATGAAGGAAAGAGTTAACTACCATAGTTACCGTGTATAAAATGACACTTTACATTCTTACTAAAATTGTGCTTAAACTAGAACAAGTGCAGTTTACAACATGATGTGTGTGTATTATTGTCAGGGAATGTCAAACAGTATAACACTTACCAGGAATAGGTTGATCAGTGTTTATGTTGTTGTATCTGGCCTTTCTGTGTGAATCGGTATGGTAATTGTGGTAAATCATATTGCATTTTGTTTTTTCATCAGGGACCAATTGCTTGATGCAGAAACAAAGAGTAAACAAGAGATTGTTGGTAAGTGACCTCTTCTTCCTTTAGTTGAAACAACCTTAAATTAAACATTGTCATACTATAGCTAGGCTCAACTTCAATTTGCAAACCATTGGATTAGAACAGGATACTAAATACACTATATATGGCTGTTCTACCAACTCCAGATGGCACAAGAGCATTGTGATCTCTAGGTAATCTGAAAAATATATCCTTCCAAAATATCTAAAAAAAAACTGAAGTTACTCGAGTATCCCTCATTCATGTTACATATTTTATGCATTTTGAAGCAATAATGGGTCCAAAACCCAGCCAGCATACAATCTCAGGCCACCTTTGGCCCACCAGCGAAATGCCATTCAAATGGCATTTTGCTGGTAAGCAGATGATGGCCCCTATTTTGTTTGCTTACTGGAAAGCTGTCTTGCCAAAAATTAAATGTGTCTTTGTAATTCTCAGTGTCCATTCTGTTAAAGGTAAAATTTCATGCTGAAAGGTGAATTCCATATTTAAAGCTAAATTCCATATTAAAAGGTTTTGTAAATTTTCATATCTAGAAATGAAAGGTAGTTACCATACTTTTGTTTGTTTTGATTTTACCGTCACGTTGGATGGGTCCTCCTCTGTTGAGGGCATAAAGTGTTTTGCTCAAGAACACAACACAGTGACTTTATCCGAAGTGAGGCTTGAACTAGCATGTCTTCGATCCCCAGTCTTACGCTCTACCAACTGAGCTCCAGATTCCATATTTAAATGATCTTGTGTTATTTCCAGATTTGATATCAGCCTTCCCCACAGCCCTAGAAGCTGGTGATATAGAAGATTTCTGTTCCTTAGCTCAGTACTATGCCTCCAAGACACCACAGTCATTCAGAAGGGTAAGGAAATATATCAGACCTCCAGATAAAAGTGTGTAATTAAAAATAAATAGAGAATACAAGGTGAGTGTCTTTTGATATCAAGTTTACCAGGCAAGGCTTCGAGAAGGCTTGTTGACATTGCTAGGCTTGCCGAGCGATTCATCATGCGTTTTCGAAGCCGAGCCTTGGTAAACTTGATATCAAAAGATGCGAACCTGGTATTCTATTTATCAGCTTACAAAGTTGATTCACTCTTCAAACTAGCGAATACGACATAATGATCAATTTTTTGTGTTGATTAAGCATTAGTGGCAACGTCATTTAAAAAATGCAACATCATTGTAACCTGATAAAGGCTCATGCCATGAGATAGACAACGTTTATCAGGCAACATGCAATGCTGCAGTTAATATGAATGATAACTGATAATTGTTTTTATTATATACCTGCAATGAAATACATCTGATACAACTACTTTTCCGACTCGAAAATACAAAATCTTGTATCACGCTACTCGGGCGATATTTTTCCGTATCACCATCCTCCATGTTTTACCCAACTCACAAGATAAAAGCCAGCACCTGGCGGGGAACTCTTAATCTGACTCGCAATCTTAGCCATAGCATATTTTATCACTAAAATAACATTTCTATCTGAGGTTTAGGCAATTAGCCTCTATTTATTTATTTCCCGTATTAAAGGAAAGGAATTAAACACGATAAATGCATTTTCCGCCTCTGTCATAACATGTTTACACAATGTGACGTCATCAAACATTTGGCGCGACGTTATTTGCTACCGTAACGGCATCCCAACGTCACGTCACATGGTATCAACTTTGGTGAGTTAACCGCTTAAACTGAAATGAGTTTTGTTGTGTTATGTAGGTATATAATAAAAACATTATTACTTGAGTAACTTGATCTGATGGGTCGAATCATGTCTTGTGGCTGCGCCAGAAACTACTGGATCACACTCGACTTCGTCACATGTGATCCGATCGTTCCTGGCGCAGCCACTCGATGTGATCCGATCCATCAGATCAAGTTACTCAAGTAATAATGTGTATTTATTTCTCATTCAAAACATTCATGTGTAATTGGTACTCATTGGAGCACATAAACATTTATTGTTTTTAATAATAATCTTTCTATCATAAAGCTTCTGATACAAGCAGTTTTAATTCTAAAGTTTACACAATGTCATGTATTTGTTTTTGCTTAAAATAATTTAATTAACTGGACTTAACCCAAATAAGCCTAGCGTCCTTTTTGTGGGACATAGGCAAACAGTACAGACCCAGATCAGACACCACAAAATGTGGCATCTGATCAGGCTCTCCACTGTTTGCTAACAGAATGTTCTATAAAGATTTGAATAAAAATGAGAAACACCACCCATCAACCCTTAAAGCTGAAATGGACTGGATCAATTGATAGTTGTGGGAAATTCCATTTGGCTTAAATGGGTTAAAGAAAAGAAGTTAAAAAAACTTCTTAACACTCTTTGAAAGCAAGCCAGGTAATTCTTCACAAGTAAGGATGGATCTTTCCCTTGTTGGCTGCCCTCATTTATAAAGAAATCCCTAATAGGATAGGTGGTAGATCATTTCGGAGTGGTTCCATTCGCTTCATAGAAGATTCCTTGTTATATATATTTTCCTGCTGAACATGAGTTTATCCTTTTTTGAGAAGCCATCTGATCAGGATCCACACTGTTTTCCACTCTGATTAGAAATACATGTACATGATTACCCTGGAATGCTGCAGCTTAACAGCATAAAAATTAGGGAGGAGTGTAGAGCATAAAAAAGTTCAGCATGACAAGTGTTAATTTTGATGTGACACCGTCTAATACTTATCAATATTTGGTGCAGGATTATGAGAAGCCATTGTTTGGAACCAGTCTGGGTCAATCTAAATCCTCAGAAGAACTGGAATTAAAAGTTTCACAAATGTTGTGTCTACCAGTCAGTGCAGGAGAACTCTTACAATCAAACCATGCTGGTGGGGTAAGTAAGGAATATACTGTAGATTCGGAAATTTCCGCAATATTTTTTTTCCGCAATAGCATTAAAAGACATATTAGTGACGTGAAAAATTCGCGGCTAAGGCAAGGTTTACCTATATCAATAAAGACAGAGTGATTATGCCATTTCGCAAGGGTTTTATTTTCACGTAAATAAAGTCCTTGCAAAAATTTCTGAATTTACAGTAAGAAGCTGACTACAAATTTTGTGAATTAAGTAAGTTATCTCCTTGTATGCTGGGTAATTTTCAATTGTTTTGTTGGCTGCTATTTTTTTTTCAAAATTATCTATTCTTACCGGAATACCATCAGAGTGTTAAACACTTTCAATATAGACCAGGCCTGCCATTTGGGCTCCCTCCAAGCTGTTTGCAAGGCAATGAGTTTAGGGTTGATATTCCATGTCAGTTGTCTGCCAGAGTATCAAACCTTATATTGTTTTTAAAATGACTGATGTTGTCTGCTGCAAATTATAGGTGATCATGTTGACTTTAACCCTTAGCCTGTCAATCACTGCTTCTGTCGTCTGTTCTCATATCTGCTCATGTTCTCAGGTAGCCGATATTGCAAACAGTATGGACCCAGATCAGACTGCTCCCTTTGGTGCAGTCTGGTCATGTTCATACTGTTTGCTTCCGTGAAAACTCTAGTCTGAAATGCAAGAGACGTAGAAAGCAGACAACATTTTCACGACAAAAATTAGTGGCGGGATAAGGGGTCAAGTGAAAGTTGGTCATTTTTCAATTCTATGATGTAGCAAATGGACATGAAAACTACCAGAATAGAGCTTGGACATATCGTTGAAAAATGTTCACATTAGTGTGTTGAAACTAATATGTTGCAATTTTTTCCATTAGCTGTAGGTGTGATTTGTAGAATAATGTTTGGGAGTTGCGTAGTGGCTTAGTTGGTAGAGCGTTAGACTGGGGATTGAAGATATGCTAGTTTGAGACTTAACGCTGGCTGTGTTGTGTCCTTGAGCAAGACACTTTATCCGCTGCTTAGTACTTGTTCAAACCAGAAAGACAGGAAATTGTCCCGACATGACTGAAAAATTGTTGACTGGGATGTAAACCATAGAAACAAGCAAAGAATAATATTTGTAACTTTATTTAAAAGACTGTGTTTCCTCAGGGTGATGGAGTGAGGTATTTTGTGATAGACTGTCGACCAGCAGAACAATACAACAGTGGTCATCTACACACAGCCATGCATCTAGATGCCAATCTTGTAAGTAACAATGATGCTCTGTCAGTTTGGGCGAATTTTAAAACTAATATTAAGGCCTTTAGTCAAGAGCGTATAACAAAAAAAATAATCTCAAACAATGTATATGTTGTGGGTACTCAAAAGAACCCTCTCAATGAGACGGTTCTTTTGAGCACTCAAAATATATGTAAAAACAGCACTCAAAACATATGTTAAACTGATAGATAGGAAAATATTTACAATTTCACACTCAAAATTTTTGATTCTAAACCTGTGAATATTGCTGATATAATGCTCGAAAATACAGCAGGTGGTATTATACAAAATCATAGAGCTTTGTGCATTAGATGACTATTCTTGCATGGGAATTTGTTAAGCCAAGCTGTTTGAAGCAGCAAAATTCATGTTCAAATCATGAGATTCTCATGCTGTTTGAACATGGCTTTTATTTGAAAAAGCCTAAACTGGGCCCTTATTTGTATGCATGACGTTACACGGGAAAGCGTTGCGGCCGTGACTGGTCATTTCGCTGATGCTTTCATTCGCGAAAACGTTGCACGCATATAAATGACGTTGTGGCGACGTAATGGCGCTCGAAAGTTTGATGCTGACGCCATTTTGTTCTGAGAAATCAAGTGTAAGAAAAGGGATATTTAATGTTTAAGCGACGTTTTCAGCGCGGTGTATGCTGAATTCAGGTAAAATATGCAAGAATAACGATCACACATGTTTGTTTCATTGCATTAACACATGCCGGGTCCCTGGAATGATGTTTGAACACTCAGCCTAACGACCTCGTGTTCAAACAGCTTCCTCGGGACCCGGTAAAATTTAATGCATGAAAAAACATGTATGATCCCTATATTCTTGCCCTCTCTGAAGCAAAAAAATGAAGTTGATTTTTACAAAAAAAATTCTGGTTTATTAGAGTATTAACCCAATGCAAAAGTCAAAGATATATATTTGATTTTACCATTGCTGTATTAACAGAAAATGGTCACTGAAATAGGCTTTAAAGAGAGAAAAAAGAGAAAAAAAAACTATTTTTATTATTTCAATGAATTCAATAATTAGAATTGAACTAAACGAAAAAATTGTCCATTCAATGTGCATATTATGGCTAATACTGTGTTGCTAATTAACATTTAATTGACAGCAAAATACTCATTTGCTTTTTTTAAGTTGAAAGTTCAAACATACATAGATTCACAAATCCCTTTCATCTGCTGTTGATCAGGCTAAAAACTGACCTAATTGGCTTGCTTTCTGAAATATATACTATTTGTGTTTCTTAGATGCTACAAAATCCCGAGGAGTTCAACACAGCTGTTCAAGCCCTGTTCTCAGCACAACAGCAAGCATTACTGGCAGGTGAGTGATTGATTACACAGTTCTATTTATGCCCCACAACCATAGGAGAGGGAGATATATATGATCCAGTTCCAGTCCTCCAGATTAAAAATGAATTTTGTTATTTCTCAACCAGAAGATATGTCTCAATGAGATGGTTCTTCTGAGCACCCAAAACATATGTTTTGGTAATGAATAAGAAAATACAATGTATTCACAATTTTATGCATAAAAATTCCCATGTCTGGACCTATGCACTTCAGTCAATTTTGGTACTTATTGCAATTGTGAGCAGCGAAGATTCAAACAAGCATGTGCTCCTGCACAATCCACCATAATATTAGGCCCCCAGTTGCACTAGATAGTGATATATGCATGTTTGAAGAGTGATTTTATGCATATGGAATAAATATCAAAAATCTCATCACCTGGCTCATACCATACTTGGGTCAGATCCTGTTTGTCATCAGCATGGCTGTGTGTGAAATCTCAAGAACCAGTAGTTGGATTTTAACTCTTAAAGCGCCAAGAAAATAATCCATCTCAAAATGTCGTCTGCTGGAGTCGTCTGCTGAAGTCCTATAGGAGCAGTCTGATCTGGGTCCACACTGTTTGCCATAGGGGCTTCTTAAACATTTCAGCAGACGAGAAAAACAGACGACTTTTGTTGCGATAGGCGGTTTAAGGGTTAATCAGCGACTACTTTGAACTGTCTGAATTCAAATTATCAAGTTTCTTCTGTATTTTAGGTTCAGCAGCTGGTGGGGAACATCTGTGTTTTGTAGGCAGTGGCAGAGAAGAAGAGGATCAGTATGTTCATATGGTTGTGGCTAACTTCTTACAGAAACACCAGCAGTATGTCAGTTTTGCCAGGGGAGGCTACTTCTGTAAGTTGTTGTTCTTGACAGGGAGGCTACTTCTGTAGGTTATTCTTGCCAGGGGAGGCTACTTCTATAAGTTATTGTTCTTGCCAGGGGAGGCTTCCTCTGTAAGTTATTGTTCTTGTTGTTGCATCAGGTTTAACTCTTTGCATGCTGGGCAATTTTGCATGCTTTTTTGTCGTCTGCTGATTTTTTTTTTTCAAAATTAAGTATTAATAAATACTTTCAAAAATACCATCAGAATGTCAAACAGTTGGGATCCAGATCAGGCCTGACATTTTGTCGGGCCTGATCTGGTCCTTGGCAGACTAATAAGTGATTTCATGAATGGCCATTACTTCACAGGGTTTGGCCTTTCTGAGTTATATAGATTTAACACTTTAATGCTGAAGTTTGTAGCCAAGTGCCGGTGTCAGAGCAAAATCAGCTAGACACAATAGCCAATCATAGTGCATGTGGTGACCATGGCTTAGAGAATGAACCAAACCTTCAGATATGAGTAAAAATGCAGGATGCACACCAAAATAAATCACTGCTTTACACCTTTTCTTTTGACAGCACTACACAATCTACTCCAGAACAATCTAAGTGAGGGCCTTGTAGACCATAACACCAAGTCATGTATTGTGTGTAGACCAGAGCTAGCAAACCATAGTGATACTGAAAGTGCTGAGGATTTTAAACCGGTCACAAAGGTATAACCAGGCCTTTAGTTAACCTTTAAAGGGCCACCTATAATTTGCAGCAGACGTCAATTGCAACTTTGCCGCTTTTTCAAAAATAACAAATAAGGCATGATATTTCATGAAAATCGTCTGCTGGCAGACGATTCTCATGAAATATCATACCTTATTTTTTCGAAAATTAAGAAATATATCGCAAAATTTGTCGTCTGCTGCAGTCGTAATTGGCGCTTTAAAGGTTAAGAGTGCATATCAAAAAATAATTTTCTTATTTCTCAACCAAAACATATTTTGTGTGTACTCAAAGAACCGTCTCAATGAGACGGTTCTTTTGAGCACCCACAATATGTTAAAACTGATGGGTAAGAAAATAGTTACAATTTTACGCTCAAAAATTTTGTTTGTCTGAACCTGTGGGTATAGCTTATCAAATTTACCAGAGATGGGGCCCATATTTTCAGAAAATATTTTGTAGAATAAAGGCATTTCATCATAGAATCTCCCCTACCCAATTACATCCTACACCAAATAATACCATGTTTGCTGAAATTTTAAATACCCTGTTTTCAATTCATTTAGAAATGTAATTTTTGGTGGTTTGGTTTTACATTTGCACCAGTGCACATTCTTGGTGTTGATGTCAAGGTTTTGGATGTTCACTGATGAAAACTTGAAGCATGTTTATAACAGTATGGAAAAAGCCTTGTAAAAGCATCAGTTCTGGCTTGTTTAAGCTTGACTGCTTATTATAGTGTGTGATAATTTTCTATACCAGGGCTTTTGCCAGCAATTTTGGGAAAAGGCCCCTGGCCAAAATTGAGAAAAAAATGATCGACTTAACATCAAAATTGGGAGAAATTAACGACATAGAACAGAACAAGGGCAGCAAAATATATCCTCAAAAACAATTTATTTTAGATTGTATTATGCCAAGCATACCACTTAAGCACAAGTGTTTAAGTAACATTCTGATATGGGTCATTGTTTCTCATAAGTAGTAGTGGTCTCATAAGAAAAGTAAAAAAAAATTATTTTTTTTTTTACTTTTCTTGATTGGGTAAACAGACATGGTATTGGCAAAAAAGGTGGCTATTTTCAATTGGGAATGGGGCCGAATATCTGCCCCTAGAGAAGGGCAGAAAAGGCCCTGTATACAATAATGATTAGCTCGATATCTCTTCTATCCTTATTCAACAGAAGAAAGAAGAAAACGAAGATTCATTCTTTGGTAGATTATCGAGTGCTGTGAAAAGTAAATCGACGGAAGTGAAAGAGAAACTCACCAACTACATCAAGAATGAACAGATGTACGAGGAGAGACATGTCAGTAATACTGACAGGGTCGGGAAACGATACCGCAATATGGCCTCTGTGTTCACTATAGGGGATGAAGAAGAGGGTAGGTTTAACTCTGCATACTGGGTAATTTTACCTGTTTTTTTCTTTCCTTAAAAAATGGTACATTAATTTCTTTCCGAAGTTGGTCTGTCATCCATCTGCAGTCCATCTATCACGTTTCTTATATATGTGTCTCCTAAACCATTGGATGTAGCAGCTTCCAAACGTTGTAGGTGCATAGGTCACATGATGTAGAGGGTACTGGGCAATATTTGGTGTGACCTTGACTTTAAAGTCAAGGTCAAATAATGCATTTTCTTTCAAATGCATTCTTGTAAATGCATCTCTTCCAAAACCAGTGGACATAGCAACCATCGACTGCATTTTAAATTTGCATGCTTTTTTGTCGTCAGTAGAGTTTTTCATGATTTTGGAAAAGTTTGATCAGGAATACCATAATTGTGTCATATGTTTGGATATATACGGGCCTGATTTGGGTTCTAACTGTTTGCAAAGGCTTTTAGCAGACAACAAAGAATTGGGAAATGACGCCACAATATGGCCTCTGTGGATATGAGGAAGAAAGTATATTAGCTCTTTTGTATGCTAGAAATTTTGCATGCTTTTTTTTTTGTTTGCTGATTTTTTTTCTCAAAATAATCTTTTTCAAAAAATTCTATAGGGAATACCATAACAGTGTTAAACAGTTTGGATCAAAATAGGCTTGCTTGGCAAGCTGCATGCTTGGTGGTCAACCCAATCACGGTTGGCAATTTTGTTTTCCTCTTTAATTGCACGCCGGTGGGTCGGACTTCAGACTCTATGATGGTTCCGACTTGAAGACTTTTCTATTGATGAGATGGTAGGGGCCTGATGCTTTGTCTGTTTGTCGGGCCCACCGGGGTTTACCTGTTGGATTTCTTTTGCTCTGGTATTCAGTTTTATTTACTGTTGAGTCCTTATCTTTGCTTTATCTCCTTGTTATATCTTGGTTTATTTGTTTAGGAGTTGATGCATTGATAAGTTAGGGGTCTTTCTTGCAAATATCTATGTGTCTTGATCCACATCTGAATTAAGGGTGAGGTTGGCGCCGTTAAACTGGTTTAAGCCCTCCAGTAAAATGTTTTACTGAAGGTTCCAAGGCGGTAGTTCTTTTGTGGATCTTTTATGTTTTTGTTCTGTCTTGTGATTGCTATGTTTTTGTGCGCGTCTGTTTATATGTGCTTTGTGGTCACCTGCTGGGAAAGGGCTGACCTCTTGGCTCTCGTTTGTGGTGTCTAACTGTGAGTTTGTCACTTTCCCATTGGTATCCTGGGTCAGGTGTGGTACTTGATTGTATCGATTCCTGATCTTTGCACCCTTACTTACTTTGACAGTTTGTTGGTTTCAGATCTGGGTTCTAATTGTTTGCAAAGGTTTTGAGTGGATGACAAAAAAGTTGAGCTCTATGTTAAACATGTCTGCAGATGACAAGCTTGGGATGTTTGTATAGTTTTAATTTTTGTGAAGAATAAATAGAGGATCTTACATGAATGCTCGTGTTTCATTGAATTTATTAAACAAGTTGGGGAAAAGTGATAAAATGTGAGGCTTGCTGAGCATTTTATCACTTTTTCGCAACAAATTTATTAACAGGAGCATGAATGTTAGATTCTATTTGTCATATGACATTAAGATTACTTTGAAATCTCATTTCTGCCATAAAAACGTTATAATTTTTTGTCATTATGTACGCAACATTGTTATGGACGTCATATCATTGCCCGAAAATCTGTAAACCACTTCTGGTTTATCGATTTTATTGCATGGCATTATTTCACTCCCAGACATGACGTCATATGATAAGGTTATGATATTTCATTGAGTTGTCAACATTTTACCAAAGTAGTTGGGAAAAGATACATCATTATGGCCTAAGTGTTAACTAGAAAAGACTAAGAGGGAAGTTAAATCTTTAATAGCTGAATTCGATTAAAAATACATTCTGATCTAAACTAATTTATCCCAGTTAGCAATGTATAAAATGCTGAATAAAACTAATAAAATAAACTCCAAGATCAGATCTCCCAAGTCAGTTCATTAAATACGCCATTACATAGATTTTGGTACTTATCATATTGTAGAGCAACAAAGTCTCAGGCAAGCATGTGCGGAAGGTACTATTGACATGCATCAAGCAATAATTGGTCTTCAAAACCAATTTTTGGTCTTTTTGAGAGTGGCCGTTTTAGGCAGGTTTTACTGTAAATTAATAACCATATATTATAGAATACACCAAGTATGGATGTAGATGATGACTCAGACCAAAATTTAGACCATTTGCTCAGCTGGGTACGCTAGCACGGGCATTTAAAGAATGGCTTGAATGGCTTATTATTGTGCATACATGATAATTACCAAAACCTCATTAGCTCACCTGTACACTATTTAGATAGGTTTGTTTATTTGTGTTTCAGGAGAGGAAGGCGAGGGAGGTATGATGTCAGATGAAGAAAGAAGAGAAGTTGTCAGTTTAGAGACGTGGCTTAACAAACCAGACATAGTATACTCTTGTCAATGTAGAGAAGTAGATTCAAACGGCTTTTTACATCCTAGGTATGTACAATATATATGTCTGGATCAGTTTAAATACCTGGCTTAACAAACCAGAATCCGGACCAGTATTGCTTAAGGAACTCTATAGCGTTGTGATTTTTCAGGGGCGGAGGGGGGGGGGGGGTGGGCTGACCCCTATTCCCCCTCCGAATCCAAGCATGTCTTGCAGCTGAGCCAAACGCCGGTAAATGGCTTGCCGATATTAATTTTTTTTTATCCTGCGGACATATTCTTGAAGGTGATCCAATAGCCATCACCATTAGCATTTGCATCGGCGTAGCTTTTTGTCTGCACTCTAGCTTATATATTTTGTGATTATCAGGCAATATTTACACTTGCCGCTGTCTTCCCTTCGATGAACTTTTATTGCTCACATGTAATTTGTTGTCTACCGAAGTTGCCAATTAAAGTCTGACTGCAGATCCAGGGGTAGCGAGTTTGATCCCTGCCCAGTCCCATACTTTTGTGGAGATTGATCATGAAATAATAAATAATGAAATGATTTTCCATAGTTTGTTGAGACTGAAATAATTTCTATGGCCAGTCTCCTCCCTTCTGCTGTTGTTGTCAGTTACAAGTAAAAGTATTTGCACGAAGTACTGGTTAATCCCTTAATAGTCAAGCTTGCCGAGAAAAAAAGTGTGGATAGGTGAACTGACCGTCCTGACATGACCATAGCTGTTGACTGGGATGTAAAGAATCAAACCAAAAAAAAAATGTCCTGAAAATGTCTGATTTTGCTGTCTGCTGGATATATTAAAGTGCACTTCAGACTGCTCCTAAGGGATTAACCGTTATCCCGTCAATATTTTTGTCCTGAAAATGTTGTCTGCTTTTGATGCCTGCTGGATATATTCAAGTGCACTTCGGAATACTTTTACCATGGAAGCAAACACTATGAACCCTGATCAGACTGCTCCTAAGGGAGCAGTCTGATCTGGGTCCATATTGTTTGCAATATAGCTGGTCAAAGTACATAAACAGATGAGATAACAGACGACAATAGTTTGGAATGGCAGGAAGTGGGGTAATATTTATCATTCCTTTTTTTTCAGCCATTTGTTACTGACAGACTCCCATTTGTATATTTTACGTGACATACCAAAGAAAAAGGGCATGGTGTTCATACAAGGACGTAGAGCATTAGGCAGCATTGTGAAAATAACATCTAAAAAAAGACATCCGGAGTTTATCACATTTTCTTATGGTTCTAACGAGGAGGAAGGTGTGAAAGTAACGAGCTGTGATAGGTGCATCATACAACATTCAGGGGAGGCAACTAAACGTGTGAAACAACAGATCATGAAAGTGCTGGATGCTTTAGAGAGCTGATAGTTTGGTTGTGATATAGGTGCTGCCAAATTGGGTAACTGTGTTACTGTTGGGATGGGATAGAGGCAGTGAAAATCTCTTGTCTTCTTGGAGAATAAGGCTTGCCATGTCATATGAAACGTCTGCCAGATTGGAGTAAAGTTACAAAAAACAATCCGGACTGCAGCAGAATTTTTTTTAAAAAATCTTGTCTTCTGGAAACAGGCTTGCTATATCATATGAATCGTCTGCCTTGATGGAATATAGACGTAAAGTGCCACTCACCGCTGCAGCTGACAACAATTTTTAAGATATTTTTTTCATTATGGTAAATATTCTAAAAATTCGAGCACTTTTATTTCTGTTCTCAAATAAAATGTTGGTTATAAGAGCTAGAACTTACAAAATGCTTCACAGAACACCAAACATGGCAGGCAACTAGAGTCAGAAATTTTAGAACATTTACAATATCTTAAGAAAATGTAAGGCTTGACATCTCATGGCAGCAAATGCCTTATTTGGATACTTTAAGCAGTGAAAGAAAGAAAAAATGGCCGCTGTATATTGTGAGTGGCATTTTAAAGGTTGTTCTTTTATTCATAGATAGGCAACAAGTGAGTACCAAGATGAGCCTGGTTATTTGCAGAGTCTCTTAAAAGCCTCTTCTTGCATTAACAAATTTAACCCTTAAAGCGCCAAGAAAAAAATGCATCTGAAAATGTCGTCTGTTGATGTCATCTGCTGTAAATAATTGCCTAGCATTACTGCCGAATTAAGTATAGAAGCAAACAGTGTGGACCCAGAACAGACTGCTCCTATATAGCAGTCTGATCTAGGTCCACACTGTGTGCCATAGAGGCTTCTTAAACATTTCAGCAGACGAGAAATGCAGACGACTTTTGTTGCCATTGGTTAAGTAGAATCAAGAATTGTGGAGAAAACTCAAATGCTTTGCATGCATGTTTAATTCTGCATGGCGGGTAATTTTTGATGCTTTATTTTTCAAAATTAATTTTTTCAAAAATTTATTTCAGAAACACTATCACAGTGTCAAACAGTTTGGATCCAGATCAGGACCGACATTCTGTTGGTCAGAATGTCGGTCCTGATTAGAGTACAAACTGTTTTCGAAGGTTATCAGCAGACAACAATGTTGCCGCCAGCAAGGAAAGAATTAATACATGGCTTTCAGTGGATGCATAAATCTTCTATGCTGATCCTTATACCATATTGAACCTAATAAACATGTGTGTTCTTATTTGGTCCAATGTGTCTAATGATTGGCCTTCTTGATTTCTAAAATACAAGACGGTCATTCTTTTTTCTGTTGCATTCAAAACAATTTTATATTCCATATCATCCCTTAACCTGCCAAATTATTTGGCCAAAACATGTTGTCTGCTTACTACATCTGCTGCTGAAGTTCTAATGCATCCTTGGACTACTTTTATTCCAACTATAATACACAATGAACTCTGATCAGACTGCTTCTAAAGGAAGTCCATATTGTTTTCATAAAGGCTACTAAGTCTAATCTTAGTCCATATTGTTTGCAATTTCTTGCACACCGGATAATGATATCTGAGATTTTACCCTGGGATAGAAAATCTTATCTTACCCTGGCTGTCACGTGAGGGCTACATATATTGGTTGTATTGGAACTCACCCACATGGTCGTCAAGTGACGTCCTTGTTATGTAAAATTGATGTCATCATGTGAGGTTGTATTTTAGCTTATTCAGGGACTTCTGGAAGCTTATGTAAAAAAAAACAAAAAAATGGTGCCAAATGGTGATCCTGGGGACAGATTTTTCTATCCTACCGTCACACTCATGATAGATTCTTATAATATGCTACCAAAACACAACAGATGACAGAGTAGACAACATTTGTCTAGATTGGTGGGAAGTGGGGTTAAATAAAACTTTTTATCAGTATATACCATCTTAACCCTTATACCCCGCTATTTCTTGTCCTGAAATGTTGTCTGCTTTTTACCTCTGCTGCAGCTGCATATATTCAAGTGCTCTTCAGACTAGATTTTTTCATAGAAGTAGACACTATGAACCTGGATCAGATTGCTCCTAAGGGAGCAGTCTGATCTGGGTTTATATTGTTGCAATGTTATGTAGGCTACCTAAGAACATAAGCAGATGAAGGAACAGATGGTAAAAGTTGTGACTGGCGGGCTAAGGGTTAAAAAAACACTAGCTTTTCCATGTGGTCTCCTGAATCGTCACAATTTCATCTCACTGTAACATTATGGTGTGTTGAATGGTTCTTTGAATAATTGTTTATGTTTGGTTCAACTGTTTGTTTTTATCTGTTTATGACTATTTATAATGAATGACATGTACATAGGCATTTATATGAGAGGTATCCTCTATACATTAACTGTTAGATGTTTTTGTTTTTTTCTCCAAGAAAACATACATGCCATTTAATATGAAAATGCAACTTACTCTGCATCCTGGGTAATTTTTTTTTTAAATATTGTCATATAATTTTTTTTTTCAAAATTGAAAGTTTTCAAAAAAAAGACTAGAGCCTGCTAGCCTCATGTCTAATTTTAAGTCTTTGCATGCAGGGTAGTTTTACATGCATCTGCAGATATTTTAAAATTTACTTTTAGTAAAAAAAAGAAGTAAACAGTTTGAATGCAGATTAGGCCTGAGATTTTGTTGGGCCAGCACTGGATTCAAACTGTTTGCAAAAGCTAACAGCAGTTGTCAAAAGATGTTACTAGTAGGGAAAGAACTTAACTTGCTAGCTCCGCTATTATTTGGGGTAAGACATCTAGTATTTGGTCCGAGCCTGTATCTACTTTCATTCTCAGCAGGATTGTTTTCTTTTAGGGGTGGGATGGGGGTTTGGAAATGGTTTAGGTATTTTTTGGACCCAACCATTTCGAAACTTCTCCTTGCCATGGTCTTAATTGAAAAAATTTAAAGTTAGAATGATCTTCAGTGTATGGTATATGTGTGGAAAACAATGAATGTACAGAGGATTTTATACCTTTACAATATTTATTTAAATTTAAGAGATACACAATGACACAATCTATTATTTACCCCTATCTTGACTGGTTACCCATACACAGGAACATGTGTGCTGACAGTGTAGATTCAGGTGAGATACCACATTTTATGTGCTGCTTCATCTCGTCTGGGTCTGAACTGTTTGCTATGTTACAACCAGCCTGGAAGCACAGTCTTCATGGATTGAAAACTAACCTGTGACCCCTCAAAATGTAATGAGATATGTCCAAACTTGTTTGCATCAAACAGTATGGTATATGCCATCAAGAAAGGGTTTATGTATTGTTATGAGTGAGGGAATATGTATGTTTTTTCTGTTTTGTTTTTTTAAATTGTTTACAAGAATTAGTCATTGAATCATCCGTTGTAACCATATTTACTTGAGTCTAGGTCAAAAATAAAATAACTTGTTCCCCTTTACCTGCTGGGCGTTTTATATAGGATTTAGAAATGGAAATAATAGTTTTTGTTATATGACTGGAGAGAATCCTGTCTCCTGATTGGCCCAATTAGTCTTCATAAATCTCTATGTCTACCTGTAAACTGGTCTAAACCAGTCCAAAGTTAATATTGCATGAAAACCAGCTGTAACTAGTTTCCAGAAGTTAATATTTTTGACACTTCTGCAATATTACCCTCCAGAGAGCTAAAAATAGCATGATGAGTGTGAACCTAGCATGTGCTGCATGAAATTGACATGATTTGCTGTTTCACCTCCCAGGTAAATTAAAGGCTTTCATGAATTTTTACAACTGTTTTGTTTTGTTTTGTTTGCTTATTTATCTTTGTTTGAGTAAACAAACTGTAAAAACAGTTTTATGATAACATTTTATATTCCCCATTAAGAAAATTAATATACATTTGAAAATGCAAAATACTAAATTATAATATTTTAGTTAAAGTTGCTAAAACTTGTGAGAAAGTCCTTAGATGTCTTAGAGAGAAGGTTGAACATGTCTGTAACAACAAAAGTGAAAGTAGCAAAATTTTCATTCATATAACAAAACAGTTATTGACTTCAATTTCGGTAGACATAAGGATTTATCTACCCTTAAAAGTGATATTCACCTCGGCCTAGCGGCCTCGATGAGTTATCACTTTTTCAGGTAGATAAATCCTTATGTCTACCTCATTGAAGTCATGACTCAATAATTGTATAATATACATCCAATTATTTATACTGCAGTAAATGTTTTATTTAAAACACAATAAATGTTTTATTTAAAACACTTCTCTTAAGTAGCAGTCTGATCAGTGTCTGCACTATGCATCTAGGCATTTTTGATCTTTCACGTAATTAAAATTTTTAAGTAATTCATGTGGTTAAAAATAGTCATTTGCAATAGATATATAATTGGTTAACCACATAAGCATTTTATGTTTAAATGGTTGGTAAGGGAAAGCAATGTATTTTTGAGCCAGTATCCAGTTTTATGTACAAGTTTGCATGTGTATACAGCGAAGATTCTTATAGAGCTGCGCATCCTGAAGAAACAGTGGCTACCCAAAGAGTGCCCATCAAAGACTCTAATCAGACTGCGCTGATGCTCAGGCTGATCTGAGTCTTCAATAGGCAAACACACCAACTTGAACCTTTTGCTACATACCAGCTCTTATATGGTTTGCTCATTTTCTGGACAATTTGCTGTCTAACTAAACTTATAGAAAAAAGACACATTTTAACAAATAACACAAAATCTTAACAAATTTTGAAGAGAAAAAAATTGAAAGAGATAAAAAAACATAGTATGGACAGGCATGTATGCACTTTTGTTCACATGGGCTATTAGTCTCCTTGGTGAGCTTATAGTATGGACAGGCATCCAAAATCCAACCATCAACATTTTCAAAGCAGCTACCTCTCAGGAACCAATATGTAAATAGAGACTCATGTATAATTGTATTAATTAAACAATTTGGGAAAATGGATAAAATGAGAGGCTTGAGTTTAATAACTCATATGTCACATTATTGACCTGAGTATTGAAATAAAGTTTGTTATGTTAATAATTCAACTAGAACCGTCAGACACCGACAAAGGGCCCCGCATAATATAATGCCCTGCATTGAAAAGGGGATATTCATTTTGGCGACAATCTTGATTATCATTTTCGGACATGAACAATAGTTTGATGAAAGTAGTCCATATGTGAAATTTGGACGAAATCGGGTGATAAATGACTAAGTTAGTGTGTCCACAAGTGCAAACTGACAGGTGGCAGCCATTTTGGTGGCCATCTTGATTATCGGACAAAGCCCATATTCGAACTTTGGCGAGAGTTTGATAAAAGTAATCTCTATATGAAATTTGGAAGCAATCGGGTAATACATGTAAATGACTAACTTAGAGTGACCCCGACAGCGGACATTGATAGGCGGCAATCATTTTGTCAGCCATCTTGGTTATCGTTCGTCACACAAAACTAGTATTCGAACTTGAACGAGAGTTTGATGGAAGCAATCCATATATGAAATTTGGAAGAAATCCGATTAAAAATGACTATGAGTGACCACAATAGCGGACACTGATAGGTGGTGGCCATTTTGTTGGCCATCTTGGTTATCCTTCGTCGGACAAAACTGTTATTGAAACTTGCAAGAGTTTGATAGAAGCCACCCATATATGAAATTTGAAAGAAATTCTATTTAAAATGACCACAACAACGGACGGACGGACAAGCCAAAAACAACAGAGCTCCGCAAACATTTGTTGCCCTAATAATACAGGAGCACAAATGTTAGATTCTACTTATCATACGACACTAGAATTATTTTGAAATCACATTTTGGCATGAAAATGCTAAGATTTTGACAGTTACACATATATGCAATGTTTTTATGGACATCACTACATAACATTATTAAATGTGTAAACCACTAGTTGTTTATCGATTTTAATACATGATGTTATATCATGCTAAGATGCAACGATATATCGATGATAAATTGAAGTAAAACAAATAGAGTATCTATGGTAGAGCTTCATTAAAGAATAGTCACACGACAGAAACAGCCAACATGTACAAATATGGTGGGTTTCAGAGAACTTATATGTGGAATGATGGCATCTTGTTTAAAAGCCTTGGTGACAAAGGGCTTACCGCTCAACTCTGTTTAGATGGTAACCCTACTAGTTTAATGAAATTAATTTTCTTATTTATTTTTTTCTGCTCTTGCTATATGTTTTAAGCTATTGAATGAGAGGTTATAATTATTGGGGTGATTATCATTCACAAAACCAGAAAAATAATAATTCCACATTATTTCATTGGTTTGTTACAAGTTATATGAATTTTGTAGCAAAAAAATATAAATTTGGACACCTTTTTTCAATAGTACCTCTCTATAATGATTGTCCCAACTACAAAATTAACTTGGTTATAGTAGCTTGTCATCAAAGAACTATTACTCATCAAGGGACTGGATAAGTTTCTGTTTCTCCACATCACTGACGTCTGCGGTTATTAGAACATTTTGGCCAGTACATGAGATATTCATACTTATTGCATCAGCGAGCAGTGAAGGCTTGGGTGAGCCTGCTTGAATGTGATGGCAGTCTCACCAGAGCCTTCACTGCTGGCACACAAAAAGTAAGGATGCAGTTGAATGAAGATTCAAGTCAAGTCAGAATTGAGGACAATAGCCCCACTAGGTCCCTGTGCATGTATGCTGTTAGAATTATTTTATGCATATGCTTTAAGTACCAAGATCTCATTAAACTGGCTCATATTGTATCTACTCGAGTCTAACTGCTACTTATTACAATGTACCTCAATTATTTTATATTAATTTGTATAGGTTCATATTTTGCTTTCTATCTTCATTTAGACTCCTCTTTTTTTTATGAACTTATGAAAACACAGTATGCAATATATCGACAATGAAGAGCCTCAGTGAGCCTACATTGCACAAGCTAATCTGGCTCTCCATTCTTTGCTCATGACAAATCTGCTCATTGTGGCTCCTATTTGCTGGATTCAATTCATTTTCATTTTTGAAACTGTGCTGCTAAAAGGTAGTGTGTGCTTCATTCCATTTATTGTTATCAGTTAGTTAGAATTTAAAAAATGCTAAAAATTTTGATCAAATAAAGTGCAATATTTTCTTTTCGTTTTCTTGTTGCTTATCATCCCACATGAAAAACAAAACAAATTTGATTGATCCAATGTACCTTTCCGAAAACCACACCAACTTAAAACAGGTATGCACCCATCCACTAACTGGAAGGTAAACCTGGGATTAATAATAGCGGGAGATTGAAAACCTGCAATTTTGTTTGTGGGACCATGTCATGTGCTAAGTTGTCGTTGCATTGGTCAGTTATTCACTATCAGATGACCTTTGAGTGACATTCTGGGCGTGATCGGAAACGTCTATTCAGACTGCAAGTCTAGTTGTTCAGAGTCTTCCAGGTATTCAGTAGGGTTAACCTTTATCCTGCCAATATTTTTTTATTGTCCAGAAAATGCTTCGTATTTTCAAATGCATTTCAGACTTCATGTATTATCATGGAAGCAAACACTATGAACCCTGATCAGACTGCTCCTGGGTCTATATTGTTTGCACTGTAGGCTACCAAAGTACATCAGCAGATGATGAAGCAGACGACATGTGAAAACACAAACATTACTACCCCTTCCTTTCATATAAGGATTAACATTCAGATCAGACTGCTTGTTTCCGCCAAATTACTTTGAATTCTGATCAACCTTTTCAGAGAAGATCGAAAATTTTCCAAAACCTGATAGGCAACACCCCCTGACGGCCATGTTTTTGATGGATCAAATTTGTTTTTAGCATTTTGTCATTCCTGTGAAGTTTAATAATAATTGACACAGTAGTATAGTAGTGTTGTCATTTAAAGCAAATTGTTGACGATGGACAAAGATGACGAATGAAGATGAGGATGCCAGACTTTACATGTACAATCACCTACCATTCCTTTCCCATGTGGCGTCCTGGGTCAGGTGTGGTACTTGATTGTATTGATTTCTGATCTTTGCCTTCTTCCTTACTTTGCCTGGTCGGTATAGTCACTTTCAGCACTTCCTGCTCAGGTGAGCTTAAACTGCAGCGAGATATTTACAGAGAAGGGCGTTACAGAAAAAAATAACTCGAGATTCTTTTCTAGTTTAATCATATCACTCAGTGTTAGAATCAAAGTAAAATTCTTATATTAAATTAGCTGCATCTAAAAGTCCTGTACACTATGTACATTATTTACACATTGACAATTTTCAACTTCATATCTGACAGTACATATGAGCCGCGACATGAGATTTCCAACAATGTGGTATGTGCGACCAGCAAACCCTCAGATCAGCCTGCGCATATGCGCAGTCTGATCAGAGTGTTTGCTTGTCGCTTGAATCTTCAATGACTGTTAAGCTACTGGCCGAACAGCATTTGGGGTTTCTAAGCTTAAAAGGGGGATACACAGGCTCGTCTGAGTCTTCACTTGTCAAAATGCCACATTGTTGGAAATCACATGTACATTACTTACACATTGACAATTTTCAACTTCATATCTGACAGTACATGTATTTCAGCATGCAGAAACGCATACAGATTTTAACTCTTTGCATGCTGGAAAATATTTTGAACTTTTGTTATCTGCTGATTTTTTCAAAATCAACTTTCTCGAAGAGAATCTATTTGGAATACTTTGAAAATGTCAAACAGTTTGGATCCAGATCAGGCCCGACATATTTTCGGGCCTGATCTGAGTCCAAACTGTTTGCAAAGGGTATCAGCCAATGACACTAACAGGTAACGAGTTAGCGGGAGAGAGAATTTTCATCACACCATATTTTGAGACAGTTAAGATCAATTAAGGGCGTCAGATAGTAGATTGTATTTGAAATAATATCAATAATTTCTCAACCAAAATTGAGTTGCTTTAAAGAACCATCTCAATGAGTTTCTTTTGAGGACCCACAGCAAATATGTTGATTGAGTTAAAAAGAAAAAAACTCGTGTTCAAAATTTTGATTTAACCCAAGCTGTGAAATTGGTATTCTCCATTAATATAATTTTTGCTTGTGTTTTCCAGTCAACAACTTATCAACGAAATAATTCATTATTACGACAAAGTCTAAACCACCCTGCATATACAAGCAATCTGACAAAAATCTTTATCACCCTATATTCAATGATACACAGATTTGAATAACACAGATTTGAATACAAAGTTCTTACTAGTCAGTATGTAAATATATGCAGACTGATCTAAGAGTAGGCAGTAAGAACCCCTCTCCCTTCTATAATGGGTGGGTGAGGGCATAATTATCCACCTATAATCACCAGGTAGAGTATAAAAATGAACACACTGAGGTGGTCTAACGACTAGACATAAAAGCACCTCACACAAAACATAAATACAGTAAAACCTCGAAAATTCAAACTCATATTTTTCGAAAATACTAGATAATTTAAAATAAACAGGACATGTTAGGTCTGCAAAATGTAAACCTCAGTGGTGATTTTATATACACTTTTATCCTGAACCTGAAACATGCAGATCTAAAAAATAGTTCAGAAATAACGTTCCTGGTCATTTGTTCCGTCCTTTATCCCCTTCCAGTGAAATACATTTCAGACACAATGGATCCAGAGAATAGAGCCTATTTATAAACTATTTTAAACACTATCTATAAAAACACATGTTTGGTGTGCATAAAATAAACGTCTCAAGGAGATGTTTCTTTTATGCACATAAAACATATGCTTTGATAGGAAAAAAACTGATAATGATCATTTTTGGGAAGTTACATAATTCATTCTGTCTACCTCCCTACAATTCAAACTTTCCATACTTAGTAATAAAATCCCTTGTCCCTAGGACTTCGAATTTTCTAGATTCCACTGTACTACACGTCACATACCCTGAAGCCATATAAACAATATCTTCTAGAATGCTAGATAGAATTAAGGTGAATTGATACAGTTCAAAGGGAGGCTACCCTTGTGTATATTTCCCACATTCGGAATCTTCTTTGGGTATAATTTAACTCCCTTTCTGTCTGGAATAATTATAATAATTTTTTCAACCAGTATATACTTATTAACTCAGTCCAATGGGAACTTTTTGTGCTTTTTTGGCGTCTGCTGATTTTTTTCCGAAATCACCTTTCTCAAAAAATTCTTTCAGAAATAGCATCTGAGTGTCAAACAGATTAGACCCAGATCAGGCCCGACGTATTGTTGTGCCTGATCTGGGTCCAAACTGTTTGCAAAAGTTATCAGCAGGCGACACTTGGAGGTAAAGAGTTAACTCCCTTTCTGTCTAGAATAATTATAATTTCTTCAACCAGTTTATACTGATTTATATTGTTCTTTCACATCATACTGAAATAGGCAAATGTTCAAAATTTCCAAATCCTCAATTTCAGAAATTTAAATCTTAAAATTTTCACTATGCCTACAAAATCTACAAAATACAGACATTTTCAAGTTTATAGTGATTAAATAAACTGGAATTAAATCAGAGAAGCTATTATAATCTGCCAAATTCAGTTTTTGAAGCTTACTTTCCATTGTCTTAACTCTTCATCTCCTAGTGTTGTCTGCTGATAACTTTTGCAAACAGTTTTGACCCAGATCAGGCCCGAATAAGTGTCAGGCCTGATCAGGATTCAAACTGTTTGACACTCTGATGGTATTCCTGGAAGAATTTTTTGAAAAAGTTGGTTTTGAAAAAATCAGCAGACGACAAAAAACATGAAATAGTTAAGACATGGTAGAATCAGTATCTTTTCTAACATATATATCTCCAGCCATATTTGAACCCTTAAAGCGCCAAGTAAAAAGTGCATCTGAAAATGTTGTCTGCTACAAATAACTGCCTAACATTACTGACGAATAAAGTATAGAAGCAAACAGCATGGACCCAGAACAGAGTCTGATCTCGGTCCACACTGTTTGCCATAGAGGCTTCTTAAACATTCCAACAGAAAAGCAGACGACTATTGTTGCGATTGGCGCATTAAGGGCTAACACTTTGCATAGTTTTTTTTACCCTTTAATGCATCTGTACAACACTGGATCAAAATATGTAAATTATCCAGTTAATTAAATAAAAATCTATACTTGTACAAATTTACAAGAAAAAAAAAACATCAACAAAATAAAAACGGCAGTTGTTCCAAGCCTCGGTGGTATTTTGTAACAAGAAAATAGCACATGTCAAAATCGCTGCATTACCAATGCAACAACAGTCTTTAACACTTTCAAATATCCCCTGACCTAAAAGAGAGCCATGTTTACCCTAAAATTTTTGAAAGATAGGTCTGATAAAATATTGTATATCCAGATCAGACTGATCAGGGGTTACATTATTTGTCATTCAATCACTTCTCTTTATATATACATTTCACAAGGTTGCAAAAGACACTCATTAACTCTTTGCATTCTGGGTAATTTTTCATGCTATCTTTATAGTCTGCTGACTTTTTTCAAAATTAACTTTTTCAAAAAATTCTCTAAGGAACGCTATAAGAATGTCAAATGGGTTTGATCCAGACCAAGACCGACAGAAGACCAGGACCGACATTATGACGGTCCTAATCCGGGTCCAAACTATTTGTCATAGTTATCGTCAGACAAAAAGTCACCGCTAGCAAGGAAAGAGTTTAAACTTCATTATTCATTTGGTTATGAGATGGGATGACCAAATATTTAATGTAAACATGGAATTAACTGTTCGATGCTCAGACATGTTTGCCTCTTTTGCATCTTTACTGTCCTACCAGCCAAAAATGACAGTGACATCATGTTTTGTTTACAACATTATCAGGGACTTATAATCGATAGTTACTTGTGTAATAATCCTATCCTCAGGATAGGATTATAACACAAGTGAACTATCGATTCGCTTTAGATCAAGTAGAGTGTACATGCAATTTTTTTACTTAGCAATTGCAAACATAATACTACGTCACTGTCACTCTTCCTTGGCAGACAGTAGAGGGCTACATGCCTGAGTGGGTATGTATTTACTATGAATTCTTTGTTGCAATGTATTGACATGGCTCCAACATTGTGTTTTCCATTTTCTTCTTCCTGAATAATTTTAAACCAATCATAAGAAGAGAAATCAATTCAAATATTTCCTACATCGGCGAGATCCACAGGTACAGAGTATTTTCACGTCTTCTATAGGAAACTTGTAGTCGTATGTTAGCTCTTCTCCTCTTTGAATTCTAGAAAAGAAATATTTTGTTTTGTATGGGACAATAAACATTTTAGTCTCATAACCACAATCATCAACTTGAAGACAGAACAGGAGATTTTGATACTTATCACATTGTCACACAATGAAAGCTCAGATGAGCCTGTACAAATGGGCAGACTCGTCAGAGCCTTCACTGCTCACCTACACAAAGTATGTATGTAAATGAAGACTCAGTTCAAAATTTAGACATCTAACCAAATCTCATGCGCTGGCCTGGCCCATTTGAGCTGCGACATATGATTTCCAACAATGTGGCATTTTAACAAGTGTAGACTCAAGACGAGCCTGTGCAGCCTCCTCTTCAGCTTAGAAACTCCAAATGATGTTCTGTCAGTAGCTAAACACTCATAGAATATTCAAGCGACAAGCAAAGGCTCTGATCAGACTGCACATATGCACAGGCTGATCTGAGGCTTTGCTGGTCCCACATACCACATTGTTGGAATCTTATGTCATTGCCCATTTATCCTTTTTCTAGGTAGGCTTCTCAAAAGCAGTTTACCATACTTACAGTATTCATATATAGTAAAACCTGTGTAAAACAGCCACTCTCAAAAAGACCAAAAATTGGCTTTCAAGGTCAAGGGGAGCATTCTGCAATACTTTTGACGATCATTAAGCTACCATTTGTCACTAAGATCTTTGTTTTGTCTATTTTTGAGTGGCCGTTTTACACAGGTTTTACTGTATTTGATTTAGCTATAAAAAGAGAACAATATGAAAGTATGTGGCTAGACTAGGGTTCGAACACACAACCCCACTATTGCAAGCCACAAAACTCTGCCAATCCAACTTGCTACTGACTGCATTCTGAATTGTGAACATCCATACTGTACTCAGAATGGACAAATTTCATAGTTTAGGCCATCCTGTGTGCAATATGATTCAGATTTGAGTTCAAATAACTTGTTTTTATCAATCAAAGCTGCTAAGTGCACGTAAAATTATAAGGGACATGTGTTTGCAATTATGCATCTGCGGAAAGTAAATAGCTTGATCAGCATGCGCATATGCACATGTAAATCAATGCATTTGCTGTCCCATCTGCTATCACGATTTAATTGTCCGGTTTGACGACAAGCAGTATCTTTATACAAACTCTCCTGGATGTTTAAAACAAAGATGCGGATGAGACTGTACACCTGCACAGTCTGATGCTTGTCTGAATCCAGCCAGTACATGGTGTCGGGCCACTATCCCCCCCCCCCCCCCCCCCCCCCCCCCAGCGAAACGTCATTTGTATGTCATTGCACTGGCAGGCCGATGGTGGCCCGGTTTTAGATGTTAAGCGGGAAGAACCTATGCCCTCACAAGACTCTGACCAGACTGTGCTCTGAATCAAACTGCGAACTGTTGATAACAAAACATCTCATTTGTTGTGCGGTTACAAGTGAGAACTTAATTACACTACTCAACTCAAAACTTTGATCTAATAAAATGCCGCTATTGCATAACTGACACATTCGGCTCAATGAATGAATTTGTCAATTAGGTTTACCAAAGCGCAAAATCATCATTGTTGAGGAGTGCTTATGAAAAATAATTAACTAATTTTAAGCATCTGAATGATTCATGTTAGGTAAATATTGGTTCGAGCCAGCCAAGTGTTTATACACAAAAAATTGCCCTGCAGTCAGTGTTTTCAGTTTGAGAGTACAAGCCATCTTTGATCGAGCCTGGGGTGTATTTTTACACTAAATATATGGGAAAATTGCCGGGACTGACAAATGAGTTCCAGTGATCCATGGTGTTTGAGACAGATGAGTTTGAGTGACCAAAGTTCGGCTATATCTCACATGGGTTAAAGTGGAAATCTCTATCTGGTGTGCAAGAAAATGTTATACTTACGGTCTCATGGCAAAGATGACAATGTGTTTTCTGTTGTCAACATTAATAACTTTGGAGAAACAGTTTGGCTGAAAAGAAACAAGGGTCAGATTTTATCATCAAATTCATACAGTACGGTAAATGTTCTTAGACTTCACTTTTCTCTTTCTGTTCTCAAATCAAATGTTGGTTATCAGTGCTGGTATTCCTAAAAAGGTTGCCAGAATAGCAAACAGGGAAGACCCTGATCTGGGTTTGGGCTCTTTGATTAGGCCTTTTTGGCAGACAACTAAAGTCGATTCTATGTTTTTCACATTGATCTTTGGCAATAACTTTTTAATTTTTAATTTAAGCAAACTGTGTTCACAATGAAAGTTGAGAAAAATTAGCGCAAATTTCTCAAAAAGGTCCAAAGGTTGTGGGATAAACAGGAAAAGGGTTGGATTCAAAAGAATATCCACAACCAGTAAATATAACTTAAATCATAGCTTACATACTGCATATGCAGAATCTACTTTGATCATTTTGTAGGTATAGAAGCTGTGATTTTGCATGACATGCCATTTTTCTTTAACACATGTGCACCAAAAAAGGACAGTTTAAGAGATGATCCAACTAGCTTAAAGCATGAGTTAATCAGGCGCGATTTCCATCATATTTGAACAAGCCATCCATCCCTTAGTTAGTGAATTAGGGGGTACAATTTAACTTTTTGACTGATATTTTTTACTTAGTTTATATGCACTTTGCTTGAAACCCTCAAATAGTGCATCTATGCATAGAGTAAACTGTAGCAACTTGGATGTTGGAACCGTTTGGAGAAGTTGGTGCTATTTTTCTCTACAAATTTCATCACAAACACAGTTTGCCAAAATTAAAATGAGGAAGTTATCGTCGAAAATCGATGTGGAAAACATAAATATGAGCTGTCACATGACTGCAACCTTTTAATTGAGAGAAGTGTTACCTTAGATTATGTATGTATAGGAAGCTTATCGATAAATATTGTACGGATAAAACATATTTTATGGTCAACAAACATACATGACACAGTAACGTGACAAATGCCCCAAAGGAATTGGTCTAGCATAAGACACATTTGAGGAAAGTTATTTGTCATATAGGAGATATGCTCCAGAAACGAAAAATATAAAAATGAGGTCAGAAGTCAATGTCAAGGTAAAAATGACCCAAAATGGTATGCACCACTCCACCATCCCAAGATGAATCCACACACCAAATTTGGGATTCCTACCTCAAATAATATAGGATATATGCTCCAGATATGATTATTCTAGAAACTAGGTCATAGGTAAAGGTCACAGTGACAAAAAATGGTAAGCCACATATCAACAATCCAAAGATGCATCCAAACACCAAATTCCGGATTCCTACCTCAAATAATATAGGAGATATGCTCCTGACATGATCATTCTAGAAATGAGGTCAAGGTCACAGTGACCCAAAAATTGGTACATGACACTTCATCATCCCAAGATGCATCCACACACCAAATTTGGGATTAAAATAAGAGATATGCTCAGGACACGATTATTCCAGAAAGTAGGTCAGAACTCAAGGTCACAGTGACCCAAAAATGGTGGGACACTCTTCCATCCATAGATGCTTCCACACACCAAATTTGGAATTCCTGCCTCAAAGAACATAGAAGATTTGCACCAGACTTAATGCCAGTGGCTCTAGAAACTAGGTCAGAGGTCAAGGTCACATTGATTGAGGATAGTATGCGACACTCCATCATCGCAAGATGCATCTACACAACAAATTTGGGATTCCTACCTCAAATTATATAAAAGATATGCTCCGGACACGATTATTCTAAAAACTAGGTCAGCGGTCAAGGTCACAGTGACCAGTAAAGGTTACACGACACTCAGACATCCAAAGATGCACCCACGCACCAAATTTGGGATTCCTACTTCAAATAATACAAGAGATTTGCTCGAGACACGATTATTCTAAAAACTAGGTCACAGATCAAGGTCACAATGACCTGAAAATGGTACATGACACTCCATCATCCCAAAACGCATTCACATAACCAATTTGGAATTCCTACCTCAAAAAATATAGAAGATATGCACCAAAATTGATGACAATTCTAGAAACTAGGTCAGAGGTCAAGGTCACATTGACCCAAGGATGGTATGTGACACTCTATCATTGCAAGATGCATCTACACAACAAAATTGGGATTCCTCCCTCAAATAATATAAGAGATATCTTGTGGACAGGATTATACTAAAAACTAGGCCAGAGGTCAAGGTCACAGTGACCTGTAAATGGTATACGACACTCTGTTATCCCAAGATACATCCACACACCAAATTTGGGATTCCTATCTCAAATAATGTAAGAAATATGCTCTGGACTGGATAATTATTTAAACTAGGTCAGGTCAAGGTCACAGTTACCTGAAAATGGTATAAGACACTCAACCATCCCAAGACGCTTTCACACACCAAATCTGGAATTCCTACCTTAAAGAATATGAGAGGTATGCACCGGACACAATTATTCTATAAACTAGGTCAGAGGTCAAGGTCAAGGTCACAATGACCCGAAAATGGTACGCAACACTCCGCCATCCCAAGATGCATCCACACACCAAATTTGGGATTCCTACCTCAAAGAAACTGTTTGACACTCCAATAGTACTCAGAAATATATTAGAATAATAAATGAGCCCCAACACAGATTTCCAACAATGTGGTATGTGCAACCAGCAAAGGCTCAGACCAGCCTGCCCATATGCGCAGTCTGATCAGAGCCTTTGTTTTGACTTTATTTCACTGACTCCACAGAGCCAGTTTCAAAATTAAATTTAGTAAAACATTTACCACAAGTATCACACTTGTATGGTTTCTCACCTTAATCCTTTAAATGAGATTATTTGAAGCAAACCAATTTTAAATCTTTTGGGGCTTTGAAGTCAAAAATTACCAATTATGTAATATATTAATAATCATTATTTTCACTCTAGAGATATGCTGGATTGAGAATAATTTGTTTATTTACTTATTGTTTGCTTACATACTATTTTTTTACATGTGATAGCTTCTTTACTTAAATCTTAATAATAACCAATTGTCAAGGGAGGCAACTAGTGCCAATACCTGTAATAACAACTAGATCAACTATTTTAAAATAGTAATTCTTCCATGAAAATGGTCAAAAATAATATAAAGACCAACTATTTAATTTACTTCTTCTTTACACATGCTGTCAATTGAATCACCTTTTCTTTCATAAAAAGAATTTCAAAAGCAAAAGGACCTCGGACAGGTTCCTATTCAATCTGCCCAAATTTTGACAGCCTGCGGCTAGGATAATGCATAACTGACAACTATAGTTTTGAGCTTAAATAAAACCCTTACATTTAGTGCACCTAGCAAAATAAAAGTATTTTGAAAATATTGCATAATTATGCCAGGACTCTAGGGTTTAGGGGGGTGGGAGTATTTTTTGTGACCAAATTTTATTCCACAGAAAGTCAAAGTTTCATCGAGTATTCACCTAAATATATGTAAATATTATGTTTGCGTCGTAAAACTTGAGACAAAAGTGATGCGTTTGCATAAAATTCGGGTTGAGAAGATTTCATTGTTTCATCTAAAGAAGTGTGCTGTCAATCACTTTTGACTATTACCTGCAATCACACTGGTCAATGTAAACGCACCGGTGGTTGCTACAACGAGCTGGTGGTTGCATTTTACAGCACCGGTGGTGGCGTAAAAGGTAAAAAAATCTATACCTGTTGACTTATTATTTATCTTTAATTATTTATTTATAAACTTGCTTTTATTTTATTTGTGATGACACCTGGCGCACAGACCACCGGTAACATTGCAGTTTATGGTGATTTAACTCATGGTTTGGACTGCAAATCCAACAAAGTTCTGGAGTTTTGTCGTGACAGGCGTTTTTTTCTAGTTTAACTGCCTATATTGAGTGAAATCTGCACGTCTAAGCGCAGCTGTTGTCATATTCCCATGAAATAACATCCGAAAAACGATTACTACTTTGGGGTTTTTTTCTTGGTAAACTAGCAAATGTTTTATTGAGGAATTTTTATTACAACGCACTGGGAGCATTTTTTGATGCATTGATACAACACACTGATGGTTGCACAGAATTCCTGTGGTTGCTGGTGCAGCCTCACCACAGCATTCACTGTTCTTATAAACGGTACATAAATCATTATTTGAGCCAGCACATGATATTTCAGTACCAGGATGAAGACTCAGGTGAGCCTATGCAAATGTACAGACTCGCCAGAGCCTTCTCTGCATAGAAAAAATAGAGAGTAGTAATCGTTTTTGGATGTTATTTGATGGGACTATGATAACATAGCTGCAGCTGTGCTTAGACATGCAGAAAATTCTGAAGTTAGGCAGTCACAATAGAAAAAGCACCTGTCACTGTCAAACTCAACAACTGTGTCGGATTTATCGGTCAAACCATGAATTAAAACGCCAATTGCATGACAGAGCCATAAACTGCAATGTTTCTGACGGTTTGTGCGCATTGGGTCATCAAAAGTAAAATAAAAGCAAGCTTATAAAGAAATCATACAGTCAATAGGCATAGATTTTGTGTTTTTTTGTACACTGATGATGGCTCAAGCGTGACTCTGCAAATGTGTAGCCTCACCAGAGATGCTCCAGAGCTAGCCCTGTTCGCACTTTGAGAGTGTTCCGCCTATTTTTCAGATTGGCCCAAAAACTTTTAATTTAATGAGATTGTTTGTCCGTTATGATACATTACAATAGTTAATAAGCCTCCATGCGAGCTTAAAATTTTATTGCTTCAATAAGAGCAGATTCTAGGGCGAAGATTTGGTACCAGTAAAATGCAATTTTAGCACCCCAGAGGAATAGGCTGCTGTCTGTTCTAAGGCGGTGATTCTGTTGTTGTTGATTCTTTGTTGATTGTTACTCCCATTACAGGATTCTGTAATTGTTCTATATTTTGTTACTTTATGTCCATTCTTGTTTTACAATCATCTTGATAGGGAAGAGAGAGAGCTGGCTGCTTTGCTTAGTTTGTCTTCCTGGTGTCTCGTGATTGTTGAGTGGCTATTCCTCTCAGTGCCATGGGTTTGTTTGCAGTTTGTGATTGTGATACTCACTATTTTTGGGTATCATTCATGCGAACAGCGATGGCTTTGGCCACATTTGCTTGGTCTAGTCTGAGCCTTCGTCACAGTTTAAAATTCTAATGTGGTGACTAAAATGGCGATTGAATGCCATTTTGTGCGAGCAGCGAAGGATCTGGCGAGTCTGCACATTTGCACAGGCTTACCTTAGCCTTCGTCACTGTACAAAATCTCTTGTGCTGCCTTAAATGGCGATTTGTGTGCTATTCACGCCAGCAGCGAATACTCTGGTGAGTCTGCACATTTGTGCAGGCAGTCACTGGACAATGTAATAAACATCAAGATCTTATGTGCTGGCAGCAAAGGCTCTTGGGAGTATGCACGTTTGCACAGGCTCGCCTGAGCCTTCTATACAGTATCGAAATATCATGTGCTGGTTGAAATGGCAATTTTTGCAACGTTTATGTGAACAGCGAATGATGTGGTGAGTCTGCACCAGCAACCACAGGAATTTTGTGCAACCATCAGTGCGTTGTATCAATGCGTCAAAAAATGCTCCCAGTGCGTTGTAATAAAAAAATCCTCAATAAAACATTTGCTAGTTTACCAAGAAAAAAAAACAAAGTAGTAATCGCTTTTTTGGATGTTATTTCATGGGAATATGACAACAGCTGCGCTTAGACATACAGATTTCACTCAATTTAGGCAGTTACACTAGAAAAAGCACCTGTCACGACAAAACTTCAGAACTGTGTTGGATTTGCCATTCAAACCAAGAATTAAATCACCAATTGCTTGGCAGCGCCATAAACTGTAATCTTACCGACGGTCTGTGCGCCTGGTGTCATTACATATAAAATAAATGCAAGCTTATAAATAAATCATAAAGTCAACAGGTATAGATTTTGTTTACCTTTTCCGCCACCACGAGTGCCGAAATAAGCCACCACCAGTTCGTTGTAGCAACCACCGGTGCTTTTACATTGACCAGTGTGGCAATGTTCCAAGTCAACCAGTTTGAGTTGTGCACTGAGGTGTATCATATCTGCATACTGTATAAATCATAGTCTAGATAAACACAGTTTTTGAGTGTAAAATCGTTAATATTTTCTTACACATCAGATTTAACCTATAATTTGGTGCTTAAAAGAACCGTCTCATTGAGACGGTCCTTTGGAGTACCAAAAACATATGTTATGGTTGAAAAATGAGACAATTAATTACTTTGTAAGCACTCATAACTAAAGCCCTGATACATGCCATTGCAAATTAATATGTACCTAAAGAATTTTACAAAATAAGTTTCTAATAGGGTTTTATAATAAAGTGTTTTTGAGCATTTCGACAACGTTCCCCCCGGTGACCAATCATGCCGTTTTTATATGATGTGTGAAATGTAAAACTACAACTGTATGCAAAATGATTAGTTTGGTCACGGGGGGGAAAGCACTTTAGTAAAACTTTTTCTATTTTCTATATGTTGAATAGCAAAAACAGAGTTTTCAACCCATATTTTTCAATTGGTACTTGTCCAATGAGAAAACTGCTTTTGTGGATAAGTCGAGGGTTGAGCCTACTATCTTTTTCATAGAAAAAATATTGTTTTCTTTGAAATTTTTCTCTAGTCATCCTTATGGGCAATTCTTCATTAAGACTGTCCGAGGTCCTTTCTTGCAAATAACATTTAGATAATGATTTATTCTCCCCCTTGCCAAAACATTACTTTTCTATAGCTGTTTTCTCCTAATTGACTATTTTTTCAATCCTTACTGTTTGGACAGGGTGGGAAAGCTGTCAAGGATGTATTTTGTTTCATTGGTCATATCGAATGTATCAATTAATGGGCCGATCCAAAGAGTGTGTGTGTGTGTGTGTGTGTGTGGAGGGGGGGGGGGGGGGGTCAAGTACAGGGGCCCGGACCCCCCCCCCTGGAAAATCACAAGGGCTATATGTTTCCATAGGAATAAGCATCATTACATCCTTGGTAAGACTGGGACCCCCTTTTTTCTTGAGACACAGTTATGGGTTCTTGTTTTATGCACTTTGTTTAATTGTGGTCATTTTAATGTCAGTTTTGTTTCATTCTTTTCAGTACATACAGAGATATACTAAAATTATAGCTTGTTCTACCAAAACTAATGAAATGTAACTTGGTAATTTCATGAGCAAGGGTTATGTTTCTTGTATTATGCACTTTGTCTAATTGCGGTAATTTTAATAGGTCAAGTTTTATTTCATTATCTTCAGTTCTTCATGAGATATGTTTCATTAAAACTTATTCTACCAAACTTAAAAGAAATGTAACTCTGTATTTTCATGTGGCAGGCTTAGGGTTTTTGTATTATGCACATTGTCTTAGTGCCATCATTTACTGTAACCTGAAATAAATTATTAAGACAGAAAGTATGAGCAAACAAATAGTTCCACGTCAGACTGACACTGCTCCTAGTCTGATCACTGCTCCTAGAGGAGCATGCTCCAAGAGGAGCAGTCTGATCAGGGACGGACAATTTCATTGCTTTCTTTAGTAAATTATTCATAGGATGAATCAGTCCATTTCATCAGCTGAAATACATTTTTGAATTTTAGTACTTCAAGACTACAGGTCAACCTCGTTATCTCAAAGTCCAAGGGAATGGAGGAAATACTTCGAGATATCCGAAGTTCGACATAGCCAAAATGTGATGTCACCAAAATACAGTACACATGTTGAATTTTGTTGAACCAGATTTCCTATGATATACATTTGCAGTACAGACGTACATGTAGTAAAACTGTTTCTACTCAAAACTGGATTGAAATAAAGACAAAAGAAAAATATTTTGAGTTGTTTTATTTTCATTTTAATTACATAATAAAATAAAATAAGCAAACATCAAACAAAACAAGTTAATATCTCCATATACGAGAGCATATAGATAGCTAAAGACGGAGATCAATGCAGCACACTTCACTGAAAATACGTCAATTTTGTCGGAGCAGAACCACAGATATTCTAGCTGAATCAGATTAGGCTGCACTCTCCCAGTCTAATCAGAGTCTGCACATGATGAAATATTACACCCTTTAATATCGAAATATCTCACAGCAGACTGCTCAGACAGTGCAAATGCACCAGCTGTGTAAGTCTTTGCTGGCCGCAATTGTAAATTGAAGACAGTGGTCGCTTCTGGTCAAACAAAATTTAGGTCTTGTCCCGCACAAACATCTCTCATCAAAAGACACTGGTGAACATTATTACGTCGTTAAAATTTAAAAGGGACCGCTAATTTTCTGATGCTCCAATCTAACACACCTGAGTGGTCATATCAAGGTCAATTATCTACACAAACAGCTGATCAATTAACAATGGCCGCCTCTACACATTCTATAACTAATTGGCGATTACTCGCAACAATGGATTAATTGGGCTGAAATTAATCTATTGTTCAATCAATCAGGTAAATTACTTTGTTTGTCATTACGACCGTTTCACTTTTTGACCACTTCGATACAAGCAGTGGTTAACAAAGGGAAAACTGACTTTCGGGAATGAAAAATCGCTTCAATATAGCCGAGTTTTCATGATAACCGAGTTTGACATAAGCAAGGTCGAAATACAATGCAATATGGGGGAAAATTTGGGAATGGACGATCACTTCGACATAGCCCCTGTATTCGAGATAGGCAAGTTTGACATAACGAGGTTGACCTGTATTAAGTCTTGCTTGACTTTGTCAAGTTTCTTTTGACTACTTCAATACTTTCTTGCTACAATATTCTAAACTTGGTAAATATTCTAAAATTTCGAACACTAGATGCCTGTATAAAAGGTTTAGACAAACAGTGTAGACCTAGATCAGACTGCTTCTGAAGAAGCAGTCTGACCAGGGTCTTCCCTGTTTGCTATTCTGACATGCACTTTGTGAATTCGAGCCTTGAAAACCAACATTTTATTTGAGAGCAGAAAGAGAAAAGTTTTCGAAACTTTAGATCATTTACAGTATCTAATGACATAGATATCTTATAGCAGAGGCGGATCCACAACCCCCCTTTGAGACAAAATTATTTCATTTTCATGTAGAATTTTCAGAAAAATCAGGAAAAAATAATGAATAATCAGGTAAAGTTAACAAATGAACCCCCCTTTGCAAATTTGAACCCCATATCAAGAAATCCTGGAACCGCCCCTGTATAGTGTAGTAGGATGGGGTTGCAATTATAATGTGAGCCGTGGCATGAGATTTCCAACAATTTGAAATTTTGACAAGTGTAGACTCGGACTAGCCTCTGCAGCCTCCTTTTAAGCTTAGAAACTCCAAATGGTGTTCAGTCAGTAGCTTAATAATCATAGAATACTCAAGCGACTAGCAAAGGCTCTGATCAGACTGCGCATATGCGCAGGCTGATCTGAGGATTTGCTGGTCGCACATACCACATTGTCGGATATCGCATGCACTGGCTCATGTAGTAATTTACCTCACATGAATGATTAATGAACCTTGCGGCACTTCCTTTCATCGTAGCATCTACCACATCTGTGTCATCAATACGGAACATATAACAACCAATACCCTGGAAAATTAATATATATATATACATAGGTTTAGATAAACAAAAATTTTCAGCATAAAATTGTAAATATTTTCTTACCCAAAAATTTTAGCATATGTTTTGGGTGCTCAAAAGAACCGTCTCATTGAGACGGTTATTTTGAGTACCCACAACATATGTTTTGGTTGAGAAATAAGAAAAAAAATTCTGGTACAAACTCTTAACTAAAGGTCTGATATATATAAACAGTACCTCAGATATAAACATAATTTGGGGGTATTCAGGGCCTGAGGAATCTATTCTTGTATTTATGACTAAAGGGCAAGTGAAAATTTTGATGTTTTCCAATATTTATTAATTATTTACTCCATAATAGCTAAAACTCAAGGCAGTGTGTGTGTTTGTGTTTTACCGCAATGTAAGGATTTTTCTGTGAAGAGAAAGTATCAACAAATTTGGCGAAATTGCAACAATGACACATATAGAATGCAATTTTAGAAGACAAGCGGTCATGCTTTTATTTTTGTTTGGAATTTTCACATATATTATGAAAAGTGTCAAAAGGGAGCCTAAGAACGATGGAGTAAAAGTTCATTGGCGGCACGAAAATACTAGACCCAACTATTTAGCCCTTGTCTTGATGAACCAAGATTAATCCTTTTTTGAAAACATTGTTGATCCAGATCAGCTGGCTTCTCTAAAAGCCATCTGATCAGGATCCACATTGATTTCCACTCTAATTTAAAATGCATTCTTACAAATGAAACACAGCACAATAATGGGATAGAAGTGAAGGGCTAAATACGGGTTCCCATTGAGGTTTAACCCTTAAAGCTCAAGCAAAAAAAAGTTTGAAAATGACGTCTGCTGCATATTTTTGTTAGCATAATTTGAATAATATAAATATAGGAGCAAACACTTAACAGAGTTGACCCAGATCAGACTGCTCTTGCTGGGAATAGGCTTCTAAAACATTTCAGTAGATAACAAAATCAGACAACTACTGTTTTAATTGACACTTTAAGGGTGAGATATGGCTGGCTTCGCAGAACATTGACTGTACCTTGCTCTCATAGTACTTTTCTCTCATATCAGTTAGTGAACCACGGATAACCTCTCCCGCATACTCAATAATCATCTCTCCGCTGTCAATGGTACGCTTGCAGAATAAACCTCTACCATGAATGTGAGACCTGAAAATACATATGAACCATATAGACCATGCCCTGAGGTTATAACTTTTTTCATGCTCAACTACTCTTAAAAACAAAAATGCAGTAAAATAGAGACTTTTCTTGCTTTCAAACTCTCAAATGTTGTATTTATCATACTGATTAATGTGAAAATGCCAACAATTGTAAGCATTTTAACATTTATCCGCATGATAAATGTTATGCTCAGTTGAGTTAAGCATGAAAAGTTTAATATCCTCAGGCCTTGTTTCAAGAAAACCTAGCTATTTTGTTGCATGCAAACAACATTTACAAAGACACAGACAACCTGCGCATCTGTGCAGCCTGATTAGGGTCTTTGTCATTTTATCTCTGGAAAGTATGATAGTTAAACATTCCACATGCAAAAATTTAATATTCTAGGTAGTCTCGGTAGCTGAACAGGCTGGTTTGAGAATTACTTGGTCACATACCTTTAAGACAGGTTTACTTGCTATAAGGCTCAAATACAAACATCACAAGGATATCTGTTGTCCAGGTACGGAGGTTATAAAACTTTTTTCATACTCCACTCAACTGAGCACAAAATTTCAAATGCTCATAAAACTAAACTACCAACAAATGAAGAAGTTTCTTGCTTTAAGTCTCTCAGATGTTGTCTTTATCATGCTAATAAATGTTTAAATGCCAACAATAAATTTGTGCTCAGCTGAGTTGAGCATGGAAAAAGTTTTATAATCTCTGGGCCAAGCTTGCAGCCAGGTCAGGCTCAAAGACAAAAGCAAAAGACACTAGCTAGAATCTTGAAAATTTGCACATGTCATATAAACATTGTAATACCTAGGCATATGATTGTTTTCTGACTTTCCTCTTTAATTCAGTGGCTCAGTGGTAGAGTGTAGAGATAGAGAGGTTGCAGGCTCAAGGAAGGGGTTGCAGGTTCGAACCTCACCCAAAGTATCAAGTTGTATCCTCAAGCAAGCCGCTTTATCCAGTGCTTAGAACTGGTTCAACCCAGTAAACATCACGATATGACTAAACATACAACAAATACTATTTTACTGATGACTTATAGCTTATAAGATTTTTTTGTTTGATTTGATTCCTAACATCCCAGTCCAGAATTTTTCGGTTATGTCGGGATGGGTCTTTCAGGGTTGAACCAGTACTATTGTGCGTACAGATATTCAGTGAACAACGCTTTTTGCGTTTATTTCGTTATGTGCGGACTGATCGCACAATGACCATCAAAATGTAATGCATCTATACACCGCCTAATTGGTGATATTTTTTTCGTTACAAAATGTATTGTCCAATGGGCTGTGATATGATGGAATTTGCTCTCATTTGAGCATCTGCATTTTTTAATTTACCCTAAATGCACCTTTGTACGGACCACTGCCTTTAGTTTACTATCGATGAATAATTATACAGTTTTATAAGACGTAGTAACGTGTCTTATCATATCAAAATAGTTGCATCAAATGCGATTTATGGCAATAGTTTGGACTCACAGAAACTTGGCATACGAGAAAATATTGAGGCCTTAATCCCAGTGGGCACTCGTCCACATGTTCCTATAAAATGAATCTCTGTGTTCCCCTGTTCCTCAATTTAAAATCTTGATCTTCTGTGTTCCCTTCTTATCTGATCATCAGATTTTAAACACTTTCCAACTTGTTTTATCAAATAAATTGAACTTTCTATTTGTTTATTCCAAGTACTGATTTGTTGACACTTAACAATGCAAAATATGCATACCAAAACGTAATTCTGGGTAATTATAAATGATAAGAGAAAATAATTACAGGGCTCACCCGTTAGGTGTGATTCAAGTGAAAAAGGACTCATCCAATAAAAATAATGCTGAGGTCGGAAGGAGAAACTAGTAATGGGGTGGGAATGTGCTTGGAAATAGGTTGAACAATATATCAGCGGATGTCATATTTGAGCCGTGACATGTGATTTCCAACAATGTGGCATTTTGACATGTGTAGACTCGGACAAGCTTCTGCAGCCTCCTTTTAAGCTTAGAAACTCCAAATGATGCTCAGTCAGTAGCTTAACAATCATAGAATACTCAACCGACTATCAAAGGCTCTGATCAAACTGCGCATATACGTAGGCTGATCTGAGGCTTTGCTGGTCGCATATACATTATTGTTGGAAATCTCATGCACTGGCTCATTTTGTGCTTGGGGTCAATATAATTTTGGGGGTGGCTGAGAACTAAAATTTCATGCGAAGTGCATTATAGGCTATATATAATGCACCAGTCATTTGTAACCACTGCTTCACTCCAGCCCCTGAGCAGGACGGGGATATCCATGGCCTGATAAATGTGTTGTGTTTTTACTTTTACATTGCCTCCATAATGCGGAGGAAATGTAGGGGTTTGATAGACCTAGACAAACATGACAGTGCAGTATAATAACAGACTGCGGGGGAGAACTGTCATGGTTTTGCCAGCTAGCTGTCCCCACAGTGTGGTGGTTATTATGGGGAACCGCAGACACAAAGTCACTGTCCTCGACATTCCTCTGGGCTTGTGCGTGGTCACAAATGACTATTGCATAAGGGCGAAAAAAATATGTGCACCAGCCATTTGTAACAACGCCCCAGCCGGGCAAATGCACTGTTAGTACAGGGTCATACCAGGGACCTGCAGCCAGGAAATCAAAGTCCCCGCCGTTCCCTGGCTCTGTGGGCCGTAGTTACAAATGACTTGTGTATTAGACGATTCAGAGCGCAATCAAATGATGTGACTCCCGTTAATATATCTGATGAACAGCCTCCTCATAATTTTTTTAATCATGATTATTATCTGTTGCACTTGTCATGTGTCCTAGAGCTGTCGAGCAAGCAACACAGGCCACGACGAGAGAAAACCTGTCTTCTGGGTTTCCAACAAAGCGATTTTTAAACTAGTCTCTTCGGCTAAACAGGCTAGCTAGAAATTGAAATTTCTCTCGTAGCAATTGTAGATATGATTCATCTAAAAAGCAGACAACAAAGTTGCTGATGAGACTGCGCTGATGCGCAGGCTGGTCTGCGCATTTATTGTTACAAATCACCGAGGACAGGTTTTTGCAGTCGCGGTCCAATTGCTATCCATGAACGCTTAGAAAACACGGGAAATATGATAACTCAGACATACTTGTAATTTGCGCAGTCTCTTCAAAGCATTTATAGTGTGTATGTAGACACACCAAGAGTTATCCTGCTGGTGTCTGTTTTCTATATAATACAACCTGATATACGAAAGTAAACATGGTAATCATTGAACTGTATAAACCACGTGCTACCCATATGAAATACATTGAGGGAAAATAAGGAATTTTCTAAATCGAAAACGACTAAGTTATTTTATTTTACAAGAGATTCCAGACTTATTTTCCTATCATAAATATTCAAAAATGCAATTGTATATTAGGCGGTGTTTTATTATATGTATGTGCAAAATTTTAGTCCAAAATTTTATCATTAAAGACATTTTAAAAAAGAAAAACGTTGTTCACTGAAATTCTGTACGGACTATAAGCAAGGATACATGTGTCTTGCTCAAGGACAAAACAGTGACGCCGGTGAGGCTCGAACCCGCTGCTTAGCTTATAATTTGGCAATATCGGTTTAAACTATAAACTTTTGAATACCTTCTTAAAATTTAACCCAAATATATGGAATATATGGCAAATATATAAATGACGAAATATTTGCAGATTGAAAAAAAAGAGTTTCCACTAAGTATTTCTTATTTCTCACCAAAAACATTAATGTTGTGTGTACCATTGGAAGTGTCTCAATGAGACAAATATTTTCAACTAGACATAAAATAAATATCTCCAGCAGTCCTTTACTTAAAAGTGAGTAACAGAAAAATAATTTTCTTATTTCTCAACCAAAACATATGAGCCCCGACATGAGATTTCCAACAATGTGGTATGTGCGACCAGCAAAGCCCCAGATCAGCCTGCACATACGCGCAGTCTGATCAGAGCCTTTGCTGGTGGCCTTAATATTCTATGATTAAGCTACTGACTGAACATCATTTGGAGTTTCCAAGCTTAAAAGAGGCTGCACAGGCTCATCTGAGTCTACATTTGTCAAAACGTCACAGTGTTGGAAATCACATGTCGCGGCTTCAATTATGTTGTCGGTTCTCAAAAGACTGTCTCAATGAGACGGTTCTTTTGAGCACCCAAAATTTATGGTTAAGAAAATATTTGCAATTCTACGCTGATTTTTTTTTAGTTTATCAAAACCTGTGATCTCCAGTTATGGGAAATATTGTTTATCCCCATCTACGTTCCCTACTGTAATAATACCTATAAACTCCCACAGCTTCTCTGCTATGTTCCTTCAACTTTCTAAACCTCATGGCCATCGGGAGATCCATACTCGTGGCTCGCCGCTGAGACTTCTGAATCATTTCAGTATCACCAGTATCAGAAGATTTCTTTGGAAGAAGTCGGTAGCGGGACATTAGAAAGCTGAACATGTCGTACGGTTTTCGACCATCAAATTGTTCTGTTCTGATACAGCCTGTGGGATTCACAGGTGGCTCCTAAAATACATCAAATATTAAAAGGATTGAAATAGGAAATTTACCTTTTAATTTAGAATTATGGAATTATTACGATTTGAGAATAGCTATAAAATGGGGGTCAAACAGGGTTTTTTCATCCATTTATTTGCCCTCAGTTTCTAACATCTAATTTGGGACCTAGCAAACACTAATGCATTGAAAAAACGTTGTTCAATGATATTTTCTTACAGCTAAAGGGGTACATACGCATTAATGGGCTATTTTGGCCCCCTCTAGAGCCAAAAACTGAAAATTGCTTTTCACCAATTTTTTTGATTGGTTTATTAGAAGAATAACTGTGTAAAATTTCGGCATTTATTTAAATTTACCGTTGCTATGGTAACAAAAATGGCCGAAAAAATAGGCTTAAAACAAGGAAATTGCCATTTTGGACCAAATTTAAGGCTTTTGGAAACCTATTTTTTAAGAATAAGATATCAGCACAGCTAATTATCAAAAAATTCATTTAAATGTTGTGTGCCATGTTAATTCTCATCTTCTGTTAAAATATCTTTTTGGTATTTGCTTGTGCTCTATGTTAATTTCTCTGTCAAACCTCTCAATTTGCTCCAAAATGGTCAATTTCCTATTTTCAGCCTATTTTAGCGGCCATTTTTGTTACCATAGCAAGGGTAAAAGTCAAAATAATTTTAGACTTTAACACTTTGGTTATTGTTCTAATAAACTAATAAGAACAAGTTGTTGATTTTTTTTTATATTTTAGCCTCGTAGGGAGGCAAAAAAAAAAACCTTAATGCACGTAGCTCTTTACAATTTTGTTTTAAAAAAAATATGGCACTATATTTTGTTGCAGTTTCACAGTCAATAGGTGGTTGGACGTTTCCATTAACATTCATGTTCCAGGGTCAAGCCATATGTAAGAGGGATAAACAGATCAGCTGCCATTAAATATTACATGTATATAGCATAGTTGTATTATAATATTGAATGGTCCAGCTACTGCAGTTGCATCTATACAGTAAAACCTGTCTTAATTGGCCACTCAAAAAGACAACCAAAATTCATTTTCAAGACCAATTGTCCCTTAATGCAGGTCAAAAGTATTGCAGAATGCTCCTCTTGGAGCATTCTGCAATACTTTAGACCTTCATTAAGCTACCATTATTCATTAAGATCTTTGTTTTGTCTTTTTTTGAGTGGCTGCTTTAGACAGGTTTTACTATATTTTCTTGTGTCTAGCTGACTGAGTTGCCTCAACATTACTGAAGTTAGTTTTTTCGCCATTGTGAACGAATCCTCATCCCAACAAACTCTATTATACAAGTAGATTGGCACGAATGTTAGATTCTATTTATCACATTTCATTAAAAATACTTAACAATCCTATTTTTGGCGTGACAATGCAAGATTTCACCATCTTTTACGCAACGTTTAAATGGACATCATTACGTAACGATACTAAACCTGTAAACCACTTGTGATTAATCGATTTATTGCATGGCATTATATCACTCCCAGACACGAGGTCATGTGATAAAATGTATAATTGCACAGATTTCATACTTTATAAATTTCACTTGGTTGTACAATTTTAATTCAGATTTAGAAATGAAGACATGGATCACACAGGTTTTGATCATAAATACATTAAACTCTGAACAGACCAAGTCTGCCTGGAAACTAATGATCAAACTTTAGAACATGAAATGGTCCTTTTCCTATAATTTCTTTGTAAAATTGTGAGTCATTAATGACACAATTCACTTATAAGACAGTCCATTCATATGACATTATGAAGGGATTTCACTGTAATTAAACAGTTCATATATACACCCAATTATCTCAATTCAATATATCCCAAATTTAGTTAGAATTGAGCTATCAGAGTCTGAGTTATCTAGGTTTTACAGTCAATACAATATGTAATTTTTACCTCATCGTGTTTCCTCAGTTCATGACTATGGTATCTGAACTTGTAGGTATGACAGAAGCCTCCTCCATACAGCTGTTCTGCCATGTAGACAGTATTGGTGTGGGTTAATACAATATGAAACTTTTACCTCATCGTGTTTCCTCAGTTCATGACTATGGTATCTGAACTTGTAGGTATGACAGAAGCCTCCTCCATACAGCTGTTCTGCCATGTAGACAGTATTGGTGTGGGTTAATACAATATGAAACTTTTACCTCATCGTGTTTCCTCAGTTCATGACTATGGTATCTGAACTTGTAGGTATGACAGAAGCCTCCTCCATACAGCTGTTCTGCCATGTAGACAGTATTGGTGTGGGTTAATACAATATGAAACTTTTACCTCATCATGTTTCCTTAGTTCATGACTATGGTATCTGAACTTGTAGGTATGACAGAAGCCTGCTCCATACAGCTGTTCTGCCAGGTAGACAGTATTTGTGTGGGTCAAGCCACTCAGAGACAATCCATTTAATCCTGAAATAGCAATTTTAAACACTTTTTAACCCTTTTCAGACCAACTGAATTTTCCATACATACAATAATGTCAGATTGGTCCATTCTATATATTGAGGGGCCACAGATTATAATTTCCAAACATTATTGTTTTTTTTCTTTTAAGATACATTCTGTCTTCGCAAACAGTGCAGGCCCTGATGAAATGCAGCCTTATTCCCCATTTCATCAGGGTCTTCACTGTTTGCCTAAGTACTCGTTTACGGATTTTCAGTCTAAAATGGGTTAAAATCCACATTTGAACTAAGGGTGAGGTTGGCGCCCATGAAACCGGTTTAAGCCCTCCAGTAAAATATACTTAAACGCAAAAGTTTCGCAACTCATACTAAAATGCTATTTCTTTCTTTTTTAGCCAAATATTTTACTCCATGATATTGTTATTAACAAGTCCAATGATTTGCCGTCCAAACAACATGACGATCAGACCAGTGAGACTCACGACTGCCGATCTTCAGCAAGAAATGTAGGACAACCCAAATTTGAAAAGTCACAGAGTTACAATACCTTACATTTTATCGAGTCACAGTGTTCAACCACCTTAAATTTTATTCGGAATAGGTGTTTAACCATTATCTGTTTTCAAAAGCAGAAGGGCAGACAAATCAAAGCAGCTTGTTTTATGCATTTGTTAACGTTCATTACGTCAACGTAAAGCCTTCAATATTTGACGTAATTGGCCGTTTAAGCACAACTGAATATCAATAATCGAGTTTTTTAATGTCACCAGTGAAAGCCTTCATTACATTGCATAGTAGACAGAAGTATCGCGCGACATGACGGAATAAAATGAACAATTTTGATAAATTGGTTGACGTTAACAAAGAAACGCAGCAACTTTGAGCGTTGATAAACGTTAATTGTTAAACCTTAAAATGTTTTCCGTCAGATACGACATCTGGCTGTCACATCGCACCGTTTGTTTTGAAATCGAGATAACTATCTTTATGCTGGACGTAAATTGTTGAAAAACACTGACGTCATTATAACGTCAGAATGAAGAGTATGATCAAAACCGATTAATGGTAAATCATTCCACATTGTGCAGGAGCATAACATATGATTATATGAATATTCTAACATGGACCATACTGAAGAAAACATAGATATTAAACGGTTGCAAAACTTTTGCGTTTAAGTATATTTTTACTGACTGTTCCAAGGCAGAACTTCTTTTGTGGATCATTTTAGAGAACACACTTATGTGCAATGTGCAAATGGATTAGTTGGGACTGGGGGTGGGGGGGGGGGGGAATAATGTTTATAAATATATTTCTATTTTCTATATGTATAATACAAAAAGTGACCATTTCAGCCCCTTTAGCACCTGTGAACAGGCAGCATAAAATTCTATTTTTTGCATATCAAATCACACAAATTTAGGGTAATTTTGATGAGTCAGGAATATAAATAAATGACCATACCTCCATAAGACAGTTGTTTCAATCTGCTGGCTGTTCTGGCATCCTGAACCTTCTCTATCACCTGTCTCCAAGCACCTATATTTACACAGAAAGGCCTCCAGATAAAATTGCGCAATTAGAAAATAACTGAGTTCACAACCTTCTTTCATGCTAAGTATGCTATTTAAGCTTGCTTCATGTAAGGTTTCAGTTTTACTTGGTCAGAATGACTCGGAAACCCCCATAGTAGATTTTCTTGCAATGAGGCTCATAAACGCTGTCTTACCATTCACATAGCTTAATCAAAGACAGACTGAAGGAGAAATTATGTCAAAATTAATTAATCTGTTTTACAACTTAAAATAGATGATTGACCTTGACTTCAATGTATGCACCAGATCGTGTTCTTACTATGCACTAAGTTTTCAGCTCAATAAGATTGACTAGGAGTTACCTGAGAACAAACCACCTTTTTTAAACCTTCAAAGGACAATAACTCTAATAAAACTGTATTGGCTATTGATACAAAATACAACACAGCATTTCTGCTAAGTAGAATGAACATCGTTGGAGTTACCCGGAAAGGAAAAGTTTACAGACAGACAGAAGACAGCACCATACTGCAGGCATGTAGACAAACAGAAATTTTGGGTGCAACATTATTAATATTTTCTTATCCATCAGTTCAAATATTCACTTTGGTTACTCAAAGAACGGTCTCATTGAGACGGTACTTTTGAGTACCCACAACATGTTTTGATTGAGAAATAAGAAAATTAATTTTTGATTAAAAATACTCTATCTGGAGGGCTGGGTAGCATCATTTTTTTTCAAAACTGGCCCCAAGGTTATATAACCTTTTCATACTCAACTCAGCACGAAATTTATCATGCTCATAAATGTTAAAATGCCAACAATTGTTGGCATTTTAACATATATCAACATGAAAAATACATCATCAGATAGTTTGAATGCAAGAAAAGCATTTATTTTGCAGTTTTTATGAGCAGTTGAAATTTCATGCTCAGTTGAGTTGAGTATGAAAAATATTTGAGCCAGTGCATGAGATTTCCAACAATGTGGTATGTGCGACCAGCAAAGCCTCAGATCAGCCTGCACATACGCGCAGTCTGATCAGAGCTTTTGCTAGTCGCTTGAGTAATCTATGATTGTTAAGCTACTGACTAAACACCAGTCCATTTTGAGTTTCTAAGCTTAAAAGGAGGCTGCAGAGGCTAGTCCGAGTCTACACTTGTCAAATTGTTGGAAATCTCATGCCGCGGCTAAATTTTATAGCCTCTGGATCGGGTGTATAACAATCCTACCATCAGCAGTATCCGACTTGCAGGAGAACCCATCATCACTCCTTATCTCAAACTCTAGATGTCCTCTGTTTTCCTTTGATTTGTTGTTTCCCTGATGTCTTGTGTCCATTTCATCATACAATGCATCTAGTGGTGTCTCCACAACCTCCTCCTCAACCTCTGCTGCAGGAAGTGATGTCACTTCCTTTGGACCATGGATGATGGGATGACTACCAGATCCTAGAAATAACAAGGCTTTAGTTAACCCTTAAAGCACCACTTATAATTTGCAGCAGACGACAATTTAAAATTTGGCCATTTTTTCAAAAATAACCAATAAGGCATGATATTTCATGAGAATCTTCTGCTGGCAGACCTTTCTCATGTAATATCATACCTTTTTTTTGTCGAAAATTGGGAAAAATTTGTCATCTGCTGCAGTCGTGATTGGTACTTTAAGGGTTAAGAGTGCATAACAAAAAAAATTGTTTTATTTCTCAAAGAAAACATATGCTGTGGGTACTAAAAATGACTCGGTTCTTTTGAGCACCCTAAACATATGTTAAAAATGATGGGTAAGAAGATATTTACAGTTCTATGCTGAAGTATTTATTTTTGAGGTTCAAAATTTATGATATTAATATTTTGAAATGGTCATTTTCCCCCATAAATCCTTTAAAGTTTGTAAAATTCTAAGGTAAAATATCTGAGGGTTTACTATGCAGAAGGTAGGCCTCATGGGTGGATCCAGAGAGGTGGACAGGGAGTCCGAACATCTCTGGCAATCACAAGTTGCTATAGCTGTACTTAGAAATACTGGTACAGACCCCCATCAAGAAGCAATTGGACACATCAGGTCCAATCGCTTCTAAAGGGAGGTTCATGCAGCCCTCTCTGAAATACATTGATGATTAATTAAAAAAATTCAGGACCCCACCTGACGGTATTTTCTGGATCACGCATTGGCCTCCAGATAAGAGTGCATAATGGAACTTTTTTTGATTTCTCAACCAAAACATATGCTGTACATACTAAAAAAACTGTCTAAATGAGCATGCAAAACACATGTTTAAATAGACTTATGTAAGTCTTCTTCTTATGTTATTTCTATTTAATATTTATGAAATATATTTTACTTCATGTAGTATAGTTCTCTTTGGCTGAAAGAAGGCAAGGCCAGTGCTAGCAGAGAGGCATGATGATTTTATGCTACATTATATATGAAGTAAAATGAAATTGGCATTGGGGACTGAATATCAGTCTAATGTTTAAACTTATGGGTAAGAAAAGTACCAAAACCTCATGTGATGGCAATTTGATTTTGAAATGATATCTAAAGAATGATAACTTCCCCACCCTAACTTTCTGCAATCAGGGCCAGGGGCATGTTGAATTTGGGAAAATATCATTTGAGCCATCAAAATTGGGAATTTGATGCAGTCTAAAAGAACTGGACTACTATTTTAAATGGATTAAAAATCATATAAGAAACTAGTCGTGTAAAGCTGTACCATATGCCCACCATAAAAACTCATGAAAATTTGCACAAAAATGTTTTCATTCACTTTTTTATGCAAATTTTCATGCATCTGTAACTTTGCTATTTTTGTTCAGATTTTCATGAAATTTTCACTAAAATGTAGAACTAAGAAATTGGAAATGATATAATACATCATTTTGGGAAGTTTTTGCTCATTTTTGAATTTGGAAGGAGCCTATATTCGGCCCCAAATTAAGCCTAGGAAAATCCCTGAATTACGTGTTCATTTTTCTATCAACTTTTGCCTTTATCCTGCTAATATTTTTTTTCTCCAGAAAATGTCTGCTTGCTTATAACATCTGCTGCATGTATTCAAATGCAGTCCAGACTTATTTTATCACAGAAGCAAACACTATGGATCCTGATCAGACTGCTCCCTTGGGAGGAGTCTGATCTGGATCCATATTGTTTGCAATAAAAGCTTCCTAAAAAAAAGTAGATGAGAGGACAAAAGTCTTGACTGAAGAGCTAAGAGTTAAATCTTGATCCACTAGGTGTTCATTTTTCTGTCACCTTTTGCTTGAATTTTCAACTGCCTATCCTTCAGACATCTTTATTTCTTTTCTGCTGATAACCTTTGCATAGTTTCAGACCTAGCACCTGGTCATTCTATTTTTAAATTATAGCAAAGATTTTAGAACCTGATGAGATGGCTGTGTGAGCGAGCATTCTCATCAGGTTCTACAACGTTGCTTTGATAAATTTGATAATAGGAAAGAGCTATGTGCATTGAGGGGCCTTTTTGCCCCCCCCCCCCCATAACGCTAAAAAATAAAAATTGTTTTTCACCAATTTGATCTTATTAATTTATTAGAACAATAACCAAAGTGTACAAGTATCAAATTACTTTGACTTCTGCCATGGCTATGGTAACAAAAATGGCTGCCTGAATAGGCTGAAAACAGGATATTGGCTATTTTGGAGCAAATTTGAGACATTTGACAGACCAATTAACATAGAGCAGAAGTAAATACCAAAAAGATATTTTAACAGAAGATGAGAATTACCACGGCACACAACATATTAAAAGTTTTTTTTGGGTATTTAGCTGTGCTGATATCTTATTCTTAAAAAATTCTCCAAAAGTCTTAAAGCTGGTCTAAAATGGCAACTTCTCTATTTTAAGACCTATTTTGTTGGCCATTTTTGTTACCATAGCAACGGTAAAATTTAAATAAATGCAGAAAGAATTTCTAGCGATAAGGCGAGCAATCTCCCTAAACGAGACGTTTGTTTTATTTTGTTGAAATAACGACTGGAGAAACTAGGCACATTCAACAAATACATATAGACGAGCCGTCGATGCACCATTGCCCCCAATTTGTATATTTAAAACGGGGTTTCTTTCATGCATGTAATAACTCTACTTCTTATTGAATGATAATCTATTTCGATCATCAACTGTGCTTGTTATTCAGTAACATATATGGGAACTAGACCGGTAAACAGGGAACCACGCTATGTACAGTAAAACTATTTATACAGTTGATGTACAATAAAAATGACCATCTTGCAAAGTGGTCTATTTTTGTCAGATATTTAATGTCTTCTTTCGCTTATACAACCCCTTTCCCCCCCTAGACCCAAGACGCCATTTACATATGTTATATATTTGTATAGCGACATTTAATTGTCCAAAGGACATCTTGGGTCTAGGGGGGAAAGCATCTAAAAACAAACTGAAAGACGCCAGTTTCATCTTTTCAATGACAAACGTCACAATTTTAAGTATATTTCGTACGCATACGCAGAAGGAATACCTCAAAGTTTTGGAAATGAAGGGCACTTATATCCTTAATATTTAAGCACTTTTACTTTTTGAAAACCTGCAAAGGGTTTACTTAAACTATCGTATAAACAGCACCCAGTCTAAAGACGTAAAACGAGGGGTGGGAGTAGAAAGCGCAAGTTTTTACGGCTTTGTAAATGATGGATCGCTTTGAAACCTATTTTGATGCGTTCTATGCATATTTTACTACCGAAACAGTCCAATTTTAAAAATATTAGGGCAATTTGAAAATTTAGGCTTTGTAATCATGTCAACTAGGGAAAATATACGCCTTATCGCTAGAACTCCTTTTACACTTGTTATTCATCTAAAAAAACAATCAAAATAGTTTGGTGAGAAGCAATTTTCAGTTTTGGGCTCTAGAGGGGTTCAAATTAGCCCCTAAATGCACGTACCCCTTTGGACTAAAACCTGTAAAATGTAATTTGTTAGAAAGTGACGTAGTAGAAGGGATTGAACTCTTGACAAGCTGGATAATCTTACATGCTTCTTCGTTGATTGTGTATTTTTATTTCATTTTTAAAAAAAAAAATCTTACAAAAATACCATCAGAATGTCAAACAGTTTGAATCCAGATCAGGGGCCTGGTCTGGTTCCAAACTGTTTGCAAGGGTTATCAAAAGGCAACAATGTTGCCTGCAGAGTTAAAGCAAGGTTGACACAGGCCTCTAGATAAGAGTGTGTGCGTAATTAAAACCTAATTTTCTTATTTCTCAAATAAAACATATGTTGTGGGTACTCAAAAGAACCGTCTCAAAGAGACGGTTCTATTGAGCACCCAAAACTAATGTTTCAACTAATGGCTAAGAATAAACTCACCATTTTATGCTTAAAAATAATGCTTATCTAGATCTACGTTGACAGAGGGGCACTTGATGGGATTTAAAGCATAAGTTGACAGAAAAATGAACATTTATCCGAAGAAATATGATACAGTAAAACCTGTCTAAAACGGCCACTCTCCAAAAGACCAAAAATGGTTTTCAATACCAATTATCGCTTAATGCAGGTCAAAAGTATTGCAGAATGCGGAGCATTCTACAGTACTTTCGACCTTCATTAAGCTACCATTTGTCATTCAGATCTTTGTTTTTGTCTACTTTTGAGTGGCCGCTTAAGACAGGTTTTACTGTATTTACCTAAAGAATGGGGTCCTTCAATTCTCCTTCTCTTTAATGGTGTTTTCTTTCTCTTTGACCCAGCCTTTGGCGGTCTCCCCATTCTTTTACTGGGAGTTAATTTTCCTTGTTTTCCTTTGTAAGTTCCCTTCTTTCGCCCCGGTTTCACTCGAGTATATTCATGCTCTATTCTGATTGGACACTTCTCCTTTATTGTCCCCTTATTAAACATTCCTTGCACAACCCCATTTTTCATTTCTTGGTAAAATGTCTTTTGCATCTTTTGCATTTTACTTCTCTTCTGGTGATATGACACTGTTTTCGGAGTCATAACTTTCTTCGTAAGAATCTGTTTGACTTTTTCAATGTAATTACTGGAATGTTGAGATTTGAAGGAGGAGATAACTTTGTGCAACTCTTTCTGAGCGCCTCCTGTAGCTCTTGAAGAATCAGAAAATGCAAATCCTGGTTTGTTTCCAGAGAGCTGTGAATGTCTCTGCAAGTTTTTGATGATGTTATCCACATCTTTGGCAACAGATTCATAATTTTTCATGGAAAGTGCAGTAATCATCTGCTCACTTGCTGAGCTTGGTTGACTTGAAGCTAATTCATGTATTGATGATGTAGCAGCATTCAATGTCTGTGGTACAGTACTAGGCAGAAGCGATTTATAAATAGAAGAGGAAGACTGTGTCTCTGACTGGTTTGTCCCCGCATTTATTGTTGTAGGAAGTGCAGAAAAACTACCAGTCGGTGCTTGACTCAAGAATGTCTGGTGCATGTCAACAGGCTGGAAAGGAGCTAAGGTGTATGGTAACATTGACTGGTTTATAGCCATCTGTTGAGGTACATTCTGGACCAGTGAAGTACTGGGTAGTAGAGTTGGAACTGGCTGCTGTGTTGCTCCAGTCTGTATAACATGTACAAGTTGTGAATCCATGGGCACCTGAGAATGAACACTAGGTAATGAAGCTGGTGTGTACATTGTAGGAAGGGAGGGTATAAAAGGCACAATAGGTGATGAAGATATGGGTACTTGGACAGGCATCTGTGATATAACTGGTACTGGTCCGGCTGAACTGAAAGCAACTGTGGGGCTAGCTGAACTTATCACTATGCCACCCAGATATTCAATGCCTGTGTTAGGTTTACATAAGTTTGGCATACTCATAACTATTTTTCTTGAAGGTGTTTGCTTCAATGCCTCTTGTTCAATATTTTGTTTCTGCATATGTATCTGTTTTTGAGGTACTACTGACAAAACTCCATCTGTCTTGGGATATAATGTAATTTTGTCTGTGAGTTTTATGCTTCCAGTTTGTGGAAAACCTTCTGATCTCGACAGCACAATAGTTCTATCAAGCAGTTTTTGATTTCCTCCAGGTATAGATAAAACATTATTTTTACCCAACGATTCATTTCCACCTGATCCATCTTTTCCAATGACTGTATTACTTTCAGGAGATTGCAAATGCGACAAATTAGGTAAAGTTGATCTTTGTGCAGATTTTTCTGCAGATTTCTTTTCAGCAAGTTTTTTAGCCAGCAACTGTAATGCAGTGGTTCTTGCAAAGCAAGTTTCTCTGCTGCCAACTTCTTTGATGACAGTAACAGGCAATCTACTTTCATCAATCTTATCAGTTTTGTCCAAGACTGCTTCTGACTGAGACTCAGGAGATTGAAACCTATCATGTTTATCTTTGTTTGTTTCAAGATCACGTCTATTAACTCTTTTTTCAGCATCAGCTCTTATAGAATTGAGAACAGCTGAAGTTACTTTTTTGTCATGGGTAGCAAGTGGTGTTTGAACAGCTATAGGGGAGCCTCGATCTTGTTTTCTCGTCTCATTTCTTACACATTGTAGAGCTGCTGAAGATTCATTTTTATCATGGGGAACAGGAGGAGTTTGAACAGCTATAGAAGGGGCACTGGCACTTTTTTCTGCATCATTTCTTATAGTATGAAGAGTTGCTGATGATTCATGTTTATTTTGGGTAAGAGGAGTTTGAATAACTGAAGAGGAGGCTATAGAATATTTTTCTGCATCTGTTCTTATAGAGTGGAGAGTTGCTGATGATTCATGTTTATTTTGGGTAACAAGAGGAGTTTGAACAGCTGTACTGGGTCCTTGGGTAACAAGAGGATTTTGAACAGCTGTAGAGGAGGACCCTCTACAGCTGTTCAAATTCCTATTGTTACAGGCATTTTTTTCTGCATCAGCTGAACCTACTGGACTTTGGTCAGAAAGGTTAGTATTAATTCCGGTTTCATAAGGTCTACCAACATATCCTCTTTCTGTCTTCTCCCACAGAAAACTTCTGCCTAATTTGGGATTCTTTATTAACACTTTATGGCCATCTTTGAGGAGCTTTAACACAGTATTTGAAAGACTGCTACTTGTTGCTGAACTGCCTGTGGCTCCCGATTTTGACTGAGTTGATAGTGGCATCTCATGTGTGTTAAGAGTTGATGATGATGTAGGATTACCAGCTGAAGACTCAACATTGGATGAAACAGATGAAGATTGTTTTATGTTATTAGAAATATCCATGTTATTGTCATAATTGCTTTTGGCTTTCAAATTTGTATATGCATTTAAATTAGTAGTAACCTTCTCAGCGTCTAAGCAGTCTGTTTTGCATGAAGTTTCACTGTAACTACTTTGCAGGTTTTGATCTACTGAATCCTCATCACTTCTTTTATCTGACACAGGGTTTTTGTGGGGGTTATTGTCTACACTATCTATAGGTATACATGCACTTTCCTTACACTCTTTATTAACAGTCTTTGTCACATTTCTTATGTTTTCAGTAGTTCCTGTACCAACAATTTCATTTTCACTCTTACTATTATCAAGGTCTATAGAAGGGTTGTAATTTCCTGCTATATCAGGGTATCTTTGTGAATCTTCATTTTCATTATTTTTTGTTTCTGATCCACCGTTTCTGCTTTTATTTTTACTTTCTTTACTATCAGTTTTACAAGTCTGTTCCCCTTTGTTCACGTCTGTTTTATCATTAAGATCAGTTTTTCTTAAATAAGTTGTAGTTTTTGTTTGACTTGAAGGAGCTTTGTTTTCATCAGGATTACTTTTGTTACCATGATGTGGGTTATTTGATGACCCTGTACTTTGACTGTTTTGAGTTTTTCCATTCTGTTCAGTACTTTGAACTTTATGAGTATTTCCATTATGCCCAGTACTTTGACCAGTGTGATTATTTGCATTATGTTCAGTTTTATCTGAATTGTTGCCATCCTGCATTTTCCTTTCATGCTCTCCTGAATGATATTCCAAACATTTTTCTTTTGAATTGTCTTTGCTTCCAGCTGCTAATTCATTAGTATTTTGTGGGGACGAGACATTAGTCTCCTGAGTCAATGAAATATTCGAAGGATTACTTCTAAAACCAGGGTTTTTGTTAGTATCTATTTCACCTTCTTCATCACTGCTAGATATCTCAATAATATTATTTTTCACATTTTCTTGACTATTCTCTCTCTTTAATCGTTTGTGTTTTCTAAACGCTTCAACCTCTTTCTTGAGGGAGGAAATATCCCGTTTTTTATTAGGATTAAAAGAACTATCATAATCTACTTCCAACTCAAGCACCGGTGGTTCATCTGATTCATTCCCTCCTAGTTGTCTTCGTCTGTTTCTCAAGTAACTGGATCTTAGGAGTGGAGGTGCACTGTCTTTAGATTCAGTTATTTCAATGCTCCTATCAGACCTGGTGCAAGAATCCATCTCTTTAATAGATGTTTCATGGCTGCTGTCTTCAGATACATTCTCTTTATGTTCATCATTTACAGACTTTCTTGGTCTTCCTCTACCACGCTTAAAATTAGAAGTGTCCTCTGCTGGCTTTTCCATCCCATGACTAATCTCTTGTGCTTGCAGATTTAAAACAGGTGGAGGTGTACTTTCTTTAGACTCAGTTATTTCAACTCTCCTGTCAGAATTGGTGCAAGAATCTATCTTTTCACCAGACATTTTACTGCTACTATGTTCAGAACCATGCACATTATGGTGTTCATTTACAGACTTTCTTGGTCTTCCACGACCACGTTTTACACAAGGCATGTCCTTCGATGCCTTTTCCATCCCCAGATTTGTCTCTGTTGCTTGCAAATTTGTTACACTATTGTTATTTAAACTTTCCCTTGCATGTTGACTCTGGCTTCCTCTTGTAGTCCTATGCCCAGGATTATCGAGTCCACTATCACTACAATTTTGGTTAAGCTCTTCAGAGTCTGAATTTCTTTCTTCTTCCGAAAAGCAATTATGAGTCTCTTCTCCAGCATTCATAATAGCGCTTAAAAATCTTCTAGGTCTTCCTCGTCCATGCTTCAATTTCGTTTTGATAATTTCATTATCTATTTGGTATCCCGATTTCAAGCCAGTGCTCATTATTTGTGTAGCATTTCTTCTGTTTAAACTAAAATTATTGGTTTCTTCTAAATGATTATATCTACTCAAAATTTTTTGCCTTAGTCTTGAATTTGTGATAGGTGACAGTTGCTTTTCATATTTCCTCAATTGTTTTCGTTTTCCTTTTAGTTTGATCTGCTGGGGTTTGATTGCTCTACTATGATGGGGATTCTTCACTATCTTCTTCATGGTTCCTTTACGTATATCTTTTAATTTAATTTGCTGAGATTTGATAGCTTTTCTATGACCCAAATTCTCTATCTTCTTCATAGTTTCATTTCTGTCTCTTCCAGATGACAATCTTAAAGAATATTTAGAATGAACTTTTCGTTTAGAGCTACTTTGTTTTACATTCTGATCAAATTTGTCTTTTGGAAATGACATCTTTCCACTTTGTTTCTGAACATTTGACTCTGCTTTCATTCTCTTTTCTTCAACCTCAATGGCAACTCTCTGTACCATTGTACTTCTTCTTAATGATGATCTTGCTTTCCTATGCATCTCTGAGTCTGTAGTAACATCTTTCTGTGCCTCACCAGAATGCTGACTATCACTGAGATTTTCAGTTTCATCTTCATCACTAGTACTCACTTCAAAATCACACTTTTCTGTGTGCAATTTTAGACTTGCCTCAGTCCTGTATGACCTTTTGCAAGTTTCACATCTGAATGGCCCTTTTTCATCTGGGTTACTTTTTGCTAAGCTTTCTAGTTTTATTTTCTTTGCTATAGGATCATGCACTGGAAGCTCAGACAGGTGTTCTTCATTTGGCTTTACCGCTGGTTTGCCTTTTGGTGAGTTTCTCTTCCCATTAAATGGATTTTCCATATCCCTGTATCTAACAGGAGACATCATATTCTTTCTCAATGGATATGTCTTTACAGGTGAAGTCTTGGGTGATTTCCTCACCTTTTCTACCTCTTCACTCCTTCCAAGTCCAAGTCCCCTCAATACTTCATTTTTCTCAGCTTCAGATCGTTCATCAACATTCATCACAATGTTTGATTGAAAAGAGAATTCCTTCATCCTTTCAAATATATTGTTATCCTGATTACCTGTAGAATCTTCCTTGTCTGGCAGTATCGTCACCACTGGTAGACATTTGTTGTCTAGTTCAAAGTCAGTAGTTTCAATAATATCAACATGTAATGATTCACAAGATCCAGACAAATTACTAGTTAACTCCGGTTTGCTTTGATTGGATTTCAGTTCAAGGCTATTTCGAAACAGCTCATTCTCAGAAATATTTGACTTTTCACCGTCTATTTCATCTTCAGTACATGTACTGTCAGGTATTATTGTAGTCTTACTCTCTTCATCTTCCATATCAGTAATTATATTCTCACTTTCAATGCCTTCTTTCTTGTTTTCTTTCTGAGTTAGTTCACTTATTTCATAATTAGGAGCACTCAGTTTACGCACATTCTTTTCATCCCTTTCTATTTCATCATTTAATTTGATTTCTTGCATGTCTTCTTTTAAACAAGCATTAGACAGGTTTTCATTTTCTATCACAGGCAATTCTGACACATCAGGACAGTTTCTTTCAGGCAATTTAACTATATCTTTATCTGAAGTTTCATCACATTCATCTAACAGCGATTTATCATCCTGGTCAGCTTCACAACTTAAATTGTCACACTCAAGGGCGTTTATATCGGAACAGCTATCCATGTTTTTGTGAGAATGAGGGTCAATCATTTTGCTTTCGTTTGTATTAACGGCATTTTCTTTCATAGAGTCAAAAGATTTCCCAGTTCTGCTTTCAGTCTTTGAAACCACCTTATTATCACAGCTTATGTCTTCCAGAATTTCTATATCACTGTCAATTAAGTCACTTGTGTTAACTTTAGAAGAATTAATGGATGAATTCTCATTTTCTGATGGCAAATCTAGGCCAGTTGTTGTATTACTAGCCTTAACAATGGAATCTGTGATATCAATTATCTCTGAATCACTTTCATCTGTATCCATTTTACTAATAGCTGAGGCATGTTTGTCTTCAGAAGCCAGTAGTTTGTTATCATTTACACTAAGTGGTGTCTCTTTTGTGTTGTTCTTACTGACAGTTGAAATGCTATCACTAGTTTTAACAATGCTTGGCACAGGAGGAATGGCATTCCTCCTGTGCCAAGCATTGTTAAAACCAGTTTCATTTGGTTCGTCAAGTATTTCCAGGTCTTCATCATCACTTTCCTTTTCTTTACCCATTTTAAGTTCATTTGCATCTGCAAGTTCTTTTGTTTCTTCTGAATGAACCTGATCCATAATCTCTTGGTCATCAGTTTCTAGTCCTGAACCGTCAACCTCTTTTACATTTTCACTTGAACATAATTCACTATCCTCAGAAATGGAACCTTTACTCTGTTGCTCAACAGCTGCCTGTGCAATTAATATAGCTTCTGCCTCAGAGATCTCTTCTCCACTATCTGTCATTATCACAATTGTCTCTGTTGTTTCTCCTATAGTACTGTCAATATCTGGGTTATTTAGATCTTCTGCACTGAATTCTATTTGTTCTTTATCAAGTGTTGTGTCACTTATTACTACAGCTGTTCTGGTTTCAGAACCACTCAATGGTGAAGAAACCTGCTGATCTAATCCAGAGGTATTTACATTTTCCTCACCATCTGAATGAATTGTTACAGTATTTTGAGTTTTACATGATTTGGTTCTGTTGTCAACAGGTGATGATGCAATTAAAGGTTTCAGAGGATGAGTAGTGACATTGCTAGAACTTACAACACAGCCTGTTAAAGGAGTTCTTTTCACAGGTGCTGAAGGCAGCGTAATCGGAGACACACATTTCTCTAAGGAGGAAGATCGAGCTCTCCTTAGTGCTGACAATGGTGGGGAAAATGGTCTCTCACTCATTTTTTCAACCGAAGATGATCTGATTTTTCGGACTTCTGCAGCAGATGCAACCATTGTTGATGAAAGAAGTGACACCGGAGAGCCAATTTTCTCTACTGAAGGTGAGCGTGACTTTGCTGACATTCTGATTGGAGGAGAAAATGGTCTTTCAATAGAAGGAGACCTAGTAAGCATAACAGGTGGTGAAAATGGTCTTGGAATGTTTCTCTCAACTGATGGTGACCTTGAACTTCTGTTGCTAGGGTGTCCTGGAATCAAACTACGTTCTTCACTCTTTCTGTGAGAACTCTTAGCAGCTGCCTGATTCAATCTGTCCGCAATTTTCAATAATCCTAAGTCATCACTTTCATCTTTTGCTGTAGTTTCAGCTGTTTTATTGTATTTACCGGGATCTTTGATGTTCAATAATTTTCGTGTTTCTGGAGATAGCACAGAAAGATCTACATTGTTATAACCACTTTGCTTCTCTGATTTACTTAATCTGGCTCCTGGCCATGATTCACTCAGTTGTTTGCCTTCTAGTTTTTGTGAGCCTACACCTCCAAAGCTGGCAGCCAATCTACCGCCATCTGTAGAAGCGTCATCAGTTGTATCCATATAGGTATGACATGAAGCATTGTAATCACTAGTCAAGTCAACAACATTACTATCATCAGGTTTGCTAAGTGTGCTTTCCTCATGTATGTTAATTCCCATATCTGTCAAGTTCAGTTTTGAAAGTGGAACATATTCTGGATGGTTTTCATCGTGAACTATTCTCATATCTTTGATGGGAACTGTTGGTGACTTAAGAGCTTCCGGGTGAACTTCCTTCACTGTACATGTGTAAACACACCTTCTCCTTGCATCTCTTGTACTCCAATAAACACGAGTACACCTGAAATTTAGAAAAAAAAGTTAGTTTAACCCTATTCAAACCAAAAGGGAGCGCAGTGGCTCAGTGGTACGGTGCTTGACTCGAGACCGAAGGGCCCCGGGTTCCAGCCTCACCCGCGTCACTGCGTTCAGTCCTTGAGCAAGACGCATTAATCCTAGCTTAGTACTGGTTCAAGGCAGGAAGACCCGTCCTGACGTAACTGAAAGATTGTTGACTGGGACATAAAGAATCAAATCAAACAAAATTTTCAAACCAATGGGATCTCTCATCTGATTTTGTAAATTATATTTTCTTGGTTCATTGTACATATCTAGGGGCTACTAAGGATTTCTAAATTGACATAATTCAGGTCTTGAATGTTGTCTTAACCTAAGCAAACATGTTTTTGAGTGAACAAACTTGCTTTTTTGTTTTGTTTGTTTATTTTGATTCTTTACATCCCAGTTAACAATTTTTCAGTCATGTCTGGACAGGTCATAAAGTATCCTACTCAAGAACACAACACACCTTAGCAAACAGTGAAGACCAAGATGAAATGCCGCAAAATGCGGCATTTCATCTTGGTCCTCACTGTTTGTCAAAGTACTCATTGACAGGTTCCCAGTATGAAAAAATTTAATCATACAGAAAATGAAAGTCAAGTGGTAATGGTACCTATTGCATATAGATAAAATCTTAAATCACCTGTACTTATGCCAAAAATAAAAAAAAATCTTGTTTCCAGTTACATCTTCAATATTTTTAGGGTAAGTAGGTAGGCAAACTTTTTTTATATAAACTTTTTATGCATGGAAAAAGTCTAAATTCCTTTAGAAAATATAAATTTAGGCTTTCTGCCTCCTTTCTTACTTTTAATATCTCAAAAGGTTTAAATAAAAGTTTCAGTAGGCCCCAAAATATTAGGGTTGGTAGGGTAACCAGAAACAAGATATTTATTTTTTTTGCTTTAGGAGTAAGTATAGAAGAAGTGCAGTGTAACCTTCAATTTCCAAGTGCATTGCCAAGAGGTGTAACCGTTGTTAACATTTATGTTGTAGATCCACCATTAAATCTAACATTAATGGTAGACAATTTCTGTAGTTACTTCGTCTGATCTTGATTGAAAGATCAACTGATGATATTTATGGTTTATCTTGAGAAGAGAAAGGATTGTAGCGGACAATATGTCGCTGAAACTTGTAGATTTCTAAAAGTTAGATTTACGCAGCACTATTGTCAAATGTTAAAGCCTCTTTATAAACATTTTAAACATACTAATCACTCTCCTAGTCATATTTCTATTCAACCTTTTGTGTTTGTGTTGATGGCTTGATGCTTTCATCTCTGTCAACAATAATTCAGCTTGTCGTGACCCTTTCCTGTATTCCTGGGTTGAACAAGTACTAAGCAGAGGATATAGTCTTGCTCAAGGGCACTAAGGTATTATTTCTAGATTACCAGATCTTAAAGATTTTTTCACTTAGATATTTGAAAACATAATAAATGAACTAAATGATACAAAATTTAAGTGTTGTCTGCTTCAAATTAGAGGAGATACTTAATTGATTTAAATTATTTGAAATGAACAATCCAGTGATTTTAAACAGAATCAAAGTGAATCAGAATTCCACTTACATATAATTGACAGGTACTAGATATCTAGGTCGATCTGACAAGTCTGTGAGTTTACCCAAGCATTCTACTGTACAAGAACCTGAAATAGACCTCAAACTTTTCACATCAAAAATGAACTCTTTCCTGACTAGCAGTAACTTTTTGTCATCTGCTGATAACATTGACAAACAGTTTGGACCCAGATGAGGACCGACATATGTCGGTCCTGATCTGGATCCAAACAGTTTGACACTCTGAAAGGTCTTCCTGAAAGAATTTGTAGAATTTTTTTTAAAGTCAGCAGACAACAAAAACATGAAAACATGAAAAAATTACCCAGCATGCAATGGGTTTACTACGGTAAAAGAGTCATGTGAAATGGAAGCCATTTTGGTCATGTGGTCTGGAAACCATTTTGGTCATGTGAACTGGACAATGTAGTCATGTTTAGGCTGTTTCATTTCCAAATGAAATGTGACTTCTATTGGTCTGTGTTTTTTTAGAAAAATCTGTTTAAAAAATGATGGCAGTCTAATAGGAATGACCTTGGCTGAAAACAGTCATTGAAAAATCAAATTTTCACTTTTTTTCATAAAGGCATTGAGAATAAAATTTGACCTTGTAATAAAGTAGGTCAAGGACAACCAAGAATTATCAATGAACAATTTTGCTACGCCAGTAGGACCACCATGCTGCAAAACCAGGCAAAAGGTCTTTGCCCCTTTGGTCCAAGAATGGAAGACTTCTGGAAAGTTTTTACCATATATGAGCATGGCAGCCATCTTGGTCATGTGACTGGAACCATTTTGAACAAACTTTTGTTCCCCGAACCTGAGGAGTCTCCATATGAAATTTGTATTGATTTCAAATGGATTCCAAGTAAATGTTTTAAAAATGTTTACAGACTGTCTGAAAAATGGACAAGGCTATGGTATACAAATTGCTAGCCCATGAGTCATTGGCTCGGGTGAGCTAAAACAAAGTTGGATGGTTGATTATATTCTGTATAAATGGATCATTCTTACCTATAAGAATACTAATATCTGCAGCATTGAGACCATTGGCCCAAGACTTCTTCACAGCTTTAACAAAAACATTTCTGATAAACACCCTCCTCAATACACAAAAGACAGTGAGAATCTGAAATAAAGAAATGTATTAGATTTACATAGGGCCAGTTAAGGAAAAATAATTTGCGTAAAATTGCGATAATTTTCTTATCCATCAGTTTAAACATGTGTTTTGGTGCTCAAAAGAACCGTCTCATCGAGACGGTTCTTTTGAGTACCCACAACATATGTTTTGGTTGAGAAATAAGAAAAATAATTGATAACTTATCTGGGGGCCTGGAACTTATTACATATGGGATAATATGGGCCATGTCACAAGCAATTCTGATTTCGTTGAATGAGAAAAAGATGCAGACCAGCCTGCACATTCACAGTCTAATCAGTGCCTTTGTTTTTCGCTAAAAATAACTAAACTTCCTACATGCCAAATTTTCATATCATAAATTCTGATAAGCCAAAGAGGTACGTGCATTAAAGGGCTAGTTTGGCCCGCTCTGTAGCCAAAACCTGAAAGTTGCTTTTCACCAATTTCTTCTTATTGGTTTATAAGAAGAATAACTCAAGTGTAAAATTCTGGCATTTATCAAAATTTTTATGGTTGCTATGGTAGCAAAATGGCCAACAAATCAGGCTTAAAATAGAGAATATGCCATTTTGGACCAAATTTAAGGCTTTTGGAAACAGATTTAATAAGAATTAGATATCAGCACAGCAAAATACCAAAAAAAACTTTAAATATGTTGTGTGACTTGATAATTCTCATCATCTGTTAAAATATCTTTTTGGTATTTGCTTGTGCTCTATGTTAATTGGTCTGCCAAATGTCGCAAATTTGCTCCAAAATAGCCAATTTCCTATGTTCAACCTATTATGAAGGCCATTTTTGTTACCATAGCAATGGTAAAAGTCAAATTAATACAAGATATTTACACTTGGGCTATTGTTCAAATAAACTAATGAGAAGAAAATGCTGAAAAGCAATTTTAATTTTTAGCCTCCTAGGGGGGCCAAAATAGCCTCTTAACGCACATACCTCTTTTTGAGTGTACAATTCATTTTTTTCTTATCCATCAGTTTTAACATATGTTTTGGGTGCTCAAAAGAACCGTCTCATCGAGACGGTTCTTTTGACTACCCATAACATATGTTTTGGTTGAGAAATAAGAAAAATATTTTTCAAATTAAACACTCTTATGTACGGGCCTGGAACAAGGGAGAAATAAGAATTTCTATCAGAGAAAAATTGTGATCCTGATCAGCTGGCTACTTGATGATCTGCATCTACACTTTTTTTCAAACAAGATACATGCAGGAGATATTCTGTATACTGATATACAAGTGAACTAGGAAATGACAGGTACAAGCTTTTAGCTTACTGTCTAATCCTGGTCCATTGATCATGTAAATTGTTAAATATTTGATTGTATATGTATATGAAGAAATAAGATATTGCTTAAACCAAACAGGAACTTTGGCAAACAGTGAAGACCTAGATTAAATGCAACAAAATGCAACATTTCATCAGGGTCTGCACTGTTTGTCAAGATAAAAACAATCTTGGGGGACAGAAATACATCATTTAATGGAATTTTGACTGGCAAACTCTTAAAATACCAAATAGAAAAGTCCATACTTATTGTATCAATATGTATGGGATAATCCATCAGAATGAAAAGGGTTTACTATTACAATAGTAATGGTACTGACCTCTCCATCGGCATGACTCCTATGATTTTTACAGAACATTTTCTTGTCTTCCTGAAGCACACCGTTGTCCTGCCTGGCACACATAAAGTGGTAGTTGGCGATGCAACCCCGGGTGTTGCAGCCCACTGTGGCACCTGCGGTGTGACACAACTCACACTTCTGTAAGAATACAGTAAAACCTGTGTAAAACAGCCACTTTCAAAAGACAAAAACTTGGTTTTTCAAGACCAATTAAAGACCAATTATCACTTAATGCAGGTCAAAAGTATTGCAGAATGCTCCAAGGGGAGCATTCTGCAATACTTTTGACCTTCATTAAGATATCATTTGTCATTAAGATATTTGTTCTTTTGTTCTGTCTATTTGGAGTGGCTGTTTTACACAGGTTTTACAGTAACACAAAAATATCTGTGAACATTCTGAAAATATGGTAAAGAATCAAAAACTTTAAAGTTTTCTCTTTCTGTTCTTAATCTTAAGTAAAATTTCGGTTATCAGGGCTGGAATTTACAAGATGCTTGTTAGAATAGCAAACAGGGAAGACCTGATCAGACTGCTTCCTAAGAAGCAGTCTGTTCTGGGTCTGCACTGTTTGTCTAGGCATTTTTGTAGGTAGCTAGTGTTCAAAATTTTAGAACATTTGCTGTAAGGACACCTATGGCAAAAGCTGTTACAGTAATATAGAGAATTTTTCAAGATTGATCTTGCTACTGGTAACCATGTAAGCCAGTTCTACCTGTAGCATGTGGGTAGATGGGGCTCATTTACTCGGGGCGGACACCCATTTAGGATTTTTTTCTAGGCTTTTACACAAAGCTAGAAGGTGGCAGTATGCAAGAAACTCGCCTGTGACAACCCGGGTAGCTTCACAGCGGGAGTCAACAGACTGACTTCCTGGTACTGTAGTAGTGATCCAGCCAAAAAGCACTACTAATTCATGGTGCCAACGTTGGAGCACACAGCCCAAGTCAGTAGGGTATAGGCGGAACTCTTGGACTGACAAAAGTGTCTGAGTTGGTGAAAGGAAGGGCATCCTGCCATAAAACATTGCTACAAATACCCAAAGTAAGATCTGCTCTGTGTGCAGCTAGCCAGTTACCTGGAGAGGGGCCCACTGATGTGGAAGATGCTCCTGCACCTGAATGTTAATCAAAACCCTATGATGATGATGATGATGATGATGTCACACCTGCAAGGGTAAAGGCATACAAAAATAGGTCAAGGTCACAGTGCATGCTCAACGAGTAAGTCAAGGACAATTACTATGCAAGGTTCAACACTCACAGCTATCACTGCTGCAGATGTAACTTGTAGATGGAGGGAAGGATCATTAAAATGAAACTTGAACTCTACCTCAACCTGCTACAAACACAATGTACTGAAATGAACTAAAACCACCCGAAAATAATCTAAATTGATTGTTACAATACTGAAGTAACCAAATACTAAATCCCTCACTAGGGGTCCGGATGATAGATTAAAATTCTTGTGGAAACTTTTATTCCTGTGTGGTCTGGAGCATCACATATAATTTATGAGTGGAGTGGTAACCTACCAACATCTTTCCTCGGCTGTAAGCCTCTTTGATATTCTGTAATGAACCATCTATATCTTCATATACTTCTGCCGACCAGACAGCACAGTTCACATGAACCCAGTCATCTTGACCACAATACAATAACTTACCAACATCTTTCCCCTGCTGTAAGCCTCCTTGATATTCTGTAATGAACCATCTATATCTTCATATACTTCTGCTGACCAGAGAGCACAGTTCACATGAACCCAGTCATCTTGACCACAATACAATAACTTACCAACATCTTTCCCCTGCTGTAAGCCTCCTTGATATTCTGTAATGAACCATCTATATCTTCATATACTTCTGCCGACCAGAGAGCACAATTCACATGAACCCAGTCATCTTGACCACAATACAATAGTCTACCCTCATCCTAGAAAAAAAAAATCTTACAAATAAGCCAGTGCATGAGATTTCCAACAATGTGGTATGTGCGACCAGCAAAGCCTCTGATCAGCCATTACGCGCAGTCTGATCAGTGCCTTTGCTAGTCTCTTGAGTATTCTATGATTGTTAAGCTACTGACTGAACATCATTTGGAGTTTCTAAGCTTAAAAGGAGACTGTAGAGGCTGGTCCCAGTCTACACTTGTCAAAATGTCAAATTGTTGGAAATTTCATGCCGCGGCTCAAATATAAAAGCTGTCTTCATGGTTTGCGACCAAACAAGACTCAAATCAGACCCAGAGGCTAGCAACAATATCAAAATTTTGCATGCAGAAAGTTAAGCTTTACTAGTTTCCAGAAAGGGAATAACAAAGGCACTGATCAAACTGCCAGGATGCAACAGGTGGAATAAAACCAGGCTTCCTTGCTACTTGGCCCATGAAACAAGATTAGAACAACACACATACCATATTTTCCGTAAATATTCAAACATCTTAACCCTGGTCCTGCAGAGTATATAAGTATGCTATAATTTCTATCTGTTTTGCAGCCAATTCAGTTGTACCATTCCACTATTTATAAAAGTGGATTCAATGGTGCGATTGTTTGATTTGATTCTTTGTGTCCCAGTCAACAATTTTTCAAAAAAAAAATCAATTATGTCTGGACAGGTCTTCCTGGGTTGAAACAGTACTTAGCAAGGATTAATGTGTCTTGCTCAAGGACACAATGCAGCGACTCCGGTGAGGCTTGAACCTTCAACCCCTCAGTCTTGAGTCAAGCACTCTACCACTGAGCCACTGCTCTTCCTAATGGTGCGATTGAAAACACTATAGTGCAATAAACATTTCTGGATCTGCTTTTTTAACCCTTAAAAATAATCCATTCTCATGAATATCAATTTGCTGAAAAGGGTGAAACAAGTAGTACCTGATCAGACTGTTCCTCTAGGAACAGTCTGACCTGGGACTATTTTGTTTATAAATGCTTTTCCTGTCTGGACTATATTGTTTGTACTTGCTTTTCCTGTGTGAGCAATTTGGTTCTGGGGCTCAAAAGAAGTAATAAACCAAGGCACTTACATTGCCATCTTGATCTCCATACTTGAGACAAAGTATACATTTCCTGGTATCTTCTCCTTCTATCAATGTCTGACCATCTCCGTCTTCATCATCTAAAATATTACAAAGTTAGGGACATATACTCTTTCAGTATAGCTCTAGATAAGTCAAACAGTGGTTATTTTTATATCCACCAATTTAAGCATGGTTTGGTGTTCACTATTGCGGCCCAGAAATCCAGATAAGCAAACTTTTAAAGCAAAAAAAGTATTTGTTTGTTTTGTTGCTTTACGTCCCAGTCAACAGCTATGGTCATGGGGGCACGGTCAGTTCACCCGACCACACTTTTTCCTGGGCAAGCCTGAACAAGCTGTTAACCAGTAATTTGTGCACAAACTTTCGCTTGTAACTGGCAACAACCCTTCTTGAATGGATCAGCAGAAGGGAGTAGTATGACCGAAAGAAATTATTTCATACTCAATCTCCACGAAAGTATGGGTCCGGGCCGGGATCGAACTGGCGACCCCTGGATATGCAGTCAGACGTGCATCTGTAGTCAGACACGTTACCGACTGCCCTACGCGGCCCGGTGCAAGTATAGTTACTTTCTTATCTACCCATTTAAATATATGTTTTGGGTGTTCAAAAGAACCATCTCATTGAAAATTTTCTGTCTCATTGAAAACATCCTTTTGAATACCCATAAAATATTGTTTTGGTTGCTAAAAATAAAATAAGCATTTCTTTTTTGTTTTAATTCACATTCTTTTACATCACAATCAACAGGTAGCCAGATATTCGGCCCTACATCAGGCCTTGGAAAATCCCTGCAAACATTTAACTCTTTGCATGCCTGTTAATTGTTCATACATTTGTTGTCAAATTTGCCACACTTTTCAATCACAGACTTATATAAAAGCAATTAACCAATGCTTAGAGCATATCCTTTTGCCAGAAACTGCATGAGTTTAAGTCCTCTTAAATTAAATAATTCTGATAGCCAAATATTTAAATCTAAGAACACTCTGTATACTAAAATAACATGACCACTTTCATGATTTAACCCTCAAAGCGCCAATCACTGCAGCAGACGACAAATTTTGCGACATCTTTCCTAGTTTTCGACACAATTCTCATGAAATATCATGCCTTATTTGTTATTTTTGAAAAAGCGGCAAAATTGGAAATTGTCGTCCGCTTCAAATTATAGGTGGCGCTTTACTCAAATTCTGGATCAATGAAAGTATGGGAGCAAAGAAAACAAAAGCTTGTGCCTGATTCAGGATTTTATGGCCCCAAAATCCTGAATTCACACATAATCCTGAGAATTCCCAACGATGACACCCATTCTACTTGAATCGGCAGTAATGTGAAGATAAATCTATACTAGAGCAGCAGTCGTTGGTACACCATCCCAAATACCCGCTTTTTTACCTATAACCTTTACCTTGGGGTCAAGGTCACACAAAATGTAGCTCAGTACCTTCTACATAATGTAACCTATGCACATGTGAAGTTTGAAGTTGCTATGTCCAATGGCTAAGAAGAGATGCATTTACAAGAAAATACATTATATGACCTTGACCTAGTGGTTAAGGTCACACAAAATATTGTCCAGTACCCTGCAAATCATATGACCTATGCACCTGCAAAATTTGAAGTTGCTACGTCCAGCAATTTAGGAGAAGATGGATTTACAAGAAAGTACATTATATGACCTTGACCTTGGGGTCAAGGTCACACAAAGCGTTGCCCAGTAGCATCCACATCATGTGACCTATGCACCTGCGAACTTTGAAGTTGCTATGTCCAATGGTTCAGGAGAAGATGGATTTAAAAGAAAATAAATTATTTGACCTTGACACTAAGGTCAAGGTCACATGAAGTGTTGCCTAGTACCCTCTACATTATGTGACCTATGCACAGGAAAAAATGAAGTTGCTACTTCTAAAAGTTTATGAAATGCATTTACAAGAAAATACATTATTTGACCTTTGACCTTGACATTGGGGTCAAGGTCACATGAAGTGTTGCCTAGTACCCTCTACATCATGTGACCTATGCACAGGGAAAAATTTGAAGTTGCTACTTATAAAAGTTTATGAGGAGATGCATTTACAAGAAAATACATTATTTGACCTTTGACCTTGACCTTGGGGTCAAGGTCACACAAAACGGCACCCAGTACCCTTAACATCATATGACCTATGCACAGGAAAAATTTGAAGTTGCTACTTCCAAAAGTTTATGAGGAGATGCATTTACAAGAAAATACATTATTTGACCTTTGACCTTGACCTTGGGGTCAAGGTCACACAAAATGTCACCCAGTACCCTCTACATCATGTGATATATGCATCTACAAAGTTTGAAGTTGCTACGTCCAACCGTTTAGTAGAAGATACAATTACAAGAAACATGCCGGACGGACGGACAGACGCACGGACGGACAGACGGACGACAGACCGACTTTGGTACGAAATTAATATACCCTATTTTTCTTACGAAAAAGCGGGTATAACAAAAGACTTGAACCAGAGACCTGCTTTCATTCAAACATGTATTATTTACGCTATAGGACAGGGAACTATACTGGTGATTCCTAAGTCATATTTACCAAACGGTCTGAGTCTCTTGACTGGAGTAGCCATCCGTTTCTTGAATGGAGAGGGTTGTGGAGATAGTGGCAGTTCCTCTCTCTCTAGCCACTGAGCATACGTGTGGTCTGTAGTTGGTGGTAGTGTGGCGTCTGGCAACATCCCTCTGTAAAACACAAACACATGTGTAACTAGACTTCAGTCGATGGTAAACCATCGCAACTACCCGCTTTTGAGCTAACCAAAGCATCTGCAAAGTTTGAAGTTGGTAGGTCCAACCGCTTAGGAGGGGATGCATTTACAAGAAAGTACATTATTTCACTTTTGACCTTGACCTTAGGTCATGGACAAACACGAAACGTTGCCCAGTATCCTCTACTTTATATGACCTATGCACCTGCAAAGTTTGAAGCTGCTCTGTCCAACTGTTCAGGGGGAAATGCATTTACAAGAAATATTTGATTTGACCTTGACCAAGGTCAAGGTCCCTTGACCAAGGTCAAGGTCACATGAAGCATTGCCCTCTACATCATGTGACCTATGTACCCGCAAAGTTTGAAGTTGCTACGGCCAATGGTTAGGGAGATGCATTACCAAGAAAATACATCATTTGACCTTGACCCCAAGGTCAAGGTCACACAAAATGTTGCCCAGTACCAGCGAATTTATGTGACCTTTGCACCAGCAAAATTTGATGTTGCTACATCTCATGGTTAAGGAGAAGATGAATTTACAAGAAAATACATAATTTGACCTTGACCTTGGGGTCAAGGTCAAACAAAAATTGCCCAGTACCCTCAACATCATGTGACCTATGCATCAGCCAAGCTTGATATTGCTACATCCTACGGTTAAGGAGAAGATGCATTTACAAGCAATACATTATTTGACCTTGACCTTCGGGTCAAGGTCACACAAAATTTTGCCCAGTGCCCTCTACATCATGTGACCTATGCACCTACAGAATTTGAAGTTACTATGTCAAAAGCTTTAGGAGGAGAAGCATTTTCAAGAAAATTCAATATTTGACCTTTGACCTTGACCTAGGGGTCAAGGTCACACAAAATGTTGCCCAGTACCCTCTACATCATGTGACCTATTCAGCTACAAAGTTTGAAGTTGCTACGTCAAAAGGTTTAGGAGGAGATGCATTTACTAGAAAATTAAATATTTGACCTTTGACCTTGACCTTGGGGTCAAGGTCACACGAAATGTCGCCCAGTACCCTCTACATCATGTGACCTACTCACCTACAAAGTTTGAAGTTGCTACGTCTAACCGTTTAGGAGGAGATACATTTCCGAGAAAATACATTATTTGACCTTTGACCTTGACCTCGGGTCAAGGTCACATGAAATGTCGCCCAGTACCCTCTACATCATGTGACCTATTCACCTACAAAGTTTGAAGTTGCTACGTCTAACTGTTTAGGAGGAGATACATTTACGAGAAAATACATTCTTTGACCTTGACCTTGGGGTCAAGGTCACACGAAATGTCGCCCAGTACCCTCTACATCATGTGACCTATTCACCTACAAAGTTTGAAGTTGCTACCTCTTACAGTTTAGGAGGAGATACATTTACAAGAAACGTGGCGGACGGACGTACCCACGGACGGACGGACAGACGGACGACGGACCGACTTTGACACGAAATTAATATACCCTTTTTTTCTAAAGAAAAAAGCGGGTATAATAAAGATTCTTGCATCTTGTATGCACACTAACAGCTATACATGGTGCATACAGGTATTATGTGCATATCCAGGGGGTGGGGGGGGGGGGGGGGGGGGTGGGTGGGGGATGGATTCCGGACACCCCTGGAATGTAAGGTTCTGTAGCAATACTGGCCCGGATCCCCTGAAAAATCACAGAGCTACCAAACCCGCATTCAATGTTCAATTTTCAAAGGATCATAAATCTATCATTTTTTTTACGAAATCATGCATTAAAGGGTTATTTTGCCCCCCCCCCCCCCCTATTAGGCCAAAAAATAAAAGTGGCTTTTCACCAATTTCTTCTAATTGTTTTATAAGAAAATGCCCAAGTGTTAAAATCTGATATTAATTTGACTTTTACTTTTGCTGGCAACCAAATTGGCCATCAAAAAAGGCTGAAAATATTAAAAGTGACCATTTTGAACAACTTTGAAACTTTTGACAGACTTTTGTTTGTTTGATTTGATTCTTTACGTCCCAGTCAACAAGTTTTCAGTTATGTCAGGACGGGTCTTCCTGGGTTGAACCAGTACTAAGCAAGGATAAATGTGTCTTGCTCAAGGACACAACACAGCGACACCAGTGACAACACAGAGACACCGGTGAGGCTCAAACCCACGGCCCGTCGGTATCAAGTCAAGCACTCTACCACTGACTTTTGACAGAGAAACTAACATAGAGCACAAGCAAATACCAAAAACAGGTTTTTAACAGATGATAAGAATTATCTGGGAATACAACATATTTTCAAATATTATTTTTTGTATTTAGGTGTTCTAATTTCTAATATTTTTTTTTTAAAAAAAAAGGTCTCCCAAAACCTCAAATTTGGTCAGAAAAGGCAATTTCTCTATTTAAAGCTTATTTTGGTGGCCATTTTTTTGTTACTATAGCAATAGTAAAAATTAAATAAATACAAGACTTTTACACATTAGTTATTCTTCTAATAAACATATCAGCAGAAGTTGTTGAAAAGTAACTCAGTTTTTGGCTTTGAAGGGGGCCAAATTAGCCCCTTAATGCACATAGCTCTTTGTGAAATAATCCGCTACTTACCGTGGGAAGTTTTTATTACTGTACCAGTAGCGACATGTCTTCACATTGTACCAAGGAAAAATTCTCTCCATTTGCTGCAATATAAAAGAAATATAATTGTACAAATCACTACTAAACTGAAAGCTATCTTGGGAATAAAAAAAATAAAAGCTGAATTAAGGGTGAGGTTGGCCCTGTTAAACCGATTTACGCCCTCCAGTAAAATATTTTACTGACCGTTCCAAGGTGTAACTTCTTTTGTGGATCTTTTACGTTTTTTTCTGTCTTGTGTTTGCTATTTCTTTGTGCACGTCTGTTTATATTTGCTTTGTGGTCACTTGCTGGGAAAGAGCTTACCTCTTGGCTCTCGTTTGTGGTGTCTTACTGTGAGTTTGTTACTTTCCCATTGGTACCCTGGGTCAGGTGTGGTACTTGATTGTATTGATTCCTGATCTTTGAACCCTTACTTACTTTGCAGAACTCTATTACTTACTATTCTATCCAAATGCTATAATTTCTGTAAATTTGGCTGGATTCCAAAAACTTGTTCAAGACGAAATATAACTGTTTTTATAAGTGTTTTCAGAGAAACAGGGTGTCCCCTCAACATCCAAACCTGTGTAATATGGCCAGTTAAACACAATTATACATTTAGGTTTCAATTTGGAAATTGAAGTCTCACAACATTGGCCAAGAAAAAAGGATACCGAAACTCAGGGATCAAGATTTATAAGCAAAGTTTTTGAGCATTAATTTGGGACTTTTTTCTTATCCATCAGCTTTTTGTTTTGGGTGCTCAAAAGAACCATCCCATTGAGATGGTTCTATTGAGTACCCACAACATGTTTTGGTTGTGCAAAAAAGAAAAAATAGTTTTTAATTATGCACTCTTACCTAGCGACCTAATCTCTTCATTGTGTCACAATGTTGTATTTATGAGAACTGGGTTAAAAACTTAAAATCTGAATATTTCCTGAGATATCAATTGTATGAAAGATAAAAATTTCAGCAATAATAACTAAATCCTACTGAACTCTTTGTATGTCCTATTAGTTATAGCAATGCAATTTGCCTCATGATTCTTTTGAGCATCCAAAACACATATTAAAACTGATGGTTAAGAAAATATTTACAATTGTAGGCTTCTTTTTTTTGGGCCTACTAACCTTGACAAAAACAGATCTAGCTGAGTTGACAGATTTCTTTCTGGTACATCTAGTCTCCTCTATGTCATCAAGATACTCCTGGATAATTCTCATCACATCTTCACTAAACAAAGCCTAAAGACAGACCTATGACTTACCTTGACAAATACAGATCTAGCTGAGTTAACTGACTTCTTTCTGGTACATCTGGTCTCCTCTATGTCATCAAGATACTCCTGGATAATTCTCATCACATCTTCACTAAACAAAGCCTATAGACAACTTACCTTGACAAAAACAGATCTAGCTGAGTTAATTGACTTCTTTCTGGTACATCTAGTCTCCTCTATGTCATCAAGATACTCCTGGATAATTCTCATCACATCTTCACTAAACAAAGCCTAAAGACAGACCTATGACTTACCTTGACAAAAACAGATCTAGCTGAGTTAATTGACTTCTTTCTGGTACATCTAGTCTCCTCTATGTCATCAAGGTACTCCTGGATAATTCTCATCACATCTTCACTAAACAAAGCCTAAAGATAGAAAAAAGTAGCATATGGTAAATGTCCTAAAAACATGAATACTTTTCTCTTTCATTTCTCAAAAATATATTGGTTTTAAGGGCTGGTACTCACAAAATGCTTGTCAGAATAGCAAACAGGGAAGACCTTTGAAAGAGCAGTCTGATCTGGGTCTGTACTGTTTGCCTAAGCCATTTTGGCATGCAACTAGTGTTCAAAATTCACAAAATACTTATCAAAATAGCAAACAGGGAAGACCTTTGAAGAAGCAGTCTGATCTAGGTCTGCACTGTTTGTCTAGGCCTTTTTGGCATGCAACTAGTGAAATTTTAGAGCATTTACCAAACATGTTCTAAAGTGTACAAACTTATCTCCAATTGTAATGCACATGCTAATGTAATGTGACATCTGATGGGATTATGTCAAAAACATTAAAGGAAATTCTGAAAAATGAGGTCAGAAACCTGATATCATTACTACATAACATCTCTTCTCATTGGTTGACATGATTCTAATGCACTTAATAATGTTATATGGCGTCCCATTAGATATTTAAATTATGCAACAGTATATCCTGTGTCGGAAATAGTTTAAAGTCATTAATTCACTATTTTTTGAAGTAAAAACATTGACTTATGAGTTAAAATGGGATAACGAAACTCAAAATGTTCATTTGTGAAGGTTAATACATAGTAAGAAATAACGCTTCAAAGCTCCATGTTAGTGTTGTAACAAAACTAAATTTCAGACTACATATCTGATTATACATCCAACATTATATCTATCCAAATGCAAGGGTAAGCTAAATGTTTTAATCTACTTGGTATTAAAATTAACAGTGCAGTTCCTTTACAACACACCTCATTAGTCATTATAACATGGATTTGGATATAACACTGCCATGTTATGGCACCCAAATTGTTTACTATGTAAGTTTACATTTTATGGTCATTTTCCTATAATTCCTTTCTAAAAGTGTCCCTTTATAACATGATTCACTTATAACATGATCCATTCCTACGGACCCCAAAAATAGCTTTATAATGGGACTGCACTGTATCAGAGAAAAATACCTACCACACTTTGATAGTTCCCTGCCTTCATCTTTTCCTGCACTTCTATCAAATCCTTTGGATGACAAGGATCTTCTGGTTTTTTAGGCTCATCAGCGAAGCGAACATGGCATGAAGTATCCTTAACAGCAACAACACTCTTGACACATTTCTTATCTGAATTTTCATCCACTTTAACTATGTCCTTCGATGTTTCATTTTCACCTTTACACTCAGTCTTACTATCTGTTGTCAGTATTTTATCACTGTGTATTAGTGTGGTAGATTCACCTTCAGTTTTGTTAACATGAGTTGCATCCTTTGAAAAATTATGGTCATTGCTATCAATCTTTGTATTACTGTCTAAACATGAATTAACATTACTCTGAGTATTACTTGATTCACTCACTTGCAGCCTAGTTTCTGTTACATGATCTTCACATTTCTCCTTAGATGTATCATTGGAAACACTTTTATAATCACAGACATCCATATCAGTTGTTTCTCCTTTACTTACAGAACCTAAACTCTCACAACTAGCCGAGACAACATTACTAACACTTTCAGATTTTAACACTTTGTTATCTGTCGAACTACTTTTGTCTCTATTAACATGGTCATTACCTGAACACACCCACGTACTCCCTACTTGAACACTCGTACGACATAAGTCGACTGTTAATGTTTTCCTAAGATACTCATCTGGTGAGCCAATAGTTTGTAACTTATTACTTGAATCTGTATGGGGTTTATTTTGTGACACTTTGATATTCTGTCCATCAAGTTCATCCATTCCTTTGCAAGTGTCTATAGACTCCTCTTTTGATTTACTTGAATCTAATATTGTACTGTCTGTATCTGCCTTAGCAGTTTCAACTTTACAAGTTGAGTCATTTGTGGTTTTATTCACAGTATTATCACAACCGTGGTTTGCTGTGTTAGTTTTAGGATCAGCTTGAGAATCACTGCTACAGCCATGGTTTGCTGTGTTAATTTTAGGATCAGTTTGAGAATCACTGCTACTATCACTTTTTTCATCACCGGTAAACAAAGTTTTTGGTTTTGAGGTAAGTTCACTTTCTTCCTTGTTGGCAATCTTCAATAACTGCTTTGGAGACTTCTGTAACAAGCATAGTAGAACAGAACATTACAGTTTTGGTGTTTAACTGAGGGATGTGGAAATAGCTCAGGGTTGTGGAAATAGCAAAAGTTTAAACTTGACCAGGGACAAGTAAATTGCCATAAGTTACTTGTCCATAGAAAGTTTTACTTGTCCCATATCAAAGGACAATGTACAAAGATCTGAGCGAAGCTCTCACTGTGTTTAAACAATAAACATATATAAACCACTTTAAAAACAGTATGAAACAAGACAAACTATTAAAATAGGTGCAAATCCAGGATCCACACAGTTTTCTACACAACATAAGTGTAGAAAACAGTGTGGATCCTGGATATGAAACACAGAATTGTAAATTTATTTTAACTTGTACCAGGACAAGTAAATAGAAATTTCTAACTTGTCCTGAATGAAATGGGACCAGGTTGGACAAGTCAAACATGGTATTTCCACACCCCTGTTTACATCTGTATCAATCCACAGCTGATGCCATCAACTTAGTGCCGTCACATTAAAGATTTTGTTGCAGTGTTAGGTCATTGCTGAAGACAAAGTGTCCAACAACAACATCAACTGAGGGCCATATCAAACCTTAGACACAAAGCAGTTGAGGGCCATATCAAATCTTAGACATAAAGGAAAATGTGACTGCATGTCATTATAACAAATTTTTATTATGAATATTGCCCATTACTCGTTTCTTGCCTATTCCCCCCCCACCCCCACCCCCCTCCAAAAATCAAAACCTTTTCTTTTTTCCTCCTTTGTTGGCCGAAAAGAATGGTAAGCATTGCAGATCCTGATGATATGCCCCTCATAAGGGTCATCATTATTATTTCTTTGTACTGGCAAAGACTCTTACCTTTTCATATTTGTAGATATACTGTGCACATTTGGATATAATCAGCGTTTGAAGAATGTTTTCTAGACCATTCCGAAGTTCTCGTTTCAAAGTCATCTCCCATTCTGGACAACCGACAGGGAAACACTTGCGACAGTTGAATGACATATCTTCTGGCATGTACGACAATATTTCATACATCTCATCTGAAAAAAATATCAAGGTGAACAACACTTTTGAGCGTAAATTTTGAATATTTTCTGACTCGTCAGTTTTGTGATATGTTTTGGGTGCTCAAAAAAACCATCTCATTGAGACAGTTCTTTTGATGACAAATGTTTTGGGTGCTCAAAAGAACCGTCTCATTGAGACGGTTCTTTTGATTACCCAAAACATATGTTTTGGTTGAGAAATAACAAAATTAATTTTTGATTTACACACTCTTAACTAGAGGACTGAATAAATTGAGATTTTGGAACACATCACATCTTTGTGCATCTTGCCTTATCTGAATGTTACAATTTTAGCAATTCTGAATGACCATGTTGCCCAAACGGCCTCCCACAAAGTTTCCACTCATACAGACTTACAAGTGGGGAGATGTTGTTTGAAGCATTTCAAATGGCCACCTTGGCAGCCTTTTTGAATTTCAGAATGGAGAGATTTCAGTAAACCCGAATCTTCATGTTGCCATGATGCCTCCCATTAAGTTGTAGCATTATCTGACATAAGGTTCTGGAAATGTCGAAAAAATGAAAAGTTAAAGACAGGCTGGCCATGGTGAAGACTGACCTGGCCCTTGGCTCTAGGTAAGCCAACAAGGAACCCATTCCTTTTTCTTGAGCCTCGATGTGAGAAAACCCGTCTTAGAGTTTCCGACCGAGTAAGACTCAAACCAGGCTGCACAGATACAGAGACTAGATAGAATATCGAAATTTTTCGTCTAGTTAGTGGAGGCATAATACTTCCCAGAAGCGAATTACAAAGGTGCTGATCAGCCTGCGCAGATGCGCAGGCTGATCAGCACCTTTGTTGTCCGCATACAATAAAGTCAGGTTTTCTCGCATAGAGGCCCACTAGTAGTTGAGCACATGAATGTTATGAATCCACAAACCTGAAAGACCTTCACATCTAGCATGGACCCAGCTCTCACACATGCCGCATTGTACCATCTTAGATTCCCAGTCGTCATCAGAATAACACTTCCGACAGATAGGACAAAAGTTACCTGTAATTAATCCACCTACCTGAAAGACCTTCACATCTAGCATGGACCCAGCTCTCACACATGCCACACTGTACCATCTTAGATTCCCAGTCGTCATCAGAATAACACTTCCGACAGATAGGACAAAAGTTACCTGTAATTAATCAACCTACCTGAAAGACCTTCACATCTAGCATGGACCCAGCTCTCACACATGCCACACTGTACCATCTTAGATTCCCAGTCATCATCAGAATAACACTTCCGACAGATAGGACAAAAGTTGCCTGCAACAGACCATGAAAACATTCTTAACTAACAATATCAATGATTAAACTTTTAAAAGCTAAATTTCTAAAATGGAGTCCTCTAGTTGAAGGTCTGGACTTATCCAAGTTTAGCACTATTTACCGGGCCTTGATGAGAGAAAACCTGTCTTCAGGGTTTGAGAATAACAAAGGTGCAGACAAGTGTGCACAGTCTGGTCAGCACATTTGTTATTTGCTTCTTGCAAAGTACCATATCTCAACTTGCTACCAGCAAAATTTCAATATCGCTACACTGCCTTGAAATATCATAAAATAAGCACTTAACCTGCATTACAAAAATTATTGGCATGTTTGGGGAAAAAGTTAATTTACATTGGAATAAATCCATATTGTCACTTGCCCTGCAGCCCGAGGCACTCGTAAATACTAGCGGAAGAGTGGCTTAGTTATTTGTTGACTAGAAATAAACAAATATATATATTTCTAAAAAGCCAGCTGATCTGGATCTACACTGTTTTCAAAACAGGATATAACCAGGCCCCTAAGTTATAAAACTTTTTTCATACTCAACTTTGCTGAGCACGAAATTTATCCTGCTCATAAATGTTAAAATGCCAACAATTGTTGGCATTTTAACATTTATTAGCATGATAAATATTTTATGCAAGAAACTTCTTTATTTTTCAGTACAGTCAGGCCTTGTTATAGCGACTAACAATACAACGGAATATTCGACATCCGACTAATATTTCCAGAGAACAGATCTTTTCTTATCAAAATTACTACCTTATAATAGAAATCACACTTAATGACTTTTTCTTTCTTTAGAATGACAGAAAATATAGCAGGACTATTTGTTTTTATAAAACTATCTAACTGCCTTAAACCGTTTCGCATGATGGTGCAACAATACAATAGACAGATAAACAAGGGAGACTAATTCAGTTGAAATTTCATGTTCAGTTCAGTTGAGCATGAAAAAAGTTTTATAACCTCGGGGCCTGGTTAAAATGGTAAGGGTTAAGTGGTTAATTTAACTTACCTTTATCCATGAGCTGACCACACTCATAACACAGTGAGAAATCATATGTCCAGGTGGCATTAGATGACGTTCCTGGTGTAGTTGCACCACAACTCTTACATTTTACACATTTTGTACAGATCTGTTGAATTCATACAAAGTCACATGATAATGGGGAACAAAAGAAAATTATAATGACAAATAGAAATATGTTTTCAAAATTCCCAAACCATATACAGCAGTCCCATACTAATGCTATGGTAGGAGTCCAAAGGAATGCACTATGTTATAACAGGCCTTTAGATAAGATTGCATACCAAAAAATTATTTTTTTATTTCTCAACCAATACATATGTTGAGTGTACTCAAAAGAACCTTCTCAATGAGACAGTTCTTTTGAGCACCCACAACATGTGTTCAAACTGATGGATTAGACAATATTTACAATTTTACGCTCAAAAATTTTGTCTATCTAAACCTATGTTATAAGTGAATGAAGTTATATAGGGATAATTTCACAAAGGAATTATAGGAAAATGGCCATTTCATCATGGTCATTTTCGTATAATTCCTTTGTAAAATTCCATGATACAAAATTTGGGAGACACAACATGACTGTTATATCCAAATATGTGATATCATGAAGAGATAAAATCTCCTAGTAGTGGGCACTATCAAAGTTAACCCATTTAAGCCAAATAGAATTTCCAGCTCTTATCAATTGGTCAGGTCCATTTCTGTTTTAAGGGTTGTTGGGTTCTATTTTTCGTTTTTTATTCAAATTTTAATAGGATATTCTGTAAGCGAACAGTGAAAACCCTGATCAGACGTCGCTGATCTGGGTATTTGTTTGTTTGATTTGATTCTTTACGTCCCATCAACAATCTTTCAGTTATATAGGGATGATTCTTCCTGGGTTGAACCAGTACTAAGCTAGGATAACTGATCTGGGTATGCACTGTTTGCCAATGTCCGACAAAAAGGACGCTAGGCTTATATGGGTTAATGGACTGGCCTTTGGTCAAAGCAGACCTTGACTGCCAAGTTAATATGGACCGAGCCACAGGCAAGGGCCATATCAACAAGGCAATCCAGGCCTGGCAATTGGGCCGTCCATTACCCTTGCTATTGCCCTCTGTTTAGATTGCTATTGCTTTATACATATCCATCGTAATAAGAGTGTGTAAATAAAAGTTAGTTTTCTTATTTCTCAACTAAAGTCTAAAACATATATGTTATGGGTACCCCAAAGATCTATCTCAATGAGATGGTTCTTTTGAACATCCAAAACACATGTTTAATGCGACGGATAGGAAAACATTTATAATTTTTCGGCCAAAAATTTTGCTAATCTACACCTTTGTATACATACCCATATTCTTTTCTTCTTCGATGGTTTTGTGGGGTAGTTTGGACCTAGACACTCGGGATGGTACATATCATGACACTTATCACATTGCAATAACTGAAAATACACAGTAATATACAGGAAGGTTCAATCAAAAGAACAATCAAATCTCATAAATTTGAATGATTGGATCTAGAGGCTTAAGATCAATTATCAGTATTTCAAATTATTGTGAGGTGGACATGTATTGTGTAACCGCAAAAAATGAGTATTATCATTGTTTCAGTTATTTAAATAGTTCATAAATATGCCCTATTCTCTGAATCCATTGTGAACGGTATCAACAATGTCCAAGGGCTGTAACAAATATCAAACACCGAAAAAAGCTGAAATAGACAGTAGTATCATCTAGTGTTCAGATGATCGATTATAATCCAAAATCGTTCATTTTACATGCAACCGATCGATTATCGGATGGAATTTTGGGAATCGATTATAATCATAAAAATCCTCAAGCAAAACAATTTCATTTTTATTTAACAAATGTAAATTTTTGCTCAATTTTAGTTATATAAAATAACATGACTAACACTTGCATATTAAACACCTCCAGACTGAGGCGCTTGTACTTCAATGGTAAATTCAAGTCCCTGTCTATAACACTGTGGGACTGAAAGAGAAATAAGGTTTTGGAAGTATATCTGATCATGCTGTCATCAGTCTGTGTTGAAACACATATCCATACTGAACCACACAGGTCTGTTTGTACTCACTGAAGCACAAAATAAGGCCTCTATAGTTACTGACTGGCAATAAAATGCAGCTGATACTGTCAACCGATTATAATCAATAATCGTTCATTTACTTCAAACTGATGATTGATTATGAAAATCCACCAATTCCTAGGGGTGACTATTGCAGCCAAATCTGACTATTGCGATAGTATTGACATTGCAGGAAGTACCATTGCGATACTATTACTATTGTGGACTACCATTGCAATACTATTGTGATACTATTGTCTGAAACATTTATGCTTGTTTGAAGGAGGAAAATAAGAAAACGGCAGGATTTTTCTGCAAGTACGGGTACCAATTTTCGTATGGAAACAACAGAAAAATTTCAGAATATTGTAAAAGTCCACTTATCTTGTTGAAATGCATGGAATGCAACAACATATACATCCTATTGCCATTTAGCTTCTTTTTTGTGCCTAACCAAGCAATTTTAAAGTGAAAATCCCTATGTCCAAAAACTATTGAAACTATTGCGATAGTTAAAAGACTATTGCCAATACTATTGGCATTGCCCCTTTCCTATCGATGCAGTAACATTGCCTAGGTTACTATTGCGATATATCGATAGTCCGATGTATTGTTACATCCCTACCAATTCCCATCACTAGTATCATCACAAAATTAAAATTGGGAGCCAAGTTCAATATTAAACAAATTAAATTCAACCCTTAAACCGTATTGTATATGTGGTTAAAGTCACTGCGGAGTTGGGGGCCATACAATTTCTACTTACATTATTTTGTCTGCCACAGACATGACAGAACTGACATCTAGGACAACACCAGTCATCTAAATGGCCAGTACTCGGTTGATTGTAACCTTCTAGACAGAACTCATGGAATGGCTCACAGCAAACATTGCAGTATATCAGCTAAAACAAGAATAAACAGATTACTTGACAACACCAGTCATCTAAATGGCCAGTACTTGGTTGATTGTAACCTTCTAGACAGAACTCATGGAATGGCTCACAGCAAACATTGCAGTAAATCAACTAAAACAAGAATAAACAGATTACTTGACAACTCCAATCATCTAAATGGCCAGTACTCGGTTGATTGTAACCTTCTAGACAGAACTCATGGAACGGCTCACAGCAAACATTGCAGTAAATCAGCTAAAACAAGAATAAACAGATTACTTGACAACACCAGTCTTCTAAATGGCCAGTACTTGGTTGATTGTAACCTTCTAGACAGAACTCATGGAATGGCTCACACAGCAAACATTGCAGTATATCAGCTAAAACAAGAAAATACAGATTACTTGACAACACCGGTCATCTAAGTGTCCAGTACTGGGTTGATTGTAACCTTCTAGACAGAACTCATGGAACGGCTCACAGCAAACATTGAAGTATATCAGCTAAAACAAGAATAAACAGATTACTTGACAACACCAGTCATCTAAATGGCCAGTACTTGGTTGATTGTAAACTTCTAGACAGAACTCATGGAACGGCTCACAGCAAACATTGCAGTATATCAGCTAAAACAAGAATAAATAGATTACTTGACAACACCAGTCATCTAAATGACCAGTACTAGGTTGATTGTAACCTTCTAGACAGAACTCATGGAACGGCTCACAGCAAACATTGCAGTAAATCAGCTAAAACAAGAATAAACAGATTACTTGACAACACCGGTCATCTAAATGTCCAGTACTGGGTTGATTGTAACCTTCTAGACAAAACTCATGGAACGGCTCACAGCAAACATTGCAGTATATCAGCTAAAACAAGAATAATCAGATTACTTGACAACACCAGTCATCTAAATGGCCAGTACTGGGTTGATTGTAACCTTCTAGACAGAACTCCTGGAATGGCTCACAGCAAACATTGCAGTAAATCAGCTAAAACAAGAATAAACAGATTACTTGACAACTCAAGTCTTCTAAATGGCCAGTAGTAGGTTGGTTGTTACCTTCTAGACAGAACTCATGGAACGGCTCGCACAACCATTGAAGTATATCAGCTAAAACAAGAATAAACAGATTACTTGACAACACCAGTCATCTAAATGGCCAGTACTTGGTTGATTGTAACCTTCTAGACAGAACTCATGGAACGGCTCACAGCAAACATTGCAGTATATCAGCTAAAACAAGAATAAACAGATTACTTGACAACACCTGTCATCTAAATGGCCAGTAGTAGGTTGATTGTAACCTTCTAGACAGAACTCCTGGAATGGCTCACAGCAAACATTGCAGTAAATCAGCTAAAACAAGAATAAACAGATTACTTGACAACACCAGTCATCTAAATGGCCAGTAGTAGGTTGATTGTAACCTTCTAGACAGAACTCCTGGAATGGCTCACAGCAAACATTGCAGTAAATCAGCTAAAACAAGAATAAACAGATTACTTGACAACACCTGTCATCTAAATGGCCAGTAGTAGGTTGGTTGTAACCTTCTAGACAAAACTCATGGAACGGCTCACAGCAAACATTGAAGTATATCAGCTAAAACAAGAATAAACAGATTACTTGACAACACCAGTCATCTAAATGGCCAGTACTGGGTTGATTGTAACCTTCTAGACAGAACTCCTGGAATGGCTCACAGCAAACATTGCAGTAAATCAGCTAAAACAAGAATAAACAGATTACTTGACAACACCAGTCATCTAAATGGCCAGTAGTAGGTTGATTGTAACCCTCTAGACAGAACTCATGGAACGGCTCACAGCAAGCATTGCAGTATATCAACTAAAACAAGAATAAACAGATTACTTGACAACACCAGTCATCTAAATACCCAGTACTGGGTTGATTGTAACCTTCTAGACAGAACTCCTGGAATGGCTCACAGCAAACATTGCAGTAAATCAGCTAAAACAAGAATAAACAGATTACTTGAAAACACCAGTCTTCTAAATGGCCAGTAGTAGGTTGATTGTAACCTTCTAGACCGAACTCATGGAATGGCTCACAGCAAACATTGCAGTAAATCAGCTAAAACAAGAATAAACAGATTACTTGAAAACACCAGTCTTCTAAATGGCCAGTACTTGGTTGATTGTAACCTTCTAGACAGAACTCATGGAATGGCTCACAGCAAACATTGCAGTAAATCAGCTAAAACAAGAATAAACAGATTACTTGACAACACCAGTCATCTAAATGGCCAGTAGTAGGTTGATTGTAACCTTCTAGACAGAACTCATGGAACGGCTCACAGCAAACATTGAATTATATCAGCTAAAACAAGAATAAACAGATTACTTGACAACACCAGTCATCTAAATGGCCAGTACTTGGTTGATTGTAACCTTCTAGACAGAACTCATGGAATGGCTCACAGCAAACATTGCAGTAAATCAGCTAAAACAAGAATAAACAGATTACTTGACAACTCCAATCATCTAAATGGCCAGTACTCGGTTGATTGTAACCTTCTAGACAGAACTCATGGAATGGCTCACAGCAAACATTGCAGTATATCAGCTAAAACAAGAATAAACAGATTACTTGACAACACCAGTCATCTAAATGACCAGTACTAGGTTGATTGTAACCTTCTAGACAGAACTCATGGAACGGCTCACAGCAGACATTGCAGTAAATCAGCTAAAACAAGAATAAACAGATTACTTGACAACACCAGTCATCTAAATGGCCAGTACTTGGTTGATTGTAACCTTCTAGACAGAACTCATGGAATGGCTCACAGCAAACATTGAAGTATATCAGCTAATACAAGAATAAATAGAATACTTGACAACACCAGTCATCTAAATGACCAGTACTAGGTTGATTGTAACCTTCTAGACAGAACTCATGGAATGGCTCACAGCAAACATTGCAGTATATCAGCTAAAACAAGAATATACAAATTACTTGACAACACCAGTCATCTAAATGGCCAGTACTTGGTTGATTGTAACCTTCTAGACAGAACTCATGGAACGGCTCACAGCAAACATTGCAGTATATCAGCTAAAACAAGAATAAACAGATTACTTGACAACACCAGTCATCTAAATGGCCAGTACTTGGTTGATTGTAACCTTCTAGACAGAACTCATGGAATGGCTCACAGCAAACATTGCAGTATATCAGCTAAAACAAGAATAAACAGATTACTTGACAACACCAATAATCTAAATGGCCAGTACTTGGTTGATTGTAACACTCTAGACAGAACTCATGGAATGGCTCACACAGCAAACATTGCAGTATATCAGCTAAAACAATAATGAACAGATTACTTGACAACACCAGTCATCTAAATGTCCAGCACCAGGTTGATTGTAACCTTCTAGACAGAACTCATGGAACGGCTCACAGCAAACATTGCAGTATATCAGCTAAAACAAGAATAAACAGATTACTTGACAACACCAGTCATCTAAATGACCAGTACTTGGTTGATTGTAACCTTCTAGACAGAACTCATGGAACGGCTCACAGCAAACATTGCAGTAAATCAGCTAAAACAAGAATAAACAGATTACTTGACAACACCAATCATCTAAATGGCCAGTACTTGGTTGATTGTAACCTTCTAGACAGAACTCATGGAATGGCTCACAGCAAACATTGCAGTAAATCAGCTAAAACAAGAATAAACAGATTACTTGACAACACCAGTCATCTAAACGACCAGTACTAGGTTGATTGTAACCTTCTAGACAGAACTCATGGAATGGCTCACAGCAAACATTGCAGTAAATCAGCTAAAACAAGAATAAATAGATTACTTGACAACACCAGTCATCTAAATGGCCAGTAGTAGGTTAATTTTAACCTTCTAGACAGAACTCATGGAACGGCTCACAGCAAACATTGCAGTATATCAGCTAAAACAAGAATAAACAGATTACTTGACAACACCAGTCATCTAAATGGCCAGTACTCGGTTGATTGTAACCTTCTAGACAGAACTCATGGAATGGCTCACAGCAAACATTGCAGTAAATCAGCTAAAACAAGAATAAACAAATTACTTGACAACTCCAATCATCTAAATGGCCAGTACTTGGTTGATTGTAACCTTCTAGACAGAACTCATGGAATGGCTCACAGCAAACATTGCAGTAAATCAGCTAAAACAAGAATAAATAGATTACTTGACAACACCAGTCATCTAAATGGCCAGTACTAGGTTGATTGTAACCTTCTAGACAGAACTCATGGAACGGCTCACAGCAAACATTGCAGTATATCAGCTAAAACAAGAATAAACAGATTACTTGACAACACCAGTCATCTAAATGGCCAGTACTTGGTTGATTGTAACCTTCTAGACAGAACTCATGGAACGGCTCACAGCAAACATTGCAGTAAATCAGCTAAAACAAGAATAAACAGATTACTTGACAACACCAGTCATCTAAATGGCCAGTACTGGGTTGATTGTAACCTTCTAGACAGAACTCATGGAACGGCTCACAGCAAACATTGCAGTAAATCAGCTAAAACAAGAATAAACAGATTACTTGACAACACCAGTCATCTAAATGGCCAGTACTAGGTTGATTGTAACCTTCTAGACAGAACTCATGGAACGGCTCACAGCAAACATTGCAGTAAATCAGCTAAAACAAGAATAAACAGATTACTTGACAACACCAGTCATCTAAATGGCCAGTACTTGGTTGATTGTAACCTTCTAGACAGAACTCATGGAACGGCTCACAGCAAACATTGCAGTAAATCAGCTAAAACAAGAATAAACAGATTACTTGAAAACACCAGTCTTCTAAATGGCCAGTAGTAGGTTGATTGTAACCTTCTAGACAGAACTCATGGAATGGCTCACAGCAAACATTGCAGTAAATCAGCTAAAACAAGAATAAACAGATTACTTGAAAACACCAGTCTTCTAAATGGCCAGTACTTGGTTGATTGTAACCTTCTAGACAGAACTCATGGAATGGCTCACAGCAAACATTGCAGTAAATCAGCTAAAACAAGAATAAACAGATTACTTGACAACACCAGTCATCTAAATGGCCAGTAGTAGGTTGATTGTAACCTTCTAGACAGAACTCATGGAACGGCTCACAGCAAACATTGAATTATATCAGCTAAAACAAGAATAAACAGATTACTTGACAACACCAGTCATCTAAATGGCCAGTACTTGGTTGATTGTAACCTTCTAGACAGAACTCATGGAATGGCTCACAGCAAACATTGCAGTAAATCAGCTAAAACAAGAATAAACAGATTACTTGACAACTCCAATCATCTAAATGGCCAGTACTCGGTTGATTGTAACCTTCTAGACAGAACTCATGGAATGGCTCACAGCAAACATTGCAGTATATCAGCTAAAACAAGAATAAACAGATTACTTGACAACACCAGTCATCTAAATGACCAGTACTAGGTTGATTGTAACCTTCTAGACAGAACTCATGGAACGGCTCACAGCAGACATTGCAGTAAATCAGCTAAAACAAGAATAAACAGATTACTTGACAACACCAGTCATCTAAATGGCCAGTACTTGGTTGATTGTAACCTTCTAGACAGAACTCATGGAATGGCTCACAGCAAACATTGAAGTATATCAGCTAATACAAGAATAAATAGAATACTTGACAACACCAGTCATCTAAATGACCAGTACTAGGTTGATTGTAACCTTCTAGACAGAACTCATGGAATGGCTCACAGCAAACATTGCAGTATATCAGCTAAAACAAGAATATACAAATTACTTGACAACACCAGTCATCTAAATGGCCAGTACTTGGTTGATTGTAACCTTCTAGACAGAACTCATGGAACGGCTCACAGCAAACATTGCAGTATATCAGCTAAAACAAGAATAAACAGATTACTTGACAACACCAGTCATCTAAATGGCCAGTACTTGGTTGATTGTAACCTTCTAGACAGAACTCATGGAATGGCTCACAGCAAACATTGCAGTATATCAGCTAAAACAAGAATAAACAGATTACTTGACAACACCAATAATCTAAATGGCCAGTACTTGGTTGATTGTAACACTCTAGACAGAACTCATGGAATGGCTCACACAGCAAACATTGCAGTATATCAGCTAAAACAATAATGAACAGATTACTTGACAACACCAGTCATCTAAATGTCCAGCACCAGGTTGATTGTAACCTTCTAGACAGAACTCATGGAACGGCTCACAGCAAACATTGCAGTATATCAGCTAAAACAAGAATAAACAGATTACTTGACAACACCAGTCATCTACATGACCAGTACTTGGTTGATTGTAACCTTCTAGACAGAACTCATGGAACGGCTCACAGCAAACATTGCAGTAAATCAGCTAAAACAAGAATAAACAGATTACTTGACAACACCAATCATCTAAATGGCCAGTACTTGGTTGATTGTAACCTTCTAGACAGAACTCATGGAATGGCTCACAGCAAACATTGCAGTAAATCAGCTAAAACAAGAATAAACAGATTACTTGACAACACCAGTCATCTAAACGACCAGTACTAGGTTGATTGTAACCTTCTAGACAGAACTCATGGAATGGCTCACAGCAAACATTGCAGTAAATCAGCTAAAACAAGAATAAATAGATTACTTGACAACACCAGTCATCTAAATGGCCAGTAGTAGGTTAATTTTAACCTTCTAGACAGAACTCATGGAACGGCTCACAGCAAACATTGCAGTATATCAGCTAAAACAAGAATAAACAGATTACTTGACAACACCAGTCATCTAAATGGCCAGTACTCGGTTGATTGTAACCTTCTAGACAGAACTCATGGAATGGCTCACAGCAAACATTGCAGTAAATCAGCTAAAACAAGAATAAACAAATTACTTGACAACTCCAATCATCTAAATGGCCAGTACTTGGTTGATTGTAACCTTCTAGACAGAACTCATGGAATGGCTCACAGCAAACATTGCAGTAAATCAGCTAAAACAAGAATAAATAGATTACTTGACAACACCAGTCATCTAAATGGCCAGTACTAGGTTGATTGTAACCTTCTAGACAGAACTCATGGAACGGCTCACAGCAAACATTGCAGTATATCAGCTAAAACAAGAATAAACAGATTACTTGACAACACCAGTCATCTAAATGGCCAGTACTTGGTTGATTGTAACCTTCTAGACAGAACTCATGGAACGGCTCACAGCAAACATTGCAGTAAATCAGCTAAAACAAGAATAAACAGATTACTTGACAACACCAGTCATCTAAATGGCCAGTACTGGGTTGATTGTAACCTTCTAGACAGAACTCATGGAACGGCTCACAGCAAACATTGCAGTAAATCAGCTAAAACAAGAATAAACAGATTACTTGACAACACCAGTCATCTAAATGGCCAGTACTAGGTTGATTGTAACCTTCTAGACAGAACTCATGGAACGGCTCACAGCAAACATTGCAGTAAATCAGCTAAAACAAGAATAAACAGATTACTTGACAACACCAGTCATCTAAATGGCCAGTACTTGGTTGATTGTAACCTTCTAGACAGAACTCATGGAACGGCTCACAGCAAACATTGCAGTAAATCAGCTAAAACAAGAAATAATCACATTGCTTCTTACTTTTTTTCCTCTATCAGCAACTTTTGTCCTCTGCTGAGTACTTTTCCAAACAGACTCAATTTTGGGTTAGACTGTTTCCTACCTATTTTGCAATGACGTAGACTTGAAATCATTGAAAAAACATTGAAAGAGGAGTTTCTAAAGATCATTCATGTGTAGTTTTGGGAAATTCTGTTATCATTTTCAAGATAATCAACCAAAAAATACAATGTATTATTCCTAACTTTATTTTATCCATTAGTCCTCTTGAAAAACAAGAGGGCCAAATGGCCCTAAAGCGCTCACCTGAGTTTTGTTTAAAGCTTACATATAGGTATCTGTACAAAGCTGACCATGTCCCTGGCTACCCTGGCACGGGGCCATTTTGGCCCCAGGAGCATAATTTGAACAAACTTAGTAGAGGTCCACTAGGTGATGCTATAAACCAAATATAAAATATGGTTTCAGACAAGAAGATTTTTCAATGTTTTTCCCTTTATAAGCCAATGTAAAATATGTGACCCCCGGGGTGGGGCCTTTTTTGGCCCCAGGGGCATTATCCACAAGCTGATGCTACATACCAAATATCATGGCTCTAGGCCTAATGGTTTCAGACAAAAAGATTTTTTCATGTTTCTCCCCATTTAAGCCTATGTAAAGCATGTGACCCCCGGGATGGGGCCATTTTTGGCTCCAGGGGTATAAATTAAACAAACTTGGTAGAGGTGTACTAGATGATGCTTCACACCAAACATCAAGGCTCTAGGCCTTGTGGTTTCAGACAAGAAGATTTTTTCATGTTTCTCCCTATATTCGTCTATGTAAAGCATGTGACCACCGGGGCGGGGTCATTTTTGGCCACAGGGGCATAATTCAAACAAACTTGTTAGAGGTCCACAAGTTGATTCTACATACCAAATATTAAAACTCTAGGCCTTATGGTTTCAGACAAGAAGATTTTTTTATGTTTCTCCCTATATAAGCCTATGTAATGCATGTGATCCCTGGGGCGTGGCCATTTAGGGCCCCAGGGGTATAATTTGAACAAACTTGGTAGAGGTCTACCAGATGATGCTTCTTACCAAATATCAAGGCTCTAGGCCTTGTGGTTTCAGACAAGATTTATTAGAAGATTTTTATCATGTTTCTCCCTATAAAAGCCTATGTGAAACCTGTGACCCCCAAAGTGGGGCCATTATTGGCCCCTGGGCTATTATTTGAACAAACTTGGTGGAGGTTCACTAGATGATACTACATACCAAAAATCAAAACTCTATGCCTTGTGGTTTCGGACAAGAAGATTTTTTCATGTTGCTCCCTATATAAGCCTATGTAAAACATGTGACCCAAGGGCAGGGCAGGGCCATTTTTGGCCCCAGGGCTATAATTTGAACAAACATGGTAGAGGTCCACTAGATGATACTACATACCAAATATCAAGGCTCTAGGCCTTGTGGTTTCAGACAAGAAGATTTTTTCATGTTTCTCCCTATATTAGTCTATGTAAAGCATGTGACCACCGGGGCGGGGTCATTTTTGGCCACAGGACTACAATTTGAACAAACTTGGTAGAGGTCTACTAGGTGATGCTACATACCAAATATCAAAGCTCTAGGCCTTGTGGTTTCAGAGAAGAAGATTTTTTTTTAAGTTTTCATCCTGAAAATCTATTTTTAGCCTGTGTGACTTAGATATGCAATGTACCAGAACCATTTGAACAATTTTAAAAGAGGGTCATATAAGGATCATTTCTACCAAGTTTGGTCAAAATCCAGCCAGTAGTTTAGGAGGAGATGTTGTTTGAAGCAATTGTTGACGACGGACGACACACAACACACGACGGACATCCAATGATCACAATAGCACACCCTGAGCCATTGGCTCAGGTGAGCTAAAAATTGCAAAAGTAACTAAAACTTTGGTCTCATTGTCAAGTTAGTGCATAGTTTGTCAAATGGACAGGGGTTGAAAATTTCCCCTATAAAAAAATATCACGTGTTCGTTTAAATATTTTGAGCAGTAAATATACATATAAACATATATAAACAAGAAATTGTTTTAGTAAAACATACCCCTCCATCTAAACCATTTGTTTGCACAGGTTTAGATAAGCAAAATTTCAGAGTGAAATTGTTCATATTTTCTCCACCCATATTTTTTTAGCACATATTTTGTCTGCTCAAAAGAACCGTGCAAGGCATTTTATCCCTTTTTTCCCAATCAGTTTAATTCAATAATACAGGAGCATAAATATTATAATCTATTTATCTTAATATCTTATGATACTAAAGCTACTATGAAATCACATTTTTGGCGTGAAAAAGTGAAGTTTTTGTCATAATCTATGCAACACTGAAATGGACCACATTACAAAACATTCCAAAATATGTACACCACTAATGGTTTATCAACTTTAAAACATGATGTTACATCACTCCCAGAGGCAACGTCATGTGATAAATGCACTTACATCATGCTTGCCTGCACTTCCACAAAGATAACAGAGGGTGCGTACACATATACTAGCACCCAGGGTCAGGGCAAACCCCTGTTTCCACAGCATCTTCATTGAAAAGCTACTCTGTAAGATACAAGAACAACAAATATTACTTAAGACCAGAGATGTACATGTTTTGAACGTAAAATTGTGATTATTTTTCTTATCCATCAGTTTAAGCATGTGTCTTGGGTGCTCAAAAGAACCGTCTCATCGAGACGGTTCTTTTGAGCACCCACAACAGAAGTTTTTGTCGAGCAATAAGAAAACTAATTTCAAATTCACACCTGTTATCTGCCACACCATTTTCCAATGACAGCTACCCTGAGAATACAAGATTAACAAATATATACGGAGGGAAAAAAGTTTAGCAATTTACTTTGAGGATTCACAGTAAGTTTAGAACAAATAAGACTTTAAATTTCATAGTGTCAAAAATGTATGTTGACAAACGTTCACGAATACGATGACATTAACAGGTTGACATTTCACATTATGTAAAGTCTGGTTTTATGCCCCCTTGTAAAAACAGCTTATCTGGCAATAGTGCGAATAGTTTTCGACTAAAGGTTTCATTTTTCTGTCCAATGTTTAGATCCAAAACCAAGAAAGTGAAAAACGGTTAAAACTGAATGTTATGTTCACCTTTTTTGTACAGCTTTTTGTTGAAAATCGTATTTTTCCAAATTTCCTCTCTTTCAATTGAATAGCGTTTGAAATTAAAATGCTCAGCAGATCAAATCCTCACTATGAAGTCGGATTTTGTTTCTTTTGACCACTTGCGGGTAGCCATAAGGTCATTTTCAAACAACTGACATGTTTGGGAACCTGCCAATTAAAAAATTCTAATGCTTCGAAGATCACCTATGGGAAACCCCATTATAAATAATTGCTAAACTATTTTCCCTCAGTATATCATTAAAACCAGACATGCGATTGTATTGAACATTAAATTATGAAAATTTTATTATCTATCAAGATATTAACCTAATTTAGGTGGTACTGTCAGTTAACTATGTCGTAGAGCAAAAGAAAAAATCTAAAGTCCTAGCCTGGTCTCTAATCCGAGTCGCTGGGTCTACAGGAAGCACTCTACCACATCACTGTGAAAGCCAGCTTCTACCGCAAGCCAGTAGAAGTGTATAATATCTAGACCCCAAGATAACTAGAAAATGAATAATTCTTTCAAAAAAGTTCTACTGAAAACATTGAATTATAAATATACCAAATTGAACATACTTCAATTGATCCAGAGTGTAAAATAAGCAAAAATTTTGAGAACAAAAAAACATGACACGCTTTATATTTTCTTATTAAAACACACATTTTTGGTGCTTAAAATAATCATGTCAATGAGACATTTCTTTTGAGTACCCACACCATATGCTTTGGTTGAGTAAAAAGTAAATGTTTTTAATTTTGACTTATTAGGCAAAATAAAAAAATAAGTGTGTTTCGGTTAACAGGTCTAAAAATTTTAGGTAGGGTAGGCACACATTTTTAAAAAAAAAAAAATAGGGGAAAAAATGTAATGAAAGGCATTTTGCCTTTCAAAATGCATAAATTTTATTTTTTCCAGAAAACCTGAAAAAAGTCTAGGTTTCACCAGTAAATTTAGGTAGGGTGGGGTTACC